>CM031240.1:1023254553-1024454553 GCA_018340775.1 Taxus wallichiana var. yunnanensis
GCTACTTAGCCAAATTTTAAAAAATCCCTCCCGAGCTCGAACTCCGGCCTGAGCCGGACACGTGTCGTGTCCCCATTGACCCATGGGCCTTCCTTCAAAATTTTCCTTTGAAAATTTCGGCCAACACTTAGCAAATTTTCAAGTCATTTTCCCCCTGACACGTGGCGTTTCCTGATTCGTTGGCGGGCAGGGGGAAAATTTTCCATCTGAGATTTTTGGAAAAACACTTGGTAAATTTCCCAAATTCTCCTCCGAACCCCGCCACTTCTTGGACACGTGGCACGTTCCTATTGGCTGTGGGCTTCCAAGGAGAAAATTTCCCAACAAAACTCCATCGGGCCATAACTTGAAAAATATGAGGAGTTAGGAGGAAAACTTTACCTTTCTGGAAAGCTGAGAAAGAGCTCTATCCATTGGTGCCACTTCCAGAAAGATTTGAGTGCCTAAAAACCAAAAAATGGGGACTGAGGCACAAGAGAGGTAAGAACACAAGTAGTTAGCCACCAAAATGAGCAGGGGGCACATTTTGGCTAACAATTTTGGTGACTCAGAGGGGTCATCTGCCTGCTAGATGAAAGTACCAGTTGCTGAAGTAGTCCATTGGGCATGGAGTCATTAAATTTTCTATTTGGAACCTCAACCGACTTAGAATGTTGCAAGGAGGAAGATGGAAAATCACCTGATTGAAACAAGGACTGCAAAACATCTCCAGGGACAACAAGCTGTGCCAAAGCACTTAGGGAAAGCAAAACTAACCTACAACAAAACAATGTGCACAAGCACTTGAAGGAAAGGAAAACTAAGCTAATATTTACAAGGTAGAGAATTTCCCTTTAGAAACAATGCTTGAGATAGATTCCATTGACTGGAATCTGCAGTTCTTCACCATCCAATGAAGCCAATTGGAAAGCATTGTTGTTCTTGCACTTCGTGACCATGTATGGGCCACTCCAAATGGCATCAAATTTTGAATGCCTTCCCAGTTTTTCTCTATCTGCATCCCATTTTAACACTAGATCTCCAACCTGGAAAGATCTACTCTTGGCCTTCCTGTCAAAGGTCTTCTTGATCAAGGCTTGATCCTTCTCCATTGCTTGGGATGCCTGATCTCTTATCTCTTGGAGCTCCATCAACTCTGCATATCTCACCTCCATGGGCTCAAACTCCAACAGCTCCAACTGTTTCATGAGTTCCAATGTTGGCAACTCAAGTGACATGGGCAAGATTGCTTCTCTTCCATAGACAAGCCTGAATGGAGAATTACCTGTGGATCTCTTGGGGGTTATCCTATCAGCCCATAAGGCTGATTTCAGCTTGGTATGCCAAGACCTCTGATTCTCATCAAGAGTTCTCCTAATGATCCTCAACAAGTTCTTGTTTGTAGACTCAGCCTGGCCATTACCTTGAGGGTAATAGTTTGATGAAGTACTTAGGTAGATCCCGTTCTTGACAGCCCACTCAGTCACCTTGGATCCAATGAATGCTAATGCATTATCTGAGATTATCGTAGCAGGTATGCCAAATCTAGTTACTATGCCCTCATAGAAGTCTAAGATGCTAGACTCATTTGCTTCTTTGAGTGCTACTGCTTCAGTCCATTTGGTGAAGTAGTCCGTGGCTGTCAAAATCCATTTGTGCCCTTGACTTGAATTGGGATTAATGACTCAATGAAGTCAAACCCCCATTGCATGAGCGGCTGGTCAAGCTGAGATTGGATGCGATGGAAGGGCAATAAGTCTTTCTTTTCTGTGAAGAATGCACAATTCTTACACCTCTTGATCCATGCAAAAAGCAATCTTTGAAAATCTTGGGCCAATAATAACCAGCCTTCATAATTTTTAGAGTTGTCACTCTCGGTGCAAAATGACCACCAGCTGGTCCACCATGGAACTCTTCCAACACCCTATGAATCTGATTTGTGCTAATGCATCTCAGCAGCACTCCATTCACATCTTTCTTGAACAAAACTCCATCAACAATGGCATATGGGACAACCTACAATCTGAAGTGTCTTCTTTGGGTCTTGTTCATCTCCGGAGGGCATAGGCCTGTGCTTAGGAAATGTATTATACTTTGGGTCCAGCAAGGAGTAGGGACAACATTATTTTCTTCTTGAGTGCCACTTGGCTCATGGCTGTCTTGAACTGTCAAAACAGCCTCTTCTTCATTGCATACTTCTTTTTTCTTCCCCAAAATCAGCTGCTCACACAATCCTTTTCCTCTTACCAGCTTGGTGATCTTGATCTCAATGTCATATTCCATGACACGAGTGATCCAACCTGCCCTTTTCTCATTCAAATCCCTGTTGAGGAGGAAGTCTTTAACCCCAGCATGAGAGACCAGCTGGACCTTGTTGTTTGAGACTAAATGCTTGAATTTCTTCAAGCTTCTAATTACTGCAAGTACATGCTTCTCAATAAAAGAATACCTCACCTCATAGTCATCTAGGCTCTGGCTGAAGAAAGCAATTGGCTGCTCATCATTGTCCTTGTTCTGCTGTACCAAAATGGTAGAAATAGTATCATTACCTCCAAATGCATAGAGGATGAAATCCTTGGAGAAGTCGGGTTGATGAGAGTTGGTGCTTGAGAGATGGCTTCTTTGATTGCTTCAAAACTCTCCTTGCCTTCTGTTGTCCACTTGAAAGCCATGCTTTTCTTTAACATTTTGGTGATAGGTTTGACAAGGGCTGCAAAGTCTGGGACAAACCTTCGGACAAAGTTTATCCTTCCCAAGAAACTCTGAAGGGCTTTCTTGTGGCTTGGCAATGGTAGTGCTCTTATGGCTTCAACCCTTTCTGGATCAATCGCTAATCCTTCTTTGGAGACAATATGGCCAAGGAGCTTTCCTTCATGTGCAAGAAAGATACACTTCTTAGGATTCAAGGACACTCCAAATCTCCTACACCTCGTGAAGACTTGTCTCAAATGAGAGAGGTGGTCTGCTGCATTTTTGGAAAAAATAGTGATATCATCAAGGTAAATCAGCACCATGTTGTTAATCAAACCTTTGAATGCCATGTCCATTGCTCTTTGGAAGGTAGCACCAGCGTTGGACAGCCCAAATGGCATTTTCCTGTATGCATAAGTTCCCCATTTAGTTGTAAAGGCTGTCTTGAACTGATCTTCTTCCTTCACCATAATCTGATTATACCCTGAATAGCCATCAAGTAGTGAAAACCTCTCGGAGCCAGCACATAACTTGTAAAATCTGCTCCATGGAAGGAAGTGGATAATGATCCTTGAGAGATGCTCTATTCAAATCTCTGAAGTCAACACACAATCTGATTTCCCCACTCTTCTTTCTGACTGGAACCAAATTGGCAACCCAACTAGAATGCTTGATTGGGAATATGATCCTTGACTCAATCAGCTTGTTCAATTCTTTCCTCATGAGAGGCTCCATATGTGGATTGACTGGTCTTTGTTTGCTTTGAGGCTTAGTATTTGGATCAAATTCAATGGTATCCTTGAGCTAAGTTGGGATTGAAACCTTTCAAGTCTTCATAGCTCCAAGCAAACACATCAGGGAACTCTTGACACAGCTGCATGAACTCATACCTTTCTTGTTTAGTTGTCATCTTTCCAATTTGCAATGGTTTGTTCTCTTCCACCAAGATGGATACTGAATCCTCTCTCTTGACCTGAATGTTTGCTTTCTCCTTCCTAAACTGATCATTGGGATTAAAAATGGACTCCAAAGTGATAAGTCCCTTGGGCAGCTTGTTAGTTCTCAGTTGTACCACTTGGTCACCATACTGTTGTTCCAATTTTTCTTGATTCTTAGTTGAGAACTCAGCTTCTTCTTGCAAGAAATGGATGATTTGTTGGTCATTCTCAAACACTTGCCAACTTACATTGTTATCCGGCACTGAAGGCCTCACAATCACGTGGATGTTTGGTTGTACCTTGTCTTGTTGAATGCTTTCCACAATGTCAAAGGCTGCCCCTACTGCTGCAAGCCTGTCAGCAGCTTGGTTCTCTTTCCTAGGAATGGATTTGATGCCAAAACCCTCAAAGTCTTCCATGAGGTCCCACACCCTGTTCTTGTAGCACTTAAGTAGATCATTCTTGGCAGCATGTTGCCCCTTGACCTGATTTACAATCAATTCACTGTCACCAAAGACTTGCAAGTTCTTTATTTTCTTTTTGATTGCCCAATGCATCCCTTGCACCAAGGCTTCATATTCAGCAGTGTTATTAGAGCATGCAAACTGAAACCTAAAAGCTGAATAGTACCTTACTCCTTGAGGTGAAACAAGCATAGCTCCACCTCCTGCACCTTGTCTACTCCTTGATCCATCAAAAAACAGCTGCCATACCTCATTCTCATCCTTGTGGTTTGGTTTGGTGATGCTAGGAATGGGCTGATTTTCTTCATGTATGCAATAGACCCCTAGCTCAGATTCTTCTACTTCTTGATAAGGATCAAAAGCATGTACTTTGTTTGCCCATTCATCAAGAGTTAGATCGGGATGCTTCCAACCTTAGTGTCAGCTTCATCAGTGCTTGGGTGATCTTCTTGATCAAATGCTGAACAATTGGCATTGATCTGACTTGGAGTGTAAGGCTCAATGTGAAAGTTTGCAATAGGTTCCAAGACTGATTGTAGCTTTGGTTCCATACCTTGTTCTGAACAGCATGTGTGACCAATCGTGAGACAAATATCCTCAATCTTGTTGTGAAGTCCCTTGACAAGCATAGGGCAAAGAGTGGTGGAAGGTCTATGACTGATACATCTTGTAAAACAACAACATTTGGACATGCATGCAAGGTAAGATTCAAGTTTCTAATCACTCCGACTATTGTTACTGTTGTCCCATCTAGCTGCACTACCCCTTTGGATATGGTTTCATACTGGAGCCCTAGCTGATCAGCTATTTGTTTAGGCATCACTGAGCTACTTGCCCCGGAATCTATCATGCAATTATGCACTAGCTGATTTCCAATGATTAACGAAACATAGAAAGGAGGGGGCTTCAACATTTTACCTTGCTGTCCTCCATGATTCCCTTCAGGCTGGGCAGCGTTTGTGAGCACTTTCTCTTGCATCTGAACTTGTTGATTGAAGTTGGCCAGTCCTTCATGGCAGCTTGTAGCAAATCTCTTTGGCCTGGGATAGATAGGGATTCCCACATTGATATATTCACATTTGTCTTCTTCATCTGATCGATGATACTGAATGGTGATGAAGGATCTCTTTGTTGTCCCTTGGTTTGCACATTCACTCCTTGCATGTGGGCAGCAACAACTAGTATTTGAGTTGGTCTAGGAGTTGTTCTTGGCTGCCCTTGTGCATTTGAAATTGGATTTTGTTTGCCCACCATTTGTGGAGCCAAGGAAGGTTGTGGATTGGTTGGAGCTAATGGCTGCTCTTCTCCCAAATTCCTTCTTTTTGACCTTGTGTTGGCTGCCACACCTTGAGAGACTGTTTGATTCATGCCACAAAAATCCTCTGCTTGCCAATTTACCAACGTGGTGTCATTTGGAGCTGATTGCTTTGTTGGAATGTTTCTTGTTGTTGGTTGTTTCCTTGACTGCCCTCACCCTCCACACCAGTAGTTGTCACCATTAATGCTTGATTCAAAGCACCATTGAAGCACATGGATTGGTTATGAGGTTCATTGCATGGAAAACACCAATCATACTCCTGAGCAACGTTGTTTTGTGTTGGCACCAATGCTTTAGAGGCAGATATGGCATTTGGATTATAGGGCTGAAATGGCCTATTGGCAGGAGGCCTTGTTTGATTCACATTTGCAGCTGGATTAGGTGGTCTTTGTGGTTGATATGGCTGCCTGTTAGGCTGAGCTTGGGGCTGATAAGAAGGTCTAAAACCTTGGGCTTGTTGCCTCTTGAGAGTAACCAGCTCATTGCCTAGGTTTTGCAATTGCTTCATGACTTCTTGAAGCTCATTTGGGGCACTTGGAGATGAAGTAGAAGCTTCATTTGAACTCTGATTTCTAGGAATGGGAGAAGGAGCCAAATTAGGTGCTTGATTAGTGTTTGGGCTCTCTAAACTTGGAAACAATGGCATGGGAGGTCTAGGGGCTAGTTTGCCAGCTTGGATCAAACAATTTTCAGCCCTAATGGCAATGTTATAAGCCATAGGGATAGTTATGCCTCCCATGGACTGAATCAACATAGAAATATCAGAATTTAGAGCTTTGAGATAGTAGAAAAGCACTTCTTTGTTGGCTTTTTGCCACTTTGGAATTCTCTCCCAAGTCTTTTGAAATCTGAAGTTGAAATCAGTCAGCTGCTCATTGGGAGCTCTCTTGATGGTTGTCAGCTGCTCCAAAAGAGACAAGTTGTCTCCCTTCTCTCCAAATTGCTCATGAAGTGCTATACATAGCTGGTTCCAATTCGTGATAGAACCAGCTCCAAGGCTCCTAAACCATTGCAATGCTTTCCCCTTGAAGGAAGATGCCAGCAATTTGACAGCCACTTGCATCTCATTGATTTCATGAATTGCACAAAGGTTGGCAATATCTTTAACATGATCACCTGGAGTAGTCTGATTCTCTCCAGTGAAGTATGGAATGTTCTTCAAGGCTGCAATTGGAATTGGATGTTGTGCATTGAGGGCAAGTGGGCTGCTTTTCCTGTGAAGTTGACATAGGGGTTGTTTTGTGCCATTCTAATTGGTCTTAAAACCCTTGTTGACTGAATGAAAGGCCTACCAGGTGGAGGAGTTGAGAGAGTTCTGTTTGGTGGAGATGGAGACCTTTGAATCCTTCTTCCTCTTTGCCTTCTTCTTGGAGATAACTGCAGGTATTCAAACAACACTTCTTCTTCTCCAGCTCTTGACCTTGTGGTGACTCTTCTCATGAGTTTTCAGGCCTGCACTGCTGAAACCAGTTGATTCTTCCCTTTGGAGTCGCCAGATGTGCAATTTATGGCTCTTTTCAAGCAAGAAAATTGCAGCAGATGCACATCAACTTTTGCTGATAAAAATGAGACCTCTAAGGTCCCACCGGCGTGCCAAAAGCTGTTGTTGCAAATCAGCGGCACCCACGGATGCAAATCAAGGTTCTAAGTTGATGTTTAGGGCATCCAGTGTGATTGCACAACATTGAAACCTCTCTCCAAGTGTGGGACTTGCAAGATGAGAGAGGAATCTCTAGATTAGATTTGGTTCCTCAAACTCCTCGATTAAATCTATATTTTGCACAAGCTGCGAGAGGTTCGAGATCCTAATTTTATCCTAATTTGCGAGGAGACGAGGGGATAGAAGATGCAAAAATTGAAACTAAAGCTGAATGGTGATGCACCAAAGGAGTGGTGAGCACTTCTTGTTCACACAAGTTGACACAAATTCATGAAATGCAACATGGAAAACCATACACAAGCTGATAGAATGCAATTAGAGGTCTGAAATGAAGTAAAAACAATACAAACAAGGACTGAGAACTGATCACAGAGTTTGCACTGTCATTTCCATTGCCAAAATCCCTTGTATTACACCACCAAAGAGGTATAAACCTGTTACAATCCTTGAAAAGGCTGATACTTACAAAATTCACTTGTTTTAGGTGAAAGAAGAAGTCTAATGTTCAAAAAAGTGTTCAACCCTCAAAAAATGAGCCAAAACTGGCTTTTACAGTCCATGGGTCGAGCCCAGGAGAGAGAAAACATGCAAAACACATGGGAGCCATCCCTCATTGAATGAAACTACATTAAAACAGCATGGAGGTCCTTACAAACCCATGCTCTGACATTTTTGACCATGCTGGAGAGAAAAGCGACCCATTTTGCATTAAAATTGGTTGTTGAAACGTCTTTTCTGGCCATCACCACGTACCAGAAGCGTTTTTAATTTTCTCCCTCCAAACTGAACCAAAATTCAAAATTGACCATGGAATCATGTAGAGAATTTCATAAGCTTTCCATTGATATAAATAACGTGCAAATCGAGCTCTGGATCGAAAGTTATGGAGGTCTGAAGTTTTAGGGCAAAAACGGCCCAAAAAACGGATCGGCGGGCAAAAATTTGAAATTTTGACCCTTTTTGCATTTGGAAAATTTTTTCAAAAATCCCCATGCGCTCCACCACTCAGGTGCCATGTGGCATGATTTGATTGGGCGCGGGTGCCTCCTGGCCACTTTCCCTTCATTTTTTACCTTTGGAAATTTTTGCCAAAAAACCCCAGGGGCCCCCGAGCTGGACACGTGTCGGTCCTCCATTGGCCGACGGGTTTCTCCTCCCGATTTCTCCTTTTGAAATTTTGCATTTTTTACCTTGGAAAAAAATTCATTTTTTCCCCCCCCGCCACTCCGGGACACGTGGCACGTCCCGATTGGACGGAAGGGGCCGCGGGGGAAAACCTTTCCCTTTGAAACTTTTTGGCTACTTAGCCAAATTTTAAAAAATCCCTCCCGAGCTCGAACTCCGGCTGAGCCGGACACGTGTCATGTCCCCATTGACCGCGGGCCTTCCTTCAAAATTTTCCTTTGAAAATTTCGGCCAACACTTAGCAAATTTTCAAGTCATTTTCCCCCTGACACGTGGCATTTCCTAATTCATTGGCGGGCCAGGCGGGGAAAATTTTCCATCTGAGATTTTTGGCAAAACACTTGGTAAATTTCCCAAATTCTCCTCGAACCCTGCCACTTCTTGGACACGTGGCACGTTCCTATTGGCTGCGGGCTTCCAAGGAGAAAATTTCCCAACAAAACTCCGTCGGGCCATAACTTGAAAAATATGAGGAGTTAGGAGGAAAACTTTACCTTTCTGGAAAGCTGAGAAAGAGCTCTATCCATTGGTGCCACTTCCAGAAAGATTTGAGTTCTGAAAACCAAAAAATGGGGATTGAGGCACAAGAGAGGCAAGAACACAAGTAGTTAGCCACCAAACAAAATTTAAGAATGCATCAATCAATAAATTTGTTGGTTCTTAAAAGAAGAGAAAAAGATCAATTTACGAATAAAATGTGAATGTAGAAAAATCACATTACGATCACTACGTGGCCCTTTCGTGGCCACCAAAGTACTCATTGAGTTGTTGACACTCGGATATCGAGCCTCGACTTACAAAATACATATAACGAGAATAGCATATATATATATATATATATATATATATATATATATATATATATATATAATCACATATACAAAGATCCACATAGTCGGTATCACGTAGGATTGTTCGATGAACAACCCAAATAGAAGAGCGGGGAACTCTAGCTTACATAAGCGGAGTCTAAGGTGTTGCACATCCACAATGATATCTTGAGAAAGTTTGAAGTATACCAAATGAATAGAAGTGGATTTTCAGTATACATGAGACTCCACTTTCAAGCTCGTACTCGACTCAAGTTATGGGTTCCTAGTTCACATTTTGTCTCCACACACCTTGAGGTTACCCACGGGGCCAAGTGATATAAGATAACATTAATACTACACACTTCACTTGAAACTAGTAGTCAACAACCAATATGAACATATACATACAACACTCTTATGTACCAACAATGCACAAGTACAACGTAGCACAACAATTTACTCATCACAACATGCATCAAATTTTGGGATTCTCACTATGTTTCCCTCATGAGGGTAACATTACACATTTACAAGGTAGTACAACAATGCAATTACTCTCATGAGTATTGTTATTACTAGCTTAACAAATACACATATCTACATTATGTGCCAATGATCCACCACATTATAGGTTTTCCCACATTACAACATGTTTTCCAATCACTTGTCCTTAACCATAATCAACAAATAAACACATAATGCACATCACATATAAAATTACTTAATTCCAAATTAAGTTGTGTTCTTCCCATAGGTTCGAGAGTATGAACCTCTACTATGATACCATATGTCATGCCCCAAAATTTTCACACCCAAATACAACAGTAAAAAAATATAGGAATATTTTTTTTGTTTAAATAACCACATTTAGTCTTTTTATCATAGCCACCACATAAAGTATAGGTCTCACATGCACACCAAGTTTCACAGTTTACATTTGTCCAAACAACATACAACTAACTATTTTACTTTCACATACATTGCATCTCGTAATCAATAGATGTTGCAGTTTGCGGGAGCACCATTACGATTGTTAGTGCTTGTAACTAATGTTTCAGAGAAGACTCTTATTTTTGTTCAGTTTCAAATTGTGTATCAACTCTAATTTCAATGCTCATTAGCTCTTTCGGCAACCCTTCACGGGATAACTTTCTATACACTACAACAAGGATGTTAAAGGATAACAACTCCCTATTTAG
The DNA here is from genome assembly GCA_018340775.1 of Taxus wallichiana var. yunnanensis. NCBI lineage: Eukaryota > Viridiplantae > Streptophyta > Pinopsida > Cupressales > Taxaceae > Taxus > Taxus wallichiana. The sequence goes on from CM031240.1 coordinate 1,023,264,800, forward strand.
ACCATTACAAGAATTGTAGACAAAAATTAGAGAGAATACCACATGTTCAAACAAAAGCTTTATGAAAACTAGCCTTGAATTTTTCTTCTGACAAGCATCAAGATAATTAAATAATTTTGGAAGCTAATTCTCTATATGAAAGCATAAGTATAAGCATCTTTTAGAGTGAGACAATTTGAAGGAAAGTGCATTGATCTATACTCACAAGGTTATTTAGTTGGCACTAGGAAAGACTAGCTAGTTATTTTTGTCTCTTGTTCATGAATTTGGATATGGTTATATCATATAATATTGACGTATCTTGTAAATATTTATCTTTAAATGTTTTCAATATAAAAGTTGCATATGGCAATTGCTAGTGTCCATTCTATTCTTAAATGTTTACTTTATTGAAATTGTTTCTTAATAAAATTGCTAGTGTCTTTTTACTCAACATGATTAGTTATGCTCCTACAATGCACTCCCTAAATTAGCTCACATTACCTTTAGTTTAATTTAATCCTTACAAAAGATCTAACAAGGGTTAGATCTGACCATACTCATCATGTCTCCTTTGTACATTGTGGCCTATTTAGTTGCCTTGGAAGGGAGAAGTTCAACATCACATCGGTGTTCTACATGAGCTTTCCTTCACCTTATCATTATATGCCACATGTTCTAAAGAATTCTCTAAACCAATATTTTTACACTATAAGCGAAATCCCTATGGTAAACAACTACATCGAATGGGTCACCATGCAATTGTTAGGTAGGGTAGAATGACATTCCACCGAGACATAACCACAAATAAGTCCACACATGTTTATTACATTTTAATCACACCATTTAGTTTTTCCAAACACTTGCAATTTCATTAACATCTACAACATTCATACTTTCGTGCATGATGCCTATTACAAGGTTGTAAAGGCAACACTAAAGAAGTTATATTCCATGAGGATACCCAAAAAATAAAAGGTCTATTACCACCTAGAGATTTACCATACGAGCAACTATCCTTAGACTGGTTCTTGGGTGAGACTAACTTTACTTATTTAAATCCAAATGGGCATGAAAAACCATGAAGTAAGCACTATACTTTTTACCAATTTACATTGTTAACTATCTTCTTTATTAATTAAGTTAACATGGTTGCTCCTACATACATTATGTGTCCCTCCTAGTAGCATTGAAAAGTTAGTTTAAAACATAAGTAGATACAAGCCAAATAGTTTTCTATGTAAAGTGCTTAACACATAGGAGTTCAAGAAAATAATGATTTTCAACACACTAATTTATATATTGCATTATTTTTAATTCACTTTCATTTAATATTCGCATTCAATGTCAATGTACAACATTTCAATGTCAACTTATTGATAACATATCACGTTTTTAATCTCTTCTTATGCGGAATACCTGCAACTAACGCAAGGTCGATCCTAAGAGTGGTATAAAAAACCCTTCGAGAGAGAGAAACATTTCCTCACACATTCACACTTCCACATTCATTTGTATTTTTCTTTTTCGATTCTAGAGAGAGTAAGGAAGAGAGAAAAGACTAGGAGACATTTTCTTTTCTATTCACAATATCATAATCATTTACATTTCGTATCCATTTTCATTTCAAATCCATCTACATTTTCAATCCATTGACATTTTCAAGACCAACCACAATTTCATAGTTATTTCTAGAGAGAGAAGAGAGGAGAGAGAAAACATCATAAATTTTGAAATCCATTCATACAAATTAATTGATTAAATCATACTCTACACATCGTTGTGACGATATTAAAAGGTTTCATGAGTAGTTATTAGTCAAACGAGGGCTCAGAAGAATTTTCTAGCTAAAGTTGCAAGTTTGCAAAAATTGACCAAAATGGCTAAAGTGCTTACAAATTGGGTCTGAAAACACTCATTTTAAGTTCAAGCACAATTTTGGCGATTCCTACTTACTCTCATATATATATAAGCCGTCGGATTCGACGGAGTTGATTATGATGAACATGGCTCAAATTCTGGCGACTATGTGGCCTATTATCGAAAAGCGGGTCAAACACTCTTATTACATAACGACCGGTGAGCCCCAAAACTCACTTGCATAACTACTTCCGAAAGCATTTTAGTAGAATTGGGGGTTGGTTTCAATTCTTCTATTGGAGGTATAGAGGTATCTGGGGTGGTTTTTAGTTTCTCCCAATCGAAGCAACAACCATAAGTCAAAATCAATCGTGTTTTCTTAAAATGAGAACGTAACCACAAGTGAGTGAAAAGCCAAAAAGGCTTCGAAACTCATGTCGTTAGGGCATCAAATTGAGTTTGTCATTTTGTTGAAGGGTCTTCATGGTGTCCTTGGTCGGGGATTATGCTAGAGGTTTTGGTTTGCGTTCTAACTTGGTCTGGCGCTCCATGCACACGGTTTTTGAGGTCAAATTTCTATGTTCTGAAATGTTTTGGAGCAGGGTAAAAGTTTTATTGTTCATTCCAGTTACATTTTATACTATTCAAAATATTGAAAGCCAAAAAAAGGAAACGACAAAGTGCATAATTTTAGTACAAGAGGAAGGGAGATCCATACATGTCTAATACTTGCAAAAGCAACACGAAGTTCTAGGGCAAGATTATGATGATGTTACTGCAACAAACAAGACCATCTCTCCACTTATGTTCAAAGGACATTTTCACCATCAATTTACTAGCATCATGCATGCCTCCACCTTGCAACATGCTTATCTGGAACTTGCAACTACAAATCAGACCAATATCCACTTCCAAGTGTGCTTTGGTGGTTGTCCATATGTCGCCCCCACCTCCCATTAAAACAAAACCATTAATTGCATTTCAGTTTAAAGCTTCACACCTAGTATATGCATGGAGAGTATGAAGCAAAGGTTGTGGGATTTACTTTACACCCGCAAGTTGCTTTTGCTTGAGGTTTCACCCCTTTTAACAAACCCATTTTGTGCAAATACTACAATCATTACAGTCCATGAAACCCCATTTCTTTCAAGCATTTTGTCAAACATTTCGTGTGCCAAGTGTATGCTTCCACATTTTACATGCACATCTACCAATGCACTTGTCCTTTCTCCATTACGGTTAGGTGTATGTCCATGTCTTGTTTAAAAGCTCTGGGGAGAGACATCAATAGTTGAGTAGGGTCTATTTGTGGATATAGTGTCTTGAATACACAACACCCAATAGTTGTCATAAAAGTACTTGGTGATTAGTCATTTTTGACATGAAAACACCCAATCACATGATGACATGTAAGATTTGCCTTTTTAAAATTTTAAATGTTCAACCATTATCACCCATGATCAAATATGGGTCCCAATCAAAATGTAGTGTAACTAAAATTTACTATTTTAAATAAATTCAAAATATATCTTTCCCTCCAATTCAACACTCAAAAAAATATATGTAATTTAAAAAATCTTATACTACGTGTTGATGAAAAAATCAAGGTCCCACATTTTATAGAATTTATTTTGTGGGTCCCCTAACTTAGGGTGCACCATTATTGGTGTCTCTCCCCTATTTTAACATACGCTGAGAGTATGCAAAGCAAAGGTAAATTGATCTTGTAGATACCTGTTGGTTGCATTTGGTGAAAGAGCGGCATTGCTTCCTAAGGATGGCCATTCCCTATTCCAAAGATCCCATTTTGGCACGAGCTGCAAGGTCGCACAGGTAAAGGGAGAGGGAGTGTGTAAGTGGAAAAATTCTTCAAACATGAATACATATTGTCCCCTTCAGCGAGCAAATTTGGAATCTCTCTCTACCATTGATATAGAGCAAATGTTCAAAACTAGTGTGAGGGATGAGTGTGCATCTCAATAATTCGCCCTTGCAAACTAAAATCAAATAGTGTATGGCCTTTAATACTGATTAAATGTCCAAACTCAAAGCCATTAAGGACTCGAGTCTCTAGGTCAAGAATTCTCAAACAGTTGTACATATTGGAGACTTAGTCATCGTAATTGGGGCAAACCCTCATTCTAGTAATTGTTGCAGCAATTCCAAGTGGATATGATAAATTGGTATACACGTTTTGACACCAAATGATGACTCAACCTAATATCCATGCATGGTGGTCGCCCACCCACCGGATATGCCAAAGCCTTGACCAAAAGAAAACCCTAAATTTGCCAACACTACCCTATTTTGCCCTTTTGGCCTTTTCCCATTATGATATGAAGTTTAAACTTGTCTTTATGCGCACGCGTGCACACACACACACACACACGCACACGCACACGCACACGCACACGCGCGCGCGCACACACACACGCGCGCGCGCGCAAGACACACACACGCGCACGCCCACACGCACACGCACACACACACACACACACGCCCACACACCCACGCGCACACCCACACACCCACACACCCACGCCACACACACGCCACACACACGCGCCCACACACGCGCCACACACACGCGCCACACACACACACACACACGCACGCGCACGCACACACACACGCACGCACGCACGCACACACACACGCGACACGCGCGCGCGCAGCACGCATGCACGCAGCACACACACACACGCGCACGCACACTTGGCACGGACGACGGGCAGCGGGCGCGCGCGCCGCGCCGCACACGCACGCGCGCGCACGCGCACACGCACGCGCACGCGCACAGCGCGCCTGCGCACGCGCGCACGCACGCGCACGCACGCACACTGCACGCACACACACGCGCACGCGCACGCGCGCACACACACACATGCAGCGCGCGCACGCACGCACACGCACACGCACGCGCGACGCGCGCGCACGCCACACACTTGCGCGCACGCACGCGCGCACACGCACGCATGCACGCGCGCGCACACGCGCTGCATACGCACGCACGCACACATGCGCGCACACACACGCACACACACGCACACGCACGCGCGCGCGCGCACACACACGCACCCACGCACACGCACGCACACACGCACGTTTAAGGGACCTTATCTCCTTCACCCGTTAATACGAGACTTGCCTTATCTAGAAAATGTGAATACAAGGCCACAAAGATCATAAGAAACACAACATTATCACAACATCATGAGGCATCGACACATATAGTTGAGAAAAGGCATAACAAAATTGGGAAGGGGCATTACATGGAGTCTCGCAAAGAACTTAGCAATGTATTGCACCTCTCTTCATCATCCATTTTTTTTATCCATGGGCAATAACTAACTATTCACAATTGAAGGCATTCAAATGATTTGTAATTAAATCACCATCATTCATCCATAATGAATATAGCTTCTTATGAAGAAATAGTTCATTAACAATATATTTAGCTTGATATAGCTTTCCCACCTTATTCCATAAATTCTTCACCATTTTTTTATTATGACACATTCAATAATGATTTAATCTAATAGAGTTTTTAGTTTTCCTATCAATCTTGTCTCATTCTTCTTGTTTCACCTCTCAATTGTTGTTATCGAGTCAATGTCCCTCTAATCTATATTATAAAGAGATCTTCCATTTTGATCTTGATAGCTCAAAATAGATTTTACTTGGCAAGTGTTATTCTTGTGCTTCTCGATATTTAATATACACAAGCATAACGCTCCCACTCAAACAACCACTTATCATAGACAAAACCAACTCTCACCTAACTCCAACCAAGCTCCAATACCAAATGTTGGGATTTAGACCATTACATGATAAGCTAAAACAAATGAAAGTGTTGGAATATGTCTCATACTTTCAATTTGCGACCAACTTGGTCTAGAGGCGCAAGACTAACACTTATTAGTGGCAACAATGAGTCTCTTGTGGCAATAGCAGATAACTCAAATTTATGCCTTGCTCTTTAGGCTTTAGTTTTTCATTTTTAGGAATGTTTTGCTACTGCATAAGTGTTATTTTAAGGTGATGTATGGTTATGTAAGTGCATATTCTATGTGGTTAAAGAGGTTGTTATTGTTGATGTCAATGCTGAGTTAGCAAGAAGGTTGCATGTTGAAGACATGGTTGAGTGTGCATGTAACTCTTATATGTAATTTCATTCAACGCTAAAAGGTTGCGTATTGAAGGCACAATTGAGTGTTCATTAACTCTTTATGTAATTTTGTTACAATGCATTGAAGGATATTTGTAAGTTGGCTCAAGTTAATGCGATAAAACAAGGTTACTTTGTTGGGTTTTTTACCCGAAATGATTTTCCCAAGGTAAATAGTCTCTTTTTGGTGTGTCATTTAATTACTTATCTCTACTTATTTATCTTTCTCTATTTAAATTATAGTATACTAGTGGCCAAAATCCCCAACAAAAAGTTATAATCAACCATAATTTACCAATCATAAAATAAATGGCACATAAGATGCAAACACAATATCTCCCATGGGAAAATTCTTTTAGGTAAAAGAAACTCAATGCAATTATCCGTTCTTTTGCATTAATTTAAAACAACTTATAAACACAAGACACTCTTCAAGATGCAATAGTAGTCTGACAACCCATGCAAGTAAAATACAATACATGTATAGTCCAAATACTACTTTGTGCATAGTTACCAAATCTGCAGTCGGATCTGCATAAAATCCGATCAAATCCGGATTTTTCATCCGACCCGGATAAGTTCGGTCAGTCGGCCCTAATTTAGGGAAAAAAGTATTATTTATTTTTAAATGGTTTTGTAGTTTTCTAGAAAAAGTAAACTATCAACTTTATATATTAAAAATATAACCTTTTACATTACATTATTAAAGTTTTTCATTGTATTTGTCAAATTTTCATATTTGTAAATTTCAACTCATATATATTTCGGAACGGATTTTTTCGAACCTTTTCAAGAATTTTGGATTCTCGATTTTTTCGCCCTCCCAAACAGATCCAAATTTCCGGACTTGTTAACTATGACGTTGTGTATCTATACAACTATGTTTCGACAAAGAACACTTAACAAGCATAAAGCTGCGTACTCCAACAATCTCTCAAATTGTTGCGACCATTATTTATATTCACTCCTAAGAGTCTGCTAGCATTTAAGCTAGCTCATGACTTTGTAAACTCCATACAACAAAGAATCTAGAGATTCATCATCATCTGTTGAGCTAAGTCATCATTACATAACACTTCTTCACCAATTGTGTCAAAGTGTTATCAACACATTCCTATACACCTCTAGTCAACAAGTCTAATCGCGTGTTTGAAAACACATCATCGATTTCAAATGTTACACTCGATGTTGCACAACTTCATGGCACACCATACCATAATGAAACTATCTTGTGCACTGAGCGTTTTGCACACATTAATTCAAAGCAATGCATAGTCCCCTGCAATAGCCATGTGCGCGCAAATCCCTATGCACATCACCTTGCCCAAACTTTCATGTGCAACACAACCATTCGGGCATAAACTTCTACCCAGATCTATGCAAAGTTAAGACAATCACAACACACCAACTGAATTATCGAACAAGGTCTGCAGGATGACCTCTAGGGAAATTATGGGCTCTGACATTCTAGCTAGAATGCAATTTGCATACAAATTACAAACTTATGTAAGAAACGAATCGTCTTTCAAAGGTACCAATTTGTTCCTTAACTCCACCTCAAACCAAGAACATGAGATGGAAAGCGATGCAAACATTATAACCAAAATTTCAAAGAGGATCAAAGGCTCATGGGACACAGGATTCAAGAAGCTCCTAAAATAGAAAGAGAAGGATGTAAGCATTTTTGTAATTGCCTTGAGCCCTGACTCCAAACAATGTTCTAAAATCACTAGAGCCAAACTCGAATCTAGAAATTGAAATGCATGGCACAATCAACCACAATGGACTTGATCACTTATTCATAGTTGATCAATTTATGAAATTTGCAGATTACAAGGTCATTTAGAGCGGGAGTGGGATAGAAGTATTGCACATTTCCCGAGTAGGATGCTCCCAGAAGGGTGTAATTTTACAAGGAAAAAATCAAGCTTCAAAGGGTTAATTTTGGCTAGTGAGCCAATTTTGTAATCACCTTTAGTTCATGTTATTTTCTAACAGACTTCAAGTCAAAATCACTTAGGCCAATCATATTGTAAAGAGTCTTGTTTTATGCGAAGTAGGTATTTCATATTTGATTGCCGAGGTTTTTTTCGTATTCCCTACACTAGTGGCTTTATTGTCTAAAAACTAGAGAAAGTTACAATAAAGCTCAACATGAGGGTCATCCACGACATGCAATCGCTCAATCCACTTTGTTGATTTCAAAACATATACGAGGAAGATCCAAGAACAAAATGACGAGAATTTTTTAAGAGCCTAAGACTAGTATACCCTTAGCTTAGAATTCGACAATGTTCAAAAAATTTAGTGTTACCTCAATAATCTCACCCAATATCTAATTCAATTTTGCAGAGTTTTGTCGGCCCAAATCAAAGCTCTGACTCCCTACTGATCCAAGCGAGAATGCAGATTTGGTACCCTGCTTTTTCTTGAAATCTTTGTGCTAAAAATCCTCAAGACAACTAACCTAGAATCAAAGCAAACTTCAGATTTATGCGGTGTGCTTTTCCGTGAAATCTTCATAGTAAAAATCCATCCATATAAAGGCTTTGATGCAGATTTATTTTGTGTTTTTTCTTCAGATCTTTGTAGTAAAAATCCATCCATGTAAAGGCTTTGATGTTTAAAGGAAAAGGTCAAGAGTGCAAGAGGTCCTCGCTCTTAATTGTTGAGGGACAGAAAGGTAGGATCAAAAAGCATCGAGTGTTATGCTTTTTAGAGGCGTATATTGTAATCTTAACCCTTGTATGTCAAACTTTGATTAACAAAATTGTCTCTTTACCTCATCTTGTGTTGTCTCGTCTTCTAATTGTGAAAGGATTTGTTTTCGATTTGAATACAAGTTTTCCAATATAAGAATCTACTTTCTAGTTCTCCTTTGTTTTCGGGGTTTTATAAATTTGTGGAATTAGCTCCTTACGGTTCTCCACTTTGAGTAGATAGCTTTTCGTTCCATTACCTAAACCAAATACCATTAAAATAAGTTTAACATGACTCTATGCCTAGCTTGATGAAAGGTTATCGAAATCTGAAATAAAGATAAAATCCAAAGAGATCCAAAAAAATCAAAATAATTAAACTTTCAAAGCTAAAACTATACAATGTTGAAGCTTATTGAATAATTATATTCAAGGGTAAACCCCAATTGAATAACCTAAAGCAAGAAGACATTATATTTTCATATATGCCCTGAAGTACAACCCGCACTGCACATGACTAGTGCAGGAACAACAGAGTCAAAATTGAAAGGCCCTACTAGCGAGGAGACACATTGAAATGATTTCCTCGAATACGAATGTAACAAGCTCCATAACCTAGCATCGATCCATATTACATCCACAATCAATAGTTTACGCCATCTACACCTTTGGATTGAATGTTGAGGGTGTGATCTGTCGAAATGGAACTATGACACACTTTTGTTTGGCAAGTTAAAATGGCACAAGAAGCAAATAGATAATTTTAATATTTTTTAGAGTTTGTTTTCTATTTTATATATTGGGTGTTGTTTTTTCCTATCAGCCCTAAAGTGTGCCACAATTTCATGTTGTCATTGAGTATAACTATCACTCTAAGACCTATATTGAGTAGTAGATTGTCTCCTCTTCCTAAAATGAGGATGCCTATATGTTTTAGCTATGCATAGTGCATATATTTGCTTTTGTTACGAAGAATCTCTTAATGCTCCACAATCGGGGTTCTAAGTATCAAAGTGACAGGTATAGGGCATTCATGACAAACTTCTTCCACTATAATGCCATGCTAGCCAAGACATACTCCTTCGATCTATCTACCAATGCCATTGGAACAACAATCCCCCTTCAAAATTGCTAGGGAATTGAGTTTTGCATGACCCATTTATCGAACCAACTTCAAACCAACACCTTTTGTATGCTTCTCAAACTTGCTAATACCATCAACCAAAGCATGAGCATGAATGATATCACCGGTAATTGTTGGAACATGCAAAGAGAAATATTTAGAGAGAGAGAGAGAGAAGAAACTGCCTTTGCACCCAAATGATATAGGCAAGAGATTTATTTATTGAGAAGAGAGGTGGTTGTACAGATTACCAACCGAACAACTACATAATTGTTTTACATGCTATATAATGTGTTATATTTTAACACCCCCTCTTAATGACTAAACCGGAAACAAGACAAAGTTTGTCCCAAAATTTTACAAATTTACTAAAGCCCATATGTTTCGTCATTACATCTACTGAGACTATGCCATAAGTTGTACTTTAAAATCAGCGAGTCCATGATTGTGTTGCGGTTGTCGAATGAAGAAGCTGTAAAACAAAAATCGGTCCCATGAACAAAAGATATGGCAAGTGGTCCACTTTGGTTCTGTTACGTGATTCATTAACCAATGATGAATCACCAATGGCTAAGAGTGTCGGCGCCATCTCCAAATCTTGAAATCAGAACCTTGAAGATGTGGATTGAAAAATCTATTCTAGGCTTGTGTAGCCTGCTGGAGTCTATAAAAAGACTCAATTATCTTGCGATCGAAGTCACCTCGATCACGTCCTTGCACCACCATGTAATGCTCATCCAACTTTTTCAAGAAGAGGAATGTGACCATCACGTGCGGTAGGAGTAAGAACCAACTCCGTAATAGTAGGAGAAATAACCAACTCCGTCTCGGCGGTGGTCTTTGTCTCAACAGGGAAATAACCATCTCCATCACAGTAGTGGTAGGAGTGAGAACCAACTCCTCTGTCTTATCTATTTGCTCATCTATCCCCCTCTGTTGGGAAAGATCGTTCACAACACAATGAGCAAATTGGTCATGCTCTACTGTCCTTCGAGCAAGGACCTCTGAGTGAGTGGCTGGGGATGCCATCTCACCATGCACCGTCAATGCATTTGGAATAGTGGAGTCTCCGTCCACCTGACAAATTGTTCTTCGAGAATGAGAAAATCCATCCTCCCAAGGCATGTCCGCCTCCCGTAGACTTGGTTTAGTGGATACTCCCTCCACAATAGGTGCGTGTAGGTTGGGCCGTATCCAAGTCAACATATTTGTGAGGAATGGCTTCCTCCCAAGGCATTGACCTCCGCACATCTGAATGGTGGAGTTGTCCTCCACACGTGCATTCATGTTGATCGCAACCGGATCAACAAGGCGATCTTGACCACCTTCCTCAATACCATGGGCATTATCCGTCTCTGTTTTTTACATCGAGACAACACACTTCTTTCCACAAAAATCCACAAATATATTGGCATTTTCAATTCGATTGTGAATAGATATAAGATTCTTTTGTAAAGAAGGTACATATCTAACATTTCGTACCAACAATCTATGAACATTATTCAATGATGCATATATCTCCTATCCCTTCTACTCGCAAGTGATTCTCCATTAGCTAGTACTACCGATTCAAAGCAGATATTTGCGATAAATGAAACATAGCAATCCTTATGACATGAAAAATGTGCGGGCGCACCGAGTCGATGATCTAGCTGATTGGTAACATTGTCATTCGAGCATGATGTCATAAGACAATAAAGAACATGCCCGTCATCCGAATCCCATTCTTCTACAACTGCTGCCACATGTCTTTCATCACATGGCTTTTTGTTCTGCTGCGAAAGATCATACTTCCACTTCCGACAATCCTTCTTGAGGTGCCCAACCTTGTGATAGTAATAACATGTGACTTGATACCGAGTGGAAGACTCACCAGATTGACGTTTCCACTTTCCCTTTGACTGAGTGACAAGAGCACTCTCTAAATGGTCACAATTAGATTCTTCCTGAAGTTGTCTCCGCTCCTTTTGCAATAGGTAGGAACTCACCTTGTCAAACGTGAGTGTTTGACTTTCAGCCATTAAATGGAGTGCCTCCACAAATGACTCATACGAAGAAGGTAAGCTATTCAAAACCAGAGCCACCATATCATCGTTGTCCACCTTTTTGTTGATGGAAGATAACTAGTCTCGGAGATCTTTCATCCGAAGTAGGTGCTCAAACAATGATCCACCTTGTAACTTTACGGAAAAGAGCATATTTTTCAAGTATAAAACCCGACTCTTTTCTAATGTCTGATATTTATCCCTCAGACTGGCCCACAACGTGCTTGCCACAATGGCATTCCGCACTTCCGGTATCAAATCATCCGACACCGATAACTTGAGAAGCAATAATGCTTCCTTATGACGTTTGTCATAATCCTCAAAGTTTGCCGTTGGTCGATGTTCATCACCCTTGATTGTTTTATCACAATCCCGAAACTCATAACCGTTAAAATCTTACGACTCCATACATTAAAATTAGTGCCCATTAATTTTTGTCTCTCGCAAAGTTAAGTTATATTATGAAAATATTAAAAATGGAAAATAAAGTAATTTGCCCACCAAATAAAACAAAATTACTTTATGCAAATACGTGGCTGTGGGAAACTATGGGAAAGTATTTTATGCATATGCGTGGTAGGGAAATATTAAAACACCAAATAGTGTTATAAAAATAAAACCTTTTGCCTTGCTCCTATGCCCTATTCCTCTCCACGACTTTTGCAGGTTACCTCTGCCACGATTTTGTTGTTCACAAGTTTACTGTTTGGTTGCCCACAATTTTGCTTGCTGGTGCCCACGATACCCACGGTTTTGCTTGCTTGCTCACGTATTTCCTCCATGGTGCCCACGATTCTGCCTTCCAACGTCTCACGTATTCCTCCAACGATGGCCACGATTTTGTTGTCCACGTATTTCCAGACAACAACAAGACCACGATTACTATGCCCTCGATTTTCTTCAACGACAATCCACGATTCTACCCTCCTTCACAACTTTACAAAAATGAGTTGTATTGTCTCCGTTTTTCCTTTGACGTTTGTTCTTCCAATGGGCATTGTGTGCGCTCATTTTCTCTCTCCTTGTGCGGGAATGGCGTCGACCTTACTTCTGTCGACCTCACACACACTTCACCGCTGACTCGTCTTTCTCAATGGCGTCGATCGTACGAACCTTCAAACGCTCTACGATACCGGTGTTGGAACATGCAAAGAGAAGAAAGATTTAGAGAAGAGAGCAAAACTGCACTTCGACCAAATGATACAGGAGATTTATCTATTGAGAAGAGAGGTGGTTGTGGTTGAACAGTTACCAACCGAACAAATACATAACCGTTTTACATGCTATATAATGCGTTATATTTTAACAATAATAACATGAGGAGCAAAAACAATATATGAATTATTACCATTGTACGGTGTGGAAGAATTAACATCAAGTAATGTTGAAAATATATGAAGAACCCTGACTAAGTGGCATCTGCCACATTGATAACAATTACATTTCATTTGGATGTTTATTATTTGTCTTTTATGAGTGCACCTTTCATATTCTAGGAATGTACGAGTTGTGCTTGGGTGAACTGTTATTGCTAAAAATATTTCCAGTTAATCTAAAAATTGGCTTGCATGTTTTTCCATTCAAATGTATTCTTATGTTTTTTCAATTTTTGTATGTTAGTTTTCTCACGTTTTGCTGCCGTAATATTTATAATTTAGTTGCAGCTAGAAAAATAGATTATTACTTGGCTTGCATGTATTTCCATATGAATGTATTCTTAAGTTTTTTCAATTTTGGATATTAGTTTTCTCGTGTTTCGCTGTTGTAATTTTTTCTGAATTAAGTTGAAGCTCAAAAAATTCCCAATATTTAAATAAATGTGGCGCTAGGGTACAATTATCATAAGTATCAGCATCACTAATCCATACATGACTTCACCAAATGACCTTGGCTTAACATTGGCTTCACCACATCATCAACTACTTATCGGCATTGTCATATGACATAATTTTCATCCCTGGACTACAACACCAGTAGAGACCAAGACACCCATTCCATATTATCACAAGAAAACTACATGCCTAGAAGACCAAACAACAACCAAACGGTTACTAACTGCCCAGACTCATCTTCATTCCCAATACATGTATATATGAAAGGTAAATTAGTTATTCAATGAGGTTTGGTCTCTGGTTGAGTGACACCCCTGACCTCTCGGTTTCTATGCAAACCTTCTAGTTATGAATACAATATGATCTATTATTACAATTTCTATATATTGTTTTGTGGTTCCTTAATAAAATTTTGGTTTTTCTTTCTATCACAGCACTTAGATTGTTGTTCACAAATAGCAATACATCAAGTCGTGTAACAGACATTGGGAATCAGTTTCAATTGCTTTCCTCTAATCTTTTCCTTGTGTCTCTGTGGTACTTGATAAACTCGTTAAGATGTCAATCCATGTGCCCTATCAAAAGGTTTATCTCAGCTGAAGATACAACCAAGCTAAAAAGAACATTTGCAAAAAAACATCACCAACAAAAGAGTAAATATTGAGGCAAACGAACCCTACTTTCATCTGTTTTCATGATTTAATTAGTACAGGTAGAAACCCTTACCTTGAAGTGACTACCTTCTTAATAGGCTTGGAATTTCATTGACATTGCCTCCTCTCCTCTCCACTCCAAGACAGATCTTTAAGTTTAAAGCTTGAAATGTAGAATTGGGTTGAATAATGATGTTGGCACACATCCCATGGAACATTGGATCATAAATGAATGCGACAAAATATTACCACAAAGGCATATTTCTCTCATATTTGCTGCAAAAGACACCTAACAGATCAGAAAATGAACAGAGACCATAATCTAATCAAGGCTACTCATCAGTAGTTCTTGTAGTTCTCTATTGCTTTCCAAAATTTGTTACTTTTATTATTTATGCATTCCCAAGAATTGTTTGATCTATGCAGAGTTTATTATCCCTCTCCTCTTTAGAAGCAAATCAGTTGTAAGCTCATGTTCACCATTCACTAAAAATTTATACAATCATTCTACAATAAAATTAATCTAATAATCTAACATTTTCCTTCACTGGAGTCTACAAAATTTATCAACAGCCTAAAATTGACAGTTATCACCAGGCCAACCCATATCCTCAATGGTAGACATGATTGGCATGGGTCCACAGGTACCAGAAACAACTGAGCATTCACTGAGAAACAATTCATCCGTAGGAATAAACTCATCCCCTTTCTTTTTTCAGCCAACAAACATCCAAGATAAGATTTTGGGAAACACAATATTGAAGCAGCTCATTTCAGTATATGTCGTATCTTAAAGAAATGACAAATAATAAGTGGGATAGACCTCACTTGAACTTCTTGAAAGAAGCGGAAAAATGAAGGGAAATACATAAGCTTTGATTTTATACATGCCTCTTAAATGCATTCCATTATTCAAGTGCTCTAATTATCAACAAAAATAACAAAGTGTTCTTCCAATAGTAATTACTAGCAATGGCAACAGTTTGGAAGACCATCATTTGTGGTGCAATACACAGCCTCTCTTACTCTCTCTCTAAAATAAAAAATCAAATCCTTTTAACTGCATACTGTTTTTATAAGTGAAAACAATTTTTGCTGCATTTCATTTCCCGTTAATTGTGATTTGGTATAATCATAATCTTTACTTAGTAAATTGCCTTACCCCATAAAATATTTCTCCTTTCATGGTTCCTCATCTTTTCTTCTGTTTCCTCTTGTTTTTGTATCTCACAAGTTAAGTGTAAAGAAAACGAATACAAGCTCTGTGTGATGAGAAAATTAAACAAAGGATAAGATCGCAAATGAGAAAAATAATTCTTACTGCAGGACAGAGCAACAATTATATAGCTATTACTGAAGCATTGAAAAAGACATGGAGGTTGTGGTGATCTGCATTTTGTCAAACCTATGAAATGCAGAGGAAAAAGCAATAAACCCCAGGTTGTATTTCTTGTCAGAGTCCTCATTCTTGTAACCAGACCAAACAGTTGATATACTCATGACAATTTCTTGTCACCTTGAAATTTTTCAACAATTCCTTGTCACCTTGAAATTTTTCAACAATTCCGACCTTCACATCAAACACATCATTTGCCTCTAAAGCTTTCTTCAACTTGAAAACTTGTTGATGTTAAGGTGTTATTACTCCCATGTCTTTTCTGGATACTGAGTTTCTCTTGTCAGATTTTATTTTTTACGATCTCAAGAATTTTGCTCACATCTATTGCATTAACAATGAAGAGCCTGTACCTTCCTTTCATCACAACCAGGGGTTGAATTTGTGCCGTTTAGACATTTTTAGTGATTTTAGACGTAAAATACTTGTAAATATCTGATATAACTGTCACACGCGACTTGTATATTTAAAACCTTACCGTCAATTTTTATATATATTTGTATATAAAATATAAAAATATATGTAAATATATATCAAGAAGATATAATAAATATAGAATAGTTCATAAAAAAAAGCATTATTTTGTGTTTTTGAAGGGCTGTATTGAAAAATTACCGTCACTCGAAAATTGTTTGACAGGCAGAGGTGGCCGTCAAATTTAACCCTGAGATTCACAACCTCTATACCAACAAAGACAACAGGAAAACTTTTATTTTGGAAGTTCATTCCAAGCACTGAGTAATTTCTGAACATAGTGTGCTGCACAAGCAACCAATTCACTTCCATAGAAGAGTCGAGATGTAAGCTCTAAAATTGCAGGATGAGAGTGATAATTCTGCACAAACTTTGTTACAAATTGCTCATTGTCTCCATCAAGGGAATAAAAGAAGAGGTCTGAAAACCAGTCCAAATAAGCTTTCCCCAACCCAAACTTTTCAGCTATATGGGAATGAGCAATTGGACCCAACAGCTGAGGATCACCTGCAAGAACAACTGTTGTTTCTGCATTAGCAATATTTGCATTGGGAACCATTATCTCTGGCTCAGTACCTTGACCAGACTCATCCAGGAAAATGTGTGTAAAATGGCCTTGAGGCAATGCTTGGGCACCAAGAATAGCAGCACTTAAGTAGGTTGTTATGACAACCTTATATGTTAACAACTCTTCCACAGGTGGACAGTAAAACATTGCATCTCTATGGGAACTTTACAGTAGAATATGACATGGTACATCTTGATAAGAACGGGAAGAAGCATTAAACCCATATATTCTCTCATTTGGATAGGTCCAAGTAATTTCTCCACTATTAAATCAGAAGCAAAATTTGAAGGGGAATATCTGATAATAGCAGCCTTTGAATTTCTTCTGAGAATTTGCAATTTGGTCTCTACCAATGTTGCTGTCTTACCAGTACCAGGTGGTCCATAAACAAGGCATGGAGTCAATCCACGGCAATTTATTATTTGATATACAGCCGATAACTGTGCTGTATCAAGATTCTTATTGATGGGATCATTTCTGGCAATATATTCATCAGTCATTCTTGTGAAAAAATTATAGAGAACACAAATACCCTCATCTATTCAACATGCTGCTTCTACTGCCTGGTGACAGCATCTCAAAATGACTCTACTAAAGGAAAAGTGTACATCATATCGAAGATTTGGAACATGATTCATATGGAATGAGTTGTAAATTTTATATATACCTTGTTTGCTTCTACTCTATGGATGTATCCCTCTTTCACAAAATTCAGAAGGTAGATAAAAAATAAAGATGTAAATAAACATAACAGCAAAAGATAAAACATACCATTACATGTAAATCAACATAATTTGTTTGACGTGAGCAAAACAAACCTGATAGGTATTGCCTTCTTCGCAAGAAGATGTCACATATATCAGATCTCTCTGTACAAGTGAAGGTCGTTTCCCGAACAATCCAGGGACCTTCAGGGCCAAATATTGACCATGAGTGTTCGTGGTTACATCATGCATGTAGTATGCATTCATATCTGCCTGCTTCCACAAGATAATATATATGTATTATGAGCATGATATAATATCGTGAACTGGGAACAAGAATACTGGAAAGAAACCTAACATGATTCTATGAGCATATTTGATATTGTTTCCCTGCATTTGTAGCTCCTCCAATAGAGTGGAGAAATACTTAGAATATGTTTTTGTGTAAAGTCCTTCCTCAAGAACCTTAGGTAACTTTTGGATGTCAGTCAATTTCTTCAGATCCATTGGAATACAATAAGCATTAAGTTTCTTTGGAAAATTAGGCAGAGGAGGGGCACACCATAAATGAATCTTCTAAAACTGCATGGTTTTCTCTTCTGCAAACTGCAGTAAGGCTCACCAGCAGCCAATTGTTCAGAAACGTCATCCTCATGCCGCATGTTTTGATGATCCTGGAAGTCAAAGAGAATAGATGAGCTGTGGAGTCCGATATCTTTTGCCATGTATGACAGATGAAAGTTAAGATGATGTTTTGGTTCAATCAACCATGGAACTCCCTTCAGAGGGAAACTGTATCAGAATGCAATATTATCATTGATCTGGTCTTGACTACAAGAAAATTCCCACTAGACAAGCAAGATTTGTTTGCACATTGTATAGATTTGACAGGTCCTGTTGCATTAAAAAGACTGAAGGATTTACTTGGTCTTAAATAAACAACTTTAACAGTAAACAGTTTCACAGAATTCTTTCCATTGTTGGTAATTACGATACAAGAAGTTTGTTCTCCACCTTGCTCTATCGACCTTTGTCTCCCATTCTCAAGGGGAAATGGATAGGACACACAAATGTCCCCTTCTCTACGATTTCAGACACTGAATCTTGATTATCTGCATCTTTCATATAAATTTCCCTTCCAAATCAGTTTCACTTCCAAGAAAACCATGTCTTCCATTATACTTATGTCCACTTTCTTTCATATTTTGAATACCCTCTACACGATGATTGGGACTTTCAAAAGCCTCTCTAGGCAGAGGTTGCTTATCCTCATTTTGGTTCTCCTTCTTGGAAGCCTCAACTTCTTTCCAGTCACTGTGTTGTTCCGGTTCCCACCATCCATTTCAACACTACCATGCAATGGTCTTTGGACAATCATTTTCCCATTCATCGTTACAGTTTCATATATTTGGCCACTTTTACCTGTCTGACCCTTAAATATGCCCGCATTCCCACTTTGTTTTTGTTTATGTTCATCTGAAGGCCCGTCTTTAATAACTAAACTCCCCATTTCTCTCACTTCATTCTTATCTAAAGCCACGCCTCTCATTCCTGTATACTCACTGTCTTTGTTCAATTTTATCTGGAGCATTGTCTTTATTTGTTTAGTAATTATTATAATTTATGTGTGGAAGTTGTTTTTGAATGTAAATCATCAATCAATATGCCTTCTTGGTTTTAGATTCTTTTGAGCTTTTTAGTTGCTTTAATGCAACATATCTTGAAGCAAGAGAATCTTGAATTTCCACATTTAAGTTTGGACTAGATGGATGTGATACAAAAACATCCTCCTCTCTAAGCTCTTCATATTCTAAAATTTGAATTTCTGCATGTTTCAGATTAGCTTCCCTTTCCACATCAACCCCACTTCCATGAAAACCATTCCTTCCACTTCCACTGCCTCCAATGTCTTTTCTGATTGCAAAACAATCTCTATCTCGACTGGGCTTTGCAGTAGTCCCTTTTGAAGTAGAGGCCCCTTTAAGCAGAGGCCCCTTTAAGCAGAGGTCCCTTCGGGATCCATTTAAGTTGATGTCCCTTGTGGACATGTTGGTTACACTTCTTGGAATCCTCAACTTCATTTATGTCACTATGTTGTTCCAGTTTCCTATTGCTCATTTCAACACTACCATGCAATGGTCCTTTGGCATTGATGTTCTCGTTCATCATGACAGTTTCATATAGTTTTCCAATTTTACCTTTCTGTCCCTTAGATGCGCCTAAATTCCCACTTTGTCTTTGTTTATGCTCATCTGGAGCCCTAGCTTTTGTCTTAAAATCCCTGTTTGTCTCATTTCATTCTTACCTACAGCCCCATCTCTGATCCCCGTATCCCCACTCTGTTCATGTTCATTTTTGTTTAAAACATTGTCTTTGTTTCTTTGGGGCATACTAAAAACTGTTTCCCTATGGTGGTTTGAAATATAATCCTTGCTGGTTTCAGATTCTTTTGAACTCCGCAGTTTCTCTAAGGGAACATATCGTGGATGAAGATAATCTTGAATTTTTGTACTTTGGTCTGGGCAAACCGGATAGGATGCAGAAGCAACCCCTTCTTTAAGCTCTTCAGACACTTCATATTGATGTTGCACATGTTTAAGATTAACTTCCTCTTCCACATCAGTTCCATTTCCAAGAAAACCATGCCTTCCATTCCTGTTGCCTCCAATTTCTTTTGCGTTTTCAAAACTGTGCGTGTTTTGATTTCGCCATACAGCAGAGACCCCTTTAAGTAAGGGTCCCTTGCCCTTATTTTGGTTCCACTGTTTGGAAGCCTCGTGTGCTTTCCTGTTATCATGTTGTTCTAGTTTCATACCACTTACTTCAACATTACCATGCAATGTTCTTTCGACATTAGTTTTCCCATTCGTTTTGGGAGTTTCAATATTTTTGCCACTTTTACCAATCTGTCCCTTAGATGCTCCTGCATTCCGACGTTCTCTTTGTCTATTTTTATCTGGATTTCCATCTTCAATTCCTGAACCCCCTGTTTGGGTCACATCACTCTTATCTAAAGCTTCATCTCCAATGCCCATGTCCCCACTCTGTCTTTGTTCATTTTTATCTGGAGCACCATCTTTATCTCTTAGGGACTTCTTAAAATTGTGTGCGGCTGTGGATACTGTTTTGAAATATAAATCTTTGATCCACGTTCCTTCCTGCTTTCAGATTCTTTTGAACTTTGCAATTGCTTTAATGGGACATATCCTGGCGGAAGTGAATCTTGAATATTCTCACTCGAGCTTGGATAAAATGGACGGGATATAGAATCACCCCCATCTCCAAGCCCATTACAAACTCCATCCCGACTCATTACATTTTTCAAATTAACTTCCCCTTCATCATTAGCCCCCTTACACGAAAACTGTGCCTTCCAGTCCCGCAGTCCCCAACTTCTTTTGCATTTTCAAATCTTTCTCTACCTTGATTGGATCTTTCAGTAATTCCTTTCAAAGCAGAAGTCCCTTCGAGTGGAAGACATTCCGATCTATGGCCAGTGTGCACAGCATTAGAAATCATTCTCAATGCCTCTGGCGATGTCTTTACACCGCATTTCCATTTGTGGTCCACAATACCATCGTTGACTTTGTGTCTATCATATGCTTTCCATTGAGAAGAAACAGTTATCTCAGTTGCTGTGAAGCTGTTCCTCTGCTTGGAAACATGAAATACCCTCCTCCTGTATCCATGTTGTTCCATTTTCCCACCCCTTATTTCAGCAGTAAGCTTCAATGGGTCCTCACCAGTGGTTCTCCAACTGTCATGTTTTTGACCACTTTTAGCTGTTTGTCCCTTAAATGCTCGTGAGTTCCCACTATGGCTCGGTTGGTTTTTATCTGGAACCCCATCTTGTATTCCTGTTTGTCTCCTCCCATCTCCTGTTACGTTATCCACACACAGTCTTGCTTCTTTTTTATCTGAAGCCCTATATTTATTTGTTTGGGGTTTGCTAGAATCGGTTGGTGTGTGTGTAATCTTTGACCCACATTCTTTCCCCGTCTCTGATTCTTTCAAACTTTGCAATTGCATTAATGGAACATACCCTCGAGGAAGAGAATCATGAACTTTCACACTTGGGCTTGGCATTTCTATTTGCTTACCTTGATATTGAGAGCACCCGCTTGTAGATGGACTCCCTCCTATCTCGCCATGCCATAATATCAACTCCTCCTGGTCTTGTGATGATCCCACTTCCTTCCCTTTGCAGAATACTGCCTCTCAGATCCATAGTTCGTCTTAGCCATCGATATACCCATTTCATGATTGAACTTGCTTTTACTGGACATGCAAGGTTTGTCTGTCACCATGTTCCTTTTCTGTCTCGAATGCATCCTTTTGTTTACAAAACGGTCCCCGCTCAATTTCTTCAATACACATACACAATGTAGCTAATATCTTGCAGGGTGAAATGATGCAACAGTTACACCATATCCACGCTTAAATTATGTTCATGCAACCCCGGAGCAAAAAGGGCTCAGTAGCATCATATAGGCTTCTTGAGCAAATAAAAGTAGCGTAGTTGCATACATTGGAATAATGCACTAGCGAGTTCTTACCTGAAAATGCACGAAGAACACAAGCTGCAGCAATGTACGTGATAACTTACAAACCCAAAAAAAAAAAAAAAAAAGATATTAGAAATGCCCATTGAGGAAAACTTGCTTCTACCACTTGGTACAATCATTCATTCATACAGATTCACAAAATGACCATAAAAAAATGCATGAAATCCTTCAGTTTAACAATTATACCTGTAAGATTATGCAGGGAAATCCTTCAACCGTTAAATGTGGGTTCTACAAAATATACAAATAAAAACTTGAAAACTTACTCCAGGCTAAACAAACGTAATTCCCTCATCTCCTTCACCTGTGTTATTTGCAGGGCGGTGAAGATCCACTCGTTACCATCCGCCAAACACCTGAAATTCCATGTGAAATGTTGTTTTCGAGTACTGAACTGAGGACAGTGATTATGAGTGGTCACATCAGTCTGAAAAGAATATATTGATGTGGAAAAAAGAGACTTTGTTACATGAAAATAATGTGACATGCATGATAGCACGGTGGACCATACTGTGAATCAGGGTTGACATTTGACGCCCGTCCTGGACGTTTTTGAGGGTTTTGCATGTATTTTTATTTTTAATTTTTTCATAATTACGCCGATAGGCGTGTTCTCTGTGAGAAATTCGCACCCTCTCTGACAATGATAGA
Organism: Taxus wallichiana var. yunnanensis; assembly: GCA_018340775.1. NCBI lineage: Eukaryota > Viridiplantae > Streptophyta > Pinopsida > Cupressales > Taxaceae > Taxus > Taxus wallichiana. Next base: position 1,023,287,517 of record CM031240.1, read on the forward strand.
GATATCAACGGATCAGATTTCTTGGTCGACGAAGCACGGATCTGAATGGCGCCTACACGTGTCCGCGAAAGGTAGGAATGTCAGATCGTAGCCTTTGAAATCTCTGCGTCATTGACAGGAGGGTGGAAAATGAGCGAGTTGCTGTGGAAATGTCGTATCAACCATAAAGAAGACGACTCCGGCCGGTTTTTATTTTTTTAGGTTACAAAATAAGCGACCTCATACATACAATATCCAGAAGATTCGTGGAGAAACCAGAGGAGAGGAGAGGATGAGGATGAGGATGAGGGCTAAACAGCCGAGAGCCATTGCAAAAAGCAAAGAGCTGTTGCAATAAGCAGAGAGAAGTTGAAGGAAATAAATTATAAAGCCCTGTGCGGGACTGCATTTTCATGGTTCTTTGTGTTATTTTTTGTTTTTTTCGCTCTGCATTTTTAATTTTGTTTCACGATTTTTTCACGGCCGTGTTCAATTTTTTAGGGTTTGAATCAGTTTGATTCTTGTCTGTAATGGGTATTTTTGGGAGGTCTGTAATTATGTAGTTTGAGCGGTTTTCTGATTTTTTCTTCTGTTTTGGTTTGAACGAGCAAGACAGAGCAAGCCATTCATCTTCCTGGTAAAGGTTTACTCACCTTTTACGCGCAGGATTAAATAGTTTAATATAGCGAAATGGGTTTTCAGAGTGGTAGGCTTCAGATTTCTTTAATTAAATGATTAAAATCCATTTTCTAAGGTAATAATTTAATTCTTCACCGTTTTGTTTCTGCAATTTATTTAAGACATGTGTTTTCGGGTAGCAGCGGAAGAAGAATAAAAGATGAGGCCCAGGATCGAAACCTTAGAGAAGCGCCATAGAATCTCGCATTTGGAGGGTATCCTGCAATTTTTCTCCCTCGCCTACAGAAGGGCCCTGACAAAGTATTCAGATGCGTCTGGCTACTGCACTTGCATAACTTCACAGCCACAATTTTGTTGTATGCTTCTCAACTCATTTATATTTTATTTTATTTTCTTTTGGGTTGTTGAAATCTTGTTTTCCCCTGTAATGTATCGGTTGTTTGTTTGGATCTATAGGCTGAAGTAAAATCTTCATAAATGTATAGCCCCAACTCCCTCTGTTACGACAGCGGCGCTCTCGAATACTCTCCGGTCTCTTGTCACTGTCCACTTATATAGAGAATACAGACTTAAATAAATTGTATTCATTAACAAAATTAAACTTGTTATGAATGTTGATGACAGGCATTGAATTCGGCAAAGGCCCACAACACGGTCTCGACGAGAAGAATAGAGCTAATTTTGCTAGTTTTTGTTTTCTTTTTGGCTCTGCTATGTTTTTTTGTTTCATGATTCAATGCACGGCCGTGTATTTTTTGGATTGTTTTGTTTGAACCGTTTTGATCTTGGTTTGTATATATCGTTGTGAATGGGCTTTTTTTGAGAGGTCAAAAATATTTACGAGTATTTATTTGTTTTTTTGTTTAAATTTTGGATAGGAGTGGCCAAAGACAGCAGCCCATAGCCGAGGATTGGCTTCCTAATGGCAGTGATGGCCCCAGCAAGCCAATGTTTGGGATCACACTCCTGCCGTTTTATCAGATTGTTGATACAGAGAAAGTTTCAGTTGCCGATTCAAAACCCAACATTACATTCCAAGGTCAAGGATATCTCGATACGTGCATAGCATTGAATGATAAAGCCAACTCTTCTCATGGGACTTTCTTCAGTGCATCGGTTAATGTTTTTGCATCAAATTTCATTGCAAGGAACATAAGCTTCCATGTCAGAACAAAAGAAAAATTATAAGAGCTGCATTATTTCAATATTTTAGTTTTTTTCCTCCTCTTTTTAAGTATGATATTTGTTTTACACAGAACACTGCTCCTCCAGCAAATCCAGGTGTTGTTAGGGGCCAAGCAGTTGGTATAAGAATTTCAGGTGATCAAGCAGCTTCCTGTTGATGTGGATTCTATGGTGCTCAGGATACTATTCAAGACGATAGAGGAAGACAGTACTACTTAAAAGAATGCTTTATACAGGTCTCCATTGATTTTATATTTAACAATGGAAGATCTCTCTTTGAGGTCATCTCAATAAAATTGATGCGGGCTCCTTGTGGCTATTAAGTTATCTGAATGGCTTTATTTGTGTTCTGAATTTAGATTGTATGATATTGCCTCGTAGAGTAGATTGCTATGACTACATAAATATACTTTTGTTATGTTTAGAAAAATGCATGCACATATTAGTTTCCTAAGTTGGGTTTTTGTCTAGCAATGCAGGGTCCTACCACTATAATCTGAATGGGTCTATGGATAATGATGTTCATGGATAATCGAAATGTGAACACCATAAAAAATAGCCCTCCCACTCATATAATTATTATTGACTGTACTTGTCCTTATACATGTTGACTCCAAAATCTAAATATTTGTAAGATTTCTACTTATTTTGCAGGATTGCCAGTTGATTTCTATTGCGAATCCAGTGCCAAGCGGAGCTACAACCATAACTGGGGCCATCACTGCCCATGGAAGACAATCAGCAGAAGTTCCCCCCGTGTTTTATAATCAGTGAGTTGTTCTTCGTTTACAGGCAAGTTGTTGTGAATGGGTTTTGTGGGAGGTTTGTAGTATTCACCAGTTGTCTGTATTTTTGTGTTTTTTGTTTTGGGTCCGAGGGAGCAGAGCTAAACAGACCATATTCAGGGATTATCTTCCTAGGTAAGTATTCTCTTCTATAATTTCCCCTCGTTTATCATAATCCATTTACATGCATTTTCCGCCTAGATTTTATAGATATTTTTATATAATAATAAGCTATAATTACATGGATATTTAAATGGTGTAAATCTCTCCCATACCTTTATTCATATAATATTCAGTAGTTGGTTTGTTTATGCGGAACCGCAGGTAAATTGGTCTTTCATATTTATTTTCCAGTGGTTAATGGATAATTTAGATTTTTATTTCCATGGTTGTTGAAATTTGCATTAACAGAAGTGAGCTATTGGTATTTAGAAATATTGGTATTATTGGGAAAATCACTCATCAAGTTATGAAAAGGAGTTCGGCTTGATTGGTTTGTTATAGGATGAAGGCTTTGTGGTGAAGTATATTGTTCATTCAGATGAAGATATGCAAGGAAAACTGCAGGAGAACAAGACTTATCTTAACATTGACTTCCATTAGAAAGATGAGAAACTCGTTTTCTTTTTAAATATTATATTACACCAAACAGACTTTCGTGCTCATGTTAATGATAGGAATTGGCTTTGTCATTTTTAAGGAATTGTCTTACACAAACCCAAATGTCACGTGTTCTTACTACAATGTTCCAAATGAAAATAAACTCGTGCCCCTTTTAGCTGAATCACGGGCTTTGGAGGGTGCAAGAACCACGAGAAGCAGGGTTTTTTTGTCTGTGGAAAATTGACATTCCATATTTCTTGTCTTTGTTAATGGGTCGTTTTTTCCCGTAGGTGGGTTCTCCTTTCTTCTGTGTTGTTGCTGGAGTTGTCCAACAGAGGAATTTTTTTTACGCAACCCAACATGCAAATTGGTAATTTCATAACCAATTTTAACTGATCCTTTAAGAAGTTTGACTGTGATGTGTTAACTATATCAGATCTTAGCTGACCACGTGTGAGCTATTATTTCTTGCGGGACACAAGATAGAATGCACAAAATCTAGATCCTCTGCCATATTTGATGATGAGATTTGGTGTCCTGTTGTACAGTGAACTCTCTATTTAGTTTGATTATATTGATTAAAGATTTCATGTATTAGTTTGTGTCTGCAAATATACATCTAATTGGGCCTCTAACATCATCATATATTAGATTAGTTTTGAAGAAATGTGTTTCACCTTTTGCCTCTTTTTAAGTTATACACGCTACAAATTCTGTTCTCAAGGTGTTTCATGTTTGATTTCAGCATTGTCAAATATGTCTTCATAGGCATCCCATTTAATCGAGGCCCCTTTGCCAAGCATTTTTCGTTTAGTCAAAATGGGTATAACATCATCATTATATTAGTGTATTAATATAATTTTTTCAATTAAAAGAGTTAACATAATTCCCCTTAAATATGGCTTCAGCAGAGTTTTTACTTCTGTAATCTTTGCTAGGACATGCCATTTCGGAGCAATGTAACATTGGAACAATGTTTAACGAACAATCTTTGGCAGCATGTTGTTTGTGTCTTCCTTAAATTTTGTTATTGCTGGATTTATTTGGATATATTATAATGTTGAACGAACAATCTTTATCAACTCTTCCATCCCCTTGCAATGATTATAATTTTTCTGGCTTCAATGTCGAATGTCTCTGACTTGATTAAGTAAAAGTGTAAAACAGAGGTAGCAGAATTTAGGATAGTAGTTGGAGGCTGCCTGATGCATTTACCATTATCATCTCCTACCTTCATTTCATCTGCAGGAGTAGGGGATGATGTTTTGTACTTTGAATGACATTTTCATGTCCATTCAATCATATATTTATGTTTGTGTTTCAAAATTTTCAGTGACATTTTCATATCCATTCAATCATACATTTCTGTTTGTCTTTCAAAACTTTCAATGCTATTTTTATGTCCATTCAATCATATATTTATGATTTTGTTTCGAAGCATTTTTATCTCCATTCCAATATTATCGAAGGAGAGCCAACTTAAATATCATGTCCATTGTTCAATTGCAGGTTTACAAGCTTGGGTTTGATAAATAAGAGGGGAGTCTTTAGTTTATGGGATGAATATTAATACATCATCGTATTTATTGTAAACATCGCGCACTACTTTTTAATAAAATTAATTTTATTTTTGGGGGAAGCTGAAAATGCCCGGATGGTCATATGGTTTTGTAATGTTGTGTTCTTTCTATTTCTTTTTTATTTGTGATGATATTTTATTTATTTTTAATAACAATACGAACACAAGTTTAACACATCATTTAATGCATTTTATGAATATTATTGTTTTAATTTTTGGAAATGTTGGGACGAAGGATGTTGAAAGATTAAAATAAAAATGAATGTCATAAAAAAGAAAAAATTGGAATTTAAGGGAAAAAGAAATAGAACAAAAAACTAATATATATATATATATATATATATGTTTATATATATATATATATATATATATATATATGTTTATGTAGTTTATACATAAATTAAATAGAAATTGTAAATATTGATTATATAATATTACATATTAGTATTTATTTATATTAAGCATTGTTCATAATTACGTCGAAGGTGTTCCCCCCATGGTAAAGGACCTCCGGACGTTTCTGCAACTGTCTTAAAATTGACGGTTTGATGGCCGTCTGGACGTTTTCGCAATTTTCGTCTATTTTTTAGGTTTTTTTTTTATCAAACTTGTTACAGTATATGGATCGATCATGCATGTAGGAAAATGAAGATGCTACAATGGACTTGTTGATGTTTGATAGATCGCCATCATTGGAGATGTGGGGACCGAGCTATTTGTGTCGGATTTGGGTTAACTGGTGCTCACTTATCGCCCAGTTTGGAGAGATGATTATCAAGTCGATCCTTCTTTGGATTGTAAAGCCACTGAGCTCGAATCCAATGTGAGAAAAGAGATGGCGAGGAGTCTCAGGAGTTCTCTCTGGAATGTTGATTTTTTCGGATCCACTCATATCACTGTGATGTCGTCGCTGCCCACCACGCTGTATACACTAATTGCACAGAAACAACCAAAATCTCCAATCGAATACCAGGACTTCAATTTCCAATCATCAATTTAATCTATTTGTAGGCATGCATGGAATAGATCATGTATACAAAGATCAGGGGAATGAAGTGAGACACGAATGACTACAGTTGGCTTCAAACAGTAGAGAAGACGCATGGATGAATTTTCAGAATGTGAATTTTTGAGAAACACAAAATTCTTCTCTTCCTTGTCGATGCAGTAATTGCTTTAGTTTTTGTGGTTGCCTCTCATTACACAAAGCAATCTATTACTATAGCTACTCTTACAAATCAAATTAATTCTCCGGTAGATCAGTGATACGTTCTAATACCAATGATTGTATTTGGAAGAGCTTATACGAAGATTTATCTCATGCAAAGATTCTTGAGACAAAATACAAAGGGATTAATAAACACATAATATATTAGTTTCTCTCATATATGTATGTCGATATATAGGAAACTATCTCTAAAATAATCCATAAACAAACAATTATATAGGAATTTGTTACAGACAAAAGAGGAGCACAATGTCGTTGCACATGCAGGAAGTAGACATTAACTCCAAGCAAATAATGAAAAATATATCTATTAATGAGTAGAAGGTATCTACTTCAACCAGATGGAAAGAGTGCAGACAAACATCAAGATCCACGATGAAACTGTAGTCACGAAATCAATCGACAACATGAATCCATAGGAACCATTTTTAGGGAAGAAATCTTCTATATCTCATCTTCAAATTTTCGGAAGTAAAGCCCATATAAGGATAAAGTTGGATGTGAAGTCAACTACCTACATCTTTACATGATATAATGATTATTCAATGGGACAGGTTAAATATGTGTTGTTTTTAGGTTAGAGTTTCCAAACATTTCAAACTGGGACGGAATTTTGAGGGCGATCTTCATGACAATGGGCACCTTTACATATTTTGGATATTATTATATGTCAATGCATCTACATCACGAGAAGACCAAATCTGATGTATTTTCACTTGTCCCTGACCTTCTGGAGGTCTCGTTCCATAAATCATAACTTCCCTTAAGTCTTTAGTTAATGAATGATACAAGCATGTGCTACCTATTCTTGAAATGTTTGATATCTAAGAACCTTGGCAACTGGGGAATGTTGCTCAACACATTCATTACGGTCAATCAAAAAATCGCGGAACACTTGTGAGGTAAAAGTAGCCGTCAAGTTGGACCATGCAATGTGTGCTTCCCGATGTAACTAACATACATTGACCGTTTTAGCAATCGAGATCAAATCCTTTAATGACCTTAAAAATCGAGACCCATAATTAAGTGGATGCTATAGAATGTCTAAATTGACTCAATATCATTTTAATTTAGAACACAACTATCAACATAAAAATTATTTTAATAATAATATGTTATTGTAGAATATTATTATCAATGTCTCATTATATGTTTTCAATTATATGTAGCTAACTTTAATTTGAAAATAACTTATGGTAGCTAAAGTTTAAGTGAAAGTAACAAATAATTTTAAAGCGGTCATTGATTTTTAGTTAACAAGGTGGCAATCAAATCTCATTCTTGCCTCCAATCCATGTGGTGGTGCAAATTCATCCTTTCTTTTAATCCATGTGGTGGCTCGTTTGTCAGTTGTTTGTTGGTGTTTTAAAAAATGTGTCTGAAAGTGTAATATCTTATTTAATAGCTCTATCATGAAATTATTCGTATATAAGATCCCATCATCAGAATAAATTATTGTTCATTTTATTTGTTGCAAAGTAATTACTGGGCGGAGTGAAAACGATTCAGAAAATGCAGGTTTCAAACTGGGACATACTAGATACGTTGCAATAAATCCACAGATAAATTACGAATAAAAAATTGCTTCAACGGCCATAGGGAAAGGTGGCGGCGCTTACCTGGTGGCATCCTCAAACTATAAGGCATTTCAACCAAATACAAAATGCAGTTCAACCAAATACAATGGTGAAGAATTGGAAGTGTTGTTTATGGTTTGACGAATTAAAAGGACGGTAGCAACACGATACAAAAATGTTGAGCTACTCAATCCAAGCTCGATGTGTCGATTGCTCTAGGAGCATTAATTCATGCGCTATTGTCTACCATCCGATGACAATTACGACCAAAGGCGTTAAGCCCTCCAAATGTCGCTCTTGGGGTGCGCTTCTTCCTGGTAGGTTACCGCAAGGTTGGCTTCGAATGGGTAAAGGTTGCTAACATAATTCCCACTAATTGGAAAGCAAGGGCGCTCTATGACACCCACATTCAGCTCCCACCATAATTCTTACTTATTCCTTCTCCCAACAATTAAAAAAATGACATATATCTGCTCGTCCCATACAATTACTCGAGCTTACAACTAAAAGCATGCTTGCAAAGTGCTAGAGGAAGTACACAGTGCATTCTCATCTAGCACAACATACCTTTTCACCTACAAATGCTTAACAACCTTGTGTTCAGTTAGTCTTGTGTAAAGTTTCAGATTGCTTCCCCAATTTAGATTTCCCCACCTTTACACGTCTCCGCCCTCATACCCCTTCTTCGTCCATTTTCCTCTCGCATTGTTCTCTCCCTCCACTTTGAATTCCTCGCACGATAGCTTTCGGCGTTTCCATCGTACACTTCACGTACGATATCTTAGTTTATCGTTCACATACTACCGCATATATGTGTAAGCGGTCAATTTTCTTAAGGCCGGTTGTTCGACAATTAACAAAAATGTTATATATAATATAAATTGTCTTGTGTGTCTTTATTAATTGGTATTTATTATATGATATGCACAAATGAATTGGGAGACAATTAAGTAAATAATTATAAATTATAAATTTAAAAATATATAGTGACATTTGTTTATAAAGTCAAACCGTCCTTAAAATCTTTGTGACGGGTGACCATGGGGAAGGGAAGGGGAATTTTACTATGATTTTTTATCAAAGTTTGATTTTTAGGTCTAAAATATACTCGGCTTAGCTACATGGCACTCTGAGGTCAATAGTGAAGGAGCCATTTTAATTATAATTTCATAAAAGTAAAAGGGCCTTTAGATATTCAATTTCATGTTGGAGTGTAATGCTTATAATGACATTAGGGCTCGATTGCTAAGCGCGGTGGTCGTTGCATTCTTACAAGATATTTTCAGAGAATATGATTTAAAAAACAAGGCGTTGATTATCAAACTCACCAACAAGTGATCTGAATGCCGAGAAAGATCTTTAGCAAGATCTATTGCCCCATAGGTTATCTTTGGTAGCATCGTGGACGTTAAAATATCTTCTTCTTCTTAAGGAAAGAAAATCTTTGGAAGCATAAATTTTGATGGTTGTATAAATATATGGCGTGAAAGGGGAAATTTTAGGCGGACTCCCAAAGATTTTGAAGGATTACTATATCTATATTTTTTTATAGAGAATTTTTTTACGTTTTCTTCTCCTTTATAATAATTTTTTTATTATTATAAAGTTCTATATATATATATATCAAGGTCATTTTAAAGAAAAATGGGCTCTAAATTCTACTATATAGTCAAAGATATTATTATTTTTATTAAGTTTCAAGAAAATAGGAAACATCTTAGTGACAGTCATATAAACATCAAATTTAAGATTAAAATCAAAAGTAAGTACACTCACAAACATTACAACTCACAACCACCTCTCAAGAGTCATTATAAACCACATGTCAATGTAATTATTAGAAATGGGAGCAAGTCCTCACACTTATATCAAGAGTCATGTAACAATTTCCAATACAAAATTAAAAAGTAAAAAAAAAAAACTAAATGTAGAGTTACTTGTTGGCATTGTGTTGTAATTGATATCAAAGTGAAGTTGTTAGTATTTCCCAAGGTCATTGATGTCAAAAGAAGTATGAAACATGAACGTTGATTGGTATTGTCAAGGCAAGGTGAGTTTCTTGTTGAGATTGCATGGGATTTTTAGCAGTGTAGTGGCTTATAGGTGTGTGATAGTGACTTGCAAAGCTATGGATGGTGTTGTGATGATGTCATGCAGTGTGATGAAGGTCCTAACAGGTGTACAAGGTTGGCCAAGGTGTGTTGAGATCAGATTTGGTGAAACAAGCATGTTTCAAGTGCTTGATAGTGAGGCCTAAAGAGCAAAATGAGGCATGAAATGGTAAAAAGGTATGTAGCAGTTGGATATGCATGGTGATAGCATGGGGAGCATGAGTATGATGTGTTGAGATAGTCACAAGATGTCTTATAGTGTTGGTTCAGGTGTTAGATTTGGTTTTTAAGTCTGTTCCTAGACTTAACCCTTAAGAAAGTAAATCTTGGTGTGGTGGAGTCGGTACTTCTAGGCATATTTGGGAAAAAGTGATTAGAGATGTGTTGTCATGTTGATTTGATGGTGTGGTCTAAATTTCAGGACCTAATGTTGAAGAATTTGAAAGTTATGCCATTTTTACTAAAACTGAGTTGTGAAGGTGAGAAACCAAGGCTAAATTTTGACTTTCGATGCTCATTGGAGAGTGTATGCTTTGCATGGGGACCCAAGCTCCTGGGTATAGTTGAATAGGTCTATCATGAATATTTTCCAAGTTGAATGAGGTTGTTTGATAGTCAAGTTTTTATGAACAATCATTAAGAAGGTAAACAACTTTTAAACCCTCTCAAAACCCTAGCTTAACGACTTGAGAGAACTTGATGGTACATTCCCATAATTGATTGTTTTTACAAATGTGATTATTGGAGGTTATATAGTACTCCTTCATCTTTCTCTTGGTTTGATTTAGAGGTTTTGGTTGTATGTGGGCCCCACCCAAAAAGGTAAGTTTCTCGAATATTTTCAGTTTTCTCCAAAAGTGTCCATTGTACCCAATGACTAAATTAGAATTTATTGAATTATGGGAGTTTTTATTCATGTCCATGATGGTTTTCAGATCATGGTTGAGGTCTTAGTATTGATTTTGGATTAGATTAGATTTGCACGAGGTAAAACACACAAAATTATTATATTATTTCACTATTACACATATATAGGAGAGGATTCCCTATTATTATGGAACCACTCAATCCTATAATATCTCCTATTTAGTTGTGATTGTTACTCCCGTAACAATACACAACTCAAATCATATGAGTTGTTAAAACAACTCCAACCAATATATTATTGTTAATATAACAATAATATAATTACTAACATTTGTATTTAATGAATACACAAATAATGTAAACATTAATATTAGTTTCCTAACATTCCCCCCCTTAATGTTTACATGGTAACATTAGAACTTTCACACTTCCTTTGCAGCCTGCCGCCTCTGCGCGCTCATGATCTTGGCACACACTCGAACTGAAGGTAGAAGAAGGAACACATCAAATTCTTATCGACCAAGCACTGTCGGGAACACATCTGACCGACGAGGATGGGAACACGCTCAGGAATCATCTGCTTATCAACCAATCACTCTAGGGAACACATCTGACCTAGCAGTGTGGGAACTCAGCAGAACACATCTCGAATGAAACCTTCAATGGTTTTTAGGAGGCTAACCAAAAACCTAGGTATGAACAGGAACACATCTGACTGTTCTACCTCATCAAGCCTCATGATGTTGCATTTCATTGTGTTATTTGTTCTGCACTATGTTTTTGCATTTGGGGAAATAGGAATAGCCACATACTCAACTGAAAAACTGAAAATGGAACATTGGATCATGTTGATCATGTTCCCCCCTCAATGTGAACATTTCACTTATTCAATCCAAAACAGAAACTCTAAAATCATACTGCACACAACAAACTGCAATTCTGAAATGAAAGAAAACTCACACACACACACACACACACAAGTGCCACCAAATCATTCTGTGCGGCCCCGTCGTTGGTGACTGACGAGAGGTCGTTGTCTGACCTCCAGCCTCCGATGCCTCCATCCTCCATTATATGTGCTGCTAACTCAGCAAGATGTGAACATGAAGCACATTTGTTTCCACATTGACCTTATTCTTTTCTTCCCTCCCGCAATGTGAAACATGTATTTTTCCGAACGTCGGGTAACACCGAAAATGCGTTCGTGTGAAAAAATTTTTATTTTTATTTTCAAAATTTTGACTCTGACACGAATATCCTAAATCACCTATTTGATTGACAATGACTTACAACTCACAATGACTATTAACATTAATGACATAACAATGATATTTGACACTTCTACAAAATGACCAAGACACTTGACACATAATAACATTGGAATTCACAATTATTTTACTATATACATTTCAAACATGACACATGGAAATGACTATTTGTTTTGAGAATATACCATGTTAAACAACAAACGGATGATGAACTATGGACCCTTAAAAGAGATTATACTTCTCATGATACAACTTTAATTGACTAATAAACATGACTTTATAAGTCGACTTAACACCAACAAATTGACTACTTTAACCAAAACAAAACTTATAAACAAACACAGACCTTTCAAATAGATTGATTGGGAAGATTTAATTCTGATTTTCCTTCGTCATGAAGCTCACGGAGGTCGAATTTTGGTGCCCCGTGTTTTGATCAACTATTGGTGCTAATATATTCTTTGACAACCATATAAGTTTCAACCAAAAAAAAAACAATCGATCCAATAAACTGTGGATGAATAAAGCTGTGACCCCACTTGTGCTCAGATCTGTCAGACGATCAGAACTAAGAGACAATCTTCACAGGATATTTGGAAGCGATGGGATAACAATTCCTCCTCTAATCACGCTCTTATAAACTCGCCAGATGTTCAGTATCGTGTACAGCTCTCAAAGTAGATCTTTTCCCATATACTGCAATCGAGGTGCATGCAAGCCTATTATGGCACGATCTGATTGTATGACGTCTTTGTTTATCTTTACAGAATGCGCCAAACTTGATAAAAAAATAATAATGCTTTCTTTCCTTCCGACGGCTGTAGGATTAAACGTGGCCAAAAATCTTCTGTTGGAGATTTGATTACACAAAGATCAGACACAGGTATGTTTAGATTCAAAATGCACATATCATATCAAATCAATTCTTCCTCCAAAGGTAGATATCACATCGAAACTAAATATAGGTGAGGACGTGACAAACACTAAAAATTATATACACAAACCAAAATATCCACCGCATATAATAACTCATACACAGGGCAATAGCAAATAGCAAACTGCCCTTGGCTACACTTTAACAAATCATCACAGATTAGGATGACTCTGATACTAAATCTCATATGCATTGCCCCTTCACAGATTTAACAGAGCATCGAGTCGCTCTGATACCAAATATTGATTTTGGATCAGACTTGCACAGGAAAACACACGAATTATTATATTATTTCACTATTACACATATATAGGAGAGGATTCCCTATTATTATGGAACCACTCAATCCTATAATATCTCCTATTTAGTTGTGATTGTTACTCCTGTAACAATACACAACTCAAATCATATGAGTTGTTAAAACAACTCCAACCAATATATTATTGTTAATATAACAATAATATAATTACTAACATTTGTATTTAATGAATACATAAATAATGTAAACATTAATACTTAATTTCCTAACACTTAGGAGGTCAAGTGTGTCCTATCTTGCATGACTTGTTTTTGGGTAGTTTTTGACAATTTGGAGTAGTATGGGTGTAGAGTTGTTTTGGAGATGTTAAAGCTAGATTTTGGTATGGTTTGAGTTTGGTGATGGCCCTAAGATCAAGTCATTTCCATTGATATATCACACTTGAGTTTTTATGATATTTGAGCAAGTTATGACTTGTTTTCTGAGGGCTAATTTTGAGGGTGTTTGGTTGTGCATGGTCTCATGAGGGTTTCATGAGGTGAGATGGTGTCCCAATGTGTTTCATGGTTTATGGAGGTTATTGATGGCTTATACAACATTTCTAAGTTTGTTTCATGCTTTGGTGAAGTTGGTTTTGGTCTAGAACATTCCCTTCTTCGCGAGTTGGTTGTTTGTGTTGTAGGGCTTCTTGAGTCCTAATGGTGGTCTAGAAGGCTCTAGGTGATGTTGGCAACCTATATGGTCCTATGAGTGATATTTTATGATTTTTTATGATGTGGGGAGTATTTTTACTCTATGATGGCTGACCTAGGTGTTTTAAGTTCATAAGACATGTATAAAAGCATATTAGAAAGCTCATTTGAGCTAGTGGTGTATGAGGAGAAAAAGTGCGACCTAGAGGGTGATTTGTGAAGGTGTAAGAGATATTTGTGACCTGAAAGAGAGGACCAAGAGTGCATATATTATAGAGTGTTTTCAGGTGTTGGAGAGATAGTTCATTGCACCTAATTCAACTTAATGAAGAAGATATAAAGCGAATTGACCTAGAGTGCAAATTAAAAGGAAGAAGGAGAGTGAGCTTAAATTTGTCATCTTTAGTTGTTACAGCAACATTTTAGTTATAACACACATTTCAAGTGGTTTTGTTTGGTGCTTATTCATCTTGGGGTTGGTGCTCTACTAAACTAGGGGTTGGTGCTTTGCGCTTAAACTAGGGGTCGGTGCTCCTTGTGGGGTTGGTGCCTCACTAAATCTAGGGGTTAGTGCTCCTTATTGAGTCGGTGCTCAACTAAAATTTGATTAATACAACTAATAAAGTTTGTTTTTAGTTGTTTTTCTTCCCCTTGAGGGTTTCCCACTCATATATGGTGTTATTGTGTTCTTGCACTCTCATTTGATCTTTCATGATTATGTTCTTTTGGATGCACACTTAATTGTTAATAAAAGAAATTGCATAAGTAGTTGAAAAGTTTTATTGCACATTGATTATCCCCCAATGTTTTTGCTTCCAAAATTTGGTATCGAGTAGGTCCTCTAAAGAAAGCTTAACCAACTTGAGGTGGTCCTTTAAAGCACAAAAATGGCGAGTCAACAGAGTGGTTCTTCTACTAGCAAAGCACCTATGTTTGATGGGACTAACTATGCCTTTTGGAGTATCAAGATGAGAACTCACATCATGTATTTAGGATGTGATATATGGAAATTAGTTGTAGATGGCTACACCATTCTTCAAAATCCTCCAACCTGATACAACATGTAAGAAATCTAGTAATGATAATTCTAAAGCTATGAATGTTATCTTGTGTGGTTTGGCGCAGTAGTCGAGTTTGTCAAAGTGATGTAATGCACTACAACTAAGGCTATGTGGGACAAGTTACAAGTGATCTATAAAGGTTACTCCAAGGTAAATTTGGCCAAGCTTCAGACCTATCTAAATTAGTTTCAAATTTTGAAGATGAAATAAGAAGAAACAATTAGTGTTTATCTTCTTAGAGTTGACCAAATTGTCAATACCATCGAGGATCATGCGAAGATGTGAAAGAAGTTGTGGTGGTGCAAAAGGTGTTGAGATCTCTCACTCTAAAATTTGATCCTACAAAGTGTTATCCATAGAATAATCCAAGGATCTAAGAACTATGTTGATGGATGAACTCTATGGCATCTTGATTTCCTATGAGATGAGGACATGTGTTGAAAAACCTCCCAAGAAGGAAACAACCTTCAAAGTTTAGAAGAGGTCAAAAGGGAAGAATGTCTTATATGATGATATTTATGATATTTATGATATTGATGATGATGAGCTGATTTCCATGTTTATTAGGAACTTGAAAACTGGTTTAGGCAAGTATAAGGGTAAACTTCCCTTCAAGTGTTTCAACTATGGAGAGATTGGAGAGATTGGACATTTTACAAACAAGTGTCCTCACAAGCATAAGAGAAAGGAGAACGATTATCATGATGATGATAAGAACTCCCACATGACAGATAAGAGTTAGAAGAAGTTTAGGAAGTTTGAGGACAAGAAGTCCAAGAAGATTTTATATTCGAAGGAAGATTGTAGTTCATCAAAGGTAAGTAGTGAAATTGGTGTTTTTGATTTTGATTTTGAATCTGAGCATGAAGATGTTGGAAATGAAGTTATTTTCATGGCCAAGGGTGTTGGGAGTTATAAGAATGAAGGTTTCATATATGGTGGATCATGTATGCATTCAAAAGGAGTTCATCTTGAAATTGATCTAATGTGTATTCAAGAGGAATTGAAGCATGCAGAGAAGAAAAACAAGAAACTCAAGGCACCGATCAAAGATTATGAAGATAATATCCGTGTTCTTAAGAAGAATCACCAGAATGACACCAATGAGTATGAAAATATCATCAAGTAGCTAGAGACTCAAATGGACACTATAGCTACGAACCTAAAATCTAAGGATGAAGAATGCATCATAGTTGAAAAGGAAATTATCTCTCTAAGTAAGCGAGTTTTACGAAGTTGCGGTAATGCAAGATCATTTTAGAGATTTGATAATATCTCCAAGGATCTAGATGACCTCTTGGAGAGTCAAAATACCTCTGGGAGATAGGACTGGCCTAGGATTCAAGGAGAACATTAAAGGTAAAGAGGCGATTCGAGAAAAATACTACTCAAAATAAGGAGGTTGTTGGCCAAAGTTACAAGGGAGATAAGAAAGAAAACAACTTCAAGGACAATGAGAAGACAAGGTCTATGAGACAACCAAATGCTTCAAGGTATGAAAACTCCTTTAATGGTTATTTTTATAGTTACAATGGTTTTGGGCATAGAGATAAAGAGTGTAAAAGACAATCCAAATGTGAGGGCTCATGGAAGTAGGGAAGGAGTTTCAACTCATATTAGTCAAGAGGTATGAATGAAATTGTGTGTTACAATTGTAATCATACTGGTTATATTGCAAAAAAAAAAAATCATAGTCCTTCAAGACAAAACAAGAGGTTTGGGCTCCCAGTATAGGAGGAAAGACAATACATGGCAAGGCATGGGAGCCAAGAGTAGGTCAAAATGATCTAGCTAAGTCATTTGTTGAGAAAACTAGGGATGTTCAGAAGTTATTGATCGAAGAAGGATGAAAATGTGGTGTCATAGGTGCCAAAGAGGTCTTGGAATCTCCTAAAATTGTTGTTCTATATCCCTACGACTTATGGTGTCTCTATTAAGCTTCTTGGAAACATTCATCACTTAGAGGAAACATGTTGATAAGGTGAGCTTGAATGGATGTAATGAAGAAGTGAAGTTGTATGACAGGTTACAGTTGTGAAGCCTTGGGGTCTGTTGACTTGATTGATTACTTGTCATGGAGTTGCAGAGTTTCTATCATGAATTCATGATTTTGTTACTGATGAGCATAGTGTTTCTGCACCTCATTTAGGTCCTGTAATGGTCTCAATATCAAGTATCAAGTTTTTAGTATCAAGAGAAGTGCTTGAAGATGCAAATAATGTATGAGTTTATTTCATCTCATCAAGAGGGAGTACTTGTTACAAGAAGGTGTATGACAACGGAGTCATCAAGATCTGAGTTTGTTTTCTATGAATAAGGTTTATTGGCATGAAGATCTTCTTAAAAGCTTGACTGGTAAGTGGTGTGCATTGGATTATGTTTTGAGACCTAAAAAGAGGTCTATGTATAGTTGATAGACTTCTTGAAGACACAAGTGAGTGTATGAAGATGCTTGAAGACTTGTAAACAAGGTAGGATCAAGGCATGAAGTCCTGAAAATGCAAAGAAAAGGATCAAGGAAAGCAAATTAGGATCTTTCAATATGGAAGAGGTCTAGTTGACAGTGTTTGAAGATGTTCCATCTCATGTTTGAAGTGTCTCAAGACCTTGGTAGGAGTTTGTTGGCACTATTTTCCGAAGCACAAAGTATATCAAAGACTTGTTGAGTTACAAGTATGGAAGGTTTTCACCGAAAAGAGGTATCTACTTAGGGGATTTAATAAGTAACAGTGGTATGTGTCAATCTATTACAATCATGTATGTATGAATATAGTGTCTCAAATGCTCATGATGAAGTATGCAATGACCTTAAAAAGTATGTTATTGATCAAACATTTATGACAGTCACAATGGAAGTTTGTGCATGAAGTTTTGGTGTTTAGAAGGGATAGTTGTAGTCAGAAAAGTGTTTACTAGGATGAAGGAACGTGTTTGTTTACTTGGGAAAAGTGTGTTTGTGTTGTTTAAGGTAAGACATCATGATATCATCATGGAAAAAGATATGGTCAAGGCCTAATAGGGTAGAGTAAGATTGTTCGAGATGTCACAAGGATAAAGATTGCAAGTTGAGAGAGTCACGTTTTGGTTATTAGATTGAGGCGTCAATGGGTGTGTAGAAAGGCTGGTTCAAGGTCCTGTGTCACCTAAAAAGCATGGTAAGAAGATTTAGGTTGAGTGCTTTAAGGATAAGATTGGTGAAAGCTTATAGGTCTACAAAAGTGAAACAATTTTGAAGGTGATTTTAGGCCTAAATTGTTCTCTAAGAAGATTTGTTTATTATTTAGTAAGCTTTCATGCCCGACATGGTGATTGGTAACCTAAGTGTGACGTAAGACTCTTGTAAATATAAGTGATTGGTCTGATAAGACCAATATGATCTTCTCATCACGAAGACCTAGTTGAGCTTTAGGGTTATGTCATGGTGGTATGACACAAAGTCTATGAAGATAATGATAGTTCAATGTTATAGTACAAAGGATTAAAAGTCCAAAATTTGGGTATGTTCAGTTTTCTCCTTGAAATTAAGCTTGCATAGTTCAATGAACTATGAAAATGGTATGTTTGCAATCATTATATTAGTTGATGTGTATCAAGTAGGTGCCTTGATGATCTTGGAGATAGAGTCATTCTACAACACATGATATTTTACCGGGTAATCCCAAAAATCTGTCAACAGAAGCGCACGTGAATTCTCTACATCCTCATCTCCTTTGCCAGCAAAATTGACACGTAACCCGCCGTACAGTCCAGCTGGAGTGGGAGGTGTCCGATTTGGCGCGTTTTCGGAGTGCGGACCAATACATGTTACCGCCGAGCCCCACCTATCACCATTTTCGCTGCCACCCGTTGGTTTAAATGCCGCTATTTACGAGGACATCCAAATCCCAGCGAACCGATATGGTATCGATACAGATCCAAAGGACCATGTCGTGGCAGCTTGGGTTGATAGATATTTGTGTGGCATTCAATCAGTTTAATGTTGTTCAATGCGCCAACGACTCCGCAGTTGATGCCCATATGGTTCTACAATCCGTCACCACCGTCCACCGCTGGTTCCAGTTTCCCGCTCAACCCTCCGCCGAACGCTGCGACTGCGACTTCGTGCCGTGGATACTGAGATCGCCTGGTATATTTCTAGGATGTTTATTGCCTGGCTATTCGTGTTAACAGCAAATGCATGTTGTGGAAGGTATGATCGCCTGGTATGATTTCTTTCTTCAGCAATAATATTGATTTCTTCCTACGTTCTGTACACTGTTCTGTTCTAAGTCGTTTAGTTCTTTAAAAACCAATTTGTATTATTTGGTGCTTGTATATAAACGAACTGATAGTATTATGTGAACATGTGTTGCAGTGGTGGGGAGGAGCTTGTTAAATCGACCCAGTATGGAAGTGCAGATGCGGAGCGTGATTTCAACTGTGTTTATCAACACATCAAACACGTTTGGAAATTGTTTGATTCTCTTTGAGCGAATACAGTCCTTAGGGTTCTAATAGGTGAGGTTTTTACCCTCACTGAGGCAGTGATAGAAACTATTGCATATTTCTCTGTTCGACTGGTAGATTGTGTTATGTCTTCCAAGTTATGTGATTCCTTTTTTCATATTTTTTTACTCCTGCTGTTTCTGAAAATTACATTACTCTGAACATTAAAAAAAACTAGGTATTCCCAAAAATCTGTCAAAAGAAGCTCGTGAGATTTGTATCATTTTACTTGTTGAATTAATATAAGATCTCAAGCAGAAAGGGAAAAATACCAACAATTTGTAAACACTGTCCTTTACAATATTTGATCTATTTTGCATTATTCCGCGCATGTATTGTGAATAAGATTCGGTATTTTGTATGATTGTTGCTTCTCTAAGAATTGGTTTATTTGGTTTGCTACCTGGCCAGATTTTAATAGTCCTTTACTCCATTAATCTTCGGCGAGCTATGTAAACTGTGTACCCTTTTGGAGGAACCAAGATATTTGTATATTGAACCTCTTTTTAGTTATAGCAGGGTCTCGACTTTCACCTGAAGGTACCCGTCGTTCTGCTGCAAATACCATTTCTATTCTATCAAAGGAAATTCTTTTACCCAAACGCCTTCATTCTTCGTGTGCTGATATTTGAGCTAATTTGATGATTATGTGTACAACCCTGTGTGTCATAATCCATATTTGATGATTATGAGTGACTGCATGCAGACAAAACACAAATGAAGGTAATATGGTCAGGCGTTGGGCCTCCCCTTTGCATCTGGGAAAAGAGTGCGAGAGCATTCTCCCCGTACCCATTCAATGCATAGGCTGCAATCATTGCATTCCATGCTGCCACATCTCTATTGCACATTCTTTCAAACATTCGAAATGGAAAATCCACACTCCCACATTTGGCATACATGTCAATGAGAGCAGTTCCTACAGGAACATCATCCAATCCAAGTCCACTTGTAATCATGTAGGCATGGATCCACTGTACACTGCTGTAGAGCTTCTAAGTGAGCACATGCCGAGAGCAGAGGTGCCACAGTGGCAGAGTAATCTTTCACACCTGCCACTTGAAGTTGATAAAAGAGTGTCAGAGCCTCACCACTGTGTCCATTTTGAACATAACCGTAAATCATCAAGTGCTCCATGACAAAATCGGACATTTTTCAAATAATAATGCCTCTATAACATTGTGCATACATAGATAAAAGGGCAGTCATGACAGATACGTCTAAATTAAATCCATTTTTTATAATGAAAACATGAAGAGCCTTACCCTCTTGCAGAACTTTTAGGTTGAACTCGGTTCTGTTAATCTCTTTTGATATTTCCTTGTACATGGACGTTTCCATTCTTGTATCTATGTAACGTTAAGGACGTACTGAGATCCAAAGTAACGTCAGCCCGGCCATATGAGTATTTATATATATTTCGTTTAAACATCACAGAGAATAAGGTTAGTGTCCATTGCATGGGAGGGGAGACAGTCATGGTGCACCCAAACTTTGGGACACTATACTGAACGTTAAAAAAAACCAGGTAATCACAAATAATATGTCAAAAGAAGTGCGTGAGAACTCTCTACAGCCCCATCTCCTTTGCCAACAAAATTAACCTAGTCCTTGAATCTCAGTACGTCCTTAACCTTACTGTTTTGGCCTCATAATTTTGTTCTCGGTCATTTATACAGACCACCTCTGCGTTGGGAGCTAGTGATACTTAGCAGTTGTATTACCCGCTAGTTATAACAAAGACACGCAGAGAGAAGGTACTTGTGATTTCTTTCTTCAGCAAATAATATTGATTGCTTCCTTCCTTTCGTACACACTGTTATGTTCTTATTCGTTTTTGTTCTATTATGGTAACGAAAACTTAGTTGTTTAAACGTGAAGTTTGAAAATTGTTCATATTTGAAGCTAATCAAGGGTTTAGGCTCCTTGAGCAATTTTAGATGTTACAAGAAAGTCCAAGAGGCTGATTTGTCAATACCAAATTGTTAGTAATCGATTTGTATAATTTGGTGATTTTACAAATTAAAACCGATAGTATAATTTGTACATGTCTCGCGATGGTATTGAATGCTTGTTGGAGTTTTTATTGTTATCAACACATTTTTTAGTTTGGAAATTGTTTGATTCTCTTTCAATATCTACAGTCCATACAGTTCTAATAGGTGAGGTTTTTACCCTCATTGAGGCAGTGATAGAAACTATTGCATATTTCTCTTTTCTACTGGTAGATTGTGATATTGGCTTTCGGGTCACATAAGAATGTCATTTACTATTTTTCTCATACTCAAAGTTGTAATTTTTTTAAACAATAGGAGTTTAAATCTTTGAAAAAGGGTATCACATAACTTGAAGACATATATTCATTCAGTAAACATTTCGATTGTCCATTACAAAAACATGGCCATACAATATACTTGGGCCATATAACTACTATTACTATATTGTAGTTTTTAAATCGAAAGGCCAATTGATTACATCAAAAATTCAGCCCTCAAAATTAAATATTTACTTTCGATAATATCATTTCCAAAATCCGAGGAAGGCGTGTTGAATCTGGCAATGAGGTCAAGCCGGGGTGTTACTTTGCAATTGCCTCCCTATGTTGACATCCCTCACAGGGTAGTTGGGAATGGATCAGAACTTGAGAAGCACTCACTCCAGCTGCAATATTATGTGTTGAAACTGATAAAGGGCAATGTATGCCCATTAATTCTCTTAACATTGGTGTTGATCAGAAAAGGATTAATCGACTACTCAATCTCCTTTTCCTTTCTAACTCTCTTCTTGCTTTTTCGAACTCCTTCTCCTTTATCTCGATCCCTTTCAATCCTTTCCTGCTCCTTTCTCTGCTCCCTTTCTTGCCTTTCAATCAACTTTTGGTGCTCCTTTGTTTTCCTTCTATATTCTTTTTCAATCTTTTCCTCGCTCCTTCCTTTCCCTTTCAACAATCTGCTCACCTTCTTCTCCCGGATTTGTTCCTTTTTTCTTTGCTTCAATTCATCTATCTCTTTTTTTCTTTTCTCTTTCTCAACCAGAAGCTCCATGTACTGATCTGCGGTGATTAGTAGAGATTCCCTACTCAATCTTATACCTGAAGCACTATTTGACCTTGATGATTCTCTAACCTTTTCCACAGGGAGTTTCAAGAATCTACCAAGAGTTTTTTGTCCTTGGTCTGCCTCACAAGTTTGGTTTGAATTTGCTCCTAATACCCCTGCTGCCTCTAACTGTGAATCTGCATCATTGTCTTCAGCTTGATTGCCAACATAGTAGTGCACCAAATCTGAGTCATGAAGTAGTGTCGATGAGAGGGTAAAGAGAGGTCGACCTCTTCATTATGAAGTTCAAGTTTACACCAAGATTAAGAGCTGCTTCTTTCATCCAATCAAGAGGGCTATCTTCTGTGGGCAGAGATAGTGATTCATCGATTTGATTAATTCTGTTTGGAGTTTCCAATTGTTCAGCAACACATTCATTTATATTTATCTCCTTCTGCTGAGGTTCTGATTCTTTCTCCAATTGTGTGTTAGGCACCATCCGAACATCTTCACTTTGTCAGAATCAACCCTAGATAGATGAAGCATATTTTTCACCGCACCAAAGATCATCTTGAGAAGATGTGTCAAATGTTCTGCTTGGTGCCATGTCTTCATCCAAGGCATTGGGATTAAGAGGCCATATACCTGTTCTTTTGAATCCTGCTTTAATGTTGCTAGGTGTAAGAGCCCTTTTGAATGCTTTGCTCCCTAACTCGGCTAATTCAGCCCTTTTCACATCTATCCCATGGTTTGCAACTATCCATTTGCGCCTCTCCTCCTTGAAGTATGTTTTGAATGGAGCAAAGACACTCACATCCAATGGCTGTAATTTATGAGAGGTGTGTGCAGGCAATGTTAACAAATCAATCCCCAAACTCCTGGCTTCTTGAATTGTCCCCAAAGCAACATGTGAACCATGGCCATCAAAAATTAGTAAATGCCTATTGGTAGGAGAAACTCCGCCAGGTACAGATGATGCAAAGTGATGTAACCAGTTCATGAATAAATCCTTTGTCATCCATGCATGTGATTGTGTTGCCATGCAAGCTCCGTGCTCACAACCCGCAATATAATTTTCTAAATGGCTCTTCCCTTAAAAAGATAGAATCCTCGGAATGCTTTGTCCAAAGAAAGATTTACACAACACAATATGGTAATCCATTCTCTGCTTTTTGGGATGATATATGGCACACTCCTACTACCCCTTTTAGCAAGAACTCTCATACCGCAGTTCCTTCCAGCTTGTAATCCAGTTTCATCACAATTCCATATTTGGTTTGGTCCATATGGGTTGGCCTCATAAGCTTTAGACAAATTAATGTAGAAGGAACTCACAATTGATGGCCTCAAACACACTGCTCGATCCTTATCAAGCCCTTCAGCTGTCCTTAATGTTAGATCCGGGTGTCTTTTTTTAAAACCTGCCCACCATGACTTACCCGGAAAACCATCCGTGAATGGGTTAGACCTTGTTTCGCAGATTTGTGCCACACATGTTTTAAGTTGTATAATTTCTAACCCGTGTCCCATGTCAGCCATTTCATGACACCAACTCACTATCTCCATCTCTTCTTCATCTGTTAGAATTGTTGGTGGACCCTTTCTTTTAGTGGTGGTAATGCCCATCAGCCAAGAAGTAAGGGTGGTCGCTGGTATACCCCATTTTTTTGCAGCAGCACGTGTAGAGTATCCATAATCTTCAACATCTTTCATGGCATTATTCATATCAGACTTGTTCCAATCAGATCTTGGCTTTGACACTTTTAGTGTCAAGGGCTCACGCTATTGCTCTGACATTTACTTCTTCATGTGGTGTGTCATCGCATCTGAGGTGGGTATCGATAGCCTCTTCTTCATGCTCTTCACTTGGCGGAAATCTTGCTCCCCTAATTTTGGCACATGCTGGTCTTACTCTTTTGGGAAGCTGCCTTCTCCTCATGATGTCAATAATAACCTGCTAAGATAGATAAATTTACCAAACCGATGTAACTTACTACAATGAGATTTTTAGAATATTGAATCAACTAACGTAAAAGAAGTGCAGCCATTTGATATGAGTGCCTATGTTCTGAGCAATGAAAACTTCAAAGATCAAAGGTGAAAATGTGTCTAGTACAGAGGATGGAAATGTTATAGAAAGAAATACAAATTTGAAATTATGACCAAATGTACATCTACATGAAAAGGCAGCATGCAATATAGTTGAAAGCTTCCTTTTAGTGTAGATGAATATTCACAAGTAATTCCGAGCTAAATTAATGAAAGTTGTAGATGTATGTGTACATGTAGATTTATATTTACAAGTAATTCCAGGATAAATTGAAGAAAGATGTATATGTATACTTACAAGTAATTAGAGGAGGGGAGCCAGCCATGGTGCATTACCCAGTAGTGGTGAGGGTAGTTGACATATTTGACTCCAGTTTTTGCACAGTAAAATATTAATAATTGAATGAATACTATAATTACTATAATTTTATAAATCAATATACTACATGATAGGTGGGGCTCGGCGTTAACATGTATTGGTCCGCACTCCGAAAACGCGCCAAATCTGACACCTCCCACTCCAGCTGGACTGAACGGCGGGTTACGTGTCAAGTTTGTTGGCAAAGGAGATGAGGATGTAGAGAATTCACGTGCGCTTCTGTTGACAGATTTTGGGGATTACCCGGTAAAATATCATGTGTTGTATAGTGTCCCGAAGTTTGGTTCGTGCTGCCTTTTCATGTAGTTGTATTTTTTATGCTTCATTCTCATGTAACTGTATATTTAATGCTGCTTTTTCCTGTCCTTGTATATTCTGTAGCTGTATTTTTACAAGTAGATGTATATTTCGTGCTGCCTTTTCATGTAGTTGTATATTTTATGCTTCATTCTCATGTAACTGTATATGTAATGCTGCTTTTTCCTGTCCTTGTATATTTCTGTAGCTATATTTTTACAAGTAGATGTATATTTCGTATATATCTATTTGTAAATATAGAGCCATTCCTTAATTTAGCCTGGAATTTTTTGTAAATATACGTGTACAGAGCATACAGTTAGTTGTAAATATGAAATACAGATTTCATTAATATAGTCTAGAATTACTTGTTAATATACATCTACATGAAAAGGCAGCATAAAATATGAAATACAGATTTCATTAATATAGTCTGGAATTACTTGTTAATATACATCTACATGAAAAGGCAGCATAAAATATGAACTAGCAAGGGGAACATACATCTACTTGGAAATGTGAAATACAGATTTCATTAATATACTCTGGAATTACTTGTTAATATACATCTTACATGAAAACGCTGCATAAAGTATGCACGGTGGGTTACATGTCACATTTGTTTGCAAAGTAGATTGGGCTGTAGAGAATTCTCAAGCGCTTCTTTTGACAGATTTTTGGGATTACAAGGATTTTTACAGGCTCCCCTCCCATATATAGATTGACAAAAAAAAATTAAAATAAATTGAATGTGCATCAATATAACAACAGAGGTAAGAACTTACTATGTAGCACTATGATGTGGAATACCAGTTGATTACTGCAGCTTGGCACTGTAATTGGCATGCACTAGCAAAATAACTCTTAACTGAATAAAATTTTAGAGCAGTTGAGGAACTGGATTTATAGGAGATATGAAAAGTGTTGTAGTTGAGTGATCCTTGTGCTTTTTTTTGATTGGGTAAAATTGGTTGATCCTTGTGATTGTTTTTGATTGGGTGAAACTGATAGGGGTGGATCAAGATTTATGATATTTTATTTCAATACTCATATTTGAAGTTCAATTTGATTTGATTTCTCATTTCAATTCAGTCTTTGTTTCTTGAGCCTCACATTTGTTAAAAAAATGCAGGTATGTCATTAATGGGAGTAGCTGGTACAGAAAAGGGTGAGAAAGTTAATGCTTAAAAGACAACTTGTATTTGAAAATGGTGCACTTTGGACTTCTTCTTGTGAGAACCTGGCCCAAAGTGTGTGTATGACAAGACTTTTTATATTGTAAAATGGGAACTTAAATTATATGAATATTGACATCAAGTTGATATGATGATGTGCTATCAATTTTGTATAGGGATGAAATACAATTATATATCCTTGTATTAAATACATATTGACTTTAAATTTGGCAAACATGGGAGTACAATATATGTTATTTTATGTTTAAAAATTATATTGACTAGTCTATTGTTGATAGATTCATAGCTGTACATGAAAAGTGACAGACACATCAGTTTTGAAGAGTGTTTGTACAATTATAGGATAGTATTCATTCTAGAGTTAATATTTTATCAGGTGCAAAACCGGAGTCAAATATGTCAACTTCCTCCTCCACCACTCCAGCTTCATAGCTCTTGTATAACAAAAACATTTGCCATCCATATGTATAAATAAAAAGACATTAAAATATTATAAATTTTCATTAGAAGGGTTAACTAAAAAAATCACTTGTCATGTAAATTGTATGCTAAGTTAATTTTTATAATTTGTTAAATTTATTTTAATAATAAAATATTAAATAATAATTAGAGCAACAAAATTCATGTTTGCTAGCTTTCTATTTTCTATATTGAAAAATGATAAATTTTTAGAAAATAAGCAATTACCTTACTTTTTCTATTTGCAAAATAGCGATATTCTCTTTTACCTTTTGCTAGCTTGTAAATCATGTTTGGAATTTGGTGGTTTAATTTCAATGCCCTTGTTTATTTTGTAAAATAGTCATTTAAATATTAATTATTTATATATATGTTTGATTAGGGTAAGTGCACGAAGTTGGGGGCGAAAAATGGGCAAAAACCCGAAGCATGAGGATTTAAACGCGTATGTGTTTTAATTTTTTTGGTTTGGTAATTATGAATTTATAATGCGTACACGTTTTGAAGAACCCAAAAGTGTACGTGGTCCATAATATACAAAACGCGCACGAGTTTTAGAGAAGTTAAAACGCGTACGCATTTTGTATATTATGACTATGTATGTGTATTTGGGTGTCTTATACTTACAAAAATAAATGTTTAAGTATAAGAAATAATAAAAGAAATCTTATACTTTAAATTTATTTTAGTAAATATAAGAAATTAGGTCACTTATGCACTGATGGAAGTGGTCTCATAGCTCTAACAGCTTATATAATCTAGAAGATAGTTTTTCAAAATCTAATCAGTCAAGACTTAACTCATTTTCGTGGATTTTAACAAAGGACCTAAAACTTTCAGTGGCATATATATTGTAGTCGGTCTTTGTTTTGGGAAAGCATATAATCGTTTTTAGGTTTTTGACCTTCTAAATTAGATTTTGGCCCTACCACTTGCTTGAATTGGTACTCGATTTTTTAATTTGGTCCATAATTCACTTTAGTGACCATGAATCAACTCTATCACGCTTGTCTACTTCTTACTAAAAAGAGATCCTCACTTTGTATATAGAGGATTGTTCCCGAATGAGATTCTTGTCCTATTGCAAAATGAGGTGATTGTAATGTGCCTCCTCCTTAAGGTGTGATAACACTACTAGTGTTGAATGAGTTTTTACGAATAGTACAAGTGAATTGCATCAAGTGAAATCAAATGATTTCTCATTCTTAAACATGGTGCTCCATATAAAGATCATCCCCCCACCTTTCCTAGCTTTAAAAACATCCTTTCATGGAATCAAATTCATGATTCTCATACATGTTTTTGCTCATATGTCTCTTATGGAGACAAACGATGCCTTAATAATTCACACATGATGGTCTTTGATACCTTGGTGACATGACTAACTCATTTTAGCTTATTCTGAAGGGTGTTCAATTAGCTACAGAATGGCCAAAATTCCTTTTTAGGCCTTTAGAGAAAGTAGTCTCTCATCAAAACTAAATGAGTCGATCGATCACCTTAGACATTATTCCCTACACACTGAAACATGTTGAATGATCTTATTAGGACTTTCCTTTGGGTGAGGGTTTATGATTTAGGTTTAGGTCTCAGGGTTTAGGGTTTAGAGCTCAGGTTTTAGGACTCAAGGTTTAGAGTTTAGGGTTTAAGGTTTAGTGTTTAAGGCTCATAGTTCAGATTTTAGGATTTAGGGTTTAGGGCTTAGGGCTTAGGGTTCATGGTTTAGGGTTTATGGTTTAGGTTTTAGAGTTTAGGGTTTGTGGCTCAGGGTTAAGGTTTGAGGGTTTAGGGTTTAGGGTTTAGGGCTCAAGGTTTAGTGTTTAAGGCTCATAGTTGATTTTAGAGTTTATGGTTTAGGGTTTAGAGTTTAGGGTTTTGTGGCTCGGGGTTAAGGTTTGAGGGTTTAGGGTTTAGGGCTCAAGGTTTAGGGTTTAGGGTTTAGGGATCAGGGTTGAGGATTTAGGGTTTATGGCTCAAGGTTTAGGGTTTAGGGTTTAGGGATCAGGGTTGAGGGTTTAGGGTTGAGAGTTGAGGGTTTAGGGTTTAGGGTTCAGGGTTTAGTTTTTAGGGTTTAGGGTTTATGTTTTAGGGTTTGTTGGTTGTCAAATTAGGACTTTAATGAAAGCAACAGTCAGGGGATAGAAAGTCCCTCCTCTTTTAATGGGAGAGGTGCCCTTATTGAAAGCAAACAACAAAACTATTTACAAATGTACAAATTTCCATTTTGATGAGGAACTCTAATATCATGAAAGTGTTTTAATGCAAAGATAGATCATCAATACAAAAGAACAGAAGAACTAAGGGAGAGAAAAGGTAGAATATAAAGCATCCAGGGAAATATAGATAGCAAAATAGTTCCTTATAAATGTTGTGTAATGATAATATATAGAACATAATCATTCATATCAAACCACCTAGATATTATTTCATAGACACAAAGTTCCATAAATGACATCCATAAGAATACAAAGCTTCTTAATGTAATAATTTAATGATTCACACACTTTAGACAAGCCAGAAAGAATAAATCGATGCAGATAGAAACAGGAAGGGAAATCTTATGTATTGATAGCTTTTAATTCCTCTACACTTTCAAAAATATCAAAGTTCCCACCCCTTGGAATGGCGTGAAGAGCCCAATATATAGCTTATAAGGTGGTTACATTTGGTAACTATTTCTTTTAACTAAAATATTAATCAAGGAAATTACACAAAATAAAGTCCTTAATTAATTTACAAGGAGACCCAAACTAACAATAGAAGAAGAGAATGAAGAGCCAAAAGTAGAGACATCTGATTATGGCTGAGGAGGGCCCACTGATTTGAGGATCCGATGCCTGAATCTTTTCAATGCTTCTGCTATCTCCATGCCTCTTGGAATTGTTGTGTTGGAAGTAGCATGTGTCCACGTGCCTAAACATTTCTCCATATCTTTATCAAACTCGGTATGCTCCAGATATTCTTTATTAGCCTTGGCAATAGTTGAATGAAGAGAACAAATGTCTTTCATCTTCTCCTTAGTAAATGAATCTTCTTTGAACAGATCACCCTTGACAAAGGTTCTAAACTGAGCCTTGATTTCTTGAAGAGAGAAGGAAACACCTGTAGTTTCATCCTGAAGATGGTAGTGGATATCTTTGAAGGTAGATAAAACACAAGTTTTAAAGGACTCCCCTTTTTGCCACACATTCCCAATTCTCCCAATGCTTCCTCCAAAACCTTTATCTTCCACTCAATGCTGAAGATCCATGTTGTTGACAAGTTATTTTTGACATCATCAAACACATTGTTGGCCAACAGGATCTTCTCATTGGTTTGGCCCATTAGACGGAGGTCTGCAATACATCCACTCTGACCTTCAACTCCTTGTCCATGGATTTGATTGAGGAAGTGAGTTTCTGCTGCAAATTGATCACCTTCTCATTGGTTTTGAAGGCTTCTTCAATGAAATTCAAACCCGCTATAGTCATATCATCCACCATGGCTTCCATAACCTTCCCATAAGTAGAATACTTATGTATGTCTTTGATGCTTTGAACCTCATCTTGACTGAGAGCTATGGGAGGTGGGAGAGAAGCCAATGGAGTTGGATCCAAAACTTTATCTTTTGCCAATAATGATCTGATAAAGTTGGAAAGAACTTGGTTCTGTTCTTCCAACTACTCCATGGTTTGCTTGCCTTTCTCGACCCATTCAATAACCTTAGTGACAGTCTCCCGAAGGTTATGAACCTCACTCTTAGGTGTGGATTCTCCCATTGGAATCCTGGAAAGCTCCAAGTCAGAGATCAAGAGATCTTTCTCTTCTTTATCTACTCTGGGTTTGACAACCTCTAGGAACTGCTGGCCTTGAGCATCAGATACCAACCTCGAAGTATTCTTTGCTTTCTTTGCTGGAGGAGGAGGGGTAGTACCAAGTAGAGCTGCTACAACATCAAAATCAGGCCCTCGTTTAATTCGGGAATAAGATTTTTTTTCTTTTTCTCTATGAAATGCACCTGTGCAAAGGAAGAAGAAGAAACAGAAGGAGCAAGGGGCCTGAGTGCAAGTGAACTCATGGCACTCAGAGTATGAGCCACTGTTGTTTCCAGTGGAGAAATGAATGGAACCTCAAGAATTTCCTTTGCAGAGGAGTCAATTAAACTTGGAGGTTCAGTTCTTGATTCTTCCTTCTCAACCTTAGCAGTGGTTTCAGGGATTTCTTCTGGTTCTTTCATCTCATCATCATCATCATTCTCACTTAGAACAATAATGTTTTCCGGCCCACCAGGCAATTATGAGTGCTCAGAAGAATCTCTTCCCCGATTGGTTCTTGTTTGACCTCTTTGAGCTTCTTCTGATATACTCTGGTGGAAGAGGAAGGAGTAGACAATTCTGGTTCTTTCATGGCGAAGAAGGAGTTTTCTCAAGCACCTCAGTGCTAGGTGTATGTACTTCCTTCCTATGAGTGGAAGTTTCTCTTGAAGAAGATCTATCTTTCTCATCTTGAGTTCACACACCTTTCTGTCAAACCAAATCTTGGTTCTGACGATGATAGAGTTATTATCTCACTCAAGTCATCTCTTTCCCTGAAAACCAATCTAGTGTTTCAGAGGAGTGTGTTTGATTGATCTTTCATACTCAAAGGATTGCAAATCCTCATCATCATCCTTAAGACCCTCAGGCACCTAGTAGAAGTTGTTGAAGAGACAATCTACCAAAATGCCTCCTCCTGGCTTCAAAATCATCACACAATCAGCCCAGTAATCCTCAGTGTCAGGATGGTGATGATAAGATATTCTAAGATTTTGATCAATAAATTTCTTTAGATCAAATCAAGTCTTGGGCTTGAAGAAATGCACTGTAAGAGGAGTAATAGACCTTTCTATATTTTGGGCATCTAGAGCTGTTCTACATGTATAATTCCCTAAGGTGATAGGGAAATGAAGACTTGAAATCTGCTTATCTCGGAAGGTTCTATGGATTTTATCTAGTTATCTGCATACCTCAACTAAAGCCATTTTATCATTGCAGAACATGGGAAGCTTGAGAGGTGTGCTTTCAAAACAAGCCAGTTTGATGTATGAGAACTTTTAGAACTGGATGAAGAAAGCCCCATACTTAGCTATCAAAGCCATAGCCTCATCAGAGAACCTTCTGGCAGTGTCACCCTCCAAGAGCCTCACAATGTACATGGTGAAAGCATCATTTACCCTTCTGAAATTGTGATTACTGGCCTTGAGGGTAAACTGAGGGCAATATGTGTAGATGGGCTCATCCTTCTTGTCCCTCAATGTAAGTGAAGCTGAACCACTCCCGAGATGCTTTGCCAGGGTGTACATGAGGTAAGAAGTCATGTAGAACTTCTTAGTTTGTTGAACCTTTGACAACTGTTCAGTCAGGTTCATACAGATAATCTCAGCCCAATTTATGTTTTTCTTACCCTCATGATGATGCTTATGAAAGGGCACAT
Organism: Taxus wallichiana var. yunnanensis; assembly: GCA_018340775.1. Classification (NCBI taxonomy): domain Eukaryota; kingdom Viridiplantae; phylum Streptophyta; class Pinopsida; order Cupressales; family Taxaceae; genus Taxus; species Taxus wallichiana. The sequence continues at coordinate 1,023,319,638 of CM031240.1, forward strand.
CCAAAAATGGAAGTCATTGGTAGAGGGCATTCCCATAATACGAGTGAGCAAGATGATGAAATATGATAGTTCTTCATTGAAATCAACCCTGAACAATGCCTTGGAGAGTCGGGACACTCCCTTCTTAGGACACTTCAGCCATGACTTAGCCACTCATGCCTTGTATTTCTCGTTATCTTGATCAAATAGGGTCTGAGCTTGAGCAAGAGTGAGAACAATGGAGTCTTCTATCTCAGGAATGCATAGGGTAGCGGTGATGGCAGAAGCATCTAGTTTTGCAATCAATTCTCCATGCACATTAACAACCTCCTTGGTATCTAGGTTGAAATGAGCCCCGCAGGTGAGCACGGTGTCGACACACTACATAGAGATGGGAAAACCAAGCAACATATGTGATTCCACTGTCATTGATCATTTGGGCCATGGGAGTAGGGTTGACGCATGTTAACCTGCCCTAGAAATCATCAAAATCCAAGTGTCAAACTTCACTATCCCCAATATTAGGTACAAAGGTCTCTAGAGGTGACAGATGCTCATGCCCTTGAAACTTGATCTTCATTTTTACAATGCACAGAGAAACGACCTTCAAAGAATAGATTCGTGATAAAGATGTAAAGGGATACAGGAAGATGAACAAATGACTCAATTGCAAGAATGCGGGTAAGAAATAACAAGCAAGCAATGTGGCAAATGCATAGATGATTGCCCCTTTAAATAGCCGTTCAGGAGAGAGAAGGTCATAAATGCACATTAAATACACCTGGACCGACTCAAAAAGGTGAAATGTGGAAAAGTGGAAAAAATGGCTGGATGGGTCCATGGGACATTGGGACATGAGGGACGTGAAAATCCAATTCAGCCGATGCGGGCAATGCGGGCCAAAGAGCACGGCATTCGAGGGACACATAAATGTGAAGGGCAAGAAAAGTTGATTTGGATGATGCAGGTGATGCGGGGAATCGGTGAACAGGAGGCCCAGCGCGCTTGGGACATGAGGGATAAAAATTTATGATAGATTCAGATGGATAAGGAGTTGCGGGTAAATCGGCCGATCGGTGAACAAGAGGCCCACCGGTACTTTGGGACATGAGGGACAAAAATGTCCGATAGACCCGCAAATTACTAAAATGACCCCAAGAAATGGAATTTTCACTATCACTTCGAATTTCTTACTTCACCAAAAGACTTCTAAAGGGTGCCAACTCAAAATTTTCAAATTTTCAACTTTCAAAAGAGGGGAATTTTGAGGGGACAACAAGGTTCAAGGTTTATGGTTTTAGCTAGTGGCCTATGGTTGTGACTTAGGGTTTAGGGCTCAAGGTTTAGGTTTTGGGGTTTAGGGTTTAGGGATCGGTGGTTTAGGTTTTAGGGTTTAGGGTTGAGGGTTTAGGGTTTAGGATTTAGGGCTTAGAGTTTAGGGTTTAGGGCTTAGGGTTTATGGTATAGGGTTTAGGGTTTAACACTCATGGTTTAGGGTTTAGGGCTCAAGGTTTAAGGTTTAGGGTTTAGGGTTTATGGTTTATAGTTTAGGGTTTATGAATTAGGGTTTATGGTTTAAAGGTTATGGTTCATGGTTTAGGGAAAAGGGTTCATGGTTTAGGTTTTAAGGCTCAAGTGTTTAGGGTGTAGGGTTTAGGGTTAGGGTTTATTACTCGTGGTTTAAGGCTCATGGATTAGGCTCACCCATTCACTCACTGTAATGTTCTATGTCTTACCCATTCTTATAATTATTGATAGAGAGTATTCAACTAAAAAGGGCTCATCTACTTCATAGGTAGAAAATTCAAAGGAGTCTTCACAATTTGATGCTTTCATCTCCACTGGGTATTTTAAAGGAGGGAAATTACAGATATCTAAGAACAATTTGGTACAAATAAATGTTACCCAATATAGAGCTATCTTCTTCTTCCCATTGCATGTGAACTATTTCACTCATTGTAATGTTCTCGTGTCTTACCCATTCTTATTAGTATTACAGAAGAGTATTCAAATGAAAAGGGTTCATCGACTTCGTAGAACAAAATTCAAATATATTCATCAAAATTTGACGTCTTTCATCTGTTGATATTTTGAAGGAGGGAAATTCCCACCTCTCATAAACAAGGTAGTTGTAAAATCATACTTAATGATGGTTCTTGGCACAAGACTAGGAAATATGGTCCTAAGATATTAAAAAATATGAACTCACTCATGAGACCTATTAGAAATATATGAGGTTTAGGGGTTTAGCATTTAGGGCTCATGGTTCATGGTTTAGGTTTAGGGTTTGGGACCTTTAGGATTTAACATTTAGGGCTTAAGGTTTATGGTTTATGGTTTAGGGCTCATGGCTCAGGGTTTAGGGTTAGGGTGCATGGTTTAGGGTTTATGACTCAAGGTTTGGGGTTTGGAGTTATGGGTTTAAGGTTTAGGGGTTAGAGCTCAGGGCTCTGGATTTAGGGTTTAGGGCTCAAGGCTCAGGGTTTAAGGTTTAGGGTTTAGGGCTCAAGGATTAGGGTGTAGGGTTCAAGGCTTAAGGTTTAGGTTTTATGGTTTAGGGATTAGGGATTATGGTTTCAGGTTCATGGTTCATGGTTTATGGCTTAAGGTTCAGGGTTCGAGAGTTACTAGTTTAAGGTTTAGGGGTTAGAGCTCGGGGCTTTGGATTTAGTGTTTAGGGTTTAGGGCTTAGGGCTTAGGGTTTATGGTCTAAGTATAGGGTTTAGGGTTTAGGATTTAGTGTTTAGGGTTTAGGATTTATTATTTTGGTTTTAGGGTTTAGGGTTTAGGTCTCATGGTTGAGGGTTAAGGGTTTAGGTCACAAAGTTCAGGGTTTAGGGTTTAGTGTTTAGGATTTAGGGCTTATGGTTTAGGGCTTAGGGCTCAGGCTTTAGGGTTTAGGATTCAGTGTTTAGGGTTTAGGGTTTATGGTTTAGGATTTAGTTTTTAGGGTTTAGGATTTAACATTTAAGGCTCGTGGTTCATGGTTTAGGGTTCATGGTTTAGGGTTTAGGGTTTAGGGATTAAGGCTCAAGGTTTAGGATTTAGGGCTCATGGGTAAGGGTTGAATATTTAAGGATTAGGGTTTAAGGCTTAGGATTTATGGTTTAAGGTTTATGGTTTAGGTTTTATGGTTTAGGGATCATGGTTTAGGGTTTAGGGTTTAAGTTTAGGGCCTTAAGTTTAGGGTTTAAGGTTTAGGGTTTAGGGTTTAGGGTTTTGATTGTAGAATTTAAATGCTAAAAGATTTAGGCTGAATGCTGAAATCCTGAAAATTACCTATGTACTGACTAGATTATACTATAAAAACTATCTCCTAAACCATGACTAATGGAGTTGTGAGGCTAGTTCCATAAGGTGCAGAGTGACCTAATTTATTATATTTACTAAAATAAATTTAAAGTATAAGTTTTTCATTTAAAATAAATTTATAACTTATACTTAAACATTTGTTTTTTGTACATAAAAGCTTGCCACAAGCTTATATAATGTTTATAAGAAGCTTACCACAAGTATATATAATGTTTATACTATACAGTAATGAGTACGCATTGTATGTAATGGAAAGTTGCAAAAGCTATGGAATGAGGCTAAAGAACCTCAAAGCTTTGCTTTACTAATCCATGCACCATGCGATTAGAGCTAAACAAGAGAAACTAACATGTTAACATTATAACTTTGACAAAAACATCAAAAACTAACATGTATACTACTCTCTACTCTATGAAAGCTTAATGAAAGTGAACCTAGTTAGATTCTAAGCAATCAAATTAGATGTGTTGTTTACTTCAATGGAAGTTAAGTGGTCTCTCTAAAATGGCTACAAGGCCAAGTTAGATACCCTCCTACTAACCTGGGTATGAAGTTATGGATGCAAGATGGAGGAGCTTCAACAATGGACGATAACCAAGATCAAATGCCTATTAGCTTGGCTAATGCAAATGAGATCTAATGCCAATATCTCCAAATGTGAGAGAGATTTGTTATGAAAACAAGGTGTAAGGTTGAGAGGGAGAGGTGACCCTTCTATTTATAGTTTTCCAAATGGAAGAGTTTGAACTTTGGGTGTATGTGGGACTAAATCTCAAAAAGCACTTTTAGATTAGATTAGGATAAACATGCTTTAGGCTTAGATAAGCTTGGTTTAGGCTAGTTAACTAGGGTTTAGGCTAGTTAAACTTGATTAACAAGTGATTAGAGACTCATTGAGAGTTAAGAGGGGCTGGATAACCAATTGTGGTGATAAAAAGCCTACGAAGGCAATAGAAGTGGTATAGAGAGAACTAGGGAGGTTCGAATGGTCGAAAGGAGGAATGTTTAGCTAATAAGAGGATATTAGCCAAATTAGTTGATTATAGGAGAAATACGACCTAAAAAGTGTTGTGAATGGGCATCCGAGAATGGAGCGAAGAAGAGTTGATTAACGAAGTGTCGTGGATTGGTTGAATTGGAGGAAATGCTAAGTGTAAGCATGCTTTAGGTGTCTACATTTTCCCCTCTTTGAGGTGACGTAAGTGACGTCACTTCAAATAAAGTAGACAAGCATAAACAAGTAGATTTTTTTAAGGGATAGAAGAAAAATGAGTAGAATGGAGGATGCCCCCTCGATTGTCGATGGGGTGATGAAAGAGGTCGATCGACGATTGAAAAGATGATAGAAAGAGAACAAAAGAAAGAATAGTGTGAAGAAGAAGAAAGGGGATATATAAGAAAAGGAGTATGAGGAAAGGGGAATGAGCTAACATCCATCCAATGCCTTTTTAAAAACTTTATTTTTCATCATATTGTTAGAGATATCTTCATCATCGATCTTTATTAAAAGAATGAACAAAAGTGTAGTATGACATGAAAAGCCATATACGAACAAATGTCCATTGCTAAAAACACCAACTCTATGCAACATACAAAAATGCAATGCAATACGAGAAAGTAAAATATGCCTAACTCCATGCAACATCCATAATGTAATGTAATAAGAGAAAGTAAACAAGCTAACTAACCTAACAAAGAAACATAACGTAATGTTTTTGTTATCGAGCTTCATTCCGACCTATGTGAATTAACAACAAGGGTTGATGATGGCTCCCAAGTAAGGAAAATGTGAGGGGAATAACGGAGGATACTTAGTCCGATGAAAAAGCAATGTGTACTACAAAATAGTACTGTGCAACTCGTTGTGCCCCATAGTACAGTACATATGAAGTAATCAACCTAGCTTTTGTTGATGGAGGTAGATCAAGATGATCCACAAGTCACGCACATGAACAGATGATAACCAAAGAGTGAAATTTTGTAGGATGATTTTCAATTTTTAAAAGTTTTCAAACATATTTGAATGTTTTGATTTTTCTAACATATTTGAATGTTTTTTTTAGAAAATTTTTATAACAGTAGACGAAGAAGCATGAATATTTGAATGAAAGGTGATGATGTTTTTAGGTTTTTCTTACGGGTAGAAAGCGGATATTTGGAATGTTTTTGTTTATTTTGAAAAATTTGCCCCAACATAAACTATTTACATGAAATGAAGAAGATTTTTTTTTGTGAAAGGGGGAAAAAGGTGTCCAAAAACATGACATGAATGACAAAGTAGAAGAACAATATGAATGACATGAATGTATCTTAGAAGCCTCGCAATGAAGAAGTGATTAGCCAAAGGACAAATCATGAGACAAGATATGGACTAGAGTAAGAGTGAAAAGGTAAAAAAAAAAAAGACACTTGGTAACATATTAATCTGTTTTACTCAAAGAGATCTAGTGTGTGCACATGGAATTTAATTACCTCTTGAAGGAAAGATTTAATAGACAATAAGTGAAGACACCCTAGCCAATGTGCAAGAATGATTTATTTTGAAAGGCGATAGGTGATTTTGTGAATGGATGGTGGAAGGATAGCCATACATTTACTCCGCTTCTAGCCAGTGTCCATAGCCCCGACGGAGATGCATTTGATTCTAATTGAAACATTTCTACTTCCGCTTAGGCATCCATAGCCCCAATAGAGATTATTGGAAATAACCCAAGAGAGAGTAATATATCATTTGCTTTTGATTTTAGCTTTTAGCTTTTGATTGTTTATTGATTTTGATTATTTTTCTTTCTGAAAACTTATTTCAGCTCTCTTGTTTGACAAGGGGTTAAGAACCACATATGGCTTGATGGAAGGATGTGGAAGTGATTGTGATGATGACATTGGATAGATTCAACAAATATGTCCAAACGTTCTTCACAACAAGTTTATTATATGTTGAATGTGATAAGATCTCTAAGAGATCACGTTCTTTACTTTACCAAGGTGATAAAAGACAAGGATCAAATGGATACCATAGAGATAAATGTCACAAAATGCGTGCAAATAGGCTAACCACAATATCATCGAAAGGATGAAAATGGAAGGAAGACTTGCGTAATAAAAGCAAGAAGGGAAGAAAGAAACATCCATGTGTACACAATACCTGATTGCAATGTTTGATCTTTGTAACTTTGATTTTTGTTGTGTTTTCTCATTTTTTTATATTTTTGCATTGTTTTTTTATTTTTAGATTTTTGATAGTTTTGGAAAGGTGGGACCAACAAAGTCAGTTTGTGTGGTAAGATCCAACAACAATGTTTGCAATTTCTTTGATAAGGGAGACTAAGCGTGATTGTTTATCAAGAGTCATGTTTTCCCCGATCTCGATGATCGTGGTGAGCTCATACTCAACAAATGAATGTGATTTATCTTGAAACATGGATTTCGTATGTGGGAGATTGAGTTCCCTATCTAGAGGTTTATGCACTTTGTGCCATACTTGATGGTTACGTTGATGTGCATTCTTGAATTGCATTTGATTTTTAACCTTAAGATCGTTTGATTTGTTGGGAGCTATAGAGCTCTTTGTAGTTTTGATCTGAGCTTGATTAAGAAACTGTTTGGGTTTCTTATAAGTTGACACGTGACTTGTTTAATCCCGAGAAGGAGAAGAAAGTGAACGTGGACGTTTAGAACTGATGTGAGAAATGATTGTGGGCTTGCCACAACCATTAATAGAAGAAAGATGTGATGGATGAAAAGGATATGGTCCAAGAATTGAAGAGGATGGGCTACCGGGAGGTGAGCCACTGATAGAAAATGATGAAGGGCTACCAGGATATGGCCCTAAGATAGAAGAATTTTGGGTTATGAGGACATGGCCTAAGTATAGATGAGGAGGGACTACTCGGAGGCATCCCATAGATAGAAGATGATGAAGGGCTACTATGACATGGCCCAAGAATAGAAGGTAATAGGCTACCAAGAGGTGACCTGCAAGTAGAAAATGGAGGGCTACTAGGATGTGGCCCTAGGATAGAAGAAGATGATGGGCTACCTAGTGGTGACCCAAGGCAAGATTTTGATTAAGGAATGATGATAGATAAGGAATGAATGGGAAATGAGAAGATAGGCCACAGATCAATGCTAGACCTCTGACATCTCATCATGCTTAGAAGAAGGTGAAGATGGAATATAAGAAGAATCAAGTTCCATGACTTTAGGCTCTTCCTTTACGTTTTGATAAAAGGAATCAACTTCTTTTCCCCAATACACGTGAGTGTATCGAGTTCAAGAAAGAACCCTTGTTTGTAATCCTCTAAAGGGATATCTTCGTGTAGTTTGATTGTTCCTTCATCTTGAGAGAAATCAATTAGTAGAGGTTGTTTTTCTTCGACCATAGGAGGTTGACTAGAAGAAATGGACCTGATAAGTGGGGAAGATTGATTGACAGAAGAAGATGACTCAAGAGAGGAAGTAGGATTGGTGGTAGGCGTCTCATGAATGGACGATTTAGATTTGGACTTAGATCATTTTTCTAGAAGATGACCTAATGTGGGAGAGAAAATAGGATCACATAGCCATCCATTAAGTTGTGGCATAGGAGTTGAATTAGATGATTAACTAGAGGGAATCCGAGTCATGGAACTCTTCGATGGAGGAAGAGTCATTGGAGACGAATGATGAAGGAGGTCCTGTGAAGAAAGGGAGGAGCACGTGACTCAAGACCCAAATTAGATGTTTGATCGATGGAACTTGGAGTCGCACAAGTCTTCAAAGGAGGAAGACATCATTGAGGTGATTTGGAATAAATGTCCTATAAAGGAAGGGAGGACCGTGATTCAAGATTTGATCTAGGGTATCCGAACAATAGTTGGGATCCAAGTCTTCGAAGAAGAGTGGGATTCCAAATGGTAGTTTGGATCTGAATCAAGAAAAAGAGTGGGGGGAACCTGAATAATAATTTGGATCAGAAGCATCCAAACCATACCACCGACTATGAGCTGAAGGTGGGGAATAGGGTACTCAACTGGGCTCTCTAACATGAAGAACCAAATGAGGCTTAGCCGTAATGGAAATATTTTGATTTGAATTACTAAACCTAGGTTCCGTATTGTTGTAAGTGTGAGAACCCACGATAATCAGTCATTGTTGGCATCTTTTAAGCACAAATGTCTAGATCTAGATAGTGTGATGGAACTCCTTCAAAGGGAAGGAAGTGACATGTTGATTTGGGTAGCATAAGGGCAACCAAATAGACATTTGGTAAGTATGGAGATGTGTGCGTGATTTTCTGAAGAAGTTCTAAGGAAAATAAACATTGTGATGATGTAATCTCGATGAGATCAAAAATGATTGTCCTAGAAAAAAATTTCCAGATGAATAATCACAAGGAACAATCATACAAGTGTGAAACACAAAGCCAATCAACAAGGAAATACACCCTATGCAAATGCGTGTGCAAAGTGATAGTTCGATGCAAAGATGATCGAATGATGAATCAATATGAACTATGATGATGATCTTGAAATCAAGATCAAGTGGGCATCAAAGATATGAGGACGTATCCATACACTTTAGACGTTTAACAACTTAGCCACAAACATGGATGAGCGTGAATGGACAAAAAGTGTGAACACTATCTATGAAAACACTCCCGAAATATGCCTTCTCTTGCCCCAAATGGGAAACAAGAACATAAAGGTGTAGATCAAAATATGAAAATAAACTACACATCACTTGGGCAAAGTTTTTCACCTTGTCGAAGGTGAGAAAGAAGCTAAGCTAAGTGAAACGTTATCTAATTTCGTGATGAAAGGCACTTAGATCCAACTTAAGTGGATTCATCACCATGTTGGAAAACAAGGTTTTGAATCCAAACAAGTTATCACTTCATGATGGCCAAGACACGACAAAGGACTAGCAAAGTGGGCTCCAAGACAGAATGACTTCCTTAATAAGTTCTCTCAACTAGGTGTTACAAAGTTGTCTTAAGCGAGTGTGATTTACCCAAATAGTCCCTTGCCTATCTTGGGAGTATCTCAGCTTTACTTTACCCCCTTTGAGCACAAAGGGAAACTAGTGCATCCATGTGTGTTCTCCCTGGGGTTGCCATATGGATAACCAGTAACTCTAACTCATAAGGCGTACTAGTCAAGTGGGTAAGCGGAGAGCTTCCTGTTTCATCCACGAGGTTACTCAGTGGTGGATTACTTTAGGGTTCTGGAACCACCCCATTATTATAGCTTAAGGTGTTATGCCAAAGGGGTTATGTTCCAGTTGAGTGGATAGGGATGTACCCTTTTCCAAAACCTACAATATAGTGTTTTGAATATGGTGTGTTTTTTTATCTTGCTTAACTTTAATGTGGTTTTAAATACCACACCATTTGGCAACCTGCATGTAAACACGTGTATTATAAGGTTTGTATTGTTTTGTTTTTGATGTCTCCTTTCTTTGACAAGCGATTTTGGTCCTACATACCAAGGTTAGTAATTTTCCAAAACGTCATATAAAGGAGATAAGATGTTGTTTTTGATTTCCCAGTCGTCCTAAGACGTAAGGAAAGAGCATACAAAACAAGGTATCTCACTCAAATTTGCAATAAATGGAAATCCCTAAGTACAATGTGAAAATGAGTTCCTTTTAACTAACTTTGAAAGCTAAATAAACCATTTTTCAAGTATGAAGAAAGTGGCTAAAACATTTCTGATTCCCAAGATCACCTAGAAAGGCGCGAGAGAAGAGCATACATGTTTCAAACTTTCACAAATGAAGATGAAATATTTTTAAACAAGTTAGTATAAAATAAATTAATGAAGAGGAAACTTGTAAACCACTGTTAGAACCCTGTAAGAGTTAGAAAACCAAGAAAATTGAAAAATTCTAGAAATCTAATTTTTGCATTTTTTTAACAGTTTTTAGTAATTTACATTTTTGGAGGTCTCCAGAGCACTTTGGGGTTTTGTGATATAAGTTAGCATACCAAATGTATCCTAATTTTGGAAGTTCCCTCACAAATTATGCTTTTTATCTTTCCGACGCCTATTCAAACTCTGAAAATAGGTTAACGAGTCAAAAGATATGATCAAAACAAGGAGCACTAAAAATAAAATAAATGAATCTGGACTACACAGAGACACTGTGTGCACCCTAGAGTGAAGCATACGTGCCCTAACAATGCAGATACACCCAAGTAGATAGGTACATGGGAAAGGAAAAAATGCAAAGTCAACAGAGTGGAACAGACACCTGCACGCCCAGAGTGACGCATACGCGCCCAACCAACGGATACGCACCCCAACCAAAGATACGCACCCAAGCATAAAATCAGATAATTTTTCAAATTTTCACACAGTTAAGCCATTTACATGTACATGGGCGAGAAGAAGAGATACGCGGCCCAGATGATGGAGACGCATGCGCATCCCCTATAGTGGCAAAATTTACAAATGATAAGGATTGTCGCGATAGGTACATGCTTGTTCGATGGGGACGCTAGGGTTTCAACGTGTGCACGCCCTTGTTAACACCTATGCGCACCCTGTGAAAAACCTACAAAACTCATGGATTTTCAAATTTTCAAGAGAAAACAGATTAGTGGTTAGTCAAAGTGTCCTATTTAAATATCAAACCCACAAAATACATTTAAATGAAGGTCATTTATCTAGTGTTAGAAACAAAAATGAGGAAATAACAAGTGATTTGACCCAAAAACTTGAAAATGAACTTTGAAAAACCTAAAAGACCTCCATTAATGGAGGATGGACATAAGTGTCCCACTGGGCGTGCCAAATGTATGTAATGAAAAGTTACAAAAGCTATGGAATGAGGCTAAATAACCTCAAAGCTTTGCTTTACTCATCCATGCACCATGAGATTAGAGCTAAACAAGAGAAACTAACATGCAAACATTATAACTTTGACAAAAACATCAAAAACTAACATGTATACTACTCTCTACTCTATGAAAGCTTAATGAAAGTGAACCTAGTTAGATTCTAAGAAATCAAATTAGATGTGTTGTTTAATTCAATGGAGGTGAAGAGGTCTCTCTAAAATGGCTATAAGGCCAAGTTAGATACCCTCCTACTAACCTAGTATGAAGTTATGGATGCAAGATGGAGGAGCTTCAACAATGGAGGATAGCCAAGATCAAATGCCTATTAGCTTGGCTAATGCAAATGAGGTCTAATGCCAATATCTCCAAATGTGAGAGAGATTTGTTATGAAAACAAGGTGTAAGGTTGAGAGGGAGAGGTGACCCTTCTATTTATAGTTTTCCAAATGGAAGAGTTTGAACTTTGGGTGCATGTGGGACTAAAGCTCAAAAATCACTTTTAGATTAGATTAGGATAAACATGCTTTAGGCTTAGATAAGCTAGTTAACTAGGGTTTAGGCTAGTTAAACTTGATTAACAAGTGATTAGAGACTCATTATAGAGTTGGGGGAGGGGTCCGGATAACCAATTATGACAGATAGATAGCCTACGAAGCTAGTAGAAGTGGTCAGAGAGAACTAGGGAGGTTCTGAATGGTTGAAAGGAGGAATGTTTAGCTAATACGAAAGATATTAGCCAAATTAGCTGATTATAGGAGGAATACGACCTAAAGAGTGTCGTGAATGGGCATCCGAGAATGGAGCGAAGAAGGGTTGATTAACGAAGTGTCGTCAATTGGTTGAATTGGAGGAAATGCTAAGTGTAAGCATTCTTTAGGTGTTTACATGCGTTATAGTGTGTACACATTATAACGCGTATGAATTTTGCATTTTTACTTTTTCCAAGCCATGCCTCAAGGCTTGGGATCCAGTTTGGATCCCCAAGCCTAAGGCATGGACCTGCACAAACATAACAAACAACATGTTTTTGCAAGAAAATGTAAAAATGCCACTTCCTCCATGATAAATCAACATAAAAAAATCAATTCATTTAAAAAAATTATGCCACGATGTAGAGAAGAGTTTATTCTTTCTAAAAATATAATTTTTCAAAATTTGACTAAATGTAAGGTTTCCATATTATTTATTTTCTAACTCTGCCTTTTTATAGCTATTTTTTGAAGTTTAAATATGTCTATATTTCATCATGTATCTTTTTTTGGGGTCATCGAAATTGAAAAACAATTATACTAGCACAAACTAGGCCTAATTCTATACATATTAAAAAAATCTAATTTTCTATATTTTTGAGGTAGTTAGGGGGACATGATTGGAGCTCCATTATTTTTCAAAACATAAAATTTATGTACTATAAAAATCATAAAAATAAATATTTTCTAAAAAATCTAAAAAAATTCTAGCACAAACTAGATGCTCCTAGCTATCTTTCTACCAAAGGGTTTTCAAAACTACTAAATGGTGCTAAAAAAATGGTGGGGGCACGAAAGTCACTATGTTATGTTTTTTTAACAAAATAGGAGCACTTGTTGGTATTTTAGTTATTTGACCCACTTAAACTTATCCATTTTCAATAAAATTTAATAGCTTAGAAACTAGACTCAAAATTCTACGATTCATGTTTACACAACATCTTCCAATTTTGAGTGTAACTATTTCAAAAACTCATACAAGTTGAATTTTTTTTATTTTTCAGAAAAATGTGTCCACTTAAGACCCCCTTTTGGCCCCCCAACTTGGTGCACTTACCCATTACCAAATCCACAACCTTATGCATGAGTGAGAATTTGTACAAGAAACAAGTGAAGTCAAGTCCTAGTGAGTTTTTTTGCTCAAAATATTATCAATGTAAATGTGTTGGCCAAGACATTGTTTGATAAAAATATCGAATGTATTTTTGAATTTTGGAACAAATTGCTACATAATGCATAATGGTATAATTTGTTTAAATACATGTCTATTTTACACATTAACACCATAATTACACCATTTTTATTTCTCAAGTATTTTCTCAATAGTAAATTGTTATTGCTTCTTGTCTCTACAATATTTCAGGTGCAATAACATATTACTCGATATGTCTATTAAGAAGGTATTATTGATTCTATGCATATCATTCTATTATGTTTATAAAAAAACTTTTCAATAACCTTGTACTTCTTGAATTATAATTTTTAACAAATATATGAGAGGCATGCCCTAAATTCTACACAAATGTTTTGTTTATTGCCTTAGGAAGGTACACTCTAGTTTGCAAACAATAATCTTGAAATTGGAGAAGTGTGTCCTCCATACCCATGTTTTTATCGGTTAAGACAAATTTCTTTGGGAATGAAAATTTGAAAGATGTGGCACTACGATTACCTAAGTTGGTGAGCCTAAGTTTCATATCTCGTGCTAACATTTTTTTATACAACTAACTTATAAAGTTGTTATAAGGATTCAAAAGTCAAGCTTAGAACTTGTGTAATTACTTTTTTGAATCTTGATTATTTAATTTAAATAAATTTCAAAATTATTATTAGATGTTATATATTTAATAATTTTGAATTTTTCATATTTATTTTATTTAAATTAATTAGATATATATTGAAAGGAAATTAACATTTTCATTTTTTCTATTGAAGGGTAATGTGTTGTTTAATCTGTCATTTACGAAGGGTAAAGCTTAACCTAGCTTGTCAAATTAAAATATGAGGAGCCCTTCAAATTTGATCACCGCGAGTCCCAAAGATTTTGAAGGATTAGTAGGTATATCTATATATTTTTCGATAGAGAATTTTTTATGTTTCCTTCTCCATCAAAACAAATACTCATTTTGTCATGAATCAATTAGGGGTGCCACTTGTATTTACTTTTTTTTTACTAAAGTTTGATTATCCAAATTTATTTTATTTGTAAAAAAATAAACATATTTAATTTCATTGATTGGAGGCTTTATTCTCTAGGTGCACATTGTGGTTATTCTCTATTAGTTAGAAAGATATTTTTCTCGTGATCAATAATAACATGCCACGTGGAAAATATTTATTCTACCCTAAAGTTTGGAAATTAATTTGATAGAAATGATTTGACTGGTGATCTATTTTAAACTGAGTGAGATTTTATATAATTAAAAAATTGTCAAAGAAGTGGCAAAAACCAAGACATAAAAAAAAATAGTTCTTGAAGATTTGATGGATGGGTGGTGCGCAGTGTCTCTAGGTCAATTTTGGGGGAGGTTAATGCGTCTTAGATAGAATTAAATACTATAGAGTGGATATTAACATGCAAAGTTAATATTTTGTTATTGCAAATGTAAGATTGCAAATTTCAAACATCGACCATGGTGTAAACTCTTTGTTTTTCCTATAAAAAAGATAGTTTGTTGCATTTGGGTCAAGGAGAAGGCTTTTGAGGATCTGAAAAAACAAGTTTTTAGTAATTCCAAAGTTCAAAATATTAAAGAGAAGTGTTTGTTTAAATGTTATAGCCAAAGGAAGCGCTGCATTAAATTGGTGATGGAAAATAAGTACGCATTGGCGTGATTTGCAAGCATGTATCGTATGTTGATATCTATCTTATGCAGACATTTATGATAAAGAAGAGTGAGTATGAAAAAAATGCGTAGGAACCAAAAAGTAGCTATGGAATTCCACAATAACATCTGAAAATGCATTCAAAGAACTCACTGAATAGCCCGAGAACAACGAGATAAGACAATGTCAAGGAACTGAAAACACTAGCTAAGGAAAGGTTTAGAAAACAACTTATTTTAGGAAGACAACCTTTGTAGCATGTTACAACTCCCATAGCTCCTAGGATTTCATATGGAAAAATAGCGGGACATTTGATAAAGCTAACAACATTATACTTTGAGGTTACCAGCCATCTTGTTCCCTATCCCACCCCTACTACACTTAAAAGCAAAGTAGGGATTAAGAAAGATTCCCACATAATGGGCTCCAACGTTGGGTCTGCATGATTGAACTGTAGGGCTCTAATAAAATTCCCTAGATATGAAAACCACAAATCTAATTATATATCGGTCGAGGAGAATGAACCCCATAAACCGAACTAAGGGGAAATCACACACCATCTCTCATTGGGGTCCTTCCTTGACTTCATAAAAATAACCACATTATCTTGACTAGTCGAGTCCAAGTACTGTTGAATGTGATTTCTTGCATTTTATAGGTTTCCATTAAGTTTTCCAGGAATACATAACCACCCTTACACTATTATCAACTAATTTTGATTTGGAATTTTTTTAAGAGTTTTGATTTTTTTTTTTTTTAAAATGAATCATCTTTCATCTGTCAAGAGTTTCCTCATTTTGTTCATCTTGACATCCTAAGAAAATCCTTTTTGTTTCATCCCATTCCAGATGAACGGTTCATTTTTTATGCTCAGTTCAAGTTCAGGATTAATTAATTAATATTTTAATTAATTTCCTCCTATTTTCCAAAAACAAATGAATTAATTTAATTTGGGAAAAATTATTTATTTATTTTAAAATATTAATTAATATTTTAAAAACAAAAGGGGAAAAGCTTCGGATTTTTCGTGAATGCCAAATTGGCTCTCCGCTTCCTTTTTCTCCCTTTTTTGGAAAAGCTTTCATTTTCCCCACTTGTGGGAAATTCCCTTGTTATTTGCTAGCACAACTAGATATCATCTGAAAAATATCTCCCATTTTCCCATGTGGAGAAATGGAGGGAATTGCCAGCCTACTTTGCCATTGTCATGGGCAAACGGTTAAATTCTTCCCTTATTCCTTGGCAATTAATGCCCACTACCCAAAGAAATTAGAGATTGGTTATTAATGGGAAGAAGGAAGAAGCGGTTACAAATCAAGAAAGCTTCTGGGATATTCATAACCTCTCTCCGAGAACTCTACTGGATGGAAAAGACATGCGAGAGTAATATTGATAGAGAAGAAGTTTTGAAGATTTTTTATTTCCAACTCTCTATTATTTCCCTGTGAAGAAATGTTTTTCGAGAAGGATTTTTCCCAGGATCCTAAGGTTTATATGTTTTGGGGAGGTGATACGCAAGCCAAAGGCAACACACATAGGGAGGTGACACACAAGTCAATGGGAAATAACATTGTTCATGTAGGTTAAAGAAAACAAAGACCACACATTGGCCAGTATGTTGTCCACACTAGTAAAAGATTCATCATGCATAAATGACAAAGAAAAAGATAGTCCATCACACATAGCCAAAAGCAAAATCATCCACGCATGGAAAAGAACAGACTGTCCACATAGCCAAAGGTAGAAAAATCCGATGCAAGACAAATAAAATTACCACGCACTCACCTGTAGCCCATTGTCGATGCAAATGGAGGTAAATGTTAAAAAGGCCACACACCAACCTAAGTTTAATTTCCACATAACACAAGTAAAACAACCCATGCACAAAGAGGAAACAAAATCACACTCACACCTTGGTAGGCCATGCACAAATATTAAAGCAAAGTCCATCCAAGTTAAAAATAAAAATAAATAGCTACGTGCCAAGCCACGCAAGTTAATGCCACACTCAGGGAGATTCATCATTTTTCCGCATACACACAGTCCTAACATGAAAGACCAGTGAACAAAGCACAAGCTTGAGTTTTGGTTTACAAAGTAAGTCGGGAGGTAGCTCAATTTCCAAAGCCGAACTCATTGTATTTTGGCACAATTTGTAATTTGAGCTCAAGTATCACTATCTCATTGTATATCTTGAGCTCGTACTGAGCTCGAGCTCATATTACCATTTTAGAAAAATTGTACCTAGAATTTCTTGGTTTTATTTTAAAATAATAATAATAAATAAATAAAGAGTTTTTTTTCCTTGCGGTTATAGTGGTTCTGGAGACTAAGACCTAACACCGTTTTACGTGTTTCCTTGTTCTTCCTTCAAAATTAGTGATGCTCTTTTGAAGTCAAGTTTCAAAATTTTTGAGTCTGTACCTTGGAGTATTGGATCACGTCGAGCCTGGCATTGTTTGTAGTTTTCCCATTTGTGGAGAAAATTTAAAAGTTGGGTGTAATGGTGAGGTTTCTTCCTTCTTTTTATTTTCTTCCTGCAGTCGGGAATGGCAGGTATCTTCCCCATTAAATTTTTCCCTACATCCATGGGTAGTACGTGGGCATATTTGATTGGATGTGGTTTGGTCATGTTTCAAGTGACAGTGGAGGCCTCCATGCATCCAAATGACGTAACTCTAGGGGTAGGGTCCAAGGGATAGTCCTCAAATAAGCACATGCTTTCCGTGTGTCCCAAGTTCAAAATGAAGGTAAAACAAGCTCAAATCGGCTAAGTATGGAAGGTTCAGCAGATGATGCCACGTGCCTCATCGACATAGCTTCAAGAGTCAAAGCCGGGGTAGTTCTCAAACTTGTGCCAGTCCTCCATGTGTCCAAGTCCAAAAAGGGACAAGAATCGGTTATTTAAAATTGACTAAGTATGGGTGGGTTGGCGAAGCCTCCACGTGCCTCAACGATGTGATTTTAGAAGTGAAGTGAAGTGAAACTCAAATGAGCGCTATCGCCACGTGGTTAGAGTCAATGGAGAAATAGAGTTGGCCATTGAAAATTCCAAGACCAGCGGAAGGAGACACGTGTCGGATCGAGTAGTTTTAAGAGGCATTTCAAAAGGAAACTCAAATGAGCTCCATCTCGCCACGTGGTCAGAGTCAATGGAGAAACAAAGTTGGCCGTTGAAAAGTCCAAGACCGGTGGTAGGAGACACACGTCAGCTCAGCGCAGTTTTAAGAGGCATTTCCAAAATGGAAACTCAAATGAGTGCCAAATCACCACATGTGGTCAAAGTCAATGGAGAGACAAAGTTGGCATTGAAAAGTCCAAGAGAGGTGGTAGGAGACACACGTTAGCTCTAGAGAAGTTTTAAGAGGCATTTCCAAAATGGAAACTCAAATGAGTGCCATTCCTCCATGTCTAGGGGTCAACATGGGTCAAGCAGGAAATAGGCCGAATCGGCTAAGTATAAAGGAACCGGCGGAGCTCTCCACGTGTCAGCCTGACACAGCTTCAAAGGTAGGAAATGCAAAAGGCATCCCATGAGCCCGCTCCAATCAATTTCTTCCACGTGGGTGACCCAGATTTAAAGTTGTAAAATTAGATCGAATGGCCCATATTTTAACTAGAAAAATAATGTAACGTGTATATTTGAACTTGGTTTTTCCACCATTAACGTTTCTTTGTGAATCAAGAATTCAAAAGGGCGTGAGTGGTTGGAATAATTTGTAACCATTTTTTTCTTTCGAGGAAGTTGTAATTGTTTCTTGCTTTGCTCGAGGAAGTTGTAACCGTCTCTTGTGAGCTATATCATGGGCTTTCAAAGCCATTGTACGGGTTGGAATTTTGATATTTTGGAACTGTAATTTTGAATTGGAAGAAATCAATACAAAGGTTTTCCCCTTTTTCCTCTGTTTTCTCTTTCCTTCTTGCTCTGATCTATGAATCATTTAATCCTTGCATGCTTAGAAACTTTGTGTTCTAGTTTATACAATCTCAAGAACTTTGAGTCTGCGGATTGTGCCCATTATAAACGTGAATGGTTCTATTCTATATCTCATTTTCTCAATACATATAAGGGTTTTCTCTGCCATCTCTTTTCCCTGAAAGTATTGTCTTCTTCTGCCTCCCTCCTCTCTTCAAGTCTTCTATCCTCATGTATTGATAACTTTCTAGGCATAAAACACATTTCAAGATATCGGGAAACCACCATTGAATGAAAGATTGTGTATTTGTACATAGGTTTTGCCCCTGCTTTCAATAAGGGAACCTCTCCCATTAAAGAGGAGGGACTTGCTTGTCCCCGACTTGTGGTTTCATTCCAAGTGCAAATATGAAACCCAATAGTTTTTGGTGACTCCCTTTGGGAATTTGTTCAACAAATTTCCTTTCTAAAAAGAACAACTAATTTGATCATTTCTTTGATCTGGTGACTCTAAGATACACTCGTGGTAGAAGGGCTCTTGGAATTGAAGATCCCAATTTCAACTCTTGGATCAACAAGGTTTTCAACTTCCTCCAACAAGAAGAAATAGAAGAGCTCATTCCACAAGCACTCTCTGTTGAAGACAGAGCTTCTAGTAGTAGCATTCCTCAAGCACAACTTAGCCCTAATCTCGTGCCCTAATTCTTGTTGGTGTCTCAGTTCCACTTCAAGCAATATTTCCAAGGATGGTAGCACCTCGGCCTTGGGGACAAAGAGTTGGGCCTCTGGCTCTTCCTCAACCATTGCATGAGTTACCTAGGGGTAATAGGAAGAATTTTCCCAAATTTAGAGGTGATGGAAAAGTACACCCTGATGAACACATTGCAGCCTTCATTGTTGCATGTGGGGTCCTTGGAGTTGAACATGAGGATGTCTCTGTTAGGTTGTTTGTGGAGACCTTGCAAGACAATGTTGCAGATTGGTTTTACCATCTTCCTGTTGGGACCATCATCGATTGGACTACTATGAGGACTGAATTTGAGCAGCGTTTCAAACCTGTTGAAGATGTGCATGCTTTGCTAGCTCAGATTTCTCAAATCAAGAAGGAGCCACATGAGCCTATGAGAGAATTTGTGGCCAAGTTTAACAAGTTGATTAACAAGATTCCAGTAAATACTAGGCTGTTGATCAGATTCAGAAGTGTTTCTTCTTGAATGCTCAATTTGGAAGTAAGCTATGCCCTGAGGAGAGAAAATCTTGCAACTTTGGATGTTGATCAGAGATTGGTTGTTAGTGTGGAAGATGACTTGATCATGTCTGGAAAGCTGAAAAGGGAGTCTTTCAAATCCAAAGCATCTTCTTCTTCCTCTCTCTCCTGGAGGTAATGCAGATCAGTTGGTGCAAAAGCTGGCTAATGACCTCATTGCCATCAAGAAACAATTGGCTCAGCATGCTCCATATCAAGATGTTCCAAGGAAGAAACTTTCAGCCTAGGAACCACTTGCCCTCTTCTCAAACTAGGTTGGCCATTGAAGGTCCACCCCTCAAGGTGCTGTCAATGCTACTTGTGAGGTTCTTGAGCTTGATGATGAGGAAGAAAATGGGCTCTATGATGAACAAGAAGAGGAAGCTGATGAAGAAATGGAGGAGCCTGGTGGTTCTCGGTTCATTTCCTCACCCATTGAAGGTGTGGATGATGAAGATGATTATGATGATGTAGTGGCTGAGATGAACAGTGAGTCATATGTTGTTATGACCGGGAGTAGACCAAAAAAAGGAAAAAGTGGTGTAACCTACAAAAAGATCCAAGGAGTCCCCCATCACCATCCCGGTGATTGCAAGAAGAGGAGCTCCTATTCCTACTACTTCCACCCAAAAGGTAAGCTCTGCTAGTCCTTCTCCCTCTACTTCTTGCTTTGAGAATTCTTGTCCAACAAATGATAAAGTTGATAGATCAAAAGCTCCTCCTACTCCTAGTAGTGATTCCCCATCCACATCTAGATCTTTTGACATTATAGACCATCTTAAAAAGACCAAGATTCAGATTTCTGAGGTAGAGTTCTATCAAACCCATCCTAAAGCCTTTGCCAAAATGGTTAACTTTGTAAATTCTAAATCTAAAACCCCAACCCATTCTTCTAAAGGCCTTTTTCCCACTCCCTCTTCCTCACCTCAATCAAGCCTTGTGGCTGCAGTCACTTCCCCTAATGAGAAAATTGAACCATTCTATGTGACCCTTCTCATAGCTGGCCATAAACTCAGTAATCTGTGTCATAGATTCAGGAGCATCAGATAATGTAATGCCTGCAAAGGTAGCCCATGCTTTGGGTCTAACCCTAACACGTACCTTTGGTTCTTGTTATTCCATGGAGAGTAAGAAAGTACCTTTGGTTGGTAGAATTAAAGATGCACAAGTAGCTTTTGTTGCTTTCCCAGAGAAAAGGGTCTTAGCCACCATTTTGGTAGTTGATATTCCTCCTTCATATGGGATGTTGTTGAGTAGAAATTTTTGTAAGGAGGTAGGAGGGAAATCCAAATGGATTGGTCACATGCCTTGATCCCTGTCAATGGGAAGATGAAGAAGTTCTTGCTGAGAAACAAGTAGAGTATATTGTGTAAAAAGATAGATGATCCTAAAGCACAAATATTGTATGAAGACATTGGGCATGGGAACTACATGATCATGTCACAAGAGGAGACAAGTCTACCAAAGGGAGTGTTGCTTGATCCTAATGATGTGTGGACTTTGGAGTTTGATGGAAGCTGCTCTTAGCTGGTTTAGAGCTGGTGTAGTGCTCATTTCTCCTGGGGTAAGGTTCATCCTTTCTCCTTCAAATTTTAGTTTGAAAATACCAACAATACTTGTTGAGTATGAGGCCCTCATTCTTGGGTTGAGCATGGTGAAGGAGATGGGAGTGAAGAACCTTCTTGCTCGTGGAGATGTAGAGCTAATTGTAAAACAAGTTAGAGACCTTTATCAGGTAAAGAACAGAAGGTTGAAAGCACTATAGGAATCTAGTCTGGGATTCCATTGAATTCCTTGATGCTTTTTCCATTGAAGTTGTGCAAGGAAAGGAACACTAGGGATGACTCTCTAGCTATTTTGGGGTCCTTGTTGATTCCTCATCTTGATTTCCCTCAAGAGAAATTCACCATTGAGATGATCCATAGACCCAGTGTGCTGACAATGAAAATAATTGGCAAGTTTTCAATGATGACTAGCATTTGCTTTCTTTCTTGGAGCTTAGAGACAACTTTGATCAATTGTACTTTGAAGGAAGTGACAATCTACCTAGAGAGTGTGTGTCATCAAATGAAGAGGTGTCAAAGAAGAGATGGATCAAGATGGATGCATCAAACTGAAAGGCAACAAAATCCTAAAGGGTTGGTGAGTTTGGAGGATCTTTTTGATAAACATGATAGATATATGAAGTCTAAAGTTTCCCAAGGAGCCGAAATCTCTTTGAGACGAGAAAGTGAATATTGGGAGTCTTGATGATCCCAAAATGGTCAACATTGGAAAATGTTGCACTCAGGAAGAGAAAAAGAAGGTGGTGAATCTATTGAAGAGGTATGTTGATGTTTGGCTTACTCTTATGATGATCTTAAGGCTTTTCAGCCTAAAGAAATGCAACATTTCATTCCTCTTAAGCATAGGATCAACCCCCTTCAAAAAAAACAAAGGCAATATAATCCAAAGATAGCTGATACAATTTTCCAAGAAATACAAAAGCTTTTGAAGGCTAAGATCATCTTCCCCATCCACCATTCAACGTGGATTGCTAATATAGTGCCTGTCAGGAAGAAGAATGGTGAGATCGGATCTGTGTGGACTTAGAAATCTAAATCAGGGTTCTTTGAAGGACAACTACCCTCTCCCCATGATGGACCAAGTATTGCAAGTTGTCACAGGCTCGGAGATGCTATCTATGTTAGATGGATTCTCGGGGTACAATCAAGTAGAGGTGAATATTGCAGATCAACATAAGACTACCTTTACTACTCCTTGGGGCACCTTTGCATACAAGAGGATGCCATTTGGTCTCATCAATGTTGGTGCTACTTTCTAGAGGGCCATGGACTTGGATTTTGGTAGTTTGAAAGGGAAATGCATTGTTGTGTATTTGGATGACTTGACAGTGTTTTCTAAAGAAAGAAAAATCACTTCCAACACCTTGAAACAATATTGTAGAAGTGTAGAGAGCATGGGATTTCTTTAAACCCTAAGAAGTCTGTGTTTTGTGTCACAGAAGGAAAGTTGTTGGGACACATTGTTTCAAAGGAAGGGATCAAGATTGATCTAGAGAGAGTTCGAGGCCATCAACAAATTCCTCTTCCATCAAGTAAGAAAGGTGTCCATTCTTTCTTTGGTAAGATCAATTTCCTAAGGAGATTCATCCCGATTTTGTAGAACTTACTATGAGCATTGCTCACATGATGAAAGGGAAGAAAAATTTTGGTTGGTCCTCTGAAGGGAAGAAATCATTTGAGGACATTAAACAGGCTATTGTAAAGACTCCAATCTTGGTGTGCCCTGACTTTAGCAAAGATTTCATTATCTATTGTTATGCCACTGAAAATACCTAGCTGTTGTGTTAGCCTAGAAGAATGTTGAAGATCATGAGCTCCCAATTGCATTCATGAGTTATGTCTTGAAAACTCATGATGAGCTGAAGTACACCATGATGGAGAAACATGCTTTTGTAGTTGTCAAAGTTGTCAAGTAGTTTAGGTTTTACATCCTTAATTCTCATTCTTGTGGTGTTGGTGCCTGATACAACAATCAAATCCATTCTTACTCAAGCAAGAATTTGGAACCAAGAGAGGTAATTGGGTAGAAAAGGTGCAAGAGTATGATCTTGACATCAGGCCAACAAAGCTGGTTTGGGGTAAGGGCTGTGTGAACTCATTGTTGAGGGAGCTGCCAAGGAGTTGTCCAAAGATGGAGTTGATGTCCCTGTTGTTTTGTTCCTCAGCTCGATAGATGTATGGTATGTTGACATTGCTCACTTTCTGACCTATGGAGAGTGTCCATCTCACTTGAGTGCCAAAGAGAAGAGAGCCATCAAACTGAGGTCTACACAATATGTGTTATGGGAGAATGCTTTGTTCAAACGAGGCATAGATGGAAGGTTTTTGAAGTGTGTAGACAAGGAGCAACAAAAGAAGTTGTTCTCTACTTTTCATGACCAGGCTTGTGGAGGTCATTTCTCCTCTGTTGTAACAACTCATAAAATACTTCGTGTTGGTTATTATTGGCCCACTCTATTCAGAGATGCATCAAAATGGGTTGGTAAATGTGAAGCATGCCAAACGTTTGTTGGAAGACCTAAGTTGGTTGCTTTGCCTCTCAAGCTGTAGTGATTGAAGAGCCATTTCAACAATGGGGTTTAGATTTCATTGGAACTCTTAACCCACCTTCTAGTGTTGGACATACCCATGTGTTGACTGCCATAGATTACTTCACCAAGTGGGTGGAAGCCATCCCGATCAAAGAGCACTACTTCGAGGTAGTTTGAACTTCATTAAGGAGAACATATTGATCAGGTTTGGGACCCCAAACAAAATTGTGATTGAAAATGCTTCCAATTTTTCTTCTGCTGAGATGATGGAATTTTGCTATGGGTATGGGATCTCACTTGCTCATTCTTTGATTATTACTACCCCAAGGAATTGGATAGGCAAGAATCAACAAACAAGAACTTGGTGAACATAGTTAGAAAGCTTGTAAATGATTCTCAGAGGAATTGGCATAAGAAGCTATATGATGCACTTTGGGCTGATAGAATTACACCCAAGAGAGCAATTGGAATGTCTCCTTTCCAAGTGGTGTATGGTGTGGAAGCTCAACTTCCAGTCATGGTGGAATTTCCAGCCTTGCATCTGATGAAAACCATTGAAGATTCAAGTTTTAGTAGCTCTTTGGACAAGAGAATTTTGTACCTTCAGAAGCTTGATGAGGATAGATTGCAAGTGGTTGATAGGATAGCAGCTCATCAGTTGAAAGTGAAGGCTTTGTTTGACAAGAAAGCCAAACCTAGAGTTTTCCAAGTGGGAGACATTGTGTTGCTTTGGGAAAAAAGACATGAGCCATGAGGAAGCCATGGTAAGTTTGATTCTCTTTGGCTTGGTCCTTTTAGAATCAGACATTTTCTAGAGAGAACTCTTTTTATTTGGATTACATGGATGGTTCTCCTCTCCCACTTCCTTATAGTGGGTAGTATCTAAAGTTGTTCAAGTCCTAGGTGACTAGGTGGTCCTTCTATATATTATGTATAGTGTTTTGGTTTTGGGTCATTCCTTTTGTGTTTTTTTTGTTTTTCCTTTTTGGTTTTTTTTTTTTGTTTTGTTTCTTTTCCCATCTTGTGTGTGTTGCCTTGTATTGGTTTTTCTTTTGACTCCTTTGCCCAATGGATAAGGCATTGGTCCTCTTTCCCTAGAGTTATCTGTAGTTCTTGATCTTGCCTTGTGTCTTTGTTCCAAGCCAAGTCATCCCCAGAAAGAGCCAGTTGTTGTCGCCCTCAAAATTCCCCTCTTTTGAAGTCAAGTTTCAAAAATTTTGAGTTTGTACCTTGGAGTATTGGATCACGTCGAGCCTGGCATTGTTTGTAGTTTTCCCATTCATGGAGAACAATTTAAAAGTTCGGGCGTAATGGTGGAGTTTCTTTCCCCTTCTTTTTATTTTCTTCCCATAGTCGGGAATGACAGGCATATCTTCCCCGTTAATTTTTCCCTAGCATCCATCCATGGGTAGTACGTGGGCATCTCTGATTGGATGTGGTTTGGTCATGTTTCAAGTGACAATGGAAGCCTCCATGCCTTCAAATGATGCAACTCTAGGGGGGGGTCAAGGGACAGTCCTCAAATAAGCGCAGGCTTTCCACGTGTCCCAAGATCAAAATGAAGGTAAAACAAGCTAAAATCGGCTAAGTATGGAAGGTTCAGTGGATGACGCCACGTGCCTCATCGGTGTAACTTCAAGAGTCAAAAGGGGGTAGTTCTCAAACTTGCACCAGTCCTCCACGTGTCCTAGGTCCAAAAAGGGACAGAGTCGATCGTTAAAATTGACTAAGTATGAGCGGGTTGGCGGGAGCCTCCACGTGCCTCAGCATGATTTAAAAGTGAAACTAAAGGTGAAATTTCAAATGAGTTAACCACGTGGCAAAAGTCAATGGAGAAATAGAGTTGGCCGTTGAAAATTCCAAGATCGGCGGTAGGAGACACGCATCAGCTCGACACATTTTAAAGGATTTCAAAATGGAAACTCAAATGAGCGCTAGCTTCCACGTGGTTAAAGTCAATGGAGAGACAAATTTGGCCATTGAAAAGTCCAAGACAGTGGAAGGAGACATGCATCAACTCGGTGTAGTTTTAAGAGGTGTTTCCAAAATGGAAACTCAAATGAGTGCGACTCACCACGTGTAGAGAAATGGACAAATAGAGTTGGCCATTGAAAAGTCCAAGACCGGTGGTATGAGACACACATCAGCTTAGCATAGTTTTAAGAGGCATTTCCAAAATGGAAACTCAAATGAGCGCCAATCCTCCATGTGTCTAGGGGTCAACATGGGTCAAGCAGGAAATAGGCCCGAATCGGCTAAGTATAAAGGAACTCAAGTGGAGCTCTCCACATGTGTTACTGTCAAGCGCAACTAGGAAAAAAAAATGCAAAAGGGTGTCCGCAAGCCCACTCAATCAATTCCTTCCATGTGGGTGGCCCAAATTTAAAGTTGTAAAAGTAAATCGAATGGCCCATATTTTAACTGGAAAAATAATGTAATGGTCGTATATTTGAACCTATTTTTTTCCACCATTAACGTTTCTTTGCGAATCAAGAATTTGAAAGGGGCGAATGGTTGGAATAAGTTGTAATTATTTCTTGCTTGCTCGAGGAAGTTGTAACTATTTCTTGCTTGCTCGAGGAAGTTGTAACCATCTCTTGTGAGCTATATCATGGGCTTTCAAAGCCATTGTAAGGGTTGGAATTTTGATATTTTGAAACTGTAATTTGAATTGGAAGAAATCAATACAAAGGTTTTCCCCTTTTTCCTTTTTTTCTCTTTCCTTCTTTCTCTGATATGTGAATCATTTAATCCTTGCATGCTTAGAAACTTTGTGTTCTAGTTTATACAATCTCAAGAACTTTGAGTCTGTGGATTGTGCCCGTTATAAACGTGAATGGTTCTACTTCTATATCTCATTTGCTCAATACATATAAGGGTTTTCTCTGCCATCTCTTTTCCCTGAAAGTATTGTCTTCTTCTTGCCTCCCTCCTCTCTTCAAGTCTTCTATCCTCATGTATTGATAACTTTTCAGGCATAAAACACATTTCAAGATATCGGGAAACCACCATTGAATGAAAGATTGTAAACAACATTTGTACATAGGATAGTATTTTCCACTATTATCCGTAATTGAGTTTCAATAATAGCTCTCATCACTTTAGGAGAGTTAATGATGCTTTCATCTTCCATGTGATCAAAACATTGAATAGGAATCTAGAAGAAAGATTCTCCAAGGATGTCATGGTGGTCATTTCTTAGTGGGGAACATGGTTCATTCAGTTCCCATCCTTTTCTTACATTCACATGAGCGGATTTGTAGGCACTCCATGGAAGCTTCCCAAGTATGTCAGTGATAAGTGGGCATTAATGGAGCTTGCACGACAACTTTTCCAAGTTCATTGTCTTCTCAACGACAAACACTTTGTTCATGCATCCACTTCCCAATCCAAATTGGGGAATACCAATGCTCAAATCTCTTTAGTGCACAACTCATGGAGAAGGAGTTTTCTCTCATTACCATACATCCATTTGTGAAGAGATCCCAATTTGACATCAATGGATTCATGCAAAAGGCTCTCGGAGTGAAGTACCAGCACCATCCCACCATGGAAGACTTCTAGTCTGCCTGCTCAGATGAACATGAAGTAAGAAGGTGAGAATTCTCCCGCTTGACCCTTGCTCAAATCAAGGCCTTCTCATCAGATATCCTTTAGATTCATTAGTAGATGATGGTGACAATTTTATTGATCCCTCATATGATGTTGTTGCCTTCACTCCATTGCCCGAGTTGATTGGACCAAGAGAGATGAATTCTCTCTTGATGGAAAGAATCAACTAATTCTAGAAAGGAGCATAACTTGGTATGAATGAGAACTTGTAAAGTTACCATCCATCCAAGTTCATACCTCAAGAACCATAGAAATTTCCAACATGAGGAGGTCTCAGTTGACTAAAACCTCTTCTCAGTCAACCTTGTGCCATCAACCCATACACATCAAGCAAGGAGAGAATGGTTTCCCAAATCCACTTCTCAAAGAATATGTCATGAGGAGAAACATCCAAGGGTCCTAGCCCTATTGAAGGAAGAGAACGTGTCTTGGGGTTTTCCACTTCAAGTAGAGACTCATCTACTCACATTACTGATAGTTCAAGGAAGCTCATCATAAACACTACTCAACCATGTCATGCACAAGAGTCTACTCAAGTGCAAGTGGTCCAAATATCAAATGCTCCTAAACCCCTAGTTCACGAAGATGTTTCTCAAGGTCTCCTTGAGGTTCAAGAGGTCGATGTCAAAGTTATTTCCCCAAGGATTGAAGTTGTGGAAAGAACTCTTGTAGAATCTAATGATGTCGAGAATGATGTGAATGTTGCTTCAGACTCCAAGCTTCTGTGTGTAGAATTGGTCAAGGAGACCCCTTCTTGGGTTGATTGTGAAATCAAGAAAAGAAAGAGGGTTGTCAAGGTGATCAATATTGACTTTGATGCCCTTTCCAAGCTTTCAAATGATGTCATCCCCAAGAAGCCTAAAGTGTTCTCGAGAATAATGGTGGATGGAGATGGAAACAAATTTACAAATCTTGTCATTCCCAAGTCGAGAAGGAACGTAATGCCATGACATCTGTTGACTATGAAGTATCCAGGCTTGGAATTGGGAAGTCTACATTGGAAAGTGACATGGAAATGGCTCGATATTCCATGGATATTGTGTTAAGAAGGCTTGAGAAATATAAATATCAGAATTCTCAACTCAAGGCAAAAAGAATCAGTTGGTGAATTATGTTCAACATCTGATAAATCCAATATCCTCCACTTTTCCAGTACCTAATGCAGTGGCTACCCTTGATGAAGAAACACTCAATTTTTTGAAGGAGGTAAACACTTTAGGCCATGTCACTAAATCCTGGCTTTCGGAAATTCTCATTTTTGGAGAAAGACAATCAAAGTGGTCGTAAAGCTCCATGAAGACATTAGTGCATACCTAGATCCAATCCTTTCTTTTAAGGAATATTTTTCTTCTAGCATATCAAATCTGGATGAGATATTTCCTAGTCTACAAGAGATGATGAGCATGGAATCTACAATTCTAGCCATTGAAGGGATCCTTGAATTTGAATTCGAGGGACACGCTTTCTATGGTGTTTACATCTCAAGTCACAGAAGACACTTCTCAAAGATTCCATGATTCATTACACGAGAGCATATGCAGTGAATCCTTCACTTCACTCACCTCAATTCATGAGTTCATAGCTGAAATCCCTTGTGATCTTGTGGACAAGCATAATTAGAGGAATTCATCAGAACATGTTGAGGAACAATTCTCATAATTGTTTAAGGACATGTACATTCTTGCCATCAACTTCTCCTCTACTTCAATGGAATGTTGTATCAAATTAAGGAATTTTTTGAGGATGCTCAATGAAAATGATCAACCTAAATAATATGTTAGGTAGGATTTTGGAATTGCAAGTGTTCTACGAGGTTTGCTTCAACCAAGTGAACCTCCTGAAGAAGAGAAGATGTTCGAGACATTGGAAAGGTTCAGATCTTTTCAATTGGCAAAGGCGGCAGATCCTAATTTCACCAATGGGATGAGGAGATAACATTTTGGTATCTAACAAAGTGGGAGAGTCCATTTCTCATACGATTGAGATAGGAAGACCCTACTTTAATGGATAAGAACTTTGTCTTGTTTTATGTTTTAAAATGATTTTTTAAGTGGTGTTATTGTTAAAATCACTTTACTAGATAACACCCTAGACGTGCTGGCACATCACTCAACCTACTGAGTGCTCACCCGAAGCACGCAAAGGTACTAGGTCCCTCTTTAGGGTTGTTGTAGCAGGATGTTAGCATGATGAAGGAAGAAACATATCTATCCATAACTAATCACCCATTCTCAATGCATGCTACATTTAGACCTATGAAAGAACAAGCTTTAAACAATAATCATGATTGAATCAATAACATGCACTACTCAATTATACATGGGAATGACACTTAGATTCAGCCAATATCTTCCATCTATTAATAAACACAGAAGCTTCTTACAATAATGTCAATCTATACCAATGCACGCATGGATATGATACATTAATTCAGTCATATGTATATCTCTATACCTTCATACATCTATCTCTCTCTGACACACACACACTACTATGTACTTCACATCATATATATAGGGTGGGAACTTTCCCTTCACCACTTATCTATTCTAGAAATAGGCCACATGCTATTAATAGCCACACGTCATTTATAGGCATAGCCACACATGCAAGTGTGTTATCTATAGACCTCTTATAGTTAACTGAAGTGACAATCCTATTCTTAGCTCATCTCCATGCAAAATGCTTGATCTGATCCTCCAAAGATAAAAAATGTGTGGTACGCACGTCTCTGCATCGTTGGTGTGTTACACATGCCATCTTCTAAAAATAGGTCTTCATACTCAAAATTGGCTAAGTCCTGAATGCTAAACTTTCCTCTCGTGCGCGGGTTCTTCATGTCCCTCCTCTCCCATGTGGACTTCTTGTGTGATCTCTAACAAGTATTATCTGATCAACATTACCCCACACTAATCTCATTTTCATCCCGACAATGGTTATCTCCAAAAATTGAAGTAAAGAATAGAAGAATGGAAAGAATAAGAATGAAAGAATGTAGATAAATAAAGAAGTTTTATGAGGCTATGAGGCAGCCTCTTCTGTATTAGTTTGAAGTATCAACTCTGGATACTCCTCCTTTATTTCGGCCTCCAAGGCCTGCCATTCAACGAGTGCTTGTTCTACTTTTTTTGGAATGTCCACAACAATGGAATCCAACTCATCCCTCACAATCTCCCCTTTTTCATTTTGTAGAACCAACACAACGCTAGACATTGAGGTCATTCTTCCTTCTAGAAGATCCATCTTCTACGCAATTAGCTTCCCAAGCTCTTCCAACCAAGTCTTGTGCGGATCTTATGTTGTTGCCAGGGCCTCACGCTTCTACTTAACCATTGACAATATTTATGGCCCATTGTCTCATCCTTCATTCTCTCTAGACCTCATTACTTTCTTCTAGGGTCTTCATGTTGATAAGCACCTCTAGATTTGTGTAGATGTTTAAAGCCTGGTCTACTTTCTTCAATACTTCTTGTAGTGCTTACAACAACCCTTCATAGGATGCAATATTTCACATCACTAAGGCTTTCTCTCATTCTACCTCTTACTCTGACTTCCTTTGGTGCTATCAGTGCAGAGGTTCATCTTCAAGCACTAGGTCCACCAACTTTCCTACATAATGTATCGCTAAGGGAAATGTTTGTGGTACCTTGGTCTCCAAGTGTGGCCTAGCTCTTATGACATTGTCCCCAATCTCCTCTGTGAAGCTGATAAATACTTCATTCTTCTTCTGTGCCAAGTCCCTCTCTTGTGTTATGTGTGCTATCTCTGCATCCTTTATCTTTAGTTCCTCACATAACGCTGATTATTTAACCTTATCCATGTTTCTCCTAGAAACTTTAGTAGAAACCTTCACCAATGCATTGTTGACCTACTCATCTAACATGATAGTAGGATTTACTATCATATGTCTAGATTGGTGCCTTCTTCAGCCATCTTAAAACACATGACTCTTCACATATATCAAAGTCAGGCTCATCCATATGGGTGTGCATTGACCATGATAGTTGCTTTCGAGTGCACATAGTCACCATATCCTCATCCATTAGCTCCCAGCCAAATAAATCCTTCTGTACTATCATGCTCCTCTGAAGTGGGGCGCAAAAATTTTACCTATGTCCTATGCATACCCCATGGTTGGTGGAATGTGCTCTCCACTTGTTCTTCTAGATCGTTGTTGCTTAGGGACTTTAGCTTCCAAATTTGGAACTTGTGTCTCCATGTCCTGAACATTATCTATAGTTGTCTCCTCTGGTCCCTTCTCATCCTCTCCTCTTTCCTTTGATTCCTCACCCTGTTCTTCTATGTTCTCTGGAAGTGTAGGAGAATTAGGCGTGCTTTCCTTTGACTCTTCTACCTTGTCAATTAACTTCAATTTCCTCCTTCTTTGCATGGTTTCCTCCTTCTGTGGAGAGAGTCTGGGTGATCTACGCACTGTGGTTGGAGTAGCACCTTAGGTCCTTGTTCTCCTAAACACCCTCTTAAATTTGTGCTCCCCTTGGAATGTATTCAAGTACTCATCATCCACCTCTTGTGGCTGAGGTGGTGTAGTGGCATGCTTAGCTTCATCCTTATTTGTAGGATGTCTCCTACCTCTATGCTCCAAACCACCACTATCTTCGTGCTTCTCCTC
The DNA here is from genome assembly GCA_018340775.1 of Taxus wallichiana var. yunnanensis. NCBI lineage: Eukaryota > Viridiplantae > Streptophyta > Pinopsida > Cupressales > Taxaceae > Taxus > Taxus wallichiana. Next base: position 1,023,351,826 of record CM031240.1, read on the forward strand.
CTCATCCTCCACTTCTATTGCTCTCTGTAGGCTTAGGCGCTGGGATGTTCTCTATTATATGCTTTCCCTTCGGTGGTGTTGGAAGTGCAAACTCGCCTTCCACATACTTGTTATTCTCCATCTTTGGCTTCAATTGAAGATACACTAATGTTTCCCTTACATCTACTACTGACAACCAAACTTATTGGCTTAATATTCAACACCTAAAATGATCTCTCGGTGTAGGCACTTCTTTTAGGATACACATGTTTCTTCCTCAACATATGGTAGTCACGGTATACCTTATATCTGCATTGAAGACCAGTCGACACATGTCTCAAATCTATGAACAAATGCTTGAAATACTTACGGTGAATGCTTAAGGTAATTTAAATAGAATCCTTCATTGGGAAGCGCATGTGAATGCGATATACAACAAACTAGACTAATTTACACCAAGGGCTCCAGGAACTCCATCTTCTCATTGGGAAGCGCATGATGTACCAAATTTTTGACATCATATACAACAAATCTGGTGACTTATTTCCATGGGGTATTCCCATATGGTAGGTACTTTGATAGGATGCACCAAAGCTGATCTTCTCTCAAATGCACGCTTCCTTGACTAGAGCAATCATACCATTTCCCACCATCTTGTTTGCAACTTGTCATAGTATTTCATGACCACCCTTTACATTCAACTTTGTACAAGTGTTTTGAATCAATTTTCTATATCCATACCGGTGACTTATTCTCCATGGGGTATTCCCATACCTTTTCCTTGTGGCCTTCAAACGTGTACTAAGCCAGATTTCCATGAATACTAGTGATAGTACTCAAATGAGCCAGATAAAGCTGATCTTCCCTCATGTAATTGATGTGTGCTTCTCGACTATTTGTTCTACAATCCTCACAATGTAGCCTCGTATAATATTGATAGATTTCCTTTGCCATCTTTGACATCTTACACGCAACTTGTAACCACATAGTATTTACCTATGACCACCACTCCCGATCATTCAACTTTGTAACAAGGTGTGTTGCTATGGCATTGCACAACCAGCTGAAGCAGTTCTTCAATTTGTCTATATCCATATGCTCTTTGTGATGGATGAATCCCACGGACCCTTTCGGTCCAAAAATCACTTTCGGGTGCCATCTCTTCTTCCTCAATAACTCCTGCAATTTGTCTAGGTGCCATTTTTAAGAAATGTCTCCTCTTTAACTCTACAACTTTATCAAACCCTATCTTGAGATCATGCCCTTCTTCATGCCCTTCCTCTCGCCTCCTTGCTTCACTCGTGGGATGATCTTCTTTTCACCAGAATGCAGTGCTTGGTTTCACACCCTTGCACCTTAAACTAATCACTCGGCTCTTCGCACTTAGATCTTTCCTCAAATTCTCTTAGTTACAACGGTAAAATGAATCCGCATCCTATCCTTATATAATTTTTCAAATTTTGATGCATTTATTGCTCCTTCACCTACCAAATATCCTCTCATTCATTAACCAAATTTGTTCATTCCACGCTGTACATCTTCGCGCCCCAGCTATAACCTTCTAGCGCACCTTCCTACCCTTTGGTCACAGACTTCTCTTTAGCACATGCCCTTGCACTCGAGTACCTCATCACTATACCTTCTCCTGGTAGTTATCATGGCCTCTGCTTACCTCGTGTTATACTGTCCTTTCATTCATCTCCATCCTTGGTCACTTTTGAGAAGTAGTCTTCTTTCGACTTAAAGCACACCCCTAGCAACTTATTCCTTTCACCTTTCAATTCCCACGGTCTTTTACTTGGATAACTACAACCACCCCACACAAAATGTATGTGTAGTCCTCTACGCATAAACATTCTTCACATGGTAATTAGCTTCATGTGCAAGCACGCTTATTACACAAGAACAATAACTAAATTGACAAAGCATAGCGACAATGAAGGAAATACATTAAGGAAATACATAATTTGAAAACCTAATATAAATGGAAATACTACCTTATTACAAACACTAATAAGACTTATTTATAGTAGGGCTTCAGCATACTCCCATTAAAGTAACCGGGTAGCCATGTTCCATCAAGTGTTTCTAATTAGAAAGCACCTGATTCAAGTATGTAAGTGATGACATACGACCCCAACCAATGTACTTTGAGCTTTCCTAGATGGCGTAAGAACTTAGAGTCATAAAGAAGTACCATTTTTCCAATCTCAAACTTCTTATCCCTTATGTTTCTATCATGCCATGCTTTCTACCTGGCCTTTTCCTACTTCTGAATCCATCATCGTGCTATGGCTCGTCACTCATCCAATTGAATCATTTTCTCAATATGCTCTTCTAAAGCCTACTCATCAGCTAGACCTCTAGTGCATGCAATGCGCAAAGAAGGTAACATAAATTCTATAGGGAGAATGACTTCTGCACCAAACACCAATTAAAATGGTGTGGCTTTGTTCAATCTCTTGTAAGTTATTCTATATGCCCAAAGAAAAGTTGACACTTTGTCATCCTAATCCTTTCTTCCAACATCACAAATTTTTGTCAAATTTTGGCTCAAAATCTTGTTGAAAGCCTCAACAGTTTCATTTTCCTGAGGATGGTAAGGTGTAGTTTTATGGTGTGCAACCATAAAATCATCTAATAGGATCCTGATTGTCTCATTCAAAAAGTGTGTACCCCTATCACTTGTCAAGCTTAAAGGACATCCATATCTTGTAAGAACATTCTCCCATAGAAACCTAGCTATTGTAGCTATTGTACAGTCCTTCGTAGGTGCTGCTTCTACCCACCATGTGAGATAATATGTGCAAGTAATGATATAGCATGATCCAGTCCTGCGCACGACTGGCGAAATAGGTCCTACAAAGTCAATGGCCCATTTCTCAAATGGTTTGGCACTAGTAATTGGTCTCAAAGGCATCTCATCTCTTTTCCCTAGTTTTCCTAGGCACTGACAATGATCACACGCCTTACAATATTCTTTACAATCTTTATACAATGTCTCCCACCATAATCCAACAAGTAGGATCTTCCAGAAGTCGCATCACCTGCATAATGGCCTCCTGCAATACCACCATGGGCTTCTTCCATAATATCCTTGTGCTCATGCTCTAATACACAACAACGTAATACTTCATCTCTACCTAACTTGTAGAGGTCACCACTGATTAACATAACGTTGTCGCACGTATAGCAAGTTGTTTCTTTTATAATTCCTTCATTCCTTCGGTGCCACACTAGTTCGTAGGAAGACAACAATGTCTTCTAATTCATATGGCATGCGTTGTAATCTATATAACTATGCATCGGCATGGTTTCTTCAATTATCTATGCTTCTTCTCCTAAGTGAATTCTTGATAAGTGGTTTGGTCCGAGTTACTCTTCCTTGGATTCACCACAACTATGAAGTCAAACTCTTGAAATAGGAGCACCCATTTGCATATGTGCTCTTGTAAGACGAGCTTGTTTACCAAGTACTTCAATGCCATGTGATCTGTATAAAACATAAATAGTGTTGCTAAAAGTCTGCTTGAAACTTGTGCAATGCATAGATCATTGACAAGGCTTTGCGCTTTGTATTTGTATAATTTCATTTAAGCAGAGTCGGTTTCCTACTAGCAAAATAGATTGGATGATCAAAAATACATTCTCCAGGTTGAGCTAACATAACGCCAATGGCCATGCCGAGTGTCCACATGTGATAAAATGGTTTATCCCATGAGGGAAAACACAAAATGGGCGTGGTAGTAAGTTTCTCCTTTAGTATCTCAAATGCGCGTTGTTGCGGTTCTCCCCAATAAAATGTACCTTTCCCCTTCAGTAACTCTTCCAAGGGTGTAACAATGTTGGCATACCCTTTGATGAATTTTATATAATATCATGTATGACCTAAAAATCCATGCACCTCACTTTGATTGGTAGGTGCTTGTGCCTAGAATGACTGCAACCTTAGTTGGATCAACCAACAAACCTTCCTTATAGATTATATGTCCTAATAGTATCCCAAATGGTGTAGCAAATATGCACTTCTTGATGTTCAAAGAGATACTCAATTGTTTACACCGTTAAAACATTAAGCATAGATTGTCACAATGATCTTTCACAAGCCCATATATTATCCAATCATCTAGATAAACCTGTAAGAAGTTATGAATAAAATCCTTAAATGCCTAAACAACTATCTCATGAGAATACAATAGGCACATTTTTCAATCCAAAAGGCATCACAGTATAAGAAAAACTGCCCCATTCAGTAGTGAAAGTTGTCTTTTCTTGATCCTCCTGAGCAATTCTAACCTGATGATACCCAAAAAACCCATCTGTGAAAGAATATATTTTGCACCCCTGCCACTCCTTCCAGTATTTCCTCAGTGAATGGCATAGGGAATGGATCTATTACACATGCAACATTAGACTCCTGTAATCCACACATATTCTAATTTTTCCATCCTTCTTGACACTCGATCACCATGGGACTAACCATTCTAACTCATCAAGGGGCTTGATAATTCTAAATTTCAACATTTTATCAATTTCTTCTTTTATCTTTTCACACAAATTAGGGTTCATTCTGTAAGTACTCTTTCTAATTGGGTGTGCACCATCCTTAAGCTTTATCTTCATTCCCCCAATGATTCATGCACACCTTTAAGTTCATGATACCCTCGAGGGAATAAGTCCGATAATCCCCGAGTAACTCAATAATCTTTGCCACCTCCAAGTCGACCGGTAGTCTCCAATGATGGTCTCCTTAGGCTCAACCTCCAAACCTATATTCACCTTCTTTGTCTTATTGGGTTAGTGATAGGCAAGTGTATCCTTTTTATGCACTGTCCAAGACCTCGTGCACCCCTTGTGAATGTTCAATATCTAGGTTCTCAACTTCCTCATCATCCACGATGTAAACCATCTTTCCTTCTCTTTCTCAAGGCAAGTGCATTCAAGTAGTATGGAGTCCATTTCTTCTTCCTTTTCAAAATGCACTTCAGACTCTGTCTCACCAAATAATTCTTGGATATGCTCTTTGCTTTTGCACTATCTCCCATAGTTAAGTGCTTGACAAATTTTAATGCCTCTTTTATTGGGGGTTGGGAAGAAAAGTAGTCAAAGGTCTGGATCATTCCTGCAGTCAAATTTTTCTAGTTTCTAGTCTCTCGATGTAGTTCTACATATACATACCAGGTGTGTGTGCGCATCCTTGTAGAGTAGAGTAAAATCTATGCACCTAGAGTGAAGGTGGTAATGCTTATTGTCCTGTTGTCTAGAGTTTCTCACACTTTGCTAAATGTGATGCTTTGAACAGGTTGATCACCATGATAAGGGAAAATCTTTGTAGGGGCATTGTTCCTTATAAACCTACTAGATAACGTGACTCCAATCTCTTCCCATTTTATAAGATTATCTCTGTGGACTACCCACCAATGCGTTGATGTCCCCACAAGGTATATACTAACATATCCTTTTCTTAATTTGATATGTCCACTATGTTTCCATGGCTTTCAAAAATACAAGAAGATCTTTCTCGCCCCTATATACCCAGTATTGTGCTACCTATCCGTCAAACCAAATGAAGTCCATTCTTACGCAACCACACTTTTTACCTGGGCCCTACTAGTTAATATGTACCATGAGTCCAATTGTTACAAGAAATACTCGTAGTATAGTGATATAATGAGAATCCTCCCACCGTAGGATGCCTTCTTTTGATGGCTCATTGACCCCTTGGTCCCGAATAGTGTGTACATAATTTTTTTTAAGTCCTCCTCACTTAGAGGCTCAACATATGGTGTAGAATTCCCATCTGTCAAAGGTATCACAACCCTTTCCTTGTTCTCAAAGTTGATATACCCCTTGTTGAATCTTAAGTCAAGCATTATTCACATAACACCAAGGGCATCCAAGAAGGGTTGGAAAATTGTCTGCTCTCGCAAGTGCTAATACCTCAAAATCCCCAAGTGAACTTAGCCCCTTCTATGGTTATAGATGCATCCTTCAAAACCCTTATGGAAGTGGCCTTAGTCCTATTTTCCATAAACAACACATTAGATGATGGCTGCAATGGAGGCCTCCCCATTTGTACCCATGCATCTAATGTAAGCACATTTACTTCCGCACCTGTATCAATCAATATGTTGCTCAACAACCATCCATCCATAACAACATTTAGAGTAATTTCCTTGTCATATTCAATGCTATCAGGGGGAAGATTTGCATGCAGAATCTTTCATCTAGTCTCAATACTTATGCGTGGAGTGTTCCCTTTTAACCAACTTCCTAATAGTGGAATAATGTTCTCCTAGTGCAACATTTTGCACACTTCTCTCAGATCATCGATATCAGTTTAGACTGTCTCTGATGCCTTCTTCTACTCCTTTAAGTACTATATTTCTCCCTGAAGATTCCTTAACACTTCCATGGTATCCTGATAAACCTCCTTCTAACGAGCTGGATCTGGGTACCTTGCATGCAAAACCTCCTCCTTTGTGATCATAGGCTCACATGCGATGCCTCTCTTGTGTGTGTCGCTTCATCTCATGTAGTAATCTTCATAGTTAATGCCTCGGGTCCTTCTACTATCTTGGGCATCCATTGATCTTCTACCACGCGTTGGATTCTAACCATCCTAGCACCTTTGTTCTCTTACTTATGTTGTTTACTGAGATGCTCATATAAGTCTGGGCACTCCTTATAGCTATGATTCTTTTGCAAAAAGAACATGTAATATTCTAAAGACATTCACGCCTATAGTGGTCAGGAGATCCGCATGTATAACATGTTCCACGAGGGAACTCACCTCTTCCTCCACCACAACCTCATCCTCCATATCCACCATGATATCCACGTCCCCTTCCATGACCTCCTTCAAAATGCCCTCATTCCTATCATAGTGCATTTGATTATGATCCCGATCCTGGTGCTCATTATTACCCTTAGAATTATCTATTACACTTGTTTGTTGTACCCCAATGTCTATAGCATCTTGGATCTGACCAATCAACCAAAAATCTTCAGTATCATGGATCGTGGACCGAGAAAATTTTTTATAAAAGCAGGATACATTCTTCCTTATCATGTGCTATAACAAAGGATAGTGACTAGCATCATGATTCAAATGACAGATCTCACAATCCAACAAAGTAATGAGCGTACAAATCTGCGAGGGCAACTATCCTTGGTGTGACCTTCCACTTCACAATCTATACACCAAATTCCTGAGCGTGTTTCATGGGCTGAATTTGGTGATAGCTTCTCTAACTAATTTTCCATAGCTGAAATTTGTGCCTCTAAGAATGGACTAATGCTTTGTCAATGCTCCTAATTGCCTCAACATGTAAATCTACTTCTAGTGCTTCACGTACATCAGTGTATGTCTTATGTGACAATTCCTTTCTAAATGGTGTAATCAATCCTCTAAAAACCATTGTGTATGCTAGCTTGTGTGAATATCATAAGATAACTTAGATAGAAGTGTATTAAAATGGGCATCATACTCACATACACTCTCAGTAGTGCCTTTCTTGATATCCTTGAGCACACTTATACTCTTCTTCTCAAACTCATGGATATGGAACTCTTTCAAGAAAGCATCCTTCAATGTTGCATAATTAGCGCAAGTTTGATTAGGGTCAAACTTCATATACCCGTATATGTGCACATCCCTATAATGTAGTAGAAAATTGACTTGCCTTTCACTCAAAAGCCGTGATCCCTTTCACACGCCATAAGATTTCACACATATGCACATGTTCGGCAGCATCCTCTATACCTCTATATTCCGGGAGATGAAGAGACATCTCCATATAGATATTTTGTGGTTATTTCGGGCCTTGACCACCTGATCCAAAACCTCTGTGTTTCCTCTACCTCTAGAACCACTAGATCCACTAGAACTAGAACCACCTATACCTCCTGATCCTCCACCTGTAGTTGGAATAGGTCCCTGTAGATATATTCTTTTGTGCTCAAAGTAGTACTATGTTGAACCCCTATATTCTGTGAGGTAGTTCCACTTCCAGAGGTGAATCCAACATTCGACGTGCTTACATTCTGTGCAGATGACGTGCCTAAATATGTTCCTCCAAATAACATTGAAGCCATTTGTCCCGCCATTGATGTACTTGCTCCCCGATCTTACTACTCCTGCTCTCCTACTTCCCAAGTTAGCTTCTGCTAGTTACTTGTCATACTAGATGTTGGAAAACCAAACGCAAGGGCTAGGTCACCACGTGTGGATTAAGATGCATGCACCCGGCCCAGGTAGTATCTTTTGTTGGCACACTCACGTGTGTGAAGCCAAGGGGGGATCTCTATCATGCTTTCCAAGATGGGGGAGTTCCTAATGCTCTGGCTCCATATCTTCTACGTGAGCTTCAAATCCTTCACGAGCCATCTCTCTCCTAATGCCATACTTTTTGTAATGGAACGCTGCTTCTCTATCTCCCTCTCGCACCTCATTATACTTAATTTACCTCTCCTCTCTCTACCTCTCTGCCACTAGGTCTTCCATCTTTTACCAAACATGTTCCTTCCCTCACACATGGTGAAGTTTAGTTAGCCATTGGTTTACTCTCCAGGTTCAAAGTTACCATCAAGATCTTGATCACCAGTGGAATACCTTACAAATATGTTCCTCTAGGATACCGTAAAATTGGAATTCAGCTACCTCCAGGAAAGAATACGTCAAAATTGAATATTTCATAATATAATTGTTTAGAACACCACAAAACCATGTATCCATAGTGCGAGTCAGATCAGATCAACATCATAAAGGTCTGAAATTCTTCCTGTGTCCAAACAAGTGTGTGATACCTCCAATTCCGCTTAGATGCATAAGCAATAAGCCACTCGTATAATTCTACTAGAAAGATAACGAAAAATATCTCATATAGGCTGTCATATAGATTATGTTCTACCCAAGTGCGTGCGTTAAACTCAGATCCACTACTAAACCATCATGCATATTCTTCCTCCAGATCATGTATCCACTCCTCAATACTTGCTAGAGTTAACCGATACATCTTCATCGCGAACCATCCTGAAAACAACTGAAAAAGAGGTCCCGGTAATGGAACCAATGATGCAGACCTAGAATTTACCAGATAACACCCTAGATGCGTTGGCACATCACTCAGCCTAGACTGAGTGCTCACCCAAAGCGCGTAAAGGTACCAGGTCCCTCTTTAGGGTTGTTGTAGTAGGATGTTAGCATGATGAAGGAAGAAACATATATATCCATAACTAATCCACCATTCTACAATGCATGCTACATTCAGATCTATGAAAGAACAAGTTGTAAACAATAATCATGATTGAATCAATAACATGCACTACTCAATTATACACAGGAATGACACTTAGATTTAACCAATATCTTCCATCTATTAATAAACACAAAATCTTCTTACAATAATGTCAATCTATACCAACGTATGCATGGATCGATCGATACAATTATTCAGCCATATGCATATATATTTATACCTTCATACATCTATCTCTCTCTAACACACACACACACACACACACACTACTATGTGCTTCACATCATATATATAGGGTGGGGACTTTCCCTTCACCACTTATCTATTCTAGAAAAAGGTTGCATGCTATTAATAGCCACACGTTGTTTACAAGCATAGCCACACATGCAAGTGTGCTATCTATAGACCTCTTGTAAATAACCAAGTGAAATTCCTATTCTTAACTCATCTCCATACAAAATGCTTCAATCGATCCTCAAAGATAAAAAATGTGTGGCGTGCATGTCTCGCATCATTGGTGTGTTTCGCACGCCATCTTCTAAAAATAGGTATTCATACTCAAATTGGCTAAGTCTTGAATGTTGAACTTGCCCTCACACGCGGGTTTTCCTGTCCCTCCTCTCCCCACGTAGACTTCTTGTATGATCTCTAACAAGTATTCTCTAATCAACATAAAGGTTCATATCTTGAATTAGCAAAGGTGGTAGATCCTAATTTCACCAATGGGGTGAGAAGATAACATTATGTTATCTAACAAAGTGGGAGAGTCCATTTCTTATACGATTTAGATAGGAAGACTCTACTTTAATGGATAAGGCACTTTGACTTGTTTTATGTTTTAAAATGATTTTTTAAAGTGGTGTTATTGTTAAAATCACTTTTAGCATACTTTTGATCACTTAAGTGAATTTTAATTTCAAGTTGTAGACACCTAAAGCATGCTTACACTTAGCATTTCCTCCAATTCAACCAATTGATGACACTTCGTTAATTAACCCTTCTTCGCTCCATTCTCGAATGCCCATTCACGACACTCTTTCGGTCATATTCCTCCTATAATCAGCTAATTTGGCTAATATCTCTCTTATTAGCTAAACATTCCTCCTTTTGACCATTCAAAACCTCCTAGTTCTCTCTAGACCACTTCTATTGGCTTCATAGGCTATTTATCAATCACAATTGGTTATCCAGACCCCTCCCAACTCTCAATGAGTCTCTAATCACTTGTTAATCAAGTTTAACTAGCCTAAACCCTAGTTAACTAGCCTAAAGCATGTTTATCCTAATCTAATCTAAAAGTACTTTTTGAGCTTTAGTCCCACATGCACCCAAAGTTCAAACTCTTCCATTTGGAAAACTATAAATAGAAGGGTCACCTCTCCTCTCAACCTTACACCTTGTTTTCAAAACAAATCTCTCTCACATTTGGAGATATTGGCATTAGATCTCATTTGCATTAGCCAAGCTAATATGCATTTGATCTTGGTTATCCTCCATTGTTGAAGCTCCTCCATCTTGCATCCATAACTTCATAGTAGGTTAGTAGGAGGGTATCTAACTTGGCCTTGTAGCCATTTTAGAGAGACCTCTTCACCTCCATTGAAGTAAACAACACATCTAATTTGATTGCTTAGAATCTAACTAGGTTCACTTTCATTAAGCTTTCATAGAGTAGAGAGTAGTATACATGTTATTTTTTGATGTTTTTGTCAAATTTATAATGCTTTCATGTTAGTCTCTCTTGTTTAGCTCTAATCTCATGGTGCATGGATGAGTAAAGCAAAGATTTGAGGTTCTTTAGCCTCATTTCATAGCTTTTGTAATTTTCCATTGCATACATTTGGCACGCTCATCCATGTTTTTGGTTGAGTTGTTAAATTTCTAAAGTGTGTGTATGCATCCTCATATCTTTGATGCCCACTTGATCTTGCTTTCAAGATCATCATCATAGTTCAGATTGATTCATCATTTGATCATCTTTGCATCGAACTATCACTTTGCACATGCATTTGCATAGGGTGTATTTCCTTGTTGATTGGCTTTGTGTTTCACACTTGTATGATTGTTCCTTGTGATTATTCATATGGAAAAATTATTTTCTAGAACAATCATTTTTTATCTCATCGACATTGCTTCATCACAATGTCTATTTTCTTTAGACCTTTAGAAAATCACACATGAATCTCCATACTTACTAAATGTCTATTTTGTTGCCCTTATGCTACCCAAATCGACATGTCACTTCCTTCCCTTTGAAGGAGTTCCATCATACTATCTAGATATATACATTTGTGCTTAAATGATGCCAACAATGATTGATTATCATGTGGTTCCTCATGCTTACGACAAAATGGAACCTAGGTTTAGCAATTCAAAAATCAAATTTCCATTACGACTAAGCCTCGTTTGGTTCTTCGTGTTAGAGAGCCCAGTTGGGTACCCTATTCCCCACCTTCAACTCATAGTTGGTGGTATGGTTTGGATGCTTTTGATCCAAATTATTATTTAGGTTCCCCCCACTCTTCTTCTTTTGATTCAGATCCAAACTACCATTCGGACTCCCACTCTTCTTCTAAAGATTCTCGATCCCAACTATTTTTCGGATACCCCTAGATTGAATCTTGAATCATGGTCCTCCCTTCCTTCGCAGGACATTTATTCTAAATCACCTCAACAACGTCTTCCTCCTTTGAAGACTTATGCAACTCCATGTTCCATCGATTGAACATCTAATTCGGTTCTTGAGTCATGGTCCTCCCTTTCTTCGCAGGACCTTCTTCATCATCATCTCATTGACCTCTTCCTCTCACAAAGAGTTCTACGACTCGATTCCCTCTATTCAATCATTTAATTCAAATCCTACGTCGCAACTTAGCAGATGGCTATGTGATCCTATTTTCTCTCTACATTAGGTCATCTTCTAGAAAAATGATCTAAGTCCAAATCTAAATCATCCATTCATGAGACGTCTACCACCAAATCATACTTCCTCTCTTGAGTCATTTTCTTCTATCAATTAATCTTCCCACTTATTAGGTCCATTTCTTCTAGTCAACCTACTACGGTCGAAGAACAACAACCTCTACTGATTGATTTCTCTCAGGATGAAGGAACAATCAGACTACACGAAGATATCCCTTTAGAGGATTACAAACAAGGGTTCTTTCTTGAACTCGATACGCTCACGTATTGGGGAAAATAAGTTGATTCCTTTTATCAAAATGTAAAGGAAGAGCCTAAAGTCATGGAACTTGATTCTTCTTCTATTCCATCTTCACCTTATTGAGCATGATAAGATGTAGGGTCTAGCATTGATCCATGGCCTATCTTCTCATTTCCCAATCATTCCTTATCTATCATCATTCCTCAATCAAAATCTTGCCTTGGGTCACCACTAAGTAGCCCATCATCTTCTTCTATCCTGGGGCCACATCCTAGTAGCCCTCCATTTTCTACTTGTGGGTCACCTCCTGGTAGCCTATTACCTTCTATTCTTGGGCCACATCCTAATAGCCCTTCATCATCTTCTATCTATGGGATGCCTCCGAGTAGTCCCTCCTCATCTATACTTGGGCCATGTCCTCGTATCCAAATTCTTCTATCTTAGGGCCATATCTTGATAGCCATTTGTCATTTTTATATCGGTGGATCACCTCCTGGTAGCCCATCCTCTTCAATTCTTGGACCGTATCCTTTTCATCCATCACATCTTTCTTCTATCAATGGTTGTGGCAATCCCGCGGTCATTTCTCACATCAGTTCTAAATGTCCACGTTCACTTTCTTCTCCTTCTCGGGATCAGACAAGTCACGTGTTAGCTTATAAGAAACCCAAATAGTTTCTTAATCAAGCTCAGATCAAAACTGCAAAGAGCTCTATAGCTCCCAACAAATCAATAATCTTAAGGTTAAAAATCAAACGCAATTCAAGAATGCACATCAACGTAACCATCAAGTATGGCGCAAAGTGCATAAACCTTTGGATAGGGAACTCAAGCTCCCACATAAAAATCCTTGTTTCAAGATAAATTGCAGTCATTTGTTGAGTATGAGCTCACCACGATCATCGAGATCGGGGAAAACATGACTCTTGATAAACAATCATGCTTAGTCTCCCTTATCAAAGAAATTGCAAACATTGTTGTTGGATCTTACCACACAAACTCATTTTTTTAGTCCCACCTTTCTAAAACTATAAAAATCTAAAAATAAAAAAACAATGCAAAAATATAAAAACATGAGAAAACACAACAAAAATCAAAGGTACAAAGATCAAACATTACAATCGGGATTGTGTACACATGGATGTTTCTTTCTTCCTTCCTTGCTATTCTTCTTCGCAAGTCTTCCTTCATTTTCATCCTTTCGATGATATTGTGGTTAGCCTATTTGCATGCATTTTGTGACATTTATCTCTATGGTATCATTTGATCCTGGTCTTTTATCACCTTGGTAAATTAAAGAACAACTAACCTCTTAGAGATCTTATCACATTCAACATATAATAAACTTGTTATAAAGAATTTTGGACATATTTGTTGAACTAGCCAATGTCATCATCACAATCACTTCCACCTCCTCCCATGAACCATATGTGGTTCTTAACCCTTGTCAAACAAGAGAGCTGAAATAAGTTTTAGAAAGAAAAAAATTCAAAATCAATAAAAATCTAAATCTAAAAGCTAAAATCAAAAGCAAATTGATATATTACTCTCTCTTGGGGTATTTCCAATAATCTCTATCGAGGTTATGGATGCCTCGACTGCAAGAGAGCAATGTTGCAATTAGAATCAAATGCATCTCCATCAGGGATATGGATACATTTGGCTAGTAGCGGAGCAATGTATGGCTATCCTTCCACCATCCATTCACAAAATCACCTATCACCTTTCAAAATAAATCATTCTTGCACATGGGCTAGGGTGTCTTCACTTTTTTCTATTAAATCTTTCTTTAAGAGGTAATTAAATTCCACGTGCACACACTAGATCTCTATGAGTAAACATGATTAGTATGTTACCAAGTGTTTTTTTTTGGACCTTGTTCAGACTTTTACTCTAGTCCATATCTTATCTCACGATTTGTGCCTTTGGCTAATCACTTATTCATTCGAAGGATTCTAATCTACATTCATGTCATTCACATCATTCTTCTACTTCATCTAGAACATCCATGTGTATAAGATTACTTTTTTGCCATGTTTTCGGACACCTTTGTCCCCTTTCACAAAAAACAATCTTCTCCTTCCTTTCTATCATGTGCTTTTAGGCCAACTTACGTTGGGGGCATCCTTGCTTCTTCCCAGAACTTCATTGGTTTACGTTCATCATCATGTTGAACCTATCCATAATGGCCTTGGGTCCCACTTCTACTTGTGAAGAGTTTGCCTTTGAATACTCCCACCTAATCACTAGTTCATTTTCACATATTCACCTTTCTCGTACGCACATGGCCTTATGCCCTTGTACATCCCATCTATCGCTAGGGGCATCACGCTTCTTCATCTTCCTCAATCAAAATATTTCCTTGGGTCACCACTAGGTAGCCCATCATCTTCTTCTATCTTGGGGCCACATCCTAGTAGCCCTCCATTTTCTACTTGTGGGTCACCTCCTGGTAGCCTATTACCTTCTATTCTTGGGCCACGTCCTAGTAGCCCTTCATCATCTTCTATCTATGGGATGCCTCCGAGTATTCCCTCCTCATCTATACTTGGGCCATGTCCTCATAGCCCAACTTCTTCTGTCTTAGGGCCATATCCTGGTAGCCTTTCTTCATTTTCTATCAATGGCTCACCTCTGTAGCCCATCCTCTTCAATTCTTGGACCGTATCCTTTTCATCCATCACATCTTTCTTCTATTAATGGTTGTGGAAAGCCCATGGTCATTTCTCACATCAGTTCTAAATGTCCACATTCACTTTCTTCTCCTTCTCGGGATTAGACAAGTCACATGTCAGCTTATAAGAAACCCAAATAGTTTCTTAATCAAGATTAGATTAAAACTTCAAAGAGCTCTATAGCTCCCAACAAATCAAACGATCTTAAGGTTAAAAATCAAGTGCAATTCAAGAATGCACATCAACATAACCATCAAGTATGGTGAAAAGTGCATAAACCTATGGATAGGGAACTCAATATCCCACATACGAAATCCATGTTTCAAGATAAATCACATTCATTTGTTTAGTATGAGCTCACCACGATCAATGAGATCAGGGAAAACATGACTCTTGATAAACAATCATGCTTAGTCTCCCTTATCAAATAAATTACAAACATTGTTGTTGGATCTTACCACACAAAGTGACTTTGTTGGTCCCACCTTTCCAAAAACTATCAAAAATCTAAAAATCAAAAAACAATGCAAAAATACAAAAACATGAGAAAACACAACAAAAATCAAAGGTACAAAGATCAAACATTACAATCAGGTATTGTGTACACATGGATGTTTCTTTCTTCCCTTCCTTGCTATTCTTTTGCAAGTCTTCCTTCCATTTTCATCCCTTCGATGATATTATGGTTAGCCTATTTGCATGCATTTTGTGACATTTATCTCTATGGTATCTGTTTGATCTGGTCTTTTATCACCTTGGTAAATTAAAGAACAACCGGCCTCTTAGAGATCTATCACATACAAAATATAATAAACTTGTTACAAAGAACTTTTGGACATATTTGTTGACACTAGCCAATGTCATCATCACAATCACTTCCACCTCCTTCCATCAAGCCATATGTGGTTCTTAACCCCTTATCAAACAAGAAATTGAAATACATTTTTAGAAAGAAAAATAATCAAAATCAATAAAAAATCTAAATCTAAAAGCTAAAATCAAAAGCAAATTGATATATTACTCTCTCTTGGGGTATTTCCAATAATCTCTATCGGGGCTATGGATGCCTGACTGGCAAAAGAGAAATGTTGCAACTAGAATCAAATGCATCTCCATCGGGGCTATGGATGCCTGACTAGTGACCGAGCAATGTATGGCTATCCTTCCACCATCCATTCACAAAATCACCTTTCAAAATAAATCATTCCTACACATTAGCTAGGGTGTCTTCACTTGTTTTCTATTAAATCTTTCCTTCAAGAGGTAATTAAATTCCATGTACACACTAGATCTCTATGAGTAAACATGATTAGTATGTTACCAAGTGTTTTTTTTTTTGGACCTTGTTCAGACTCTTACTCTAGTCCATATCTTGTCTCACGATTTGTGCCTTTGGCTAATCACTTCTTCATTCATGAGGCTTCTAAGCTACATTCATGTCATTCACATTGTTCTTCTACTTCATCCGAACATTCATGTGTATAAGATTACTTTTTGCCATGTTTTCGGACACCTTTGTCCCCTTTCACAAAAATGATCTTCTCCTTCCTTTCTATAATGTGATTTTAGGCCAACTTACGTTGGGGCATCCTTACTTCTTCCCAAAGACTTCATTGGTTTATGTTCATCATCATTTTTAACCTATCCATAATGGCCTTAGGTCCCGCTTCTACATGTGAAGAGTTTGCATTTGAATACTCCCACCTATGCCCTTTCTCATATGCACATGGCCTTATGCCCTTGTACATCCCATCTATTGCTAAGGGCATCCATGCTTCTTCGTCTTCATGTACATAGTTTCAAAAAAAATTCAAAATAAACAAAAACATTCAAATATGTTAGAAAAAAATCATCACCCCATCGACAATCGAGGGGGTATCCTCCATTCTACTCATTTTTCTTCTATCCCTTCAAAACATTTTCTACTTGTTTATGCTTGTATACTTCCTTTGAAGTGATGTCGCTTATGTCACCTCAAAGAGGGGAAAATGTAGACACCTAAAACATGCTTACACTTAGCATTTCCTCCAATTCAACCAATTGACGACACTTCATTAATCAACCCTTCTTCACTCCATTCTCAGATGCCCATTCATGACACTCTTTCGGTCGTATTCCTCCTATAATCAACTAATTTGGCTAATATCTCTCTTATTAGCTAAACATTCCTCCTTTCAACCATTTAGAACCTCCCTAGTTCTCTCTAGACCACTTCTATTGGCTTCGTAGGCTATCTATCAATCACAATTGGTTATCTAGACCCCTCCCAACTCTCAATGAGTCTCTAATCACTTGCTAATCAAGTTTAACTAGCCTAAACCCTAGTTAACTAGCCTAAACCAAGCTTATCTAAGCCTAAAGCATGTTTATCCTAATCTAATCTAAAAGTTTTTTTTGAGCTTTAGTCCCACATGCACCCAAAGTTCAAACTCTTCCATTTGGAAAACTATAAATAGAAGGGTCACCTCTCCCTCTCAATCTTACACCTTGTTTTCATAACAATTCTCTCTCACATTTGGAGATATTGGTAGTAGATCTCATTTGCATTAGCCAAGCTAATAGGCATTTGATCTTGGATATCCTCCATTGTTGATATAAGATATCTAACTTGTCCTTGTAACCATGTTAGAGAGACCTCTTCACCTCCATTGAAGTAAACAACACATCTAATTTTATTTGCTTATAATCTAACTAGGTTCACTTTCATGAAGCTTTCATAGAGTAGAGAGTAGTATAAATGTTAGTTTTTGATGTTTTTGTCAAATTTATAATGTTTGCATGTTATTTTCTCTTGTTTAGCTCTAATCTCATGGTGCATGGATGAGTAAAGCAAATCTTTGAGGTTCTTTAGCCTCATTCCATAGCTTTTGCAACTTTCCATTGCATACACAAGTTACTTTTTAAAGTTAGTTGAAAAGGCAAAGTCACTTAAAGTGCCCTAATTTAATGTTCATGTAAACCCTAACTACCTTGTAACCAACTTTTGGGTTATAAAAGGAAGTTAGGGGTGAATTTGAGAAAGGAGAAGAAATACTTTTGTGCAAGATTTGTTTCAAGAAAGAAACTTTGTTTTCTTTTGTGAAGACATTTTGAAGAGTTAATGAAATATGAACTGTGTCCCATTCCTTATCTCTTGTAGCATTTGATGTTCTTATGTTCATTCGATGTTAGTATTTAAATATTTCATGCAAATACTATCTTTGATCTTATTATCAACACTATTAATCTGTTTTTCTTATTCACAGTGATCAAGCTCTGATATCTACTTACTCATGTGTGTTCCCTTTCATTTATTCTTGTTTAGCTAATTCAAACTTTGTTTTATTTGAGTTAGTTATTCATTGTTCTTCTTCTTCTCTATGCAATATTAGGTTCTATTTTTACCTAACTATTGTATGCTCCTTCCATCCATTCCTTTCCATTTCTTTCCTTCATTCCATTTCATCTCCCTCATTCACACTTCTTTCCATTTGATGTCCCAAAACACCCCCACATACAATTTTGAATGTATAGATGTAAATACAATTTTGGTTTTCAATAAAGGCAACCTCACCTTCATTGAGGAGGGAATTTGTCCCCTGACTATTGCATGTCATTTGCATGCATGCAAATCCATTTGCTAACACACACCTTACAATCTGTCATTGGGACAAACCCCGAATTATCAAATGCATGTAAAAATGCTTCATTGAAGTTGTAACAGTCCTAGTCGTCAGGGTTCCATCTCAACAATACTTGATGTTAATTTCTCAATGCATAGTTATTTTTCCTATCCATTCATTTTGCATCTACTCGCCAAATAATTACACACAATCAAAATAACTAACCTTTCTAAATACCAATATTTGTCTATGTCAAACTTAATACCCCTAGATTCTCAATACGGGAACTAGGTAAAGAGAAGGCATGGAACCCTTCTAAATATCTTCATCAAGGAGCATGTCCTCTATGTTGATTATTGATGGCATAAAAATGGTGTCTAAATCATGAATTGTTGTATAAATTGCAAAAACATGTTTATTTCCAAATTGGTTGGCTTCTGAAGCATTGACATGTTTAATTTGAAGGCTATTATTTTCAAGTGGACCCCATGATATTAAGGTAAGAGATTACATGAGATTGGGCCACTATATGCCATCTTTGATGTCAAAGTCTATAATATGGATTTTCTTTGCACTACCAATTGCCTCAATGATGCTTGGTTTCTTTGTGAAAATGGCCACTTTTGAGAAGGGAACTGATTGGTATCATGATATGGATGTCATTTCAACTTTCTTTATTTTTTCCTTTATGTTTAGTAAATTTTCTACTGAAGTCTTTATGTTAACGGATCCTCTTGTGTCTAGCTCAATCTTCTTCATCATTGCCTTTGTAAAATAAACCAATTGAATTAAGAGAAGATGAATTCAGTGTGTGAATGGAAAGTGAGTGCATCATCCAAGCCAAGTAAAATGAACATAACAAAATAAAGTAATTACCATGAAAACAAAATAATTATAAAATTTATTTCTCACATAACTTGGTATATAAACCTATATAAATTGAGGCTCAAAATATGTTCATAAACGTTCATCCTAATGTTTTCTCATCCTTTTTGTTGGTCAAGAACAAGAAATAAAGGGTGTGAAAACCTTAATAAGGAATCAAATGCTTAGTTGCAAGTTTTAAACCTAGATATATATACGACAAAACTAGTTTATTGAATGTCATAACATCTAATTTTGAAAAACACAAATTAACTAGAAACTTCTCCCTCCTAGCACTACAAATTTACCTATTATTTTTATAGTGTCTCAATTCCCGAAAACACATGGATGGAAATCTAACTTAAACTAGGCGATTATGAAGGATCAACATGTAAAATAAAGAAGAAATCTAAGGATTATTATGGACCAAAATTAGAGTTTACACCCATATCATTATTAAAGGAAAATCTATAGATTTTGATTGACACTCTTAAAGGAAGAAAAGTTTCCTAAGCTAAAAGGAAAGAAGGATGGTTGTACAAAATGAAAATTTCAGTAACCAAAAAGGGAACTAAATAGTTGTAAAGCTCTTGAGTAAGACTTAGACATAGTTTCACACTCTGAGAATATGTCTCCAATAAGTCTTAGAGAAGCCAATGTAATCAGTAAATCATTGGCTTGTTAATGGATTCATGAAATGTGTAACACCCTTGTTATTATTACTCCAAAGCAAACCCTTTAATCAAATTTTATGCCTTCGATGATTTTAAAAAAACAAACCCTTTAATCAAATTTTATGCCTTCAATGATTTATAGCTTGTAACAAATACAATCCAAAGCATAAAATATATTTTACAATCCATCTGATAACAATATAACCATGTGCAGCTGTAAGGGTCAATTAGATCTACCCGATCCCCCTTCATTCACTCTAACCGAGTGTGTATAACTTGTATACAATTGGTTAAACCTTCATAACAGGTTTTGAGAACTTAAGTGCAATTCCTAGTGTCAACATGAAAATTAGTAAACTTCATTCCATCTGGCATCTGACACATCAAGTTAGGATTATGGTGATCAGACAGTGTAATCATCTAGTTACACTACTTGGGCCTAAGTTTTCAAGCATTGCTTTTGTAAGCTTAGTCCCATGTTAGCACACTAAACATTAAAACTTGTCTCCATCACCGCATAACCATATCATCACGATTATTTGTTTATCATTTCATTATTTAAGATTTAATTTTCTATTCTCGAAGATGCATGGATCATGACTCGATATTCAGATCGATTGGATCATGTCAGTCCCATCTTAGGATCCCTATAGGAAAGGAAATGCTCACATAATGACTTGCATCATTACGTGATTGTTATCCTTCTTGTAGCCATCCAAGCTAGCACAAACAAGATTCAAATGACGTGAATGTCATTTCATAATATCTGCATTTCATTTGTAATTTATTTATCATTTTACGATAAGTAATTGACTTCATCGTATGCTAGGCTATATCATATCGATACACATCATCCATTCGTGTTAGCTAATCATAGTACCTTTATTATATATTATCATTATTTATGATCATATAATATTGTATTATTGCAACATATAGTTGTCATTAAAAAGAAGGTGTTATTGTTGTATATATTTACCCCCCGGGTAAATATAGATAAACGAAGGGAAATCGGGTTTACAGGGGGGAGAAACAAGGCGGAGAAACACGCAAAAGAAACATGTCGCGAGGGTTCCAAAACCCGACAACAAAGGAAAATCGGGTTTCGGAGGCGAAACAACACGGCTAAGCAAGGACATGTCGGGGGTCTCCAAAACCCGCCAACAAAGAAAAGATGTCGTCGGGTCTCCAAAACCCGACGCAAAAGGAATCGGGTCTACAGGGCGGAGAAACATGGTGGAACAACATGTCGGAAGGGTTGGAAAACCCGACATCAAAGGAAAATCGGGTTTCGGGTTTCGGGAAACACGAAACATGAAGCATGCAGATCGCAAAGGATGTCCCGATGCTCGAGGGTTCCGCAAACCCGACAACAAAGAACATGTCGCAAGGGTTGGAAAATCGACGCAAGGAAAATCGGGTTTCCAAGGTGGAGAAACACGGGGGTGTAAACATGTTGAGCAATCCTCCAAACACGATGCGGATGCAAAGGAGAAACCCGAACCCGATTGGAAACAGACCCTGACGTGGGAAATATTCAGATCGCCATAACTTTTCACAGGGAGCTCGGATTCACACAAGGTTGGACTTTTCGGAAAGCTCTCGGCGTCCTCTACGCAACTACGACTGGATATATTTAATTGGGTGGGAACAAGTTCTTAAAATGCAAAAATACAGTTCGCCATAATTTGGGTTGTTGAGATTCTCACCTACCGCCATGATTCGTTGAAGTTAGGTGCAGTCTTGGAGGTGGTTGGGGCAGAGATCCGAATCATTCTCTTCTCCCTCTTTTCTCCTCATATAAATGGTCAAGAGAGGCTCTTTAAAAATGTTGGGCATTTTCTACTTTGCATCCTCCCTTCTCTCCTGCTCGCAAGAGATTTTGTGGAGTTTTCAAGCCTCCCATATGGATTGTAATGCCATTTTTGCCTCTTAGCCACCGCAATGTATCGAATCGACCTTTGAGAAATGAATATACGTCTCGTGATTGATTCTAAACCCTCTCATGTATTCGTTCTTTGTTATTTTGATTTGATCTCTCATTGCATTTTGGTTTTCGTGTATGGTGTTGTATTACATCCGTGTGGTGTGTTTTATTTTGCAAAGCAAGTGTTCAACATTCCTGCATCACCTCCTTAGCTTAGGTTTATTTTTATGCATTTCTCTCTCCCTGTCTCCTTGGTAGTTAGATTAGGTTTTTGGGTAAACCTCTGCATTTTATTGGTGCATCTGAACAGAGGAATAGGAGCCGGCCTTCATCCGGAGAGCTTTTCCGATTTCGCAAGGTCCCACACTTGGGAAAAGCTCCATGTTGTGCAATCGCACTGAGAGTCTCAACCGATCGCGTTGCAGAGTCCCAGGGGTGCTGCATTTCGACACCAATAGTTTTGGCACGCCCGGTGGGACCAAGAGGTCATTCCATCAAAATTTGAAGGATTTTTCATGAAATTTGCACTAAAAATTGCAGTTTTTTACAAATTTCAGATTTTGCACCTCCTAGCCTGAACTCCGAAATCAATTTTCAAGGGTTTATCTTGCTCAAAAGGTCAAAATTTTACCAGTTGGTAGATCTGAGGGAAATCTTCAAAAGGGTATTTTTAGTTTTTTGATATTTTGATTTCCAAAATTTCGGGTTTTTAGTGATTTCGGGTTTTCGGGGTCCGAGAGCATCAAAGCAAAGAATTCAGGGTTTTGGGGGATGTCGGACATGTTCCAAGTTCGACACATAGCAATTCAGGTTTTGTGAGCTGCATCACATGACCTGAGTTCCGCCTGTAGCTTTTCGGGATCCGCAGCTGCACAACAAGGCCCGAATTCGGATTGAAGATTGTCTCCTCTGGGTCCTTCAAATTTTAAATTATATTTTCAATACCGTCAAGTTTGGTGTGTAACTTGGCAAAATCCAGCCTTTTAGAGGCTTGTTCTCTAACACATCTGGCGACTCCGAAGGGATAGAGTTCAGCGGTGTAGCAGCACAAGTTGCCCAGGCACATGAGAAGAATTCGAGACAAGGTCTTATACTCGAGAAGAAGGACTATTTGTCCACTTGCAACTTTCACCAGGTTGGGGAAGGAGAGGAAGAAGATCACAAAGATCACCATCCCCACCTAACAGGACTTTGTCTACACCTCCACCTGGTAGACCTTTTCTCGCATCAACCAGGGTTCTTAGGCCAATCATAATGGCGCAATTACCACCAAATCCCTTTGTAAATTTCACGGGAAGTAGTCCACTTGCCCTAAATGCTCAGAATCAGATTCCAGTTGCAGCACTAAAGAATATCCCCTATTTTACAGGAGAAAATCATACTACTCCTATTGATCACATCCAGGATATTGCTAATGTATGCGCAATCCACGAAATAAATGAAATGGATGTTGCAGTCAAGTTGTTGGCTTCGTCTTTTAAAGGCAAGGCCTTACAATGGTTTAGGAGCCTTGCAGCAGGGTCCATTACGAATTGGGACCAACTTTGTTCAGCTCTTTGTAGCCAATTCGGGGAGAGGGCGGACAATCTATCTTTATTGGAACAGCTGACAACAATCAAAAGGGCTCCTAACGAACAAATGGTAGATTTCAACTTCAGGTTCCAACGGACATGGGACAGGATCCCAATAACTGTCAGACCAACCGCCGAAGGAGCATTCCTTTATTTCTTAAAGGCTATAAATTCAGACATAGCCATGATGATCCAATCAATGGGAGGGACAACACCGTGTGGTCCTACGACACAAAGAATCGGAGCGAGAGAACTATTTGATCCAAGCTGGCAAGCTTGCACCAAGGCCGCCAATGCCTCTCTATCCAGATATGGGAAATCCTACAACCAGTCAAGCACCAGAGTTGAATCCCATTCCAACTCCTAGAAATCAAAGCAATAATGAGGCATCCACATCTTCAAATACTTCAAAGGAATTGCAGGAGGTCATGAAACAACTGCAGAACCTTGGAAATGAGCTTGTGACTATCAAAAGACAGCAAGCTCAAAGTGCTAGGCCATATCAGCCTCAAGCACAGTACCAGGCTAGGCCCCCATACCAACAGAATAGACCACCACCACCTCAGGCTACAAATCAAAACCAAAACCAAGGACCACCTCAAGCTGCCAGGCCTTTTCGACCGTATGATCCAAATACAACGACATCCTCAAGAGCCTTGGTTCCAACACAAAACAACATGGCACAGGAGTACGACTGGTGTTACCCTTGCAATCTACCTCACAATCAGTCAACATGTTTTAATGGTGCATTGAATCAGGCCTTGATGGTGCAAACCATTGGTGTGCCTCAAGAACCAAGCCAAGAAGGGAATCAACAGAAGAAGGAACGCAACAAGAAGGACCTCCAACGAGACCACCACACTGGTAAATCGCAGATGGAAGACTTTCTGTGGAGTTAACCAACAAAGCCTTTTCAAGGCATGGCTGCCAACACACGATCAAAGAATAGAAGCATAGAAGAGGGACAACCGTCTAATACAATTGTTTCTCAACCCACTCTTACACAACAAGGGGTCAGCAGACCAAACATAGCTCAAAATGTGCAAAATCAGCCTTAAGGTACCTGTTGTAGCAACACATGCACCTGTTCAAGCTCCAGAAAAGCTTGCACCAAGTAAGGGACAGAAAAAGGACAATTCATCCCCCTTCAACATCATCGATCAAATGAAGAAGACACATGTGAACATTTCCATGTGGGAATCACTTGCGATCCAGGGCAACGAGATTTATTGCAAGCTGCAATGGCTAATTGGTCTGCCACAAATGTATCAAACCAGGGACATGAGAAAGTTCTCACTAATGCAGTGCAACATGATGGGGGCCAGACAAGGAAAAATTTGAAGCCTCCACCATTCTATGTTTCATTGATTGTTGGAAACCACTTGGTACACAACTGCATGATAGATTCAGGAGCAAGTAGTTCAGTGATGCCAAAGCAAATAGCGGATCAACTGGGTCTGAAGTATGAGCCAGTGCTGAAAGGAGTAGTGCAATAGATGGAATGGCAGTGGGAACAGTTGGGGTCATCAAGGGGTTAAGCCTAACACTACATTCATGTCCTAATGTTACAGTCCTGCAAGATGTGTCTGTAATTGACCTCCCGCCACTCTTTGCGTTGTGTTTATCAAGAGACTTCACTGCAAAGATTGGTGGATATTTATCTGCAGATTGGTCGCACATGATTTTCAGAACAAGGTATGGGGCCAAAGCAACAATCAGATCAGAATCAATTGCCAATTTCCATATTGAGCCTCATGTACCAGGTCCTATCAATGCAAATTGCTCAGCCTTTGATCAGGAGGAGTGTTCAAGTGATCTAGAAGCAGGTACTAAGGTCGAGGGAATTCCTGATTTAACTTTGGATGAATGGGCAAACAAAAGTCATGAATTTGACCCATACAAGGAAATTGAAGAATCTGAATTGGGCGTGTATTGTGTACACGAAGAAAATTCACCCGGTTCCTCGACGTCATTCGACTAAACAAAGGGATGAAAACAACGAAGTTTGGAGATTATTCTTCGATGGTTCGAGAAGCAGACAAGGTGCTGGAGGTGGTGCAATGTTGATTTCACCACAAGACATCAAGTATTATTTAGCTTTTCGTTTCCAATTTTCTTGTTCAAACAACACCGCTGAATATGAGGCCTTGATTCATGGAATTCATTGGGCCAGGAAAAGGGGCATAAAGAACCTGCAGGTGTTTGGAGATAGCGAGCTAATCGTCAACCAAGTTAGGGGACAACATGCTACAAAGAACGACTTGCTAAAGAGCTACAAGAATAGGGTATGGGACCTCATTGAGGATTTCGAAGCTTTCAACATTGTGTCCATACCCAGGAAGAAAAATGAAGCAGAGCAGACAAAGCTTACGCAGCCGTTGGAGCAACGCGTTTGATGTGGTTGACAACATCGAAAAAAAAAAACGCACCACACATCCATGTGGTTGTAAGGGCCGTAGTTCCGATAATAACACAAGTGGTGGGTGTTTGAGAACGATCAACCGATCGTCAATTTCTTTAAGAAGAAGCTGAATTCTCAGCTAGAAATCAGGATAGGCTAGAGCAAAGAAGACGGGGATCAAGTAGTGCAGCTACGGACAAACAAGCTTCCCAAGGGTTTAGTAACGTTGGAGTCTATCTTCAACCTTAACCACTGGGCCGTAAGGAAAAAGGTAACATACAAGTCAAGAGAGAAGATTCAGAGCCAATTTCGTTGGGGAAGGCAAAACACTTCAAATTGGTAAAGTGGCCACTGAACAGGAGAAATCAGATTTCATACAACTTTGCCAAGAATTTCCAGATGTCTTCGCTTGGAGCTATGAAGACTTAAGAGGATTCGATCCAAATTTGGCACAACATACCATAGAATTGGATCTAGATGCTAAGCCCATAAGGCAGAAGCAGAGACCAGTCAACCCTCACATTGAACCTCTAATGAAGAAAGAGCTTAACAAGCTAATAGAGGCAAGCATTATATTCCTAATCAAGCACTCAAGCTGGGTTGCGAACTTGGTTCCGGTCAGGAAGAAGAGCGGAGAAATTAGGTTATGTGTGGACTTCCGAGACCTCAACAGGGCATCTCTCAAAGATCATTACCCACTTCCTTCAATATTGCAAGTAGTATCCGGTTCAGAGAGGTTCTCTCTCCTAGATGGCTACTCAGGGTATAATCAGGTGATGGTGAAAGAAGATGACCAATTCAAGACGGCTTTCACCACCAAATGGGGGACATATGCCTACAAGAAGATGCCATTTGGGCTATCAAATGCTGGAGCCACTTTCCAAAGGGCAATGGATATGGCATTTAAGGGGTTGATCAATAAAATAGTTCTAATATATCTTGACGACATCACTGTATTCTCAAAAATGTAGTGGATCACCTCTTTCATCTAAGGTAGGTATTTCAGAGGTGTAGAAGATTTGGGGTATCATTGAATCCCAAAAATGCATATTCTTGGCTCACGAGGGAAAACTTCTAGGCCATATTGTTTCAAAGGAAGGGTTGACGATTGACCCTGAGAGAGTCGAAGCAATTCAAGCTTTGCCATTGCCAAGTCACAAGAAGGCTCTTCAAAGCTTCTTAGGACGGATCAATTTTGTCCACAGGTTTGTTCCAAACTTTGCAGCTCTCGTAAAACCAATAACGTTGATGTTAAAGAAGAGCATGGCATTTAAGTGGACATCTGAAGGAAAGGCAAGTTTTGAGGCAATAAAAGAGGCTATATCTCAAGCTCCGACTCTCGTCAATCCAGACTTCTCCAAGGACTTCGTGCCGTATGCCTTTGGTGGTGGAGACACAATTTCGCAATCCCTGGTTCAACGTAACAAAGAAGGGTTAGAGCAACCAGTTGCTTTCTTCAGTCAAGGCTTGGAGGAATACAAAACTAGGTACTCTTTCATTGAAAAGCATGTACTTGCAGTGATCAGGAGTTTAAAGAAATTCAAGCACCTAGT
The DNA here is from genome assembly GCA_018340775.1 of Taxus wallichiana var. yunnanensis. Classification (NCBI taxonomy): domain Eukaryota; kingdom Viridiplantae; phylum Streptophyta; class Pinopsida; order Cupressales; family Taxaceae; genus Taxus; species Taxus wallichiana. The sequence continues at coordinate 1,023,379,495 of CM031240.1, forward strand.
CTCGAACAACAAGATCCAATTGTTGGTCTCTCATGCGGGAGTTAAGGACTTCCTTCTAAACAAGGATCTGAATGAGAAGCGTGCAGGATGGATCACTCGTGTCATGGAATATGACATCGAGATCAAGGTCACAAAACTAGTACGTGGAAAGGGGCTATGTGAGCAAATTTAGCCTTGAGTCAACAAGTTGAAAGTGTGATGAAAAAGAGACTACCTTGGTACTACAGATGGTCAAGAACATGAAAATGATGATGTGCCTACTCCTTGTTGGACTCAGGACATGATACACTTCCTACGCATGTGCCTATGCCCTCCAGAAATGAGCAAAGCAAAGAGGAGATACTTTAGATTACAAGCCATTCCATATGTGCTTGTTGATGGTGTTTTGTTCAAAAAGGACGTCAATGGAGTTCTATTGAGGTGCATTGGGACAGGTCAAATTGAGAGGGTGTTACGAGATTTTCACGATGAAGATTCTGGTGGACATTTTGCCCCACGAGTGACAGCTCTCAAGATAATGAAAGTGGTATTATTGGCCCACAGTGTTCAATGACTGCTATACATGGATAAGAAAGTGTAAGAAATGTGCACTCTTCACAGCAAAGAAAGACTAGCAAAGACTTCCATCGCACCCAATTTTGGTTGACCAACCATTTATGCAATGGGGATTGGACTTCGTCGGGGTCATCAACCCAAACTCAAGCCAAGGCCACAAGTGGATTCTCACGGCAACGGACTATTTCACCAAGTGGACTGAAGCAGTAGCACTCAAAGAGGCCAACGAGTCTAATATACTAGAGTTTTACGAAGGAATAGTGACCAGGTTCGGTGTGTCGGCCACTATCATATCAGATAATGCATTGGCATTCATAGGTTCCAGGATTACAGAATGGGCTATCAAGAATGGAATCTATTTGAGCACCTCTTCAAATTATTACCCGCAGGGTAATGGACAGGCAGAGTCCACAAACAAAAATTTTCTAAGAATCATCAGGAGGACTCTGGATGAAAATCAAAGAACATGGCATACCAGGCTAAAATCAGCATTATGGGCTGATAGAATAACACCAAAGAGGTCTACAGGCAATTCCCCTTACAAGTTGGTCTATGGAAAAGAGGCAGTATTGCCTATATCATTAGAACTGCCTGCATTGGAGTTCATGAAGCAATTGGAGTTGGCTGAGTTCGAACCAATGGAGGCTAGGTATGCAGAGTTGATGGAATTGGAAGAAATTAGAGAGCATGCAGCTCAAACGATTGAGAAAGATCAGGCCTTAGTGAAAAGATGGTTTGATAAGAAAGCAAGAGCAAGGACCTTCTTGGAAGGAGACTTAGTTCTGAAATGGGATGCAGATCGGGCAAAACCGGGAAGGCATTCCAAATTTGATGCCATTTGGAGTGGCCCCTACATGGTCACGGGATGTAAGAATAGCAATGCCTTCCAATTGTCTACATTGGACGGAGAAGAACTCCCGATTCCGGTCAACGGAATCTATCTTAAACATTGCTACTGAAAAGAGAAAAGTTCTACCCTTGTAAATATTAGCCTAGTTTTCAATTCCTCTAAGTGCGTGTGCACATTGTCTTGTTGTAGTTAGGTTTCAGTTTCCCTAAGTGCTTTGGCACAGGTTTTGTTGCTCCTGGGTTGGTTTTCCACAGTTCAGCGTGTTCTCGGAGAAGGAGTTGCGGTAAAGGGCTCGGGATCATATATCGGTTGGTTTGTGGTTTGCTTATGACTTCGTGTCCAATGGATTCCTAAAAGGCCATTGATCTTCTACCTAGCAGGCAGGTAACCCCGTGAGTCGCCAAATTGTTGTATATATTTACCCCAGGGTAAATATAGATAAACGAAGGGAAATCGGGTTTACAGTGGGGAGAAACAAGGCAGAGAAACACGCAAAAGAAACATGTCGCGAGGGTTCCAAAACCCGACAAAAGGCAAATCGGGTTTCGGAGGCGGAACAACATGGCGCAAGAACATGTCGGGGGATCTCCAAAACCCGCCAACAAAGAAAAGATGTCGTCGGGTCTCCAAAACCCGACGCAAAAGGAATCGGGTCTACAGGCGGAGAAACATGGTGGAACAACATGTTGGAAGGGTTGGAAAACCCAACATCAAAGGAAAATCGGGTTTCGGGTTTCGGGAAACATGAAACATGAAGCATGCAGATCGCAAAGGATGTCCCGATGCTCGAGGGTTCCGCAAACCCGACAACAAAGAACATGTCGCAAGGGTTGGAAAATCTCGACGCAAGGCAAATCAGGTTTCAAGGCGGAGAAACATGGGGTGAAAACATGTCGAGGCATCCTCCAAACCCGATGCAGATGCAAAGGAGAAACCCGAACCCGACTGGAAGCAGACCCTGACGTGGGAAATATTCAGATCGCCATAACTTTTCACAGGGAGCTCGGATTCACACAAGGTTGGACTTTTCGGAAAGCTCTCGGTGTCCTCTACGCAACTACGACTGGATATATTTAATTGGGTGGGAAAAAGTTCTTAAAATGCAAAAATACAGTTCGCCATAATTTGGGTTGTTGAGATTCTCACCTACCGCCATGATTCGTTGAAGTTAGGTGCAGTCTTGGAGGTGGTTGGGGCAGCATCCGAATCATTCTCTTCTCCCTCTTTTCTCCTCATATAAATGGTCAAGAGAGGCTCTTTAAAAATGTTGGGCATTTCTACTTTGCATCCTCCCTTCTCTCCTGCTCGCAAGATATTTTGTGGAGTTTTCAAGCCTCCACATGGATTGTAATGCCATTTTTTCCTCTTGGCCATTGCATGTATGTATGAATCGACCTTCGAGCAATGAATATACATCGTGATTGATTCTAAACCCTCTCATGTATTCATTCTTTGTTATTTTGATCTCTCATTGCATTTTGGTCAGCTCTGTGTATGGTGTTGTATTACATCCATGTGGTCTCTGTGTTTTATTTTGCAAAGCAAGTGTTCAACATTCCTCGGTGCATCACCTCCTTAGCTTAGGTTTATTTTTATGCATTTCTCTCTCCCTGTCTCCTTGGTAGTTAGATTTGGGTTTTTGGGTAAACCTCTGCATTTTATTGGTGCATCGAACAGAGGAATAGGAGCCGGCCTTCATCAGGAGAGCTTTTTCGATTTGCGCAAGGTCCCACACTTGGGAAAAGCTCCATGTTGTGCAATCGCACCGAGAGTCTCGAACCGATCGCGTTGCGAGAGTCCTGTGGGGTCTTTGCGTTTCGACACCAACAGCTTACCTCTTGAAACTACACCCAGTAGAGAGATGGATGTAGGTGTTTTAAGCTTTCTTTGGATCTCTCTCTTTCATAGATATAATGGAAACACCTCAGGTCTGTGGGTATACCTATTGTTGAGGCGAGTCTCCAGTATCAAGGCAGTTCCTTTTTTATGTATCCTAAATTAATTCTTAAGGGGTTTTAAGGGTAAAAGATGACTATAACTAAATTTAAGACTATGGTGATACACCAAACTTGTTGAGGGATTTGACTGAGTACATGCACAATCAATTTGAGAATGGATTTTGGATGCACAAACCAATAGTTTTTAGCTAGAATATCAAGGCAAAACACTTGGTGTATTGAGGGAATGAGTCACAACAATACAACAAGAAAACATGCACACTAATATTATGCAAAAATTACTAAATTTGTAGCAAGGTAAGATGATTAATCAAGGAATTTGACATTCACAAGAAATAATAAGATATACACACCACTGCAAATAATTGGAAAGGTAGAAATCAATTCTCATTCAAAGGGAAAAACTGGCAAAATCTGCTTCAACACTCCTATGTCCAAAAAGTCCTCCTTGTGCTTTGTAATTGCACACAATATATAGCAAAATTATCCACCCATCCCATCCTAAAAATAGGATAAAAATTGTACTCACCCATGCATGCTAATTTTACCCCTTTATCATGAATAAATAAAGGAATAAAATAGACATGCTAATACAATGAGGCATTAATATCCTTGATTACAAAAATACATCCCAGTCAAACTGCAGTTGACTGATCTATTTTTAACAAAGTAAGATGAATAATTTGGCTAATAATAGCCTTTGCTTGCTGTGTAAGTCTCCTCCAATGTGCATGCAACTTCTTCTTTGTCTTCTATTGCTTTACAATTTGATCCATTTGCAATTATAAAATTAACACTTTAATCTTGCCCCTTGGATGCATATGCAAAAATAAATTCTCTGTGTGAGCACAAATAATTAATTTATTTGCAACACTTTGCAAAAAATTATCCATGTATTCCATATACTGTGAGGTCCACTTGCAAGTCTCTGATGTTGACATCTCCTCTGTCTTCTTGTGGTCACATGTAAAATTGACTTCTGTGCAAATGAAAATAATGCCTTTAATCCCAAATACTTAGCAAAACTCTATCTCCACCTGTGGGGACCACATGTGCACATGCAAAGTAATGCACCCTTTTGATTTCAACTCCTTTGGTATGAGACTTTTGGCAAGATTAAGGTAAAATACTCTGTGTACTCATTGTTTCTTGGTCCTATCTGCCCCATCATGGGCCCTTCTTTGACCATGTGAAATGGCATATGATAATTTGAATAATAATCAATTGATTATTATACCCTTGGCATATATACTTGATTTCAAAAGCATGGAATCTTTGATCATTGGCATGGACCATAGCATATTATAAGGTCTAGAAATGCCCACCTTTTAGTAATTATTGTTGTCGACATTTGATTATAGGTTTGGACTATAGTTTTGGACCTTTTGATAGGTCAATCCAAATGATTATAAATCGGGACAAGGTCCCCCTCCAACGATGACCCGAACCTTCCCAATTTTTGGTGGTCAAAGCTAACCCAAGCATAGTTAGGGTTTCTTTGTTAAACGCCATGTATATTATTTTGACTCTAGGTTTGACTCAGCTGAATCATTGAGTTAAGCAAGGAGAAAGGTACTGAAACCCTAATCTTTTGTGCATTTCACGAGCTCTTTCTGAGAGGGAGAAGTCGTCTCGAATTTTTCTTGGCCGCCATGATAGTTGATTTTGAAGCTCTTTTTTCCTTACATTTGATAACCATGGATATTTTACCAGCACCCATTTCATGTCTTATTCATCATGGAAGATTGGAAGCTCTGCCTCCATAGTAAATTTACTTGCACTCAGATCTGTAATGAGCTTGTGGTATTTCCAACTCATGTTCATCATGACTATCATTCCAAGCTTGCGTTTTGGGTCTGAACAACTCATATTCCTAAAAATTAATATGGTTTGAACTATTGTTATTTGAGACTTGTTTGGACTGAATCCTGAAGCTTGGCAATGAGGGTTAATCATATTCAATGGTCGTCATTTTCTCAAGTGCATACTTTTTTTTAACTGTTGGCCACCATTGGAGAGAAGTCGAGCTCTGATATCACTGGTAAGGTGTGATTTCTTCGCCTTAAGTTGTACTTCACATGTTAGTTGTATGTGCATATGGTGAAGTAGCTCGAAATTTTTCCTAAACATAGACGCCATAGAAATTTCTTTGTTGGTAATTAAAGATCTAGGCATCCTTGCTTCTTAATCGAGGCTGTGAATAATTTTTTTGAAATCTATGAAAGCTTTGGTCTTGTTTTTTATGCTTACTGGTAAATCAAATTTTGTGTTTACTTTCATTTCACACTAGGGTTTTCAGTTAACTCGTAACTGTTGTATTATTTGATATGTGCCATGAGTCATCATTATTTCCTTTTCTCTGAAGCTCAAGATAATGCACTCTACCATGAATTTCTACTTCTGGGTTGCTGGATTTCACACTTTGGTGTGATGGGTCTTCATATTTTCCTCTGATACAACCTGGATATTTACTTTCTAGTCACTATTATTTGAATCAAAGCTCTAGTTTTACATTGTGATTTCCCAAAATAATGAGTTCTAGTTTGATGTTTGTCATCCTGGGTGTCATTTAACTGTGCTAGAAAAATCTGCAAGACTAACTCACCATCATGAATGTAGTATGGAGTTCAGTGAGATCTGCTTCAAATGGGTATTCGTTCTCTCTATTTTTGTGGCCATTTCCACTCTGTTATTTGAAGTTTTGAAATAGTGTTATTGGGGGAAAATGGGACTCTATTATGTCCTTCTTGCATCTAAATTTGTATTATTAAAATACACTAGAAATTATTTGTTGCCTGATCATCTATAATGCAATGTGACTTGAACTTATTTCTGGGAATTCCATCCATGGTAATAACTGGTTGCTTGGGTTCCATTTTCTTGTTGTGAATTGGTGAATTTCGTTACTCAGGAACTCTGTTGTAGCTGAGTTGTGCTCTTCATGAAACGTTACCAAGTTGTCATTGGAACTGTGATTACCTTCAGTTTTATGCCCATACCATCATTCAGTTGTGCCTTACTTTTGAAAGCTCTGTGACTTTGTGATATTGAATATTCACTATTAGACGCTACTCACCTTTAGTATTCAAAACTTGACCTGTTTGAAGGTTACTGGAAAGATAGATTGTGCATCAGAATTTTATTCTTTTCATACTGAGATAGCTCTGTATCTTCATGAATCTAGGTAATTGCTTACAAGCTAGTTGTTGTGACCTTTGGTCTACTCATGACCTGGAGTCCTAGTTACAAACCTTTTGAGATGATGAACCTTCTCCCTAAAATTGTACTTTAATCCGTAGCATGGCATGATGTGCATTTTGTATGTTGACAAGTTGTATTACTATAAAATTTTCTTGTTGTGGTTAGATCTGGATATAGTTGTATCTTCTCTGAGACACCGTGTTTACTGTGATTCTTGACAGTGTTGGAAGTTTGTACTCTACCATCATGCATAAGTATTCTGCAATTTTTTCTTTCTCTGTTTAGTTGCATTTTCTATATGATTTGAGTTCCTCCATAATGTACATATGCAAGTTTGTACTCAATTGATGATTGCAACTTGATAAAATTCATAGATTTTATTGGAATATGTAAGACATAGCTTAACTTCCGATTCATGACTTGTACTAGAAAAACTGTGAATGGTAGAAGATGATCAATATTTAGATTTTGTATCCATTTGTTTCTGTACTTGAAGTGATCATGTGCCAATGTTTTTACTCATCATTTCAATGGAATGTGATCACTGCAATTTGAAAACATAATGATTCTTTCCATCTGCTTTGAATAACAACCTCCTGATCCTTTTCAGCATGCTTGTACTTCCTATACTTGAACCTTTTAAACTTCCTTTTCATCATCATAACTGTAGCTTGCATGTTGATGGAGTTTGTTTCTCATTCTCAATCTTGTAGATAAAACTCATAAACCTAACAGTCTGTCATCTGTTGTTATTTTGATGGTTGGCATTATGATGAAAATTGTACCTTAAATCATTTTCTGTACCTAAATTTCATTGGTGCTGTTGTGAGAATATTTGTTTGACTCTTTCAATTATGAAGATAATAACATCATTTCCTGTACTTAATTCAAAAACAACACTATGAGATGTTCCTTCTGATTCTGTGTCATATTTTCTGATGTATCTTATCTCTACTTAGTTTAAGAGATTCATCTGCCTAAAATTGATAGCACAATATTCAAGGTTTAAAACCCGGAGCTCTAACAAATTTTGTTTTCTAATCACAGGTACATGTGTTGCTTGAAAGCTGAAGGAAGCGCTGAAGAGGAATTGCACCAAAGATGGATATATACAGGAAGATAAAGAAAATGGGAACTTAAGTCAATGATGGGTTCTACCTTTAATCTTTTTCTTTCAGTTTTATGTATATGTACCTCTTAACTTGAGTAAAGATAAGTTACATCCCACGACTTGTGTGGGTTTACTGTACTTTTATTCCTCATGAATAAATGAACTATTTTCATGTAATGAGATGTATGCCCTTTCTTTTCTGTACTTTTTCATTTGTATGGATAATAAATGAACTTATACAACTCAAAACACTTAAATAATTCACTTAATCATAGAAATAATTGGAGATGCAAACTGCTTGTAAAACTACCTTTTCCATGCTTCAAACCTGCAATTGAGACTATTGCTTCAGAATGTAAAACCTTGCATATGCCATCTTTCCCGCCTTCACCAAGGCCTTGCAGCAGTCTTCCTAGGCTACTGCACTATCTTGCTGAAGACGATACATTAGAGAGGTGGTATACACAAAGTGTTGCCTTCTAGGGCAACACTTTCAACTACTAATTTGATGCATGGTATTCTTATTTTGTCCAAAACCAAACAATTAAAAATTGTATCCCCTTCCGAGATGGCTGCCTAAAACATAGTCAAACTTCTAACTCGACCATTATGAGAAACTAAAAGTTTGAGTTGACCTTTTGCACAAGGTGCAAAAAATGTCAACAAAGGTTTATCATTCATGTTTCACATAAAATAACATAACTAATTACTTAAAAATATAGTACATATTTTCATAGGTTTTTTTCATTAATGAATGAATAATTGTTTTATAAGTACAATGATATTATCTTTGTTTTACCATATTGTTTTTGCCATCAAAATATGTTGTTTACAAGCATCATTATTAATCATAACGACATCATAGAAATATCTTAGAAGCACAATAAGCGAGAGGGGTGAATCGTTCATACAAAATTTTTACTTCGTTTTCCATTACATACATTAATCATCCAAACCATATATAACTAATGTGAGCTTATTAAGTGTGAATCAACCATTTACAAGTACATAAGATAAGATAACACACAAGTACACAAGATATAATATGGGAAACCCTTGAGGGGAAAAAAACCCATTGAAACCTTTGTTAATTGATTTAACAAATATGGAATTATGCTAAACCCTAATTACAGAGTCACATGTGATAGATATAAAAATAAAGTATAGATCTGACCTAAGTAATAAGATAAAGAAATATAAAACCTAGGTGCGAGAGAGAGAGAGTAGATGACTTAGTTGATTTTACAATAAATCCTGAAGTATTTTGGACTATAAAATTGATGAACATGAGGAGGAAATTGTCGCAAACCACACATAGAAAAATGCGAGGATTGTCGGAATAAGTCGGACTAGGGTGCCTAGGTTAGGTTAGGGGCACCTAGGCGCTAGAGTCTGCTTCTGGGCACCTGTGACTGTGAAAATGGTCAGAATATGAATTTTTAGTTGTTGCACAAGTGTTGCTAACCTTAATTGTTGATTTCTTGCATGTCATACTATGCCAACAAATTCACATGTTACCTACAAAATAAATGATCACATCAAATCCTAAAAAGAAAAAGATGCAAATGGTGAGTCGACTAACCTTGTCACACCGAAAGAGTGAACTTATAACCAAGTATTTCAATACATCTCAAACTCCATATAGTTCTCTATGTGTGTAGAATCATGCCCTAGGATGCTCTTGTGTAAGATGCACTTGATAGCGAGCAATAGCTAGATGTAACAATGTAAATAGATGTGTCCATGGAGAAATGAACTTCCCCTCCTATGAAGTGTATGTAGAGAAATGTAGTCTCTTGTCTCTTGTATGATAGCTAGATTGATGCTTTGATGCTCTTAGAATGCCTTTTAATGCAACCTTAGGTGATAGTAGTAGATGCTTAGATATTGGTCTTTTAATTTGGTCACATAGCTTTATATTTATATGATTCTCTTGTTTTAATTTTGTAATTAACCAATAAAAGGATGACCCATAAGAAAGAAAGATGCCCAAAAGATAAAAGGGGTCCAAAAGGGGTTAGCAAGATACAAAGAGGTCGGGGATACTCAGGGGGACAAGTGTTCCTAGGTGGTGGCATCCTATCTGGGAGTTGGTGTCTAGAGCCAAGAAAGATAAAGCAGTGAAGGTCATACTGGGAAATAGGGTGTAGAAGACTAGAAAGAAGACAAGAAGCAAAGAAAAGAGGCCAAAGATAGTGGTTAATTACTAGTTTTCTTTCTTAGGAATCATATGAATAGTAGTATGTGATTAGGACCTAGAAATGTACCCAAGTGTGTGATTTAGTGTCTACATTTACCCCCACTTTATGTTTTTGAGAAAATTCTCAATAACATAAAGTAGATAAGAGATGTGTACATGATAACCATGTAGATCGATGGTGAAAGTGTGTTGAGGAGACAAGAAATTTTTTTGGAGTGACCCTATGGGGTGAAGCATATGTGTTATGTCCCATTGTACTGTTATCGTTATCACTTGTGCTTGATATATTCAAGTGATGTGATTGTTGCTTCCCATAAGGACAAACCTATAAAGAGAAGAGAAAAAAGTAGTCAAATATGTGTATATGTAAAATTTGATCCAAATATGTAAAAAGTGTGTAAAAATGCGAAAAAGTAGTAAAAGGAACATGTGCACTTGATCCGTGATGAGTGAAAAAGATAGAAAGTGTCCTGAAATGTTGTAGAAGGGCGAGTTTTTTGGGTGATCTCATGCCAAGAATGAGTTTTGGGGCGATCTCATGCCACGATAGAAGAAGTATTGGGGAGAAAGGTCTAGTGTTATTCTTCATCCTTTGAATGCTTCATGAAATTTATACACCACTGCAGATGGTGTGATCCTAATTTTTTCAATTCCATCCAGTTTAACCCAACGAAATAAAATAAAAATAGAGATAGAATGCATTTTTATTGTTGGAGGATTATTCATGTCTTGAAAAACTTCTATAGACTATTATGAACCATTTTGATATGAGAAAAATTATTTAACTACCCCTGGTCATAGGCCTCAGGAAAGGTTATGAGTGCCCATGTGCTCATGTACGTATCTGGGCATCAACGTCTTTGTTGTCTTTGAGTATCCAAGTCGATTTCGGGTCATTTATGTAATCAAGACTACTCTTTTTATGTATTGTGTAGATCTCGAAATATGACCATGTGTTGTTGAATGGGGTGACTAATTCACCCAATGTATGCCCCCTCATTTTGGGTGCATGCGATGTTGCTAGGAGGATGCACCCAAAGGAGAGATGACCAAACGCCGATATGAAACCGATACCTTATAGGGGAGGGAATGTTCTTGGTAGAAACCAAGGAACATGTAAACAAAGTGTTCTGGAAACATGTGTTAGTGCAAACAAGATAAATGTAATTGTAACGAAGCAAAAAGATAATGTAGACCACAAAAAGTGGGTTGCAAACATGGGACATACCTCACAATGTCTCAAAACAATCAAGTCCGAAAATAGCCAAAAGCATACAAATAATGAAGAATCAAGACATAGGGAAAAGCCCGCAAATAATGGCATATAATGAAAAATAATGACAAGTAAAGTATCAGATAACCATGGTGGAAAATAGTTCTTGCAAAGAAAATGTTGCACATAAAACACTGTTAGCATGTTAGAAAGATAAAAAGTATGTCAAGACGTGTATATATTGATAGAGTAGTGTGCTAGGAAGAATAAGAAGTAGTATAAAACAAAACAATAACACCTATAGAGTGTACGAAAGTAGATGCCTATAGGAGCCTTGATGGGACTGGTAAAAGGTATAGTGTCAAGCATCAATGTTGTGTGTAAAAATCTATAGGAAGTCTACATTCAAAAATCAAGAACAAGTGAATGTGCATGTGTATATAGAAAAGATAATGATATACAAAGTATCTGACTAGCACAATAAACATAGTGTATATGTAATCATAAGTAAGCAAGAGTAAATACAACCAAGATATGTAATATGTTGTGAATGAGTGAGATGGAATGGTATGTAATGTGTGAATGTGATAAGAGCAACGTGTCCCCCAAGTGAATTGTATGTATGAATGAAATGAGGTTCATTTATTAAATACTCCTTAGAATCAAGAATGAACCATAAAACAAGAGTGTGTCATCGAAAATAATTTGAAAGTGATGCTTGAAATATTGGTCATGAAGCACAAAGTGTGAAATGTATAAGAAGGTGAGGTTTATTTCATATTTAGACCCTCAACAATCGAATATGAACTATGGAACTAGAGTGCGTCATTGGGAAGTGTGTTATGTGAGAATGTGATGGTAAAAATATGGGGCGTGAATTTTTAGAGTGTAGAAATGTGTCATGTGTTAGATTCATGTATGGAGTATGCCCTCAACATTCAAGTGTGAACTTAACATGAGAGTACGTCATAGGGTAATGATGATATAATTTGTGTGTATCAAGTGTGTAGGGTGCATAAAAATACTAGATGTGAAGCATGATGTGAAATAGTAGGAATGTGAGACACATGATAGTGCTAGAAGTGGGGGTGAGTAAGCATGATGCCCCCAAGTGTACAATGATGAAGAAGTTATTTGACAAAAGTGAAGGGAAAGGGAGTCCTCCACCCGATGCTTGCGGAGATAAAGGAATGCGACCATTCTCTAAGATCGGTGTCATATGAGACAAATGATTTATCGGTGAATGAAACCTATGTAAAGGATACTTGAGGAGAGGGATGTGCACCTATGTTAAGGAGACCGAGGAGGTGATGTGCACCTATGTGAAGGAGATGGAGGAGGTGATGTGCACCTAAACTAATAAGATGGACTAGTGGACCGATGAAGATGAGTGGGTTGTATCTAAAGAGGAGAGCTAGGAGCAGATTGTGCCTTGGTTTTAAGAGGTCAAGGGACCTAGATGCTCTAAGTAGTGCAATGGAAACCTCAAGAGGAGGTTGCGGCCATGGTGTGCATGGTGAAACACCCTTGATAGTGATAACTTGCTTGTTGTGAATGAATTTTAGACACAAATGATTCATAGAAATTATAGCTTGATCAACATGGAGCCATGGAAGACATAAGAGCATGTCACACCCTTTGATTAAAGGTGCCACAAGAAATGGAACAAGCATAGTAAGAGGACCAAGCATAGATGGAATCTTGACGTAACTATAATATTTAGGATCTAGATATGAAATATGAGAGAGAAGAAGAGTTATTAGCAAGCAAGAACAAGAATGCAATAGAACATACACTCATATGAATCGATGGATCAATAATTTTACTATTAATAACATGAGGCACGGATAGAAACAATGATATGTAATGTGTCGAGACAAGAATGTAGCATGATAATTGTGATAAAAAATGCAATGAATGGTGGAGATGCATCAACGTACACAATTAGAAAATCAAGAGCCCTTAATGAAGGAGGAAGCACCTTGCATGATAAGTATGATTGGCCAAAGAGTTAGCTTGTTTGTCATGCTTAGGCAATGGGTCATTGAAAATTTTGATCTTTTTATTCATTGACGGTGTAAATGTGAAGGCTTAGGAAGCTCAATTGCATTTTTATCAATAAGATCTTGAATTAGATGTATGAGTTTGAAACATCAATCCGTAGAGTACCCGATACATTAATGATAGTCACATCTAATTTTTGTTATTAATTGCATCCTTTAGGTCGAGATGGATCTAGCTTAAGTGGAGGAAGTTTAATAAGGTTTCTCTCAATGAGTAGTGGAAGTAAAATATGTGGAACACAAGGAAATTTAGTAATTGTACGCTTCAAAGGTTGTCATTGAAGCTTTTTAAAAGTAGTGACAACATTGACAATAATTTTGCATCGTTAGGCTTAGTAGAGGGCTTAAAAGTTGATTTTCTTTGAAATTAGTAGAAGATAAAGGCTAATCATGATATTTAAGCTTTTCCATATATAGTAATTTGTTTTCTCATAGCTTAAGAGTATGACATAAGTGATCGAAATATGGAGATGTCTCAAAGATGACACTCTCTTGCAGAGGTGGTAATAGACTTTGGATGAATAGATCTTATGATTGAGTTCGTGAGTACATTAGACATCTTAGCTAAGTCGTTATTATATCATAAGAAATAGTCCACTAGATGTTCATTAGATCCTTTTTTGATTTGGTCAAGTTGAGAAGAGGATATCTCAGAGCCGATATTGATTGAAAAATGAACGAGAAATGCATCTTCCAAATGTGTAAATGATGTTACCGAATGGACAAGTAGATCGTAGAACCAACGCATTGCATAATCTTGGAGGCTTCTAGGAAAGAGATTTGCTAATAAAGTATGATCATCCGCATAATCTATACATGCCAAATGAAATGCTTAGAGATGCTCTTGAGGGTCATAATGGCCTTTGAAGGTGGACAACTTAGGGGTGACAAAATTTGGAGGAAGCACATAAGTTGAAATGGCGGGTGTGAAAAGGAGTGTGAAGGAGTAAAGTGGAATCAAGAGATGGAGATGCATAAGAGGTATCCATTTGAAGTTGATGAATTTGAGTTTGCAGATCCTAGTATAAAGAATTTAAATTAGGAGTATTGAAGAAGAGTTCGGTTATGCAATATAAGCATTAGGTTGAATGATAGGGAGCGATATTGGTGTGAATAAAAGCGAGGAATATGAAGGGGTTTGGTGGAGGCCATGATAGTAATGACAAAGAACCGAAAAGGGTGCAGAAGTAACATCTCGATAGTTTTTAGCAACCATCAAAGCATGGATAATATGTGGGAGATGTGTAGGATTATCACAGCAAATTTGAAAAAAATTGGTAAGCTTATCTAATTGCTCTTGATCAATGTTGGTGTCTTCATCATATGATTGCTCACTATCATATGTTTTGATGTTTTTGAGAGGAACATTTTGAGAGTTAGAAAAGGGGTTATCAGTTTCAGCCATTGATTTAGAAACCCTATGGGTAGATGGAGGGATCTCTATATGCTTAAGAGACCCAAAACAACCACTACATGTGATGGGCATAAGAATAAAACCATAGAAATAATGTTGGATTCAAACAACGGGTTCACCAAATGATTTAACAAATATGGAATTATCTTAAACCCTAATTACAAAGTCACATGTGATAGATATAACAATAAAGTATAGATCGACCTAAAAAATAACTTAAAGAAATATGAAACCCTAGGTGTAAGAGAGAGAGAGTAGAAGACTTAGCTGATTTCACAATAAACCCCAAAGTATGTTGGATCGGAAAACCGATGAACAAGAGGAGGAAACTGTCTCAATCACACTAAAAAATGTAGGATTGTCAAAATAAGCTGAGACCGGGCGCACTAGGTTAGGTCAAGGGAACCTTGGGGCTAGAGTCTTCTTCTAGGTGCTTGTGACTACAAAAATGGTTGAAATATGAATTTTCTTTTATCGCATAAGTGTCACTAACCTTTTTGTTGATCACTGCATGTTGTATTATGCCTATAATATTCACCTGTAACCTACAAAATAAATGATCTCTGTAAAACCCCAAAATGCATCAAATCCTAAAAATAAAAAGATGAAAATGGGGAGTCAAACTAACCCCAATGGTCACCTAACAAAGTGAAATTATAGTCGAGTGTTGCACTACATCTCAGACTCCATGTAGTTTGTGTGTGTGTGTGTATGTGTAGAATCGTGCCCTAGGAGGATATTATGCAAGATGCACTTGATGGGGAGCAATAACTATATGTAGTAATGTAAATAGATGTGTGCATGAAAAAATGAACTTCCCATCCTATGGAGTGTATGTAGAAAAATGTAGTCCCTTGTCCCTTGTATGATAGTTAGATGGACAATTTGATGCTCTTAGAATGCCTTTGGATGCAACCTTAGGTGATGGTATTAGATGCTTAGAGCTTGGTCCTTTAATTTGATCACATAGCTTTATATTTATATGATTCCCTTGTTTGAATTTTGTAATTAACCACTAAAAGGTCGACCCATAAGAAAACAAGATGCCCAAAAGATAAAAGGGGCCCAAAAGGGGTGAGAAAGATACAAAGAGGTTGGGGGTGCCCGGGGAGGAAGAGGGCACACTGGCGCGGTGTTTAGAGCCAATAAATATAAAGCAATGAAGGTCGACTAGGAATAGGGTGTAGAAGACCAAAAAGAAGATAAGAAGAAAAGCAAAGAGGCCAAAGATAATGGTTAATTACTAGTTTTCTCACTTAGGAATCATATGAATTGTAGTATGTGATTAGGACCTAGAAATGTACCCAAGTGTATGATTTAGTGGCTCCAATAATATTACTCATAAAAAGGACTTATATGAATATTACACATCGACAAGATTTCTTTAGTAAATCACCCACTTCATAAGGAGCACCCCCTTATTTAGTATAACAACCAGTATACAAGGATGCTACCACCCCTAAGGTGATTAAGCACCCACTCAACCACATGATAATGAATATCGCTTGAGTATTGTTTCTCCTATAACAAATTGTGATCACAAGTTTAACTTTGTGCACATCACAAACCCTCTCAAATTACCTCTTCTCTGCTTTGATCGAAATTTCTCCTTCATTTACCGATTAGTTCTAATAACCTTGCATATATTCTCCTCTTTCTTTTCATCCCTTCTTACCTCTTTTGGATTTTCCCTTGACCCCCTCTGTGATTTTCTTCCACCTTTTCTAGCTTGCTCATATCCC
This sequence comes from Taxus wallichiana var. yunnanensis, assembly GCA_018340775.1. Lineage (NCBI taxonomy): Eukaryota > Viridiplantae > Streptophyta > Pinopsida > Cupressales > Taxaceae > Taxus > Taxus wallichiana. The sequence continues at coordinate 1,023,395,802 of CM031240.1, forward strand.
CATCATCTCAAGTCATACAAATGAGCAAATATATCATGCTTTATATACATGTCTCTATCTTATAACACCCTTAGGTCAGCCATGACCTTATAGGTTAGTCTTATCAACTTGAAAACAAGTCAACAACATCATATAAGATCACTTAGAAGGACCAAGTAGGTCGGAAAAGGCTCAAATAACACACACAAGCTCAAGGCTTTTCAAACAAGCCTAAAACAAGGTCTTCATCTCCAATGAATGAACCATGCAATCAAGGGAAACTAACTGTTGATAAGTATTCTACTTGCTTAGATTAGTTTGCTAGAAATCAAAAAATAAAAACAACCTCAAATATGCAAGGGCTTAGTACCTTGGGAGATGGTGATGACTGATACATGCGCAAAGTGGATGATGAGCTCTTCATCGTGATCTTGATAAATCTGAAACTCAAAGACACTAAAGAAAATTGCTTAGATATTTTATGTGGGGGTTGCCTGATAGAGCGGACCCGAGAAGTGTTCACTTCCTTGGTGGCTTTCAACCCCTGTGTGATAAAGAAAAATAATAGAAATGCAAGATAAATAGATAACGTGCAAACTGATAAACAATAAAACCTGAAAATGTTAGTATGTAGATGAGCTACTGATATGATCCAAGAAAATGCAAAGTGAACCAAGCTAAGTGAACCACTAAAGCATGAGAAGGGTACTGTGGGGATTCTAGTGGCATTATGAGGGCACTATGAGGATATTTTTTTGAGCAAAGAATACTTGTTAGAGATCACACAAGAAGTCTGCAGCGGGAGAGAAGTCTAGGATCAAGGGCGTGGAGGGACAAGAAGAACCCGCATGTGGAGGGAAAGTTCGGTATTCAGGACTTAGTCAATTTTGAGCATGAAGACATATTTTTAGAAGATGGTGTGCATAACACACCAACGATGTAGAGATGTGCGCCACACATTGTCTATCTTTGGAGGATCAGATCGAATTTTTTTGCATGGAGACGAGCTAATAATAGGACTATCACTTTAGTTAACTGCAAGAGGTCTATAGATAACACACTTGCATGTGTGGCTATGCCTGTAAATGACATGTGGCTATTAATAGCATGCGGCCTATTTTGGAATAGATAAGTGGTGAAGGGAAAGTCCCCACCCTATATATATATATATGATGTGAATCACATAGTAGAAGATATACAGAGAGTGTAGTAGAGAGATGGATGTATGGAGATATAGAGATATGCACATATGATTGGATTACTGTATCAGATCCATGCGTGCATTGGTATAGATTGCCATTATTGTAAGGAGCTTCTGTGTTTATTAATAGATGGAAGATATTGGCCAAACCTAAGTGTCATTCCTGTGTGTAACTGAGTAGTGCATGTTCTTGATTCAAATCATGATTATTTCTTAAGCTTGTTCTTTCATAAATATGAATATGGCATGCATTGTAGAATGATGGATTAGTTATGGATCTATATGTTTCTTACTTCATCATGCTAACATCATACTACTGCAACCTTAAAGATGGACTTGGTACCTTTGTGTTCTTCGGGTGAGTGCTCGAGTCTAGGTTGAGTGATGTGTGTCCAGTGCATCTAGGGTGTTATTTGGTAAATTCTAGGCTACATCATTGGTTCCATTTCTAGGATCTCATTTTCAACTATTTTGAGGATGGTTGTGATGAAGACGTCTCGATTAACTCTAGCAAGTATTGAGGAGTGGATACATGATCTCGAGAAAGAATATGCATGACGGTTCAACATTGGATATGAGTTTAATGCACGTGGTTGGGTAGAATAGAATCTGTATGACACCTTATATGAGATATTTTTCACCATCTTTCTAGTACAATTATACGAGTGGCTAATTGATTATGCGTCTAAGCGAGTTGGAGGTATCATACACTTGTCTAGACATAGGAAGAATTTTAGGCCCTTTATGATGTTGATCTGATTTGGACTAGCGATGTGGATACATGGTTTCATGGTGTTCTAAACAATTATATTCTAGAATATTCAATTTCGATGTATTCTTGCCTAGGTAGTTGAATTCCAATTTTTACGGTATCCTAGAGGAGCATATTTGCAAGGTATTCCACTAGCGATCAAGATCTTGATGGTAAATTTGAACCTAGAGAGTAAACCGATGGCTAACTAAACTTCACCACATGTGAGGGCAGGAACAAGTTTGGTAAAGATGGAGACCTAGTGGCGTAGAGACAAAGAGAGGACATGTGGTTTAAGTATAATGAGGCGACGAGAGGGTGATAGAGAAGTAACGTTCCAGAGATGACGTTGAGAGAGAGAGATGACTCATGAAGGATTTGAATCTCACGTAGAAGGCGTGGAACTAGAGCATCAAGAACTCCCCCATCTTGGAAAGCATGATAGAGATCCCCCTTGGCCTCACACAAAATTGCACCAACAAAGACTACCTACGGGCCGTGGGCGTGCATCTTAATCCACCTGGTGACCTAGCCTTTGTGCTTGGTTTTCCAGTATCTAGTACAACAAGTAACCATCAAGCTAACTTGGGAAGTAGGAGAGTAGGAGTAAGTCAGGGAGAAAGTACATCAATGGCAAGACAAACAACTTCAATGTTATTTGGAGGAACATTTTCAAGCACATCATCCACACAAAATGTAAGTGCACTTGAATGTTGGATTCACCTCTAGAAGTGGAACTACCTCACAGACTGTAGGGGTTCAGTATAGTACTACTTGTCAAAGCACAAGGAGTACATCTATAGGTCCTATTCCAGCTACAGGTCGAGGATCAAGAGGTATAGTTGGTTCTAGTTCGATGGATTTGGTGGTTCTTGAGGTAGAGGGAACATGAGAGGTTACGGATCAAGTGGTCAAGGTCTGCAAAGAAACTACCACAAAATATCTATATGGAGATGTCTCTTTATCTCCCATAGTATAGAGGTATAGAGGATGTTGTTGAACATGTGCATATGTGTGAAATCTTATGGCGCGTGAAAGGGATCATGGCTTCTGAGTGAAAGGCAAGTCAATTTTCTACTACATTATAGGGACATGCACACAATCTGGTATATGAAGTTTGACCCTGATCAAACTTGCGTGGATTATGTAGCATTAAAGGATGCTTTCTTGAAAGAGTTCCATATCCCTGAGTTTGAGCAGAAGAGTATAAGTGCACTCAAGGATATTAAGCAAAGGCACTACTGAGAGTGTACATGAGTATGATGCCCATTTTAAGACACTTCTATGATGCCCATTTTAAGACACTTCTATCTAAGTTGTCTTATGATATTCACACCAGCCAACATGCACAATGGTTTGTTGGAGGATTGATTACACCATTTAGAAGGGTGTTGTCACATAAGACATACACTGATCCACGTGAAGCATTGGAAGTAGCTTTGTGTGCTAAGGCAGTTGGGAGCATTGACACTGGCGTTAGTCCATTCTTAGAGGCACATATTGCAGCTATGGAAAAGTAGTTAGAGAAGCTATCAACAAATTCAGCCCATGAAATGCGCTCAGGAATTTGGTGTACAAATTGTGAAGTGGAAGGTCACACCAAGGATAGTTTCCATCACTAGATCTATATGCTCATTCTTTGTTGACTGTGAGATTTGTCATTTGAATCATGATGCTAGTCACGTCTTTTGTTACAACACGTAATAACGAAGAATGTATCTTGCTATTGCAAAATTTTCCGTCCGCGACCCATGATATTGAATATTATCGGTTGATTGGTTAGATCCAGGATCTATAGACATTGGGGTATGACAGATAAGTGTAACAAATAATTCTAAGGGTAAGAATGAGCACCAAGATCGGGATCATAATCAAATGTGCTATGATAGGAATGAGGGCGTTTTGAAGGAGGTCGTGGAAGGGGACGTGGATATCATGGTGGATATGGAGGACGAGGCCGTGGTGGAGGAAGAGGTGAGTTCCCTCATGGAACATGTTATACGTGTGGATCTCCTGACCACTATAGGTGCAAATGTCCTCAGAATATTGCATGTTCTTTCTGCGGAAAGAACCATAGCTATGAAGAGTGCCCGGACTTATATGAGCATCTGAGTAAGTAGCATAAGTAGGAAAAAAAGCGTTGGGATGGTTAGAATCTAGCGCATGGTAGAAGATATGTGGATGCCCAAGATAGAACCAGAACTTGAGGCCTTAACTATGAAGATTACTACACAAGTTGAAGTGGTGCACACAAGAGAGGCATTGTACCAAAAGCCTACGATCACCAAGGAGGAGGTTTTGCATGCAAGGTACCCAGATCCTGCTCATCAGAAGGAAGTTTACAAGATACGATGGAAGTGCTAAGGAATCTTCAAGGTGAGATACGATACCTCAAGGAGCGAAGGAAGCATCGAGAGATAGTCCAATCTGATATCGATGATCCGAGATAAGTATTCAAAATTTTGTGCCAGAGAAAATCATTCCATTATTAGGAAGTTGGTTAAAAGGGAACACTTCACGCGTAAGTATTAAGACCAAATGGTAGATCCTGCATGCAAAATCCCCCTTTGATAGCATTGACTATGATAAAGGAAATTACTCTAAATGTTGTTGTAGATGGATTTATTGAGCAATATTTTTATTGATACAAGTGCGGAAGTAAATGTGCTTACATTAGATGTAGGGGTATAAATGGGGAGGCCTCCATTACAACCATCATCTAATGTGTTATTTATGGAAAAAGGACTAAGGCTACTCCAATAGGATTTTTGAAGGATGCATCTTTAACCATACTGAGGGCCAAGTTCACTGGGGATTTTGAGGTATTGCAGGCCTCATGTATGTATATGCGAACTACATTGAGAGAGCCCTGGAAACTAGCAAAATTTGACTGGACATGAATGATCCATGGGACCTTTGACTACTTTTTCTTCCCAACCTCCAATAGAAGATGCATTAAAATTTGTCAAGCGCTTAACTATGGGAGATAGTGCAAAATCGAAGAGCATATTGAGAATTATTTGGTGAGACAAAGTCGGAGCTCATTTTTAAAAGGAAGAAGAAATGGAATCCATACTACTTGAACATGCTTGAGCCCTAAGAAAGAGAAGGAAAGATGGTTTACATCATGGATGATGAGGAAGTTGAGAACCTAGATATTAAACATTCACAAGGGGTGCGTGAGGTCTTGAGCCGGTCGAGAAAGGATACGCGTGCCTCATCACAAACCCTTAAAGACAAATAAGGTGAATATAGTTTTGGAGGTTGGGCCCAAGGAGGCCATCATTGGAGACTATTGGTGAGACTTGGAGGTGGAAAATATTATTGAGTTCTTAGGGATTATCAAGACTTATTCCTCGAGGGTAACATCAAGTTAGGATCGCTAAGGAGGATCAAAAAGACAACTTCCACTATTGAATGGGCCATTTTTGCTTATATTGTGATGCCTTTTGGATTGAAAAATGTATGCCATATTCTTTGCAGATAGTTGTTCAAGAATTCAAGGATTTTATTCACAACTTCTTATAGGTTTATCTAGATGATTGGACATTATATGGGCTTGTGAAAGATCATGACAATCGTGCTTAATTTTGAACGGTGCAAACAATTGAGTATCTCTTTGAACATCTATAAGTGCATATTTTCTGCACCATTTGGAATACTGTTAGGACATATAATCTGCAAGGAAGGTTTGTTGGTTGATCCAGCTAAGGTTGCGGCCATTCTAGGCTGGAAGCACCTACCAGTCAAAGTGAGGTGTGCGGATTTTAGGTCATACAAGATATTATAGAAAATTCATCAAAGGGTATGCCAAAGTATTTGCACCCTTGGAAGATTCTTTGAAGGGGAAAGGTACATTTTATTTGGGAAAACCGTAGCAGCGCACGTTTGAGATATTAAAGGAGAAACTTACTATTGTGCCCATTTTGCATTTTCCCTCGTAGGATAAACCATTTCATGTGCATGTGGACACCTACGGCATGGCCATTTGCACTTTGTGATAGCTCAACGCGAAGGTATCATATATCATCCAATTTGTTTTGCTAGTAGGAATCGGCTCCCTTTTGAGAGAATTATACAAATACAAAGCATGAAGCCTTGTAAATGTTCTTTGCATTGCAAAAATTTTGAGCAAGTACTTGTTAGCAACACCATTTGTGTGTTATACATATCATATGACATTCAAGAACTTGGTAAACAAGCTTGTCTTACAGTGCACATATGCAAATGGGTACTCATATTTCAAGAGTTTGACTTCATAGTTGTTGTGAAGCTAGGGAAAAGTAACTCTGGACGGACCACTTGTCTAGCATTCACTCGGGAGAAGAAGCATAGACAATTGAAGAAACCATTATAGATGCTGATTATATAGGTTACAATGCACGCCATCGAGAATTAGAAGACATTGTTTTCTTTCTATGGATGGTGTAGTAGCTCAAAAGGAATGAAGGCATTCGAAAAGAAAGCAACTTGTTATACACACGGCACCATTTATGTTAATCAGTGGTGACCTCTACAAGTTAGGTAGAGATGAAGTATTATGTGTTGTGTATTAGAGACATGAGGACAAGGATATTATGGAAGAACCCCATGTTGGTATTGCAGGAGGCAATTATGTAGGTGATATGATTGCCGGAAGATCCTACTTGCTAGATTATGGTGGGAGACCCGTATAAAAAATAAAAAAGAATATTGTAAGGCGTGTGATCATTTTTAGTGCCTAGGAAAACTAGGGCAAAGAGATGAGATGCCTTTGAGACCAATTACTAGTGCCAAACCATTTGAGAAATGGGCCATTGACTTTGTAGGACCTATTTTCGATCATGATGAGAGGATTGGATCACGCTATATCATCACTTGTATAGATTATCTCACACGATGGGCGAAGCATCACCTACGAAGGACTATACAATAGCCTACAAATGATAGGTTTCTATGGGATAATGTTCTTACAAGATATGGATGTTCTTTAAGCTTGACAAGTGATAGGGGTACACACTTTTTTTTGAATGACACAATCAAGATCCTATTAGATGAGTTTATGGTTGCACACCATAAAACTACACCCTACCATCCTTAGGAAAATGCTACTGAGGATTTCAACAAGAATTGAGCTAGAATTTGACAAAAAAATTGTGATGTGGAAGAAAGGATTGGGATGACAAAGTGTCAGTTGTTCTTTGGGCATATATAACAACTTACAAGAGATTGAAAAAAGCCACACCATTTCAATTGGTGTTTGGCGCATAAGCCGTTCTCCCTATAGAATTTATGTTACCTTCTTTGCGCATTGCATGTCTTTGGAGGTCTAATGATGAGCATGCTTTAGAAGAGCGTATTGAGAAAATTATTCAATTGGATGAGTGACAAGCCCTAGCACGATGGAGTCGAAGTAAAGGCGGGAAGAAAGCATGGCATGATAGAAACATAAGGGATAAGAAGTTTGAGATTGGAAAAATGGTACTTCTTTATGACTCAAAGTTCTTATGCCATCAGAGCAAGCTCAAGGTACATTGGTTGGGGCCATATGTCATCACTTACATACTTAAATCAGGTGCTTACTAGTTAGAAGCACTTGATGGAACATGGCTCGCAGATTACTTTAACGGGAGTAGGTTGAAGCCCTACTTATAAATAAGTCTTCTTGGTGTTTGTAATAAGCAAAAGTATTACCATTAAGATTAGGTTTTCAATTACGTATTTTAATGTAATTCATCACTATGATTTTCAATTTAGTTCTTGTTCTTGTGTAATAAGTGTGCTTGCACGCATGAAGCTAATTATTATGTGAAGAATGTTTATGCACGAGAGGACTGCACATACCTTTAGTGTGGGGTGGTTGTAGGTATCCAAGTAAAATCTAGGTGGGAATTGAAAGGTGAAAGGAATAAGTGCTACGGGTGTGCACTTTAAGTCAAAAGAAGATTGATTCTCAAAAGTGACTAAGGATGGAGATGAATGAATGGACATATAATGCAAGGTAAGCATAGACCATGATAACTACCGGGAGAAGGTACGTGTGATGAGGTACTTTCGGGCATAAGGGCGCGGTTGAAGAGAAGTCTATGACCAAAGGGTAGGAAGGCGCACTAGAAGGTTATAGCTGGGGCGCAAAGATGTACCGTGCGGAACGAATGAATTTGGTCAATGAATGAGAGGATATTTGGTAGGTGAAGGAGAAATAAATGCATCAAAATTTGAAAAAATATATAAGGATGGGATGTAAATTCATTTTTACCATTGCAACTAAGAGAATTTGAGGAAAGAGCTAAGTACGAAGAGCTGAGTGATCGGGTTAAGGTGCGAAGGGTGTGAAACCAAGCATGACAAACAGATCTGTGTGAAAAGAAGCTTGCATCCCGGTGGTGAAGGGTTTGAGTGAAGCAAAGAGACTAGAGAGGAGTTAGGGCATGAAATTTCCACCTAGGGTAGGATTGAATCAAGTTAGGGTTTGGTTCACAAATTGCAAAGTTAAAAAGGAGATGATTGCAAAGTAAAAATGGCACCCAAGAAGGTAGTTGCAGCAGGAGCAAAAGGAAAGAATAAGGTGGTCATCAAGGAGGAAGAGATGGCACCTAAAAGTGATTTTTAGAAATGCAATATCAGAAGGAGTCATCGTCGGCCAAGAATGGGATTCACCCATCAGAAAGAGAAAAGTAAGCGAATACAATCACAGGACCTCAGAGAACAAGAAAGAGCTTGATTCCTTGCTCACTACTAGGATGAACAAACGTATGGCAGATGACATGTCGGTTTATGATGATGTAGGTGAGAAGCTTCTAAAGAGAATTGGGATCTACCAATTATACGAGCTTCCATATTTTGGGAAGTATGAGCCCTTGTATAAGTGGCTCATGAGCAAAGTGCATGAGGACTTCTTCTACATTGCGGGATAGAGTTAGAATCTCATCTGCGCTTATGTCATCGATTCTGGAGTTTGAAGGACATAGGAGAGGATATAAAGAATGACCTCATAGATAAAGCCACGATCTTAAATACCGAGATAGGATTTGGGGTACTAAAGGGTCCACGTGGTATGGATATAGACAAGTTGAAGAACTGTCTAGTTGTGCAAGCAGCAACACACCTTGTTACAAAGTTGAATGACCCGGAAGTGGTGGTGCAGTAAATACTATGTGTGGTTACAAGTTACGCATAAGATGTTAAAAGGAGCAGTCTCACAATATTGTAGGCTACATTACAGAAAAAATAGTCGAGGAAGCACGCATAGGAGGGAAGATCAGCTTTGGGGCTATTCTACTATCATTAGTATTTATGAAAATTGGAGTACCAAACGGGCCGAAGGAGAAGGTATGGGAATACCCCATGGAGAATAAGTCACAAGCTGAAAGGTTCAACAAGTACCTATGTAAAGGGGCCATGACATATGACATAAAGCAAAGGGCAAGAGAAATGGAATGCAGCCGAGCTCCGCACGACATTTGCCTTACGCATTCACTGCAAGTTATTTCCCAGCATTTGTTCACAGATTCACAGACACGCACCGAATGGTATTTAATACAGATAAGGTAGACTATGACTACCACACGTTAAGGAAGAAGTATGTGTATCCTTGAAGAAGTGCCTATACCGAGAAGATCATTTTGAAGGTATTGAATACTAAGCCAATAAAGTCCGGCTATAGCGAGATGTAGGGGCAACATTAGTGTATCTTCAGCTAAAGCCTAAGATGGAGAACAATAAGTATGTGGAGAATGAATTTGCACTCACAGGGGCACCAAAGGGTAAGCACACAATGGAAAACATACCGGCGTAAAGGCCCATGAAGGTGTTGAAGTAGTGGATGAGGAAGAGGAGCGTAAAGATAGCGGAGGCTTGAGCATGAGTAAGAAAGCAACCTTATGAGAGAAGAGTTATAGTGCATGGCAGTCCACCTTGAGGACAGGATGTAGAGGAAGATACGGAGGTTGAGCAGGGGGAGCATAGGTTTAAGAAAGTATTCAGATGCACAAGGACTCAAAGTGGAACCCCACAAATGGTAAGGAAATCACCTCGTCTCTCTCCACACAAGGAGACCGCTGAACCTAAGAAGAGAAGAAAGTTGAAGTTGGATAAAGAAGTGGAGGAATCAGGGGAGAGCGAGCGTGCATCTCCGACCCCGCTCGAGCTAGAAGATGAGCCATAGAATGAGGAAGAGTGAAAAGATGAAGAGATGAAGGATGAGAAGAAAAAGAAAAGGAAACCTTCGGATCCGCGCATGCGACTACTCAAGATATAACGGGACATGCTCCTAACCTTGAAGCTACAATTCCCAAGGGTCCTAGATCAAAGAGGATGAGTGGAGAGCACATTCCACCACCATGGGTTATGTAGAGGATGCAGTAAAATTTTCCACCCCGCTTTTGAGCACGATAACACGAAGGATTTATTCATCTGGGAGCTAATGGATGAGGATATGGTGACTGTGCGCACTTGAAAGCAACTCTCATGGTCAATGCACACCCATATGGATGAGCCTGAATTTGATGTATGTGAAGAGTCATGCATTTCAAGATGGCTGAAGAAGGCACCCCAAGCTAGACATATGACAATAAATCCCTGTTGTCATGTTAGATGAGTAGGTCATCAACGCATTGGTGAAGGTTTTACGCTGAAGTTTCTAGAAGAAACATGGATTAAGTTGCAACAATCGAGAGAAATGCATGAGGAGCTAAAGACAAAGGTTCGAGAGATAGTGCACATAACACAAGAGAGGACTTGGGCAAGAAAAGAAGAAGCAAAGTATTTATCAACTTGGCTGAGAGGAGATTGGGGAAAATGTCATAAGAGCTAGGCCACACTTGGAGACCAAGGTACCATGAGATGTTTCCCTAGAGGATACATTATGTAGGAAAGTTGGTGGACTGGTACTTGAAGATGAACCTCTGCACATGACAGCACCAAGGAAGTCAGAGCAAGAGGTAGAACAAGAGAAATCCTCAGTGATGCAAAAGATTGCATCCTATGAGGGACTTCTGCAAGTGCTATAAGAAGTATGAAGAAAGAAGACCGAGCTTTGAACATATGACAAGCTCAGAGGCACTTATCAACATAAAGACCCTAGAAGAAAATAATGAGGTCCAGAAAGCAATGAAGGACGAGACATTGGGCCACATAGAAATATTTTCAATGGTTAAGTATAAGTGCGAGGCCCAGAAAACATAAGAGCCACACAAGACTCGGTTGGAAGAGCTTGGGAAGCTAATTACGTAGAAGATGGATCTTCTGGAAGGAAGAATGACCTCAATGTCCAACATTGTGTTGGTTCTACAAAATGAAAAAGGGGAGATTGCGAGGGATGAGTTGGATTCCATTGTTGTGGACATTCCAGAAAAAGTAGAACAAGCACTCACTGAATGGCATGCCTTGGAGGCGAAATAAAGGAGGAGTATCCAGGATTGATACTTAAAACTAATACAAAGGAGGCTACCTCATTAAAAAAATTTATTTATCTACATTCTTTCATTCTTATTCTTTCCATTTTCTATTCTTTACTTCAATTTTTGGAGATACCCATTTCGGGACTTCATTGAGATTAGTATGGGGTAATGTTGATCGAGAGAATACTTGTTAGAGATCACACAAGAAGTCCGCGTAGGGAGAGAATTCTAGGATCAATGGCATGGAGGGACAAGAAGAACCCACACACGGAGGGAAAGTTCGGTATTCGAGGACTTGGTCGATTTTGAGCATGAAGACCTATTTTTAGAAGATGGCATTGAGAACACACCAATGAGACGTGTGCACACATTGTCTATCTTTGGAGGATCAGATCGAAGATTTTTGCATGAGAGCGAGCTAATAATAGGATCTGTCACTTTAATTAAGCGTAAGAGGTCTATAGATAGCACACTTGCATGTGTGGTTATGCCTATAAACGACGTGTGGCTATTAATAGCATGCGGCCTATTTCTAGAATAGATAAGCGGTGAAGGGCAAGTCCCCACCCTATATATATGATGTGAATCACATAGTAGAATATATACTAGAGAGTGTAGTAGAGAGATGGATGTATGGAGATATAGAGATATGCGCATATGATTGGATTACTGTATCAGATCCATGCGTGCATTGGTATAGATTTCCATTATTGTAAGGAGCTTCTGTGTTTATTAATAGATGGAAGATATTGGCCGAACCTAAGTGTCATTCCTGTGTGTAACTGAGTAGTGCATGTTCTTGATTCAAATCATGATTATTGCTTAAGTTTGTTCTTTCATAAATATGAATATGGCATGCATTGTAGAATGATGGATTAGTTATGGATCGTATGTTTCTTATTTCATCATGCTAACATCCTGCTATGCAACCCTAAAGAGGACTGGTACCTTTGTGCGAGAGCTCAATCTAGGTGAGTAATGTGCCACCATGTCTAGGGTGTTATTTGGTAAATTCTAGGCTACATCGGATATTATGACAAACAAGAGGCTCAATGTCGAGATATTTTCTATCACTCTTTCCTTTCTTCTCTTTTTTTCTAAAACTTCAAAAAGCATTTCCAAAAATTTCCAACTTGTTTGAATGATGGAGGAAGGCCTATATTTATAGCCTAGAGGTGGGGTTAGCTAAAGTAACCCTGGTTAAGGGACATGATTTGAGTGATTAGGTTTGATATGGATATGATTTGATTGAGTGGGGTCATGATTTGAAAAGTGGATTGATAAGGATTTCTTTCGTGATTTAAATTATGAGTGGGACTCATGATTTAAATAAAGGAGTAGATGATTTAAAGGGTTGGATGAGGATAAAGGAGTAATAGGAGTCATGATTTAAATAAAAGAGTGGATGATTTAAAGGGTTGGATGAGGATAAAGGAGTAGTGGAACTTGTGATTTAAACAAAAGGAGTGGATGATTTCAAAGGGTTGGATGAGGATAAAGGAGTAGTGGGACTCATGATTTAAATAATTTGTGAATGATAGGACTAAATTTGGAATGTTTAGATAACGAGGATTAATTATTTAAAAGTGAATCAATTAAACAATTAAGATTGTTTAATGGAACATGTATTTTTGATGGGAAATGAGATTTATTTAATTTGAAGGAAAATGGATTCAAATGGGTAAATTGATGAGGGAGAGTGAATGCGGGGTGAAGGGGAGGAATGATACAAAAATATGTGTCTACATTTGCCCCTTTTTTATGAGTGGTTTGCGATAGCAAGCCACGAGACAAAAACAAAAAGGGTTGGATGAGGATAAAGGAGTAGATGGTAAGCTCCCCCTCAAATGGGGAGTTGATGATGTCACGTGAAATTGATGACGCATTTGAAAAAAAATGGACGGAAAGGGTTGGTGGATAGAGGATGGGTAAAAACATGACCAAAGGCAAGATGCCCCAGGCAAAAAAGGATCGCAATAACAATGAAAATATGGCGGTGACTCCAATATCACATCGGTAGAGGAAAATTGCGGTCTCAATGGAGACGGTGACAATGTTCTATGGACCAGTGAGTGGGTGAATACCACTACAATATGGATGTAAACCATGATGACCAATGGGTCATAGGAAAACATCAAAGTATGCACAACTATATGTGAAAAGCATGTGAAATCCTTCGTGAATGAGGAATCAAACAAAAGGTCATGCGTTCACCAAGAACGAGGATGAAAAGGCATAGTACCCAATGGGATACAAAAATGACAAGAAGAAAAAGGATAAAAAAGATGAATGACAAGATAATATGCCCCAAAAGGGGAAGTATGGCCATAAAGGCAAAAATAAAAGGATAAAAGCATGTCCTAAGATGGTCAGAATATAGCCACAAAAGTGGATGTTAGGAGTAGATTGGAGAGAATTTGTGAAAGAATATGCCCCAAAGGGGGTAGATATGATGTAAAACATATGGCACATAGGAAAGCGTTGTTATGGACTTTAGATGAGTATACGAGGAAAATGGAAAATAGCCTCGCTTCTTTGGCAAATAGAAGGAGTCAAGCTACTTTTGTGAAGAAACAAAAGTAGAGCAAACATTCGTGGAAGAGAACAAGATTGGATAGGTGATGACCGTTATGGTATCCTCCAAGATGAAAATGTCAAGGGAAGATGTGATGAGGGATATATGTGATGATGTCTCCTTGAGAGGGTTGACAAGAATGAAGAGATGACACCCTCCAAAAGGAGGAGAGAAATTTTATAGAGAGGGGGAAGAGGACATTGAATAAGACAAGGATATGGAATAGAGCGGACGTGGTGGAGGAGGAGAAAAAAAGGAATGAAAGAGGAGGAAGAGGATGGGGTGTAATAGGATGGAGAAACCATCGTCCGCCGACAACGAGGAGTGTGAACCGTGCTTGAATGTGATGGAAAGAAGAGGAAGAGAATAATAGAGAAGGATGATAAGAGAAGAGAGAAGATAGATGAAAGCATAGAAGAGGGAGAAAGATGGGAAATATGAAGGTAGTGGGCAAAAAGTGGGAAAATATAAGAGGAGAAGAAATAGAGAGGGCATGATGGGCTTGGAGAAAAAGAAAATAGAGAAAGAGGATAGGAGAAGAAAGTGATGAGGAAGGACGAACAAGAAGGAGAAGACAAGATGAGAAGAGGGAAGAAATGAGAGTAGAGAGATGAGAGAAGAGGGATGAGATGTGCCGTATGAAAGAAGAAAAAGAGATAATAAAGAGGGAAGACGAAAGAAGAAGGAAATGATGAAGGATAAAGAAGAAGAGGACAAGAAAAGGATAGAACAGATGGTGAAGGAGAGAAAAGGAAAATGGAAAGGGAAAGAGAAGAGAGAAGAGGAAAAGTAAGGTGAAAAGGAAGAAGAGATATGTAATATGAAAGTAGTGGAAACCAAGAAATAGATAACATGTAGAAGATGATGGAGATAAATGGTGAAAAATGAGAGGGATGGATAGGAAGGTAATCAAGAAAAAGAGATGATAGAACTAAGAAAAAAAGAAAACTATGGATGAGGAGAGATGGTGGGGGAGTGGAAAAGGAAAGGAAACCAAGACAAAAGGAGGGAATGATTGAGAGTGGAAAGATAAGAAAAATAAATGGACAGGAGTAGTGGTAGATTATGAGAAGAGAAAGAAAATTCAAGAGTGAAGGAGATAAAGGATGGAAGATGGAGAAGGATATAAGAGATTGGGATGATAGGGGTAGAAGAAATGATGAAGGAAAAAACAAGAAGAGGACAAGAAAATGACAGAGCAGAGGAGGAAAGTAGAAAAAAGGGAGAAGGAGATCAAAAATAAGGGAGTGGAGAAAGGTGATAGGGATGAAGGGAGAGAAATAATGTAACACAAAAGGGATGATAGAGCTGAGAAAAGGAAGAGGTGAAGAAGACAAAAAAGGTGGAAGATAATATGAGAGAAGGATGATAGGAGAGACGAACAAGAAGACGAGATGAGAGTAGGGGGTAAAATCAAGAAAAAGGGAGAGAAGGATGGAAAATGGAAGGGGATGAGGAAGATGAAGAAGTTAAAGAAGATGAAAGAGGAGGTAGAATAGAGAAGAGAAAGAAACAATGAGGGACCAAGAAGATGTGGAGAAAAGCGAAGAAGGAAGAGAAACTGACACATAATGATTGAAAAGGTGGGGGTGAGAAAGAAAGGAGGTTTGGTAGTGGGAAGGTGAAAATGATAGGGAAAGAAGAGATGATAGAGTGGATACGGGGAGAATATTGAAGGAACCAAGGTGTTGGGAGGAAGACCCAGGAAAAGAATATGAAACAGACCACATGGAAATGCATGTGGAGGGTGAGATGATAAAAATATGGGACAATGCTGGTGAGCCAAGTTATCGATGGGGAAGTAAGAAGGAAGCATGAGGGAAAAGGGGATGAAGATGATACAGAGGAAGTAAAAGAAAACAAGGGGTAGAAAGGAGGAGATGACAACAGAGAAAATGATGCAGAAGGAAGGAAACCAAAATGGGAGATATGCAAATGGAGAGTGAGAAGTATAAGGAATGTAAAGAGAAGATGGAGGGAGGAATGACATGGATTGAAAAGATGATGATGGTGAGGATAAGTTGATGATGAGAAAATAGATAGAGGGTGTATGATGAAGATAATAGAGAAATTGGAAAGGAAGAATGAAAGATGGAGGCGGCGAAGAAAAAAGAGGAAGGGAAGAATAGAAGAGGCAATGTCAGTGAAGGGATGTTAGGAGAAGTCCACCAACAATGATCGGTGTACATAGGGAAGAAAGGAAGGAAGAGAAAATGGAGGAGGTCAAAAGGAGTGAACAAGGACGTGTAGAATGGGGATGAGTGAATTTTAGGAGAAGTCCACCGATAATTATTAGCATGGAAACAAAAGATGATGATGAAATAATGTTAGGTGAAAAACAAACAACAATTATTAGTGGTGGAGGATGGGTGAAGGAATGAAGAAATAATGGAGAAGGAAAAAAAGGGTGAGAAGAGCAATAGAGAATGAGATGGGGTGAATTTTAGGGAAAATGTTTGGTTGGTTAAGGAGACTAGGAGGAAGAAATGGATAAATAGGTGATTTTGAATGAGACTTTGTCCAAAATGATAGGTCTACTTTGAGTAGGATTGTCGTGTTGCGTGGATAGTTAAGTAGACATGCCAAGTGAGGGATGATGAAGAGGAAAAGTGGGAAAACATGAGGTGGCATTTATGAGAATGGAAGAGGAGGTGAGAGGATGTGATGATGGGGTTAACGAGAAACTATGGATGGTGATGGTGTGGAGTGATGGGCGAGTGCAGGATGATAGATCATCCTTAAGAGGGACTCTTAAGTAAGATCTCCATGTTGTGGGAGTGGTTAAGTAAGATCTCCAAACCGATAGTTATGATATGGAGGTGAAAGGCAAGAGTGTAATGGGTACAGGTGTGGAATGGTTGGTTGGAGTAGATGAATACGACAAGAGGTGGGAGAAATAAGGTGAGGGAAATATGATGAGATGGGGAAGGGTGGATGACAGATCAACCTTAAGAGGGACTCTTAAGTAAGATTGCCATGTGACAGGGATGGTTAAGTAGGATCACCAAGCAAGAAGAAGAAGAATGATGAGAAGAAGTGATTGAAAGATAGGAAGAGGGCATGACAAGATGGACTGAAGGGGAACCCTCAAGTGAATTTTCCATAATGTGAGCATGTGTAAGTAAGATGACCAAGAAAGAGATGAATACTAGGAAGAATGAGAAAAGAGTGAGTGGTGTATGCCAGAGTGGAACAAGAGGTGAGAGGGGGTGATAACAAAGAAATAAGGAAACAAAGGAGTGTGACATGAATGGATGGAGGAATATATGAAGTGTAGAGTGGAGAGTGTGAGGGGAATCCTTAATGGGATGCCCATGTAGTGAGAATGATGAGGCAGAAGTGATGAGGAGAAGAGGTGGAGCGGAAAGATGTGTGAGGTGGTGATTGTAGTCTGATGAAAGATGTGGTGGTGGAGAAGCTTCTACAATGGCAAGATCATAGGAAGAGGATATATCTCAACCAAGATGTCTACTGTGAAAGGGGTGATTAAGTAAGATGTCAAGCTTAAAAAGGAATGAGTAGAAATTAGTAGTGAGGATGAATGGATCAAATACATGATAAACCATGGTGGGGGATTTGGAGTTGTTGGATAAGGAATGCTACTTGAGAGATATCCTCAAGTAGGATTCACAAACTGCAACAAGGATCAAGTAGAATTCCCAAACCGAAAAGTGTATTAGTAGGAACATTCATAGATATTAACAGATTGATGGAATTATGGATGGACATATATGCCATATAGAATTCATAGATATAGAATTTATTTTAAATTTGATATGGAAGAACATGATTTTGATAAAGGTGGACCTTAATAAGATCAAGGACACATGATCGTAGCAAGGACATGCAAAAAAACCATGCTTTGAACCAAATGAGAGGTAAACAAGAAAGGATACCACTCAAGGCATTACACTTGCAGACCAATAACATGTGTTAGTACATAACCAATGATAATTAGTTATACCAAAAGACCATGAGGGAGATATGGATGAAATATTCTCATAAACCTAATGTTGACACGACAAGGGGTTTGAGATGTAACTTATATGTGGGAAGAGGGTTCTCCATAGGTGGTTGTTCCTAGAACTATGCCCTAGCTTTGGGAAGGGGGAAGATGCAAACTGATCAATGTGGGAAGTCTATAATATATATGATAAATTTGATCGATGCAGGAAGATTTCTTAGGATGTTATGATATATAGAAGGTTGATCAATGTGGGAAGCCTTTTCTATCATGATAAGAGAGTAGCCATCCTTCGAGGGTATGGTCTACTTTTGGATGGCAATAATAATATGTAATAGCCATCCTTCGAGGGATCGGTCTATTTATTTTGATTTTACTTTGATTTTGATTTGAATGTTTTCTTTTATTTTATTTTTATTTTTACATGAACAATTTTCCTTGAGGATCATTCTGCTATTTTTGATAACTTTGATTTTGATTTTTACATCCATGAATTTTAACTTTACATGGGGGAGAGTTGGGAATAGCTAAGTAGACCACTTAGGAGGGGATAAAGATGTACAAGAGACATCCCTGGACCTTTCGCATGACTGCAATAGGAGAATGAGAGGGTGATGGATGTAATGATTGTGGAGTCCTCACCAAATGGGAGAACCTATCCATAATGAATATGCTATGAGCATAGCCGTGGTACTCATATTTAAGGTCATATCAAAGAAGTGACGGTAGACCACATAGTTCATATCATTACCATGATAGATGAAAGGGCTAATGATGGAGGAATGATGTAAAGATATAACTAAGTGCTCATGGGTATACATGTGCTAACAATAGAATGGCCGTAAGTGCAATGCATTAAGAGGTTCAGTTTCTGGTTTACCACCAAGGGAGAGAAAACTTTATAGCTGCTTGATAACAGGATTGAGATAAGATAGCTAGGATGGGATACAAAAGAGATTAGATGAGAGAATAGACAAGTGGGAAATAAAACTATGTCTTTAAAAAAGTGAAAATATGACCACAACGGTGGATTTTGATGAAAATAAATGGTGATTCCCCCAAGAGAGACACAAATATGGTCATTAGGATGGTGGAGATTAGATAAGGCGATGAAAACAAATGGGGGCCTGTTAACTTTCAAAAGTGAAAAGACAAAAATGGCCAGTGAGATATGGGTTTTGATGAAATAGATGGTGCCCCAAAAGAGGCACAAATATGGCCACAATGGTGGACTTTGATGAGAATAATGGTTACTCAATGGAGAAACAAGTATGACCACAATGGTGGGCTTAGGATGAGAGTGAAAGATTAGATAAGACATGAAAAACAAGGTCCCTATGGTAAGGATGAATCCATGTGCTACCTTTCAAAAGTGAACTTTGGAAAAACATGGAGTGCGTCTCAATGAGATGAAAAATGGCCACAAGGGTGGGCTTATGATGAAAATATGGTGCCCCCAAGAGAGCACAAACATGGCCACAAAGGTGGACTTTGATGAAAAATAAAAAAGGACAAACATGGCCATAATGGTGGACTTTGGATAAAAAAGAAATTTAAAAATGGAATTTGATGAAAAAGGAGGCACAAGTATGGCCACAAAGGTGGATTTGATGAAAAGGATGGAAATATGGTCCCTCAATGGAAGGACAAACATGGCCACAACAGTGGACTTAAGATGAAAATAAATGGTCCCCTAAGGGATAGATGAATATGGCCACAAAAGTGGACTTAAAATGAGATGAAGATTTGGATAGGATTAGTTTAGATTGGATGGATTTGGATGAGGTAAATAAAACAATGTCAAGGAGTGAAGAATCCCTCGTCAAGGGAGTTGTTTATATAGTTAATGTGGATGATATGCTCAAGGATGAGGGGAGGTTGCTCCCCCAATAAAAGAGATTATATCATTGTAGGACGAATTAGATGTGGATGAGTTAATGGATGTGAAAGAGTTTAGATATCGATGATAACTTTAGATTTGGATTAGGTAGATGAGTTGGGGATCATAGGAAAACAATGTTGATGAATAAGGGAGGACCCTCTGTATGAGGAATAATATGCAAAGGAGAGATGTTAATGGAGGATGGAGGAGGGGACTTAGAGACTTTGATAGATGTGGAGTTAATTACGGATAAAATGGTAGAGGGATAATCCTTGAAAAGGTCATCTCTTTCAATGAGATCATGGATGACATTATGAAGGGCCTTACAACATTCAATGTCATGACCCAGGGTACGATGGTAGGCACAAATGAGGTGGGAATCAAACCACGATGGCTTCTTACTATTTGGGTCAAATGCCTTAACAGTGGAAGTGTGATGGCAGAAATTTGTAATAAGTGTTGAAGGGCTTCCGTATAAGATTTAATTGATATGTTAGTATATGTATTTTCTTTGGAATCTTTAGACTTGGATTTGGATGCAAATTCTTGGGATGTGGTTGTCTGAGTTATCTTAGAGGATTGAGTCATGTGTTATTCCACAATTTTGATTCTATTTTAGTGACACTTGAAGATTTAGAGGAAGATTCAGATCTCGAAGGAATGTTGGATGGTTTTGATTTTGGTTGGTGGAGTGATTGTGATGCCTTAGATGGAGAAGGTGGCCCTAGAATAGATTGATGTTTCCCAAAATAGATGATGTAGATTCGGTATTTGTTGGAGGAATGTCTATCTTATTTTGGGGATGCACAAGAGATCATTGTGGAAGTGTACCAAGGTTCTTGGATTTGGATTGCGAAGGAGCATTCTTAGAAGGGATGATAATGATTTCAGCCAGAGGGTCTGAAGGTTGTGTCATAGTTGATACGGGTGGAAGGATTAGTATTTTCATGATGATGTCACGAAGGTTGGTTTGATGTGGAAGTATTTGTAGATGAGATAGGAGGAGCATTCAAAGTTTTTGCAAGTTGAAGTGCTTTCCAATATTCTTCAAATGATGTGGAAGAAGAGGATGATGTGGTCACGGTCATAATAGTTGATGTGATTGGCATGGGTAGAAGTGTGGAAAGAGGAACTGGGATAAAATCTATAGATGGCATGATAGGTAAAGGCGGAATAGATGTGGATGGGGGAGTCTTAGGAAACCCGATGGATGGGGATGTAGAAATATGAGTTGTATTGGTTGTGGATGGGGAAGGATGTTCCCCCTGAATGAGGAAATCATCTTCCTCAATAAGGTCATGGATGATGGTCTGAAAGGCCCTACAATGCTCAATTTCGTGCCCAGAAGCACGATGATAGGTGAAAATGCAATTGGGATTGAACCACGATGGATTCTTATTGTGAGGGTTAAAGGATTTGATGGGAGGAAGTGTGATCGTAGATGTTTGAATTAGATGTTGAAGGATATTTGCGTAGGACCCGATCGAAGTGTCAAAAAGAAGATAACTCTTATGGGTTTTAAGATGATGTTTTGGCTTGGATTTAGGTACGGATGTAGAATGGATGGGTAAATTATGTGTCTTGGAAGACAAATAAAATTTGGTTGGAGGATTGGATTGTTTGGATTGGGATTTATGTGAGATGTCCTTTCTTTAGAAGTCTTAGACTTGGATTTGGATGTGGATGTTTGGGATGTTGATGTATGAGTTGATTTGGATGTTGAGGATGGGGGTGGATTGCTTTGAGGTTTTGGTGTTTTGGTTTCAGTTTTAGTGTTGGTTGATGATTCAGGGTCACGTGGACCGGACTATTCACTCGAATAATTTTCATGGACAATGAAGGATCCTCTTTAGAAGAATCTTCATTTAGAGGTGACATGGTTGTGGAAGTTTGTGAAGAATGAGGGGACATTTTCATTGGGATAGATGAGGTCAAAGGTGCGGATGTTGAAGTGGAAGGAAGAGATTGGTTTGGTTTAGGAAGGAGGTATCCTTTATTGATGAAGTCATGAACAATGGCTTGAAATGCTTTGCAATGTCCAATATCGTGTCTAGATGTATATGATATGTGCAAACAAGGGTGGAATTAAACCACGATGGCTTCTTGTTATTGGGGTCAAAGGCCCTAATAGGTGGAAGTGTGATTGCAGAAATTTGTAACAAGTGTCGGAAGACCTCCATACATGATTCAACCAAAGCGTTAGGAGGTGCTTTTTCTATGTGAAATCTCTTGATCTTTGAAGAAGAAGTGGATGTTTGAGATAATCCGGATGTTGAGGAAAAATTTTGAGCATGTTGATGTCTTGATGGTCTGAATTAATTTTTGTATTCATAGTGTTGGATGATTTTGGTTTTAGTTGAAGGGTGTCAGGTTGGATTGTTTAGAGGAAGGAATATTAATTTCCTATATAAGGGATTTTGAGGAAATGTATTAATGGTTGTGAATTCTATTTGAGAGGTTGTGTCCTTAGGAGGAACAAAAATAATTTCCACCGGAGGAGGTGGTGCTGATATAGGTGTAGGAAGCAATATTTGTTTGATGGAATCTAAGGAAAGTGGAGATTGATTTGGTTGCGCTGATGAGGTAGAAGGATCATTTGAAGTTTTCATAAGTTGAATTTCTTTCAAAGGTTCTTCAAATGATGTAGGAGGGGAGGACGATGTGGATTTGGTCTCAATGATTGATGTGGTAGGTGCAGGACTGGGATTGGATCTATGGTTGGTATTATGGGTAAGGATGGAATAGATGTGGATGATGGAGTGGATGAGGTATATTTAGGTGTGGAATCAATGGTAGATGTGGGTATGGGTATTGAAAGAGGTGCTTGATGTACAATATTAATTGAATAAGGATTGAAATCATATGGTGTGGAAGGTAGAAATGGATTTTTGATGGTGGATTTGGGAAGGTTTGTTCAAAGATATCCAGGAGTGGAGATCAAATTGGTTGGGAGGTTGTGTAATATTGGGAAGTAGGGACATAGTAGGATGGATGAGATTGTTGAGGTACATAAAGTGTGGTAAATGAAGCAGGGGTGGCATTGGCATAAGGTGATGGGGATAGAGTAGGACTCTCTGGTTGACATAATTGAGAACTAGAGTTATGGTGAAAGTATTTGTAAATGGGGCTAGAAGGAGGAAAGCACGAGATATTGATCATGCTAGATGTCTCGAGGAGTGGCAATAATTGATGTGATAGGTATGGAGGTTGTAGTTATGGTTGGTGTGGGTGTAGGATAAGTATTGGATGGTCTTGGTTATGCAAACACAAGGAGTGGATGGATAAGGATATAAGGAAGCTTGGTATGTTAAAGTTGGAGGAGATGTTTGATAGGATGTTTGAGGTTGGATTAACATATTTGATTGTTGGTGCACACAAGAAGTGTGAATGTTGGTAGATTGTGATGACTGGATGGGTATTCTAGATGAAGCAGAGATATGATTGATATGACATGATGTAGGTGTAATATGATCCACCAATTGAGTGGATTGACATGATTGAGGGGTTTCAGGGGATTTTTGACACAGGAAATCATAGATAGGGCTAGAGGAAGGCTCAGAAGTCCTAAAGGAGCATGAGGTAGAGGTGTTTGAGGTATGGTATCGATTGAAAATGGGTTATATTTGTTTGGTGTGGTTGGTGAAAATGGTTTTTTTGGTGGTATAGGGAAGGGTCTCTAGAAATGTCAGGGAGTGGCAAAAATTGTATTTGTTGATGTGATCTAGAAGGGGATAAGCGTGAGGTATCAATTGTGGTAGATGTTTGTGCATAAACTGTTTAGGGTGAAGTTTTTGTTCCATTTTAAACAGATAAGTCAAGCAAATGATTCTTTTTATGTTTTAATTTTTAGAAAGTATGAAAAGGAAAAGGGGAAATTGTCAATGAGGTACCTAGGAGGATGCAATCTATGTCTTGTTTTAGGTATGTTTTGGCTAGAGAATGTCTGAGGTGACTTCCTGTTGGGTGATCAAATCCCAATCAGTCTACCAGGAAAAGGAATGTTTTGGTGTGTTAATTGATTTGTGAAGTATAAGGAAATGTGTGGCAAAATGTGTGATGCAGAAGATTAAACCTCCTAATTAAACTATATGAGCAAGCATGATGAGAAATGAAAGTTCTTTGTTAACCTAAATCCAAATGTTATGTTCGATGAGGACACACATAGAGGAAAAGGGAGTTACGATGCAAAAGAAGAAAATAGAGAAAATGAGGAATACATGTATAGTGCTTTTCCTTTTTATTTGATGTACTTGATAATAATGTATTTGAAAGTGATGGTTAGTGGTCAAGAACGTCTAGGTACCCTAAAATTGTACCATGCACAATGGGGATGAGGTTGGTGAAATAAGATTTTATGACGTGTTTATGATTTAGTAATTGAAAAATGTAATCAGTTGGTGTGGAAATGATGCAGATGTCGTAAATTTCCTTTATAAATAGGAATATGAGATTAGTAATCTAAATTAGGAAATAATTAATGAACTCTAAATAGAATAAATTATAGACCGAACAAGCTATATATCATGCGATAAGTTATGTTCTATTGACACTTGAAATGATTAAATGTGTTCAACATCTTATTTAATTAACGTAAAAAAAGAGCTACAAAAGCTATCGATAGGCTATATAAATGCAAGATTAATATACACAATATAAACAATTGGCACAAATAAGAACGATATGAATAATATAATCTATAGATTGATGAGAAAAGCTAGACCGAAAGGAGCAAAGGACAAGATAAATAAAATACTTTCTAAATAAGAGAGTATTATGGACAAAATAAATGACTTATACTAATATAGACAAAATAAGTGGCGTAGATTTAATTTATTTTTGATGGAATGAAATGTATGAAGAAACGGGATATGTAAAGGCGGAAGTGAAATAAGAGGTGAGCTAAATGCCTAATAAAAACTAATTAATCAACGAAAAAAACTTGAATTGATAGAAAAAAGTAGGAATAATTATTAGGAGTGTAGTGTGTTGACTAAAGGGAATGGATGAACCGAAAAGTGGGTGGGGGAAATGTGGACTGATATGTTGAAAATGAAGACTTTGGGGAGGATGAAAGTAATTTGATTTGAAATTTGTAATGGAGATGGGAGAAATAGGTTAGGGTGGTGAAAATAGTGGACCTAAGTTGTGGACTTAGTTGAATAAAGGAGGCAAACATTGGTTGGTGTACCGAAAAGTGAATGTGAAAGTCTAAGGAGATGGAAAGATATGCTAAATCCGACATAACAAGTCGACAATGTAAATAGTTAAACCGCACATGGATAGGGATTTTCACATGTACGATGACATAATAAGAATCACATAAATATACAATCGACTATGGTGCTACGAACAATGGATGTTGATCATTCGTTGTATGATTATGTCAAATAATTAGATGGAATACAAATTGGACTATACAGTTAAACTACACATGGACATGGATTTTCACATGTACGATGATATAGTGAGAATCATAGAAGATGTAAATGTAAAATATATAATTGGCTATGGTGTTGCAAGCACTGTTTCTTGTGTTGTAAATAATTGTAACCCAATTTCTATAAAGATACTTTACAGTCACTACCCACAAAGCTTGCGTGAATTTGAAACTGAGCTGGAAACACTTGGAAGCATTATGCATTGGAAACTTGTAATTCTATATGGAGTGGCGGAGAAGGATGTGTAGAGTGTTTATTTATTTATTTTTATTTTTATGTGATTTTAACCATATATTACAGGTGAAACTTTTTCTAAAAACTGTGAACAATGCAAGGCTATAAATTTTGGAAACCGTAAGTATTTATCTAAATACCTATATGTGAATAGATTATAAATATGCAAACAACTTATAGATATATATGAATGTAATACCTATTTATCTATATGTGAACAGATTATAGATATATCTAAAAATACTGGAATTTACAGTCACTGGAAAGAGCTAAGCCGTCAGCGAATTTTGATTTCACAGGTACAGATGGTTTGAAATTCCAGGCCTAGATCACAGGTGGTTGCTCAAAGATTGCTATAAAGAGATATTGCAGTTACTAACCACAAATATTTGCATGAATTTGAGACTGACCAAGCATCGGAATATTGCGAATCTGCATGGATATTCACTTTCTCTGCGTGGATATCATTATAGTTTGTTTTTACTTCAAATCTAGACACGAAATCTTGTGAATCTGCATGGAGAGAAGAATGGATGTATTCGATGGGGAGAGACGTGGGAGATCTCGTGGTCAAGGGGAGAAGGAAAAATCTTAGGTTAAGGCTGGGTATGCGTGGAATGAGCCGAGTGGAATGAAGAGGGATCAACCTGAGTTGTGGGGAAGGAGCAGGGTATAGATTGCGAGGGGGCAATGTGGGATTGGCTTAGTGTGGAGAAAAGGGAAGGAGCTTGGTGAAAGGGGTTTGGTGGGAGCTCAGCGTGGGTGTGGAAGAGTTAACGGGGATGATGGGAAAACGAGTCAAATGGTGGTAGTTCGATGAGATGAGGACGGCTCGGCAGGTAGATAGGTAGGGACGTGCCTGAGTGGCCGGGGTGAGTTGGAGGGTGAGGGAAGTGGTGGGAGTTGGGAACATGGAGGAGGGAGGTAGTGACGTGAGCTGGAATGTCAAGTAGAGCCGAGTGGCTCGATTAAGAAGAGTTGTGTGGAGTGAGCGGGAAGTTGTGTGAAGTTGAGTGGGGAGTCGAGGTAAGGGAATCGGTTAGGAAGTGAAGAGGGGTATGTGAGGTAAGTGGAGAGTTGGATGGCGAGTTGGGGCATCGTGTAGAGAATCAAGGTGGTGAGTTGAGTTGGATAATGGGTTAGATGTGGGGATTTGGCCGAGGGGTGAGGAGAATAACTCGGTTGAGTTGGCCGAGATAAGGGAGTTACAAAATAGGTGGGAGGGGTATATTAGGACAATAAACTATTTTTTTTTTTAATTCACTTCATTATTATTATTTATTTATTAATAAATATAAAATTTATATTAACTATAAAAAAATTCACTTAATTATTATGATTTATTTAATAATAAAAATAAACTTGATCCGACTATAAACAAATTCAACCTTGCCAGTTTGGCCGAAACAAGAAGAGCACTTACCTCAAGATGACACATACCACTAATTGTAAGGACACCACACTAACGGAGATAACACCAAACCTCGCAAAAACTCGAGTCCAAAATATGAAATATTTGCAATAGACATCGAAAACTATGAAATAGGAGAAGCGTTATACTAACGATACCTTGCGAAAAGACAAGTAAAGTAAAAATAAAATGACCAAATCTTGGGATCGGTCCCACCGGGTGTGCCAGAAATGTTGACCAGGTATTCTTCTTCACGTTCAGATTAGTGTGCTAGAAATCAAAGAACATCAAACAACCTTGAATATGCAAGGGCTTAGTACCTTGGGAGATGGTGACAACCGATACGGTGCAAATTAGATGATGAGATCCTTGTCGTGATCTTGATAAATCTACAACTCAAACACACTAAAGAAAACTACTTAGATACTTTATGCGGGGATGCCCAACGAAGCGGCACTCCGAGAAGCGTTCACTTCCTTGGTGGCTTTCAACACCTATGTGATAAAGAAAATAATAGAAATGCAAGATAAACAGATAACGTGCAAACTGATAAACAATAAAACCTAAAAATGTTGGTATGTAGATGAGCTACTGATCTAATCCAAGAAAATGCAACGTGAACCAAGATAAGTGAACCACCAAAGCATGAGAAGGGTACTGTGGGGATTCCAGTGGCATTACAAGGGCACTATGAGGATGTTATGACAAATAAGAGGCTACAATGTCAGATATTTTCTATCACTCTTTCCTTTCTTCTCTTTTTTTTTCTAAAACTTCAAAAAGCATTTCCCAAAATTTCCAACTTGTTTGAACGAGGGGGGAAGGCCTATATTTATAGCCTAGAGGTGGGGTTAGATTGTGGGTTATTAAGTAATCAGGGTTGGATAAAGTAACCCTGGTTAAGGGACATGATTTGAGTGATTAGGTTTGATATGGATATGATTTGATTGAGTGGGGCTCATGATTTGAAATAGTGGATGTGATATGGATTTCTTTGCATGATTTAAATTATGAGTGGGACTCATGATTTAAATAAAAGGAGTAGATGATTTAAAGGGTTGGATGAGGATTGTAACACTACGATTTTGTATGCTAACTTGGTGAATGTTTTACATCTTTGTTATAGCTCTTGAAATGAAAGCAAACATGTTAAGATATGTTTTGATCTTAAGAGAATGTGTTGCTTAATTTGGATTCTTGACATACTTGTGGCTTATTGCATGGACAGCAAATATTGTACTTGTATGTTTGCTGATGTGACGACAGATTGTCGTATAATTGCTTGCTCTTGTGCTGATTGACAACATACCCTGAATCAATTCCATTGATTCAAGTATGCCGAGGTCCTCTTGTGTTTTCTATGTTAATTCACACTTGAACTGGACTAGGATTATTATAAGCGTGCAGTGTCTGATCACAGGTGTGAATAGCTAGCACAAATGCCAACGACAGGGGTTCGATTCTTGAACCCCTGATGCCGACCTCGGGACCTCGTGGGGCGAGAAACACCTGGACACGGGTGGCCTTGGCATGTAATCGGAAGGGCTAACGCCCCTGCTCTGCGTTAACGTGGATGTTAGCAAGGGGGAAGGAAGTTAGTGTTAGTGGTTAGTGTGAATTAAACCTAAACTAACCCTAAGACCTAACATACATCCTACACTACTATCCTAGTGGATTTTTAAATTATAAAAAAAAGGGGGAAAAATAAATCTAAATCCTAAAACCTAAGTCTAACTAAGACCTAGGTCGAATGAACTATGTAACCTAAAACTAATCCTAAGCTAAAGGGGCATGAGACCCTGGGAAGAAAAGGATAAGGATGGATAGGAGGCATTCATTGGCATTTATGAAGCTGTCCCTTAGGGAGACGGCGCGATTTTAGCGGGGACAGTAGGAGATGGAGGTATCCATTTGGAAGCTTGGCTAAGCTCATTTGCATGGAAAAATTTAAAATTGGAGACTTGCCAACCCAAGTGGCGGTGGCGTGGAAAATGAGGAGAAAGGCAAGCCTTTATTGCATTAAAGGTTTTTGGTCCTCGCGACCAGCTTGCCTTGGAAGAAGCGTGAGGAAATTTTGATTCTCATTTTTGTTGATTCGAGCTTTTTGCAAAATTGCTCTGCATTTGGTTTCTTGGTTTGGTTTAGCCGAACCAGCTCTTGCATTTGACATTTTCTTGGAAGTTTTGAGGCTGTTGATCAGCCAAGAAGAAGGAAGAAAGTGCTGGGAATATTGTGTTGCCGTTGTGGAAGAAAAACGCGGCAAAACGAAGCTTTCTTCGAGTTCTGGAAAAGAGATTACAGGCATGTTAAGCCCTTCTCTTTAAAATCTTTGCTTGATTTAAATGTTTCATTAAAACAACCCTGCTCTTGGGTTGGGATTGCTTGATTGTTTTTGAGTTGATTTGGAAATGGATTTGTTGATTCTTGCCTTCTTTTCCTTGGAAAATGATATGAAACGGCTCTGGTTGCTCGGCCTTGATTTGTTGTTGCTTAAATTTGGTTGGAATAGGAATTACCGTTGTGGTTGCTGACAGTGTTGTAGAAAGAAATAAACATTTTCTTCCTCTGTACATGTGGTATGGAGTGGACAGGCTGTTTAAACTTTTCTTATAATGTAATCGTTCTCCTTGATGTTGTGCTTGGAACTGCTATTACATGTGAAGAGAAAAATGGAATTTCAGTCATGTTATGTTGCTACGATATGGGTTTCCTTCCTTTCTTCTTTGTCATTTTTGGAAATAATGGGGTACATCGTCCCCCCTTCTGTTGTGGTTAATCCGTCCTTGCATTTGATTGGTTGGAAACACTTCCACGACGTCTTTGGTTTGTTACATGTATGGTGTTTGAAATAGATATAATTCTTTCACTGTTCGTGTTGTTTGAAAGTGGAACAGGTGTGTAATCGTTCCTTATGGTGTAAAGGTTTTCCATTTAGTGTAATCGTTTCTTTACTGTGTATGTGGAACTGTCTTTGCAAGAAAAGAGGAAATGGAAATACAGTCGCATATATTGCTGTAATTTGGGTTCTGTTGAATCTTGTTGTCATTTTGGAAATGATACAAAATACTGTTATTGGTCGCTGAGTTCAGCTGTCCTTGTATTTCTTGAATGAAATGCTTTCCTGTTGTGCTGGTTGTTTAACAGTATTGGGAAAAATTGTCATATGTATCACGGGTCTGTACGTGTTAATTGAGTTATTTCTCTTTTGAAACCATAAGTTCTTTTGCTGATGAACTGGAATGAAAGAAGCGATGGTTGTTGAAGTTGTTTCATATTGAAATTTTTAAAGGAAATAGATTCTCTTCCTTCTACTGTCTTGGATTCTGATGAAAGTGGCATTCGGGCTCTCTACGAGTAATTGAACTCGAATTGAATTCAAGTATTAGCAACATTTCCACGATCGCGTGCCTTTTCTTGTATAGAAATGAGCAATTACGTTTTGGTATCCGTGAAAATAGGAAAAGTAGACTGTTTTTCCTTCTGAAGTTATTGATGGATTATATTTTCTCCTTGCTGTGAAAATAGGATGGTTTTATTGTGTTTTCTTGATACTGTTCGGTCTTCTTAATCAGACTATTGACGCAATTATAAACTAGTTTTGTATTCTGTGCAATGAATGATTATAATTTCTTCTTGCTGTAATGAAGGATGATCCCATTGCGTCTGGCAGTCGAAGTTTGACCTTCTGATATTATTTTGTTTTTACTATCTTGAGAATGCAAATTTGGCTGGAATGTTCATTGCTGTAGCTTGTTGGATTGCAGCTGTACTGGCTATGTGAGATGCTTATCAATGAGAACGCTGTTACGTTATTCTGTCTAAGTTGAGTTGTCTTGCTTAGAAAAACGTGATTGAATGTTTTTACTTCATTCTGAAAACAATGATTGTTCTTAATGAAATAGTAGAGAATGAATTCTTCTCTTTTTGCTATTTGGGACTCTGAAAGTGACATTGGAATTATAGTGTCTAAGACTCGGTCTTCTTGTGAAGTAAATAACCATGTACCATTTGTTATTAAGAACTATATGTGTTCAGAGGTATAAAAGATTATATGAATATACATACTCGTGTGGTTGCAAAATTGTTGTTGGTTAGCTATACAGTGTAAGAAGTAGGGAATCTTCTAGTATAGCAAATACCTAATATACATATTGATATGGCTTGCTCCACGATAAATATAATGTCTTACTAACCTGTTTGGCATTTATATGAACTGGAAATGAATGAAATTATTCTTGCTGCCTGAAAGTGAATTCCGAGTGGATTTTGTAAGTTTCACTGAATCTGTTATATTGATTTGTCTTTAAATCTGGATTCCACTTTGTTAGGACAGTCATGTGGAAAGAGATAGAGATATGAATTAATGTTTTAGGAAAATGATCTTTCTTCTTTCGTCTGGTTAGGAACCTGGAATTCGTGAATGAAGAAAATTATAGTGCTTAAGATGAGAGCTACTATATGCATTGCTGTTCGCTTTCTTGTTTGTACTTGAATGCTTTAAAACTTAATGTGCTTCATGAACGGAAAGGGAAGTAATGGATTTATATTCAGTTAGTTTCATCCTTTGCATTTGTTATTAATGAAAGGCGTGGAAAAGATAACTGTATGCTGTATAGGCAGCAATCTACTTGAATTCCTAACTTTACAAATTTTGTAAATTGATACTTGCAATGATTATGTGAAAACGGGACAGCAGTCCCTTGGCTGGTTGTGATGATATTCTGATGATTTAGTGGTTATGCTGATCTCTCTTTTGTGCTTTTCGAGATTGATGTTTTGCTGTTGTTTCATAAAAGCAGGGTTCTTTTATTGAAACAGTTAGTTGAAGCATCTTATTTTAAGGATAAGTGCTTAATGTGCTCAGTTCATTGAACTGACCCGTGCAATTCATTTTGCAGATGGAATTTGATTAGAATGAAGACTTGGCTGTCTTCTGATGCCTCTTGATAAAATATAAATTAAATTGTAACTGTTGCTTTTATTCCTCTTTGAGGAATTGTGAAAGAAGAAAATATATTCTTCTGTCCATGAGTTGTATAGATGCTTTGTAAAAACTATACCCAATCAGTTGGATTGGCAAATGTACAAATTATGACTTGAAATATTGAATACAGTTACAAGTGTGATATTTTCAATAATTATATCAGTTTGATATTGTTATATAAATTGGGAATAAAATGTTACTTCTCGATTTGGAATTGTTTCGTAATCCTTGGATGGATGTTGAAATGAAACTGATATTTATTCTTACTTAAATACAACCTTTAAGTTGAATAATGCAATTAATTCATACTTGGGTAAAGATGAATTTTGAATTGACATTAAAAAGGATTAAGAAGAATATGATTTTATGATCAGAGGGTATTCAGGATTAGCTTAGGAGCTAAGGAATATCAATTTAAATTTGGAGTATTCGAACTTCGTTTTGAACTTCGTTTTCGAACTCCATCATTGATCCCGTTTGATAAAAATTCAGATTAAAGGATATAGGATACATATATCCATAACTAATGATCCTTAACTATATAATGTTAAGGGGAACAAATGAGTTCATTTCTTGAAGTTTAGACCTCGTTTGAATGACGTCTAATAAGTTAATATTCGAAATAAGTTGCGGTTGAAACATCTTGGTTAAGTTTAATAGGTTAAACTTATTATGTCCGTCGAGTGGATTTGCTTAATCTAATGATTAAGAAATAAACCAAGTAAGGAAATGTAGCTCTTCGATACGAAGGAGACGATACATAACGAACTAATGGACAGTTTAGTCCCTTTTAGTTATATACTGGCTGCAATGGAAACGAGGATCAAGGGATCGGCGTGGGACGCTGAAAATTGCTTAAACTATTAACTCGTGGCTAAGTCACTTGGGCAGGATGTGTATTCTAGTTGGGAGAATTCTGCAGGACATTGGCATACGCCCGGCCGGCAAAGAAGGTGTCTTCATGAAGACGGGGTCTTCATGACGACACATTGTTGCAGCTGACATATAGCAATGCCCTCCCGAATTAAAACATTTAGAATACATAGGCTGAATGTGTAGATCTTAGCTGGGGTGGAGATAGGGTATGATTTGGTATACGGAATGACTCCGGAATACTAAAGATAATCAGACACACGGAGTCGTGGGGTAACGACACCGTATGTCTGCGTATCTTTAGTTACCTGGAGTGCCTTCCTATACCCGCTCATATTATATTTGGAATCGAAAGTTTAAAACGGAACTTAACGATGAGGATGGTAGGAACCAGAAAGACCATTCTAGATAATGGTGAAGTGAAGTGAAGGACGTATTCGTAGATGTTTATCACATTCAGAATATGATCATGCAAAGCATGTGAAAATCTTTGGCCAAAGTATCGCAATTGCTGGTTGCGTTGTCCTTATCACTTAATTTAAGATGCAGGATGTCAGAAGAATATCAGTAACAGATATTCAGATAGGCTTCTTAAATGGATCACTTCGATAACCGGGGAAGGTTATGAGAACAAGTATATAAAATATACTATGCATAAACAAACATGAAGGATCGGTTGTTGCGAGTCATGACATGAAGGATCGGTTGTTTGCGAGTCATGAAATGAAGGATCGTTGAAACCGAGCCATGAAAATGGAAGATCGGCAGTTCATCGAGTCATTTACAGCAGCATATAGAATCTGTTATGAGATTGAATGGCATTGAATGTGTGTTCCATATTGTAAATATGTGAACAGGGAACATTCGTTTTTAAAAGAAATTGTATGATCCAAAGCGTGTGGTTTGGGCGAGAGAACAATTATTAAATCTTGAACATGTGTTTGAATTTTATAATTCATAACGAGAGAACGTTATATAAAAAAAAAAAAAAAAAATTCCCTTGTTCTGGTGTTTTAAAATGGGGATGTTACAAGGATAAAGGACTAACATGACTCGTGATTGAAATAATTTGTGAATGATATGACTAAATTTGGAATGTTTAGATATGGAGGATTAATTATTTAAAAGTGAATCAATTAAACAATTATAATTGTTTAATAGAACATGTATTTTGGATGGGAAATGGGATTTATTTAATTTTAAGAGAAAATGGATTCAAATGGGTAAACTTGATGAGGGAGAGAGAACTCGGTGTGAAGGGGAGGAATGATACCAAAAACGGGTGTCTACACTAACATCTTTGTCAATGTTCTAAAATATTCACACAAGTTAGGGACAACCTCTTAGTATCACCAACAAACACAAGAAGCTTTGCACCAGCTATCTTCACCATGAAACATAATAAAAGTAAACACCTCCAAATAGGTCTTCAAGCTCCTAAAAACCTGTCCAAAGAGTGAACAATTTCACATAGAAAAATAGGTCACTATCTCGAAACTCCTTAATTAGGCTTTTGGGACTCAAGAAACAGTCTCGAGGAATCATGCTTCAAACACCTCAACCATCACTTCCATTCTCAACCAACAGTTGGAACACATCACTAGGAATTTGAAAAACACCTTCAATCACTAATATTCATAGGTCACATGGAATAATACACACTAGCACACATGTTCCAACAAGCATTATTTAGAGGACTAATAGGGCTACTTAGACGAAGAGTAATTCAACATAAAAACATATCATCGAGACCATTCCAAAAACTCAAACTCCTCATATCATACTTTTACCAACTACTCATGATCATCAAATGTTGCTACAACAAGCAAAATTATCAAACTCATCTCAAACCTATATGACTAGGTTTTAGCCCTTAAGGCCAAAAGTGATAGGGTGACTTAGAGGACCTGTATATTTAATTTTCTCCATTGTACCTATCTAAAACTTTCCATGGCCATTTATTACACCTCCCGAGTTTCCAAGAACAATTCACTTCTTTTCATGAAGCTTCAATCTCATCCACGAAATTGTAAATCTTCACAAAACAAGGGTTTTTTTCCATCTTCTGAAACAAGCTGGAACATGAAATCACTACAAAAATGATCCCTAGAGAATCCTCTTTAACCCCGATGCATCAAATTTTCTTTCCTAAATAATTTATATCTCATACTAATCATTTATTCCATATTGGTTTATAGGGAGGGTTTAACTAGGGTTTCAAACATGTTTACCTTCTTAACTTTCATTCATAAATGTTTGAAATTAATTTGAACTCATTATTCTTGCTTTATATTCTCAACTCCATTTACTAACATCCCTAAAATGCAGGTGACACCATAAAAAGTGTGCATGAGTGGGTGAGCAAATGAACTTCACCATCGAGCTATATTTGCCTTTTCAAGAGCTCTCGATTTTGCCAAAAATAACTTTTATTACATTTACTTCACTTTATTGACCTGAAATTTGCCATGAAACACTATGAAAACATCCTCTAACTGTCCCAAGTATCATTTTTCTCTGCACACTTTTTTATCCCTCCAACCACTAAGACTTACCCATGCAAACATGTCTTGTTCTCAAGAAACTTGCTTCAATGGACCTTAAACATGAACTATATACCTTAAAAGCGGCACGATGCACCTCCTACACATGTTTTACAACCTCATAATACATTCCACATGATTCAACAAGTCTTCCCTACTCCATTTATCATGTCATAATGCCATACACCATGCACTAGGTCTAGGACTAGGCCTAGAGTGACCTGACTCAACACATGACTCTCATGATTTGACCTTGTTGACCTCTTACAAACTCATTAACATCTCTTACACATCTCATGTAACATGTTTGACCTCATGAAGACCTCATACCATATTTTTACCAACTTTAGAGAATACCTACAACACCTTGCTTGCTTGACCATACACCAAGACACCATGACAAGACTACAAGATTGGACACTACCAATCAACCTTCAAGCTCAAACATGAATGACACCTTATGGAGACACCTAAACCATCTTGACATCCTTTGACATCAATGTGACACTTGACATCAATGAAAATACTAAACACAATGCTCAACAAAGTAAATATAATAACTCATTATAACTTCATTAATTTCAAACATACTTTGTTGTAAAACAACAATTCAAATATTTCATTTCTTCACAATGATAATAATAATTCAAAACAACATATATTCAATTAATAATTAATGTCAATTGTACATAATTATGAAATGATTATCATTGGATAATCATAAAGTACAATAGGCCAAATTGTCATTAAACAACTCACGAATTAATATTTTCACGTTTTAATTAAAATACGATTCTGACAGTCATTACAAATATCTGAAACAGATAAATAATAATCATCACATGAAGAATCATGTGTTATCCAATCCAACATATCACTTTGTAATAATTACTCTGTCCTACATGTTATAGGAGAGAGAAAATTATATACATGGTCAATTCGATGAATTGGCTTGAATTATCCACTCATTTTCATGTTCTTATATTACAAACTAAATGAATATAATAAGGTTAACTTAATGGTAACCTTAAATGAATCTAACTATGTCATTATTTCCTAATGCAGATTGTAAGGTTTTTACTCAATCAAACAAGACTCATATTAAAGAAACCTTCGTGAAGCATTTAAACAAGTTTAAAGGTATCTTGGAATCAATTTGATCAACCTATAAAATCATCAAATTCACCTTTTAAAGACAAATAAACTTGGTTTGACTTTTCATAAATTCGTTCTTTGTTTATGGTCTCATAATATCTTATTTTTATCTTTCAAAGAATAATTGAAAGGAGGAGAAGCAAAAATTATTTTCTTTACAAGTAATCATCTTCTTGTACAGTTGCTCCATTTGCTTAATTTGATCTCATACAACACTCTACATGTATCATACCTTATCTTTATTATGTAATGTTTACAAAGATAGCTTTAGTGTCATGGTTAGCTTCCACAATTAATATTTCACAATCATAAGCCAATCAACTATGATTATTAATAATAAAAGAGTTCTTTCATGATCAATCAACCTAAAGGAAGATAGTGAAACTTAATAGTTTTCGGTCAATCAATGAAACATATACAATAGGAAGAACAAGTTTTCATCCAATTTTTAGCATTCACTAAACAAAACTAAAAATGCACAGAAACTTTGTAAGAGTCTAACCATGACTCATAGCTACTAATCAATGAAAAAGAAGTTTCATAATCATAATAGTCAAGGGAAGAGAGTTACTTAAACTCTTTTTCTTTATAATTCAATAAGAAGCTTGTAATGCCCTGATTTTTGTAAGTTATCATGGTGATTATTTTTCATAATGTTGTAACTGCTGAAATGAAGGCAAACATGTTAAGATATATTTTTGATCTTAAAGGAATGTGTTGCTAATCTGGATTCTTGCATACTGTAATTTGTTTACATGGGACAGCAGTTATTATTGCTTGTATGTTTGCTGATGTGACGACAAATTTGTCGTATGCTTGCTGAACTCTATTCGCCGATTGACAGCACACCTTGAATCAATTCCATTGATCCAAGATATGCTGTGGCCTTCTTGTAATCGCTTTGCCGATTTACTCTTAAACCAGACTGAAGGTTGATATAAATGTGCAGCACCTGATTTCAGGTATGAATAGCTGGCACGTAGATGCCAACGGAAAAGGTTCGATTCTCGAACCATACACTGTGTAACGCCAGATCCCGTAAGGCGATAAAGGCCTGGATGCGGGTGGCTCAGGTATGTATAACGTGGGACGAAATGTCCTGCACAGTGTTGAAATTGGATGTCAGTCGAAGACTTGATTGGAAGTCGATTAATTAGTGTTAGGGGGAAATTAGACCCTAACCTATTCCTAAGTTCTACCTTATATCCTAATTACTATCCTAAGTGGATTGTTAAATTCTAAGGGTGAACATAGACCTAAGTTCTATTAACCTATGACCTAGGTATGAACACTATTGTTAATCCTAAACTAATCCTAACCTAAGGAAGGGGACGCACAGACCCATGGGGGGATGGAAAGGATAAGGATGGAAGGAAATTTAATGGCATTGAATGTAGTCCTTGCGTGGACAGTGCCAAGTTTGGCGGGAACAGGGAAAAGCTAGAGGTATCTAGTTAGTCATGAGACTAAACTCTGTTTGCATGCAAAATTTGAAAT
The DNA here is from genome assembly GCA_018340775.1 of Taxus wallichiana var. yunnanensis. Classification (NCBI taxonomy): domain Eukaryota; kingdom Viridiplantae; phylum Streptophyta; class Pinopsida; order Cupressales; family Taxaceae; genus Taxus; species Taxus wallichiana. The sequence continues at coordinate 1,023,433,669 of CM031240.1, forward strand.
TGGTAATTCACCAACCCAAGTCGGCGGTGGCGTGAGGAAATAGAAAAAGGTAGAGCCTTTAATGCATTTAATTTCTTGGTCTTCGTGACCAGCCCGCCTTGGAAAGAGTATGGAGGAATTTTGGTTGTTCATTGTGTTGTTCGGATTTTGGGAAGTTGCTCTGCATTTGGTTTTTCTTGGTTCAGTCGAACCAGTTGTGTTTGATTGTTATCTCTGTTTCTTTGGAAATCGAAGGCTATTTTCGAGCCTGTAGAGAAGGTGATTGTTTGGAAAGCTTGTTGTTGTCGCCGTGGAAGGAAATACCACCTGTAGGCGCGGTTTTCTTCGAGCTTCGAGGAAAAATTGCAGGCATGTTAAGCCCTTCTCTTTAAAACTACTTGCTTTGCTTAAACGTCTCATTAAAACAACCCTGCTCTTCTGATGAAGGGGGTTTTGGGTTTATTTGATTTGCTGTCATGACTGAGATGATTTGGGTTTAGTCGATTTTGCTGTCATGTTGAAATGATTCTGGGTAGAGTCATTTTGTCTTGCTGTTGTGATTTGAACAGTCTTTGCATATTTATTGAGTTGGAAATACAGTCATGCTGTGTTGGTTTGTTTGACAGTATTGAGGATTGTTCTTTACTGAAATTATAAGGAAATTATGCTTATGAATACTTAGTTGTGCGTGAATCAATTTTGAGATGTCTTGTTGATAAGAATTCGAACTGGGTATTTCTTTGTAAATGATTATATGGAATGAAACTGTACAGGTTGTATGAGTTTGTTTTTCATTGTTGAGCAATTGTTCTTTTGCCAATATGAACTTGAGTGATGAAACGTATTAACTATGCGAGTTGATTGACATTGTTTCTTTACTGAAAATTTGAGGAAATGAGCTCCTCTTCCTTCTGCTGTTTTAGATTTTAAAGGAAATAGTAATTGGGTTTTATTTGAGCATTATGAGCTCGGTTTGAAGGAAGTGATAGTAATATTCTTATTGTTGTGCTTTTTCTTTTGTAAAAATGAACGAATACGACTTGGGTATTCGTGGGAGATGGAGAAAGTAATTGTTTTTCTTCTGAAATTATAAATGATTATATTTTCTCCTTGCTGTGATGGAAAGTTGATTCTATTGTGTTTTGTGGTTGCGGTTTGACCTTCTGATTCGAACTGTTTTCGTGAATACGAACTTGGCTTTGAATTTCTGTGCAAATAAATGGAAAAACATGGGAATTAGCTTGCTGTTTGAGTCTGTCTTGACTGTACCAAGCTTACGCATTTAATACCCTATGCGGGTTTGCCTTGATAGAGGTATTGATATATGAATATTGTATTTTGAGTTCTGTACATCATTGTGAAATAGGAGAATGTTGTGTTCGGATTTAAATGATTGATCGAGAAGGAACTCGATCTGGGTATTCATTGCATATGGTATATTGAATAAAATTTGTACATGCTGTGCGAGTTGGATTTGACATCGTTTCTTTTCTGAAATTAATAAGAAATGAGTTCTTCTTCCTTTGCTGTTTTAAATTTTGAAGAAATGTTAATTGGGGGATTTATTGAACATTATAGGTTCGGCTTGATGGAAGTGACAGCGGTATTTAGATTATTTTTCTGAGTGTTGTTTTCTTTCTGTACAAACGGAAGGTTGAAATGTTTCGTGTGATCTCTGATTGCACTGTCATTAAAAAAATTGGACTCGACTTGAGTGATTCTTGTTGTGTTTGAAGAAAATGGATGTTTTCTTATTGAAATAGTTAAAGGAATGAATTTTCTCTTTTGTTGTTTGAGTCCTGGATATAGCAGCAATAGAGCTTAACGTGCAATCTGATTGGACTTGCTGTAGGTAACAACAATGTGCAAATGGTTATTTATGAACTGTGTGCATTCATGGATATAGAAAGTCGTGTGAATAATTGATTAAGTGACTGTATAACTATTTATTTGGTTAGAATATAGTGAAAGAAGTATGAATTCTTCTAGTACAGTAAGTACATAGTATGCATTCTTTATAATGCTTGTTCTATGATGGATACGATGTTTTACCAACTTGTTTTTGGTATTCGTATGAGCCTGATTTAAAAGAAGTATTGATAAGGACGATAAATTCTTCCTTGTTTTCATTTAAAGTTGAATATGAATGGAGTTATTCTATCTTTGTTGGAAAGTGAATTCTGAATGGATTTTGTAAGTTTCACTCTGAACTGTTATCTTGATTTGTGTCTCGTTTGGATTCAATTTTCAGTACAGTCATGAGGAAAGGAATAGGAATGTGGATGGATAACTTGGAATAATGATCATTTCTTCTCTCATACAGTTGGGAATCTGTAATCGTTAAGAAACAAATTTTGTATTGCTTGGGATTAAGCATCTATATTTTATTGTTGTTTACTTTTCTCATCTGTACTTGATTGCTTGAAATCAAAGGAGATGCATGAACTGAAAGGAAAGTAATTGGTTTACATTTCAGTTAGATTTTATCCTTTGAATTTATTACTAATGTAAGGAAAGGAAATTGACTGCATTTAATATTATAACAGCAGTATGCTTACTTGTATTCCTAGTTCTTACAAATGTTGTAATCTGGAACTGTTTGAAGGAAATTGCGTCTTGTAATGGTTATGTGGGAAATAGGACGAAATTCTTTGATAGATTGGGATGGTATTTAGATGATTCAGTTGTCATGCTGTTCATTCTTCTTGATACTTAATTCTTGATTGATGTTTATATTAACGTTTCATAAAAGCAGGGTTCTTTTATTGAGACAGTTAATTAGAAGCACCTCATTTTAATGACAAGTGCTTAATATGCTCAGTTCAATGAACTGACCCGTGCAAGTAATTTTGCAGATGGAACTTGAGTAAAACGAAGACATGGCTATTTTCTGATACTTCTTTTGATTGTCTGAAGATGAATTGTATTTGTTAGTTATTATTCCTCTACGAGGAATTGTGAAAAGAAGAAACTACATTCTTCTATCTTACGAGTTGTAATGTTGTTTAAATATAAACAAAGTCCAGTAATTCAGACTGGCAATTGTATGGATTATGAAATGGATTGATGAATACAAATACAAGTGTGATATTTTAATGACTATATCAGTTTGATATTGTTGATTAAATTAGAATTATAATGTTATCTCTTGATTTGGAATTATTCAATTGTCCTTGGATGGATTTAAAAGGAACTGATATCTATTCTTACCTAAATGCAACTTTTACGTTGAAATGTGCAATTAGTTCATACTTGGGTTAAGATGAATTTTTAATTGACATTAAAAAGGATTAGGAAGAACATGATCTCATAACTGATAGGTATTCGGGATTAGCTTGGAAGCTAAGGAATATCAAATAACTTAGGAGCAACCGAACTTCGTATTCGGACTCCGTTAATAGCCTCGAATGTTAAATTCAGAAAGTAAGGATATGGGAAAAATATATCCAGGGCTAATAGACCTTAACTATGTAAGGTTAAGGAGAATAAATGAATATATTTATTGAGAATTAGACCTCGTTTAAATAACGTCTAATAAGCTGGAATTCTGAATTTGGTTACAGTTGTGGAAAACTTGGTTAAGTTTAATAGGTTAAACTTATTAAGTCTATCGGTAATGGGCTGCTTAATCCAATGATTAAGAAAAGAACCAAGTAGAGAAAATGCAACCCTTCGGTACGAAGGAGAAGATGCATAGTAAGCTAGAAGACAGATTTAGTCTTTCTTAGCTATATACAACTGAACAAGAACGAGGATAAAGGATCAGCATGGCTGCTGAAAGTTGATCTTAAATATTAAGATCATATCCAAATCACTTGAGCTGGATGTGTACTCTCGATGGGAGGATTCCGTAGGACATTGACATACGCCAGCTACAACACGGTGTCTTCATGAAGGTGGGGTCTTCATGACGACACAATGTTATAGCTGACATATTACAATGCCCTCCCGAATTAAATCATCAAGATTACATAAGCTGAATATTAAGTTCTTGGCTGGGGATAGGAGTATGATCACGTATACGGAGTGACTCCAGAGGACTAAAGATAACTAGACACACGGAGCCGTCTAGGGACGACACCGTATGTCTGCGTATCTTTAGTTACCATGAGTGACTTCCTATACTCGTTCATATTGCTAGTTGGAGTTAGAGTTTGACCCTAAATTGGAAGGACTGGTAGGAACCAGGAAAGACCATTCTAGATAACAGGTGAAGTGAGGTGAAGGACGTATTCCATTGGTGTGTATCACATCCAGGAATATGATCATGCAAAGCATGTGAAAATCTTTGCCAAAGTATCGCAAGTCTTTGGTTGTGTTGTCCTGATCACCTAATTTAAGATGCAGGATGTCAGATGAATATCAGTAATAGATATTCAGATAGGCTTCTTAAATGGATCACTTCGATAACCGGAAATGGTAAGAGAACCTTGTATATATATTATACTATGCATGATTGAACATGAAGGATCGGTAGTTGCCGAGTCATGAAATGAGAGATCGTTGAAACTCCGAGCCATGAAAATGGGAGATCGGTAGTTCTTCGAGTCATTTACAGCAACATATGGAATCTGTTATATGATTGAATGGCACTGAATGTGTGTTCCATATTGCAAATATGTGAACAGGGAACATTAGTTTTAAAAGGAAATTGTGTGTTCCAAACTGCATTGTTTGGGTAGAGAACAATTATTAAAACTTGAACGTGTGTTTGAATTATATAATTCATAACAGAGAACGTTATATTAAAAAAAAAAAAATTCCTTGTTCTAGTATCTTAAAATGGGGATGTTACAAAGCTTGTATCGAGTTGAGACAACTAGCTTAATTCAAGCTCGCAATGAAATAGGAAAATATTAACAAATCAAACTTAAAATTCTTGAATTTCCAAAAGGGTCTAGTCATGACTCAAAGTTACAATCAAATTACGGTGAATTTTATTATTCATAACGATCAATGAAGGAAAATTTACCAATGTTCTCTATTCTTTACAACTTGGTTTATGAGCTCAAATCAAGCTAAGGAAAACAAAAATTAATGAAACCCAAAAAGGAGAAGGAAATGTTCTTAATAACAAAACTCATTTCATCAAACGAGTCACAAAGATTCCTTTTCTTATCGAGAGAAATATTTCATATAACACTTTTTGTCATGCAATAATAATAACCCAAATTTCCAAAAATATCCAATCCACCAAAGATATTTTTAGGAAAAAGAGAAAAGTTTATTCCAGTTCCCTATTTTCATTGCAAATTTTTCATAAACCAAAAAAATATAAAAACATGGCCTCTATTTTTCATGTTTACTCATAAAACTCTAGTTTAAGTAGTCAATTTCAAAATCAACCTTATCAAGCCAAAAACAATTTGCAAAGGTATTCGAACTTCATACCCACTTCCAACAACCAAATACCATTCTCTTAATATAATTAATCGGGAGCATGTAGTCATGAAATAACATGTTCAATGCAAGCCCAAAATGAAATACAAAGATGAACCATTTTCATTATTTCCGGGAAACACATGTAAGAAAACCATTTTCTACAACTTTTCAATTGTAGACACAAAATCACGCACTTAGATACATTCCTAGGTCCTAAAAGCATACTTCCATTCATATGATTCCTAAGAAAGAAAATTAGTAATTGACAACTATCTTTGGCCTCTTTAATTTTCTTCTTGTCTTATTTATGGTCTTTCACACCCTACAACCCAGTCAATACTTTACTATTTTATCTTTTATGACTTCGGACACCAACACCTAGCCAAGACGCTAGTGCCCAGGTGCCCCTATCCTCTTTCCACCTTACTCACTCTCTTTGGGCCTCTTTTATATTTTGGGCATCTTATTTTCTTATGGCTCGGCCTTCTAATTGTCAATTACAAAATTCAACCAAGGGAATCATATAAATACAAAACTATGTGACAAAAATAAAGGACCAATCTCTAAGCATCTATTATCATCACCTAAGCTTGCATCTAAAGGCATCTAAGAGAACTAAAGGCATCCATCTATCATTCATTCAAAGGAAAAGTGTGTATTTTCTCATGCATACACTACATAGGAAGGGGAAGTTCATTTTTCCATCCACACATCTATTTACATTGGTACATCTAGTTATCGCCCACTATCAAGTGCACTTACACAAGGGATTCCTAGGGCACGATTCTCTCACACACTCATAAGAACTATATGGAGTCTTAGATCTAGTACAACACTCAGTCACAAGTTCACTCAGTCGAGTGACTAGCGGGGTCAATCTGACTCCCCTATTGCATCTTTTCTTTTTGGGATTTTATGTAGTTTGAGGGTTTTGCAGGTCAACATATCTTTGTAGTTTACATGTGAATTCGGTGATCATCCAATGACATACATGTGACCAACAAAAACTACCAACGATACTTGTGTGACACGGAAAAACTAGGTTAGGAGCTCTTGCGCGGACACATGCACCTAACAGAGGTATCGACACTTAGGAGCCCTCACCCCATTCTAGGCATCCTGGTCCGGTCTCATTTGTTAATCCTAAAATTTATTGAGCATGGTTACGACAGTTTATCTTTTCTGCTCATCGTTTTCCTAGTCCGAGATCACCTTCAGGGAAGCGTAAATCAGTTAAGTCACTCTTTCCCTCTCTCACCCTTAGGGTTTCATATTTATCTAGCTTATTGCTTGTGTCATCTATATTTTAACAGTTTTATATCATTATACATCAGTTTACTCTAGAATATCTAGGATTTAACATTACATTAAGCATAAATTCTATATTTGTTAAATCATTTGGTGAACCCCACTCATGATCGGTCTTTTGGATCCTTATTTTGCACATGTCTATTTCTTTCATGGATCCTAAGGTTTTCAAATCTCTTTGCATGAATTACTTCAAATGCATCCACATTGCAAAGATGTTCTTAAAAAATCCCTAGACACCATGTATCTCCCTAGAGATATGCCACCCGCTCAAGTGAGTGCCATTTTCAATCGTCTCTCGATGACCCTAGCCTTCATGATCCTCCATCCAATCAACCCATCTTAGAGTCAATTCAAATTTTTGATTAAACTAAAATGGAAATATAGTAGTCTAATCTAGATGTTATAGTAGTAGTAAACAATTGAATAAATGAAACAAGTAAAGTACTAAAACAATACCCAAAACAACCTAAGCAATGAAATATAGAAACCTTAAGTGCAAAGAGGGTTAGGAGAGCCTTAAATGATTCGAAGATGTTGTGGGACTATGTCGCAATGGAAATTGGCTAACGGGAATGGGAAAACGTTCCACGGGAGCTCTAGAAAATGTAGATCGAGTGATTTAGCTAGAGTGGAGCACCTAGAGAGGGATAGGGGTACTGTGGGTGTCTCGGTCTAAATTGCAGGCACCCTAGTCTACATAGATGGTCGAAAACCTAAATTTTTAGGGTCACAAGATGTCTACACTCCTTCACTTCTTGTCGCATGTATGTCGCTACACTTTTCCAGATGTCATTGTAAATCAGAGATGGAATAATCACCTATAAGCCCAAACCAAGCATCAAAACCCTAAAAAAGAAAGATGCATATGAAGGGGTCAGACTGTCCTAAACTACCAATTTGATGGACTTATGGTCGAGAGATGGACTACATCTCGGACTCCAATGTAGTTTTAGGTGTGTGTGAGTGTGAAATAGTGCCATGAGTGCTCTTGTGTGTGTCACACTTTATGAGTAAGAAGAAATAGTTAGATGTAGAATGTAAATAATGTGTGCATGAAATAGAATAGAACTCCCCTCTTATGAAGTGTGATGCAGAAAACCAGCCTTTGTCCCTTGTGAATGGAGCTAGATTGACGCAAATGGAGTTATAGATGTCTTGGATGGATGCACTCTTAGGTTGTGATAGTAATGCTTAGTGTGTGGTCCTTCATTATGGCCATATAACTTTATATTTATATGGTTATCGATTTGAATTTCACAATTAAAATTGAAAAGGATGACTACCAAAAGATAAATTGTTCAAACACTTGAAAGGACCAAAAAATATGAGAGAAAAGTGTAAAGAGGGTAGGGGTGCCCGAGGGGATGAGGATCCTAGTGCTAGCGTCTTGGTCAAGGCGCTAATGTCTAGGGTGTTAAAGGACAGAGGGTCAAATTACAGATGAAAAAGCAAAAGTGCACATCTGAAAACATCAACTGAAAGGAAAGAAAAGTGGCCAAAGACATGGGTTGATTGGTACTTTTCTACCATAGGAACCATATGAATAATAGTATACAACTAGGACTAGATGGTTACCTAAAGTGTGTGATTTTACGTTTACATTTTCCCTCACTTTATGTTGGTGAGAATAATGTTTGGTAACATAAATTAGATAGAGATGTGTACACGATATCCATTTAGATTGTTGTAGAAAATTCACTGAGGGAATAGACAAAGCATGGAGTGATAAAAAGATGGAGCGTGGAGACTAAAGATGTAAAAGGTGTAAAAAGTGATAAGAGTGAACTGGGGTAGAAATACGTGTGTATATGATGATGTATGTGTTGTACCTACATGGTTAGTATCATGTGTGTGATGTTCCTACCACATGTGTGGTGTTGATTACTTGTTTCCCATACGAACGGACCTACAAAAGAGAAGATGATCAAGTAGTCAAATATACATGTATATGTATAAAAAGGTGTGTAAAGATGCATGCATGTGTGTAAAAAGTATGTAATGAAATTATAAAAATGAAAAAGGAACATGTGCACCTGATCTTTGATGAGAAAAAGGGTGTAGAAAGGATCATGTAGATGATGTTGATGCATGTGAGTTTTTTGGGAAATCTCATGCCACTGGCCAAAGAAGTGTAGGGAGGAAAGTTTGATTTATCCTTCGTTGCTTCCTGAAACTAAAGATATCTCTATATTACCTAATGTTTTGGGTGATTTAACACCAATGTAATGGAAGAAGTGTAGGGAGAAACTACCAAGTGTTGTCCTCCAACCTTTATTGTTTTCCGTTGTATAAAAATCACTTTGGAGCTGGTGTGTACCCACACATGTGCTAAGGACAACCTACCTTGTAAAATTCGATGTGTATGGAGTTCTATAGATTGTGTTGATACCTTGTAAAATCCAAAGTGTATGGAGCTCTGTAGACTATGTTGAACCCACTCATTGTGTAACCCACTATGCCATGGATGAAAATTGGCTGAAATGTATCTTGGTATTGTGTTGTGTATTGTGTATACCTTGTATGTAGACCCAAAAGATGCCCCCTTCTTTGGGGGTGCATGTGACGTCACTCTAGGAGTATGTGGCCCCAAAAGAGGACCAACCATTGTATATGTGCCCTGCATGGGGAAGGGAATGTGCTTGGTAAATACCAAGGCACATGTAAACAAGTGGCTAGGAAAGACAAGTGTTAGTGTAAACAAGCATGCATATAGAAGACAAGTGTATGCTACGAAGACAATGTATAAGCAAATAATGTAAACACCCAAGAAGACAATCATGGACCATGAAAAGTGGGTTACAAACACGGGACACCACTCATGATGTCGCAAGACACTTAAGGCCCGTAGTGGCTGCAAAAATACAAGTTTGCACACAAGACAAAGTGAAACGTCCGCAAACAAGACAAATAATAGCAGAGACAAAGTGATAAACAAGTATGGAAGAAAACATCCCTGCATAACATATGTTGCACATGAAACACCCGTTAGCATGCTAGAAAAATAAAAAGTATGTCAAAACATGTATAACCTGATAATGTAAAGTGCTAAGTACAAAATGAAACAATAACACCTGTAGTGCACAAAAGTGGATGCCCTCAGGAACTGTTGTGGGACTGGTACTAGGTCCAAACATCTATGTTGCGTATGATAGACCTGTAGAATATGTGATCACAACTAGAAAATCAAATGAACACACACATGTGTGTGGTAAAAATAATGACATATAAGATATCTATTTAGCATGTGTAATAAATTGAACATGTAAACACATGAGTGAGCAAGAGTAAATACAACCATAAAATGTAGTATGTTATCAATGGATATAATGGAATATGATATGAATGATGGAGCCACATGCCACCCAAGTGAATGAAATTGTATGAAGTGAGGTTCATTTGGTATTCCTTCTCGGTAGTAAAAATGAACCAAAAACAAGAGTGCATCATCGGGAAGTGATTGAAGCATGTATTGTGTGTAGCGGGTTGTGAAGAATATATAGTGATGATGTGTGACATAGATTTGTAAGTATGTGTGACCATTTACCCTAAAGCTTATATCAGAACTAGATGATGTGGCCAAAATTGATGATGTAACCTACGACATATACCACTAAATGATGCTAGAAGAATTGATCTTGTAGTCTAAAGTGTATATCACTAATCTAGGAATGTCACATGAGAAAATGTGTGAATGGTTGTGAGTGTGATGTGGTTGATTTGCAATGTATACCCTCAATAGTACAAAGTATGGACTATGAGATGAGATGAGAGTGCGTCATACGGTAGTGAGTGCAACATGCAAAAATTAAATGTGTAAAATGTGGAGTATGTGTGGTAATATTGGTAATGAGAAAATGTGAGATAGTGTGGAGTGTGGGATGTGTTATGTGTTACGCAAGGTGTGTAAAGCATGCATGTTGTATATTAATGTAGTGTGTAGAAGACGTGTATGTAAAATGTGTGATAGGTAATGTAATAAGAAAATTTCAAATGTGTAGAATATGTATTGTATAAGGTGCGTAGAAGATGTAGGGGTAGAATGTGTATAATGTATAAAATTCAAAGTGTGAATAACACCTAATAGATGAAAAATGTAAAATGTATGAGGTAAAATGCAATATAATGTGTAGGGTCATGTGAATATGTGTAATGCCTAATGTGCAAGTGTCTACCATACAACGTGTGAGGTTCATGTGTATAGGATGCCCTCAATAGTCAAGTGTGAACCGAATAACAAGAGTGTGTCATTAGGTAATGGTTGAAGTAGATGCGTATGATAAAATGTACATGTAAATATCCGGGAGAAGTGATGAAAATGTCACGTGATGTTAGAGGGTGTAGAGATGTCATGGCCCCCAAGTGTGTGTTGGTGAATAGACTATCTGGTGAAAGTAAATGGTGAAGGTCCTATACTCGATGTAGGTGGCAATGAAGGTGTATGACCATGCTCTAAGAGTGGTGGTATATGGGATAAATTTTGTATTGGTGAGTGAATTCTATATTTATGTGAGTGATGAGTGTCTGTGGATGGTGCGGTGTTAAAAACATTGTAGGTGATGGAGATTTATGCAAAGTAGAATGTAGCGGTAATGCATACCGAAGTGGAATAAAATAGGGTGGAGATGTGTTTCTAGATGTAGTAACCATCCTGGGAATGGGCCTATACCATCGTGTTGGACTAGCAAAGTGATGAGACTGTGTAGGTTATATGCGAGTAGGTTAACTAGGAGCAGATGGTGCTTTAGGCTCTATAAGTCGATGTGCACTAGATGGAGTAGGTTATGTGTTAACAAATGCGTGAGGAGATCATGACCATGGGGTAGATGGAGGCACACCATTGATAGCAATAACTTGATTTTTGTGAATGAATTTGAGGCACAAATGGGTCATGGAAATAATAGACTGAGACCTGCGAATCCAGTTGAGACCTAGGAGCATGTCACACCCTTCAACCGTTTGTCCCACAAGCAAGGGCACGAACATTGCGAGAGGACCTATTATAACGTGAAGTTTGAAAACACCATATAAATTGTTCATGGGATAAGAGATGTGTGAATGTGGATAACCAATAACATCAAGAAGTGGAATATAACATGTGTTGATGGTCCATGATGGATCAACCTTGGTATTATTGATAGGGGTATATCCGATAGAGGCACGAATATGTAAGTGATTAGAAGAAAATGTGGCATGATAATCATGATTAAAAAAAGAGATGACTGGTGGAGAAATATTAGTATTAGCAACTAAGAAATAAAGGGCCCCCAATGTAGGAGGAGATGTTGAGTGATAAGTATAATTAGTTGATGCATCAGGGGGTTTTCTTGTTGTGTTGTGTAGGTGGATTATCAAATATTTTGAGCTTGCGAGTGTAGTTGGGTGGTGCAGAGGCTATAAACTCTAGAAACTCAAGCTTGTTGTCGATAAGATCCTTGATGATGGTGTGGAGTTTGAGGTACCTATTTGTAGAGTGTCCCACACATCGATGATAGTCGCAGTGAAAATTTTCATTGTAATTTCTTCCTTTTGGTCGTGATGGGTCTAATTCAAGTGGTGGAGGAAGCGTGATAAGATTTCTCTCAAGAATCTATTATAAGATGAGATATGGGGTAACAAAAATTGGTGAATGTGCATTGAGGTGGTTGCGATTAAAGCTCTTTAGTATTAGTTATTGCATTGATAGTGATTTTTCATCATTGAGTTTTGCGGTGGATGGTTTGAATGTTGACTTATTTTAAAAGCGAGTGGAGGATTATGCTTGTTTTTATATTTAAGCTTTCCAATGGATAAAAGTTTGGTTTCAAAATCTTGAGAGTATGATAGAGTTGATTGAATGAAGGAGAGGTCTCAAAAATAACGCTCTCCTAAAGCGGTGGTAATAGGCTTTGAACACATAAGTCCTGAAGCTAAGAGTCGGCTAACACATTGGTCATTTTAGCCAAGTTATTTTTGCATTGTAAGACATAATCAACGAGATGTTCATTAGACCCTTATTTAATTTGTGCAAGTTGAGTATAAGAGATCTTGGATCCGATGTTAATATAAAAGTGAGTAAGAAAGACATTGACAACATGTGTGAAAGATGTAACCAAGTGAATAGATATGTCATAGAACCACCACATTGCATAATCATGCAGATCGTGAGGGAATATTTTTACCAAAAGAGTATCGTCATCCACAAAATCTAGACAAGCCACACGGAATGCTCGAGAGATGTTTTTGTGGGTCACCATGTCCATTAAAAATGGGAAGCTCGGGGATGAAAAAATTAGGTGGAAATGAGTTAGCGAGAAATGGTTGTTGCAAATGGAGTATCTTTGTAATATAGTGGAATCTAAAGATGGATTTGCACGAGACATATATTGCCATAATTTGTGGATTTATTCTTAGAGATATTGATAAAGGGAGGCTAGCTCTTGAGTGCCAGCGGAAAGATCTTATCGTGTATGAGAAACAAGAGGTGGAGTATAGTGATTAGTAGGAGTAGGAATAAAGATGAGGACTGTGTGCAAATGTGTGGAAGAGTAGAGGCAAGCGGTTGAGTAAGTAGCAATGATGGTGGGAATAGTGGTGGAAATATTAAGCTCCACAAGGTTAGTAGCTTTCTCACAAACAACATATAAGAGAAAGAATAGATCTTGGGGATGTGCAACAATATGATAATTAATAGATTTAAGATGAGTTTCATTAAATTCTTCAAAATATTGAGCCATGATAAGAGGATAAGAGCCCTAAATGGAAGGTTGATTTAAGCATCGAGTTCACCAAAATGATTAAACTAAAATGGAAATATAATAGTCTAATCTAGATGTTATAGGAGCATTAAATAATTAAATAAATGAAAAAATAAAGTATTGAAACAATACCCAAAGTAACATAAGCAATGAAATATATAAACCCTAAGAGAAAATAGGGTTAGGAGAGCCTTCGCTGATTTGAAGATGTTGCATGACTCGCGTGCCAGTAATGGAAATTGGCTAACCAAGAATAGGAAAATGTTGCAGGAGCTTCAAATAATGTAGATCCGAGTGATTTAGCTGGACTAGGGCACCTCAAGAGTGATAGGGGCACCTATGGGTGTCATGGTCTGAATTATAGGTGCCTCTGTCTGCACAGTTGATCAAAAATCTGAATTTTCGTGGTCGTAAGATGTATACACTCTTTCGCTTCTTATCGCGTGTATTCCATCGCACTTCACCAAATTTCATTGTAAATCAAAGATAAAAGAATCAACTACAAGACCCCAAACCAAGCATCAAAACCCTAAAAATAAATATGCATATGAAGGGGTCAGACTATCCTCAGCTACCAAATTGATGGACTTATCATTGAGTGTTGCACTACATCTCAGACCCAATGTAGTTCTAGGTGTGTGTGCATGGAATTGTGCCCTAGGTGCTCTTGTGCATGTCACACTTTGTGAGTAGCGATCAATAGCTAGATGTAGAATGTAAATAATGTGTGCATGAAATAAAATAGAACTCCCATCTTATGAAGTGTGGCTTGGTCCTTCACTATGGTCACATAACTTTATATTTATATGGTTCCTTGCTTTAAATTTCACAATTAACCTCAAGAAGGACAATTACCAAAAGATAAATTGTTCAAACAAATAAAAAGGACCCAAAAAGATGAGAGCAAGGTGTAAAGAGGATAGGGGCACCTAGAGGAGGTGAGGGTTCCCGATCTAGCATCTGGTAGAGTCTGTAGGTGTCTAGGGTGTCAAATGACGAAGGGTTAAAGTATAGACTGAACAAGAAGGAGCGCAAGACTGAAAACATCAACTGAAAGGAAAACAAAATGGCCAAAGACATGGGTTAATTGGTACTTTTCTACCATAGGAACCATATGAATAGTAGTATGTAACTAGACTAGATAAACTGTGTGATTTTGTGTCTACACGTTGCATTTTTTATTTCAAGACAAAATTCAAGATATGGAAACAATGATTGCATCTCTTAAATCTAAAATTCAACATCTCAAGGATGTTTCTCAAGCTCATGCTAGTTCTCCTTCTACATCTCATCCCGCTTTATGTCTTCTACATGTGCTCATATCAATACACCTCAAGTTTTACCACTACTGGAACCTCTCAAGTTTGAGCTCAATGCTAAGTAACATGAAATTATTCCTAGGCTCCTTACTCACCAATTGATCAATTTTCCAACTACTCATTGCTATCCTCCTTATTGGCTTGCCAACTATCAAGGTCTCCCATTTTTCCATTATCATCGAATCAATGGACATAATGAAAATGATTGTTATGCTTTAAAACAAAGAATCAAGAACCTTGAGCATCAGGGTTTTATCTCATTTGCTACACAACATTCTATTACATACCCATCTCCAAATATTGTATCCAAATGGGTTCCTAAATATTATTCATCTATGTTTAATGAGCATCATGCCATCACTTCTAATGTTCCTTCTTTGATCAATCAAGTGCTACCTATCCAGAGTAAGACTCTTACTAAATAAACACCTCTTAAAATCATATTCCATCACCTCCTCCTACTAAGTCTTCTACCACGTCACCAACTCCTAAGTAACCTCCTCTAAAAATCAGACAACACCTCCTCCTCTCAAGTATTCTTCAACATTATCAATCCCACATAAGCTACAACCAATCATTTTTGTCAAGGAAACTACTCCTTATAGAGATCCCCTTAGAAACATCGGATAGATCTCATCGACACTAAAATTTTCCTCCATAATTTCTATTTCATTAATGTATGTATTAGGAATAGGATGTTGTTAAGTATAATTAGTAGTAGCGTCGATAGAAATAACGGCGCCGTCAAGATGGGTGCCGCCAATAATGTGGAATACGGTATGATCAACAAAGTACAATAGGAATGTTGTAAAAAGTAAATATTTGTCGTAAGTGGTCCGGTAATGTTAAAATGTCAAAGTTTGGGTAATTAGAAGTAGGGTCTACGTGATTAGGAATTAGAAATATTATATTGGTAATAAGGACAAGGAGTGAGGTCATAAATATTTTGTGTATTTTATTTGTAAAAAGTCTAAAAATATGGAACCCATGTAAAATGATAAGGTTTATCTTATCTTAACAAATAAGCTTACATGTACAGATAAGAGTTAAGGTATGGAATATGATTCGTCAGAGTGGATTTCTTATCCTATCTTAGAGATAAGATGGATAAGCTTGGAAGTTCTATAAATAGAGAGGCTACCCCCCTCATTTAGCATAAAAAGAAGTAGTGAGAAATATTGTAGGAAGTGTGCAAAGGAAGCCATCAGTTAAAGGTGTGTTGAAGAAGCCATCAAGAGGTGTAATTGTAAAGTTTCTCCCATAGTCTTGTTGAAGTACCTCATGGGTGAGATTGTAACAATTTTATGTTAATATTATAATTTACTTTGATATTTCAGATTTGTCATCATTCCGTCTTATCATAGTCGATGGTATTCTTGTGTTCGGTTGTTGTTTTGTTTCCATATTACATCCACCAAACTAAAGGCTGTGCATTAGTAAATAATCATAGCACGAGGAGTTCCCGGTGAAGAATTATCATAGTGCCGGATTGGTGATGACATTTTGGTTCCGTTGCCAGGACCATTCCTCATTGGTGGATTTTCTGGAGAGATATTCCCACTTAGTCAAAAATCAATTAGAGGGTAACCTTGTTTTTACTGTGCATAGTAGTTACCATGGTAAAGTCATTTTTACCGTGAATAGTAGTTACCATGATAAAGTCATTTTTGCTGTGAATAGTATTTATCACAGTAAAGTCACTTTTTACCGTGAATAGTATTTACCACAGTAACTTCACTTTTTACCGTGAATAGTGTTTACCACAGTAAAGTCAGTTTTTACTGCAGTAAGTTAAGTTTTACCATAGTTTACCGTGGTCATTTCTATTTTACTATAGAAAGGTGTAAAGTCACTTTCTAGTATAGTGATTCCAATTATTTGTGCACATAAGTCTTGTTAATTGTACTTGTGGGTTGGTATTTCACGGTGGTTACTTTTGAAAATGGGAAAGATTCTTGTTTTTTCAGCTCAATCTAATGAAGATGCTTCTTCTTTCATTCAAGAGTTTAAACGATCTTGTATTTGTAATGGCCTTATAAGAAGGGGAACAATGGTGAATTTTTCCTACCTTTTTGGATGATTCAAAGCACTTAGGTGGTTTGAAACACTAGGTGATAATGTGAAAAATTCATAGGATTTATTAACTCGAAAGTTTTCTTGAAGAATTTGGTGAACAACAGAAATATGCAGATCTCATGATCGAGATCATAAAGCTATCCCAAGGAGAGAAGGAAAAGATAAGGGATTATCATGCTCATGTTCTAGAGCTAAGGAGGAAACTCGATGCCCAGATCCGGAAGGAAGGATTAGCGGATGGGTTGATGAATGGCGTGGATAATCTCCTCTGTAAGCACTTCATTCTTGGGATGAAGCCAGAGATCAGACAACGAGTGAAGTATGACCACCCAACTACCATTGAACAAGCAAAGGAGATTGCAAGAAGGCAAGAAGAAAGCATGGAAGAGGAGCCCAAAGAAATTGTGGCTAAAGTAGAGCCTACACCAGCGCCTTTGGTCCAGAATCCACAACCACTCCCGGTGAGCACAAATATTTCTCCTAGTACATCTCCTGAGTATGAAGATCTACTCAAAAAGATGGGTCAGTTAACTATTAATCTTCTTCAAGGAATGGAATTTAGTTCTCAGGGAGGAGATAGAGGTCCAAAAAGAAATATTTCAAGTTGTTTGTTATGGTTGTTATAAAAGGGTCATTATAAGTATAATTGTCTAGATAGAGCTTCTACATCTGGTAAAGGAGATAATGATAAAGGAAAAGCACCTGTGAATTCTTTTGATGTAGTAGATAAGAGCAGAAATAATGAAGTAGATGTGTTTGTAACAAAAAGAAAGAAAGAAAAAGATAATCAAGATGGAAATGATCCTAAGAAGATGAAAGAAGAAACTAGTAAGAAACATAGGAGAAGAAAGTTGGGTGTGCAGGATTTTCTGATTTCACAGGGGCAAGGACCATACTCCATCTTGGAAGATCTGTCCAAAAGGCCTGTAAATATTACATATGGTCAACTCTTGGCTATGTCTTCTGAGAAGAGGCGGGAGTTGCGAGGTGGACTCAATACTCGAAGAAGGAAGGAGGTTGAGGTCCCCTGTTTTTGGAGGCGAGGCAGATCCCTATGCTCCACAAGCTGAGGTATTATGTAATGGTATTTCAATTCATGATGTCTTAGTTGATGGAGGTGCTGCAGTTAATGTAATGACCGAGTCTGTAATGAATATGTTGGGTTTAAAAATTGATCGCCCTTCAACACTTATGTTAAGGTCATTAAATAAGGGAAAACTAAACCGAGAAGGTGTAGTTTCAAATGTGGCAAATATCTGTTATGGGTGTTGTATGTGTGGTAGACTTTCAGGTGATGAAAAATGGTACTGTTGCGTACCCAATGCTGTTGGGAAGACCATGGCTAAGGAGAGTTCATGCAAGAAACTACTGGAATGAAGGTTTCATGACACTTGGACGTGGTAGAGAGGGTGAAGATAAACGTGATCCTCGACATCATAAAGCGTAACTCGTGGATTCAAGTGATGAAAGCGATGATTGGACATCCTCGATTACTCTAGTACCAGTGAAGTGGACACGAAGATGAAGAAAGTGAGGTGGATTTTCGATCATGGATATCCTTCCGGTCACACCAACTCATAACGCCATAAAATTATCCGAAGAAGAAGTTGATGATCGTCTCCAACAAATAAAGATTGGTGATGTTGTGATGGAGACTGAGAAGGAATCCTACCTCCATCTCTTTCGAAGGTACATACACTGTTCACTTTTGATTACAAGGAACTTCATCAAGTAAGTTGGGTAGAACATTGTATTGAGTGGTAGATGGTGCTAAGTCCATAAAGCAAATGCCATATAGAATGAATCCTAATTTTTCCAAGACTGTAAAAGAAGAAATAGATAAGTTGCTTGATGCAAGATTCATATTTCTTTGTGGAGAATTCGAATGGGTTTCTCCCATGGTGATCTCAATAAAAGAATGGGAAGCTACGCATTTGTGTTGATTACGGGAAGCACAATAAGGCAACAAAGAAGGATCATTACCCTCTTCCATTTTGGATCAGATCTTGGGACGGAAGTAGGCGGCCAGAGTGTTATAGTTTTCTTTGATGGATATAGTGGCTACAATTAAGTTCGTATAGCGAGAAAAAAAAGAACAGTTGAAGACCACGTTCACCACTCCTTGGGAACGTTTGCTTATAGAGTTATGCCTTTTGGGTTGTGTAATGCTCCAAAGCAACATTCCAACGCGTTTGATGAATAGGGTGTTTGAACCCTACATTGGGACCTTCATCGAGTATTTTGGATGATTTTTACATCTATGGAAGCAAGTTGGACCACCCGCACTGATGGAGACAACATTTCAAAGGTTAGATGAAGCACAAGCCTCACTAAACCCTACAAAGTGTGTCTTTGGATGTTCTAAAGGCGTTTTGTTAGGGCATGTCAGATCCAGAGATGGTATTGGTAGTGCGATCCGATAAAGTTTCAAAATCAAAGATTTACCATTTCCTATTAATAGAAGTAAGTTGAGATCATTTTTAGGCCATGTGGGTTACTATAGAAGGTTCATCAAGAATTTCTCAAAGATTGCATAGCCACTAACCCAGTTCTTGAAGAAGGATGTTACTTATGAACCAGGAAATAAGGTGCATGAAGCTTTTGGACAACTAAAGGAAGCCCTGGTGTCTTCACCTGTTTTGAAGAATCCAGATTGGAGCAAGCCATTCATTGTGTACATTGATGCCTCGATGCAAAGACTAGGAAGTACTTTGAGCCAAAAGGATGAAAATGGGAATGAACATCCAATTTACTTTGGGAGCAGACAAATGAGCGATCTTTGAGGTAAATTATATCAGAATCAAAAAGAGGCTCGCTATCATTTTTGTTGTAAAAAAGTTTAGAAATTACTTGCTAGGGCAAAAATTTCTAGTTGTAACAGACCATCAGGCTCTAAAATATATTGTAAATAAGCCTAACCCATCAGGGAGGATAGCAAGATGGATAATTTTGCTACAAGAATTTGAATTTGATATTATAGATAGGCCAGGAAAGAAGCATGTCAATGCAGATGCACTCTCTCGAGCCTATGATGGTTTAGGATCATCTTGTGATGATGATGATTTCCCCGATGCAACATTGTTATCCCTTGACACAATCCCTAGTGAATACATAGATATTTGGAATTATCTGAATGAATTCAAGTTTCGATGGTGCCAATGCAAAGACTAAGAGAAAGATTACCCAAGCCGAGTCGTCCATATTCTATTCTCGCATGGAGTATTATTTCGAATAGGACCTCGATGGACATCTGACAAGAGGGTTGGACGTGATCAAGGGAAGGAACTACTAGAAGAATTCTACAATGGTACATGTGGAGGGCACTTCTCTGGACAACTTACAAAGAAGAAGGATCTTGGATGCAGTTATCACCGCCCACTCTTTTTAAAGATTGTTATAATTATTGTAAGACATGTGATATTTGTCAAACACATGGTAACCGTAAGACTTCATCAGCTCCATTATGTCCTATTCTTCCCCTTGGTCCCTTTGAAAAGTGGGGAATAGACATTGTAGGTCCACTTCCAACTACATCACGCCAAAATAAGTATATTGTAGTTACACATTATTTAACCAAGTGGGTCAAGCTAGGCCATTGAAAACACTTCCATGGATGAAGTGGCAAGGTTCATGTAGGAACGCATTGTCACCAGATTTGGTTGCCCATTAGAAATTGTGTGAGATCAAGGAAGCCACTTCATTAATGAGGTGGTAGAAGCCCTAGTCAATAAGTTTTCTATTAAGCACAGGAAGGCAACAACATACAAGCCAAGCACAAATGGACAGGTGGAACGAATTTTTTTTTGTGTTGTGTCAAATTCTAGCAAAAGATGCAGCCTTGCAGTACATAAATGGGATAAAAGGATTCATGCAAAGATTGTGGGCATATAGGGCAACATCAAAGTCAGCAACAGGATACTCCCCATTTTAGTTGGCCTATGGCATTGATCCAGTTCTTCCTATTGAGTTTGATATTCCCACTGTAAGAGTTATGAAAAATGAAAGGATGGATGAAAGTGATTCAGTAAAAGAAAGGTTAGTACATCTTCATTTCTTTGGAGGAAATGAGAGAATCAAAGCAAAGGATACAAGCCATAAGAAGAAAATGAAGCAGAAGGAGTACTTTGATCAAAAGATCCGGTGGTCTCCATTTCATGTGAATGACTTGGTTCTAGTATATGATTCCAGATACAAAAAAAGAAGACAGAAAATTTCTTCCAAAATGGATGGGGCCCTACAAAATAGCAGTTGTGCATGAAAATGGTACGTACCAACTGGAGGAATTGGATGGCACTCCCATTACGAAATGGGTCAACCACGACAAGTTGAAGATTTTCCAAGCACTGAAGAATCTACTCCGGGACAAGAGTAGAAGCTAGGAAGGGGAAGATGTCGACACTAAAATTTTCCTCCATAATTTCTATTTCATTAATGTATGTATTAGGAATAGGATGTTGTTAAGTATAATTAGTAGTAGCGTCTGATAGAAGATAACGGCGCCACAAGACGTGCAGTGCCGCCAATAATGTGGAATACGGTAGAATGATCCAAAGTACAATAGGAATGTTGTAAAAAGTAAATATTTGTCGTAAGTGGTTCGCAGTAATGTTAAAATGTCAAAGTTTGGGTAATTAGAAGTAGGGTCTACGTGATTAGGAATTAGAAATATTATATTGGTAATAAGGACAAGGAGTGAGGTCATAAATATTTTATGTATTTTATTTGTAAAAAGTCTAAAAATGTGGAACCCATGTAAAATGATAAGGTTTATCTTATCTTAATGAGATAAGCTTACATGTACATATAAGAGTTAAGGTATGGAATATGATTCGTCGAGTGGATTTCTTATCCTATCTTAGAGATAAGATAGATAAGCCTGGAAGTTCTATAAATAGAGAGGCTACCCCCTCATTTAGCATAAAAAGAAGTAGTGAGAAATATTCAGGAAGTGTGCAAAGGAAGCCATCAGTTAAAGGTGTGTTGAAGAAGCCATCAAGAGGTGTAATTGTAAAGTTTCTCCCATAGTCTTGTTGAAGTACCTCATGGGTGAGATTGTAACAATTTTATGTTAATATTATAATTTACTTTGATATTTCAGATTTTTCATCATTCCATCTTATCATAGTCGATGGTATTCTTGTGTTCGGTTTTTGTTTTGTTTCCAGATTACATCCACCAAACTAAAGGCTGTGCATTAGTAAATAATCATAGCATGAGGAGTTCCCGATGAAGAATTATCATAGTCTTGGATTGGTGATGACAGATCTCCGCCTCATCACACACTTGGAGGGCATCATGCTTACCCCCCCTCCTAGCATCATCAAGTGTCTCTAATTTCTACTATTATGTTTCTTGTTTCATACTTCCTATTTCTAAACATCAACCATACACACCTTATATTGTCACTACCCTATGACGCACTATAGTTATGTGGTTCATAATCAATTGTTTAGGGTCTAAATTTGAAATGAACCTCACCCTATTCACTCTTCATGTTATGTGCTTCATGATACATCTTTTTAACACATACTTTGAAACCACTTCTCAATGACGCACTCTTGTTCTATGGTTCATTCTTGACCATCGATGGGTCTTTTATAAATTAACTTCATCTCATACTCATTCACATTCATCAGGGGGCACATTACTCCTATCACATTCATATTGCATATCATTCCATCTCACTTATTCACAACATATTGCATATCTTGGTTGCATTTACTCCTTACTTATACTTACATGTACACTTTGTTTCCAAGTTAGACGAATTCTTTGTATGTGATTATATTTTCTATATACACATGTGCATTCACTCATTCTTTAGTTGTGAATGTAGACTTCCTACATATCTTTACATGCAACACTGATGTGTGGCATGATACCTTTTACCAGTCCCACTGAGGCTCATGGGGGCATCTACTTTCTCACACAACACGTGTTATTGTTTCATTATTTAGTACTTCATATTCTTACTAACACACTACTTTCCATTGATATGTACATGATTTGACATAATTTTTATCTTTTAACATGTTAATGGGTGCTTCATGTATAACATTTTCTTTGCAGGATTGTTTGCCACCATAGTTGTCTATTTATCTTACTTGATATTGTTTTTCATTGTATGTTATTATTTGCGGGCTATGCCATTTGTCTTGTGTGTACACTGTATAATTTTGGCCATTTTGGCCCTGATTGTCTTGTGACATTGTGAGTGATGTCCCATGTTTGAAACCTACTTTTCACAATCTATATTGTCTTTTTTTGGTTACATTGTCTTCTATTGTATGTTTTCTAGATTTTTCTACTAATGAAAGTATCTATCCACTTTGTTTGCATGTGACTTGGTTTCTACCATGCACATTCCCCTCCCCCTGTAGGGATACAATTCATATTAGTTTAAGGTCCTCTCCTTTGGACCACATCATCCTATCAACGTCACATTTGCCCCAAACAAGGGGGGCATACATTGTGTGAATCGGTCACCCCCTTACAAAGAGCTCGAGCTACGAGATCGATATGCATATTATAGAATAAGCACATGCTACGATTATAAACAACCTAGAATCTAACTTAGGTCCTCGGATTCAACATGACACTAGTGCCCGGATACAAACATTAGTGCTTGGGTGTTGTTTCCCTTTCTTGGGTTCCTATGACCAAGGGGAAGTTCTGGTTACTTTCTTAGATCAACATAGTTCATAGAACTAGTTTCATAGTATAGGCGCGAGTTCTCAAGTAAGTAGAATGCATTATTTCTCCATATCAACTCGTAACAATACGACACTAAATACAAAACTAAACACAAAAGAACACAAGATGTACCATCTGCAATGGTGCTTATTTGGGAAGCAATCATGGAAGGAGGGTAACACTAGACATCTATCGTGGCATGAGATCACCTAAAAAACTTGCACTTGGTGTGAGATCTCCCAAAAACTCGTTCTTGGTGTGAGATCGCCCAAAAACTCGCACTTGGCATGATATCGCCCAAAAACTTGTTCTTGGTGTGAGATAGCCCAAAAACTTGTACTTGACATGAGATAACCCAAAAAAACTCACTCTTCTACAACATTTCAGGACATTTTCTATCATTTTCACTCTTCACGAGATCAAGTGTTCCCTTTCCTTTTACACACTTTTACACACTTTTACAAGAGTTTTCATAATACATGACTTTTACTCCTCTTTCACTCTTTTGTTGCATGTTAGTCCTTAATACACGACAAGAATCAACCCTTCATTAAGCACAATAATAGGTATAACACCATATGCTTAACCGTAGGGTCACTTCCTCTTTCTTGGTTTCCACGCTTCATTTTTATCACTTCACACTTTTACTTGTTTACTCGGCACGCTTGACCGTCAATCTACAAGAAACAAAAGGTATGCATATTCTAACTACTTTATGTTATCAAGTATTCACACAACATAAAGTAGGGGCAAATGTAGACACAAAATCATGCACTTGGGTATAGTCCTAGGTCCTAAAAGCATACTTGCATTCATATGATTCATAGGCAAGAAAACTAGTAATTGATGACTTATTTCTTGTCTTCTTTCTAGTCTTTCACACCCTACATACGCTGTTTCAGCCAGATTCTAGCGACCAAGTGCCCTCGTCCCCTCTAGGCACCCATGTCTGCTTTCCACCTTACTCACTCTCTTTGTCCTTTTTTATCTTTTGGGAATATTATTTTCTTATGGGTCGGCCTTCTAATTGTCAATTCTACTTAAATTCAACTAAGGGAATCATATAAATACAAAGCTATGTGACCAAAATAAAGTACCAAGATCTAAGAATTTATTATCATCACCTAAGCTTGCATCCAAAGGCATCTAAGAGCACTAAAGGCATCCATCTAGCATCCATTCAAGGGATAAGGGATTGCATTTTCTACATACACTTCATAGGAAGGGGAAGTTCATTTTTCCATCCATACATCTATTTACATTGGTACATCTAGTTATCACCCATTATTAAGTGCACTTGCATAAGGGTTTCTAGGGCATGATTCTCTCACACATTCATAAGAACTACATGGAGTCTGAGATGTAGTGTAATGCTCATTCGTAAGTTCAATTAGTCGGGTGACCGCCGAGGTCAATCCAACTCCCCATATCACATCTTTTTATTTTTGGGATTTGATGTAGTTTGAGGGTTTTATATGTCTTCATCTCTTTAAGGTTACAGGAAAATTCATTGATCATTCATCATGGTCACAAGTGCCGAGCAGAGGTATCGGTGCCTAGGTTCCCTTGCCCTAGACCAACCTCATCCGATAGTTCTAGAATTTCTTGAGCATGGTTACTGACAGTCTACCTTTCCTGTTCATCATTTGTCTCAACCCAAATCACCTTTAGGGAAGCACAAATCAGCTAAGTCACTCTTTCCCTCTCTTACACTTAGGGTTTCATATTTATCTAACTTATTGTTTGTATCATCTATATTCTAACATATATATATCATTGTACATCGTTACTCGCAATATCTAGGATTTAACATTACATTAAGCATAAGTTCTATTTTGTTCGATCTTTAATAAAATCATTACAGATTTAAATAGAAAAGAAAACCCCATTATTTTCATTTTTCTCGAAACGTAATAGTAAACAAGGATTTAGAAAATCCATGCTTGTGACTATAAATACTTTTGCAACTTTTCCACAAGTTCTTCGCCCAAAAAACTCCAAAAATTCGAAGAGCAAGAACCCCCAAAATACTTCTCCAAATTAAACATCTTAAACTCTAAAAATAACATCATCTATATTTAGCTAGACAAGCCATTAAAAATTCCACAAAAATCTACCTTGAAAACTCCATGCACAACTCAAAGGAGAGAAGTCGAACAACAAACAAAACAATAAAAATGAAACTACATTACATGTCAAAGCTTCTACAAGAAGCTTCCCCATTCCCAAAAATATGAGTACAAGAAATTAATTACATTAAATTTTAGCAGAAGATCAACTCATGGCGTGGGTGAACTCACCCATACTTTCCTTCCAACAATGCATGGTGCTTAGATGAGTGGTCAAAGACTTAATCAACCCATATAATTTACCAAGTTTTCATGGTGTTGGTCAATGACCATTATAAATTTAAACATTGCACTATCACCTTTCCATAGTCTAAGACCATCTAAATAAAATATTTAACTTTCCAAATTTGATTATGGTCTTTGACCAACAAGGGTAAACAAAGCAATATCATCTTACCTCACACCCAATATAGGAGGAGACCATTATTAAATGTAACCATTATCAATTGTAATCATGGTCGATGACCAATAAATGATAAATCACGATAAGAATACATTAATTGACCTTGTTATTGCCTTGCAAAAATAACTCGCATTACGGTCTAAGACCAACGGTCATTATTAACAATTTGCGTTATGTATGGTCAAGACCAATTATACATTATTTTACATTTCCAACAAGATAATTATTCAATTAAACTTTTACCTTGTCAATGTGTTGTTATCAACTAATTTTGACTTCACAAAATTATAACATGAAAATTTAAAAAAAAATCAGAAGTGTCCTTTCTCATGGTTTATCACCTTCATTATGATCGTTTTATTCTTCTGATCATTTTGGCCTTTGTTTCGTTCATTTCGGTTAAGTGGTTCTCCCTCTATGTCGTAAACAATGTTTTAATTAATTAATTAATATTTAATAATATTTTACCTTTTATTTAATAAAATTAAATTTATTAAATTTTAGGGTTTTTAATTAATAAATATTGATTTAATCCTCATAAAAGTTTGTTCGAAAAATTTGGAAGAAGTTTCTCATTTTCTCCACGTGGGCATTTAATTTCCATGAGCAATTGTCATGGGAAATTATAATTTTGCTTCCTCATCCAAGAAGCGGGAAGAAGATGGTTACAAGGAGTTGCAGAAGTAAGAGAAATTGGGGAAAAGTAAGAAGCAAGGAAATTTTGTAGATATCTAGAGCCAGAAGAAAGAGAATCTCATTCCACAGGCACTCCTTAGCTTTCATACGGAAAAACGGCATGAGCATTAGCTAGAGCCAAGCAACCTTGAAAGCTCTAGGTGGTTGTCTCCATCAAATTCATGCCCATAGCCTAATTCAAGCTCTTCTACACAATCAAGATCAAGCTCTTTATTTTTGCACGAGCTCGTGCTTAGAATAACATCAAAGACTCAATTTTGGAGTTTTTTTTCTTTTATGTGTCGTATTGTTTTTATTAAAATTGTTTTTACTTATTTGTATTCATATTTGACGTGGCCACCTAAGGAAACACAGTTGTTTAGTTTTTGGTTTTTTTGCTCAATTCAAAGGCCACATAGGTTAAGCAAATGGCTACATATTAGCCTGAGATTATTAGCATCCCATGTCATCACACAACTATCCACGCAGATCCATCATGCATAATTTCCATGCACCACTTTTGAATAGACTACGAAGGTCAAGGGAGAACAAAAAGCAACACAAGCCACACACAGGTAAAGAGAAGATAGTCCACACAAGAGAGAAGAAAATCCATGCAAGGGAGAATATATCCATGTAGCCGAGGCAAAAAAATCCATGCAAGCCAAATAAAATATCCCACACATTCACCGTGGTAGGCCATTGACATCACGAGAGGGAGGTAATCGTACGACGGAAAAGTGACATGCGAGCATGGGAATATACAAGTAACTCTTCCTCGCACCCGACCTCTTGAGATCGTGGCCGAGACAGGCCGGTCCAGTGGGGATGAAATATGTATGGGATACAGACAAACTAGTTAGGCAATCTAATGTCTTCGATACGCACTAGTGGAATTTTCGAATCTAAGGCAAAGAAGGCCCTTCTAACCCGAATCCGGTGTGATAGATCGATCGAGAAAGGATGACTACTCGAAGGCTCCAATCAATATCAAGCTCGCACGATCGATCTATAGGTTGTGGAATACGTGGAAAATGACCCGAGATAGTTTCGTGTATTTCTCCGAACAGGGTCATATGGTGGATAGTAAATGTAGTTGACTCTATGGACGATTCTCTGGCCTAGTCCAGAACTCTCTAGCTTTGTTAGCTGTTGTATCTAGTAAGGAGAACTGTTTGATGATGGTAGGTGGAAGTGGGGTAGATCTGAATACTAATGTGCGTAGGCTAGTGTCTATATCTGATTGACTTACGGATTCATTGGGTTGCGGGATTTGTGGATCACAACCGTAGACTCTTGGTTGTTGCGGTCCTGCTATGGTCATGCGTAGAGTTAGTTCCTAATCCCTAACACCCAGTAATTGTATGCTTTCTCAGCCTCTATATTCAAAACTAATAGTTGTGCTATCTTCTCAGAGTGCCTTACAGGCGTTCTTGCAACCTGAATTCTTAGGCTGGTATCTATGTCTGTGAGAATATCTCCTACGTCTGGCTGTGGGACCAAAGGATCACAACCAAAGGTTTTTTCTCTTTCAAGCCCTTCTACAGTCATGTGAATGTTTCTAGTAGGCAAACTTGTAGTTTGGTTGATTTGACCAAAATGTGTGTGCTTGGTCGTCTTCTATGTTTAACCCACTCAACTGGGAATTGATTTGTTGCAAGCTTACCATTGTTCGGAAGACTTGGATCCTAAGATTTTGGTCTATATCAGTTATTGCTATGATGAGATTGGGCTGAGGCACGATTGGCTCGAATATGTATTCCCTGGGCTCTCTAGGTCCCGTGATTGTCATGCAAAAGCAACAATATAAAACAAACTATAGTAAAATGAAATTTAATTATGTGAAATATATCTATAGCATATATGATTCCCCTATTTTTGTATTTTTTGACAAACTTTATGAATTTAAGAAAGCAGCTATTTAAAATATCTAGAATTGACGGCTAATATAATAACTTAAAACAAACAAAATAACCGAGTGTAGCTATTTGTCTGTGCAATTTTGTAGATCTATTCTAAACAATGAAATGACTTATCTAATCTATTTGCAAGACTCTCGATCCTACCTCGAAGTGGAGAGTGAATCATAGTTTCTCGAAACTATCAATCCCCACAGCCTGACTTCCACAGCAATATCGAAAGTAGAATTAACTCGAAATAAAGCAATTAACTACTCTATTTGATATGATTCTAACTAAAAATTTGAAAGCTAGAACTCGGATTCTGAGAACGTGGCGAATCCGATGGTGTGTGTGATCTTTTCCCTCAATGTGATCTCCACGTTCCTTCGTGTTCACGTGGATCCGTAAAAGCGTGTAATGCAAGCATCAGTCGAAGTAGATGTTGGGATAAAGGTAGCTTAGAATACAGTGATCGAATACGATGAGCGTAGGAGAGGGATAGCGCAAGAGTACATAGCTTGGCTTATGCAATTCCTAGCAGGATCTATCATGAGTCATGCAACATAAAACATCCGTAACTCCGAAACTATCTTGTTTAAAGAACAAAACTTGCAACTTTAATGGCTTCCTATTGGTAAAAGACTATACTATTCTAATGGATTGGATAAAATAACAGCAATACTTTCACAAGATGGATATGTGGCTTACTAACAAGTAAAATAAGGCTTAACTAAGCATGCAATGAAAGGAACTAAGCATTCTAAGCAAAATGAAAACTAAATCTATTGCAAAGAGAAATCAGAGGCAAATTTGAGGGGCCATTTGCTTGAGCACAAGCCATCTATTTATAGCATTTGGATTTACCCAAGGTAAAAACCAATTTGAACTCTTAAACTATAAACAATGGCAAAACACTATTCCAGGGAACCAGAATCATAAATGCAAGCCTATGGCGGTGAAAAAAGCTAGTAAAACGTTGAAATTACGTGAGTCGTGTTAAAAGAGCTTTCTGGAAAACGCGTAAAGGACCGCCGCCCTGAGCAGGGCGGTGGTTACAGGACCGCCGCCCTGTTTCAGGGGCGCGATAAGACGAGACCGCCGCCGCAGCAGGGGCGGCGGTTTCATTATGAAGAGAAAAAGGCCAAGAAAAGAGAGGAAAAGGGAAAAACAAAGCACACGGGGGCTAAGCGGGGCATGCGGGATGTTAACGCACACTTGGAGAGCTTTTTGGATCCCAAACACCTTGCGAGGAGACTTGTATCATCATTGGGGCACGTGTCACGTTGTTCGGCAAAGACAATACCTTACAATTTTGGGTACGACAAGAACCAAGTATTTAAAATAGCCCACACAAAAAGGAGGTCCATCATGTAGCTATCTACATGGTTCACACAAGGGGGAAGGAAAGATAAACCATGCACAACCAAGATTGACCCATCACATACCCAAGTATGAAGGACCGGTGAAAAATCATACTCACCAACACAAAGTGGTGGTTATAGTTGATCCAGAGCCTACACAAAGCATGAGCTCGAGTTTTGGTTTACAAAGTTAGTTTTAAGGTAGTTCAGCTTTCTAAGGTTAAACTCATAATATTTTGGCCCAATTTTTAATTTTAGCTCAGTCTCACTATTTCATTTTATAGCTTGAGCTCGTACACTGAGCTCGAGCTCATATTACTACTTTGTAAAAATTGTAACCCAAAATTACTCGACTTTATTTTTAAAAAGGGAAATAATAAATAAAGAGTTGTATTTTTCTTTGTGGTTACGGTGGTTAGGGTGGTCCGGAGACTAAAACCCATCCCCTTCGCAATGTGTGCTTTCCTTTGCTTTCCACTTTAAAAATTCATAATGGGAGAACGCTCTAACAAATCGGCACTCAAGTATGCATATCAAGGATTAATTCCAACATCTTCCATAAGCTCAACATACGATAACATTTCAGATACTAATATGGGCCATGTGGATATGATCCAATTTTGTGACAGAGTTAGGAGAGAAGGAAAACTATTTTCTCAAAAAGGCTCTATCGTTGTGGCTTACCTCAAGCGACAACATTTCCGGTTGCAATACAATGTCCCAAGTTTGTTCTGGCCTATGTCGAACACTATGACCCTGAGCATCGAGGAGTTTTTAATGACAAAATGAACCCCTTTTGCTTAACTTTCCGAACACATGGAGGAGATGTTGAAAGTGCCACTTTATGAAGAAAATGTTGACATAATGCAAGAATCGACACAACAATTCTGGGATGAAGATCCCTTAAGATGGTCAAAATGGTGAATAAGAATTGGTTAGTTAAACCAAAAACTCACACTTCAAGGATGCCCAAAGAATTGTTTTGTGTGGAGTTTCATGAAGAAATAGGAGATATGATCACTCTCCTTAGCAGGGTTTTTGGTCTCCCTTCTGCCAAGAATTTCCATCCTTGGATGTACAAATTCATTTGTATCATCCTTGATGTGAATATGTTCATTGACTGGGTGAGTATCATCAACAACACCCTCCATAAGCAGTTGATCGAGGTGAGAATGACGGGTCACTTTTACATGACCTCATATTTGATCTATGATGTGGCAAGAGGAGAATATTTTCAGGGCTAACAACTAGAGGCACAATGGGTCCTGGTAAAAATAGTGTTTTTCACTTTTACCCACAGCTTGAATTCAAGAATGGTTCTCACCATTTCCAGAGGGTCAATGATGCCTTCCTTTTCTATATAATCATATCACTAGGGAGAAATCCAGAAGAAAGGTTTTCAGAGGATGCCAAATCCGTAATAGAACAGAATGGGGAACTTGGTATATCCAGTTTCCTTCTTACTCCTATATACGGGTTAGTGGATTTGTGGGAGCTCCTTACAAACTCCCTAAATATGTCAGTGACAAATTGGTGTTGATGGAACTTTCACGTCAAATTTTCAAAGTCCATTTCCTACTTGTGGATAAACATAGAGGAGGCATTCATTTCCCGATTTAGATTGGGGAATATAAATGTCCAAGTTCTACGTAGTGCGGAACTGATGGAAAAAGAATTTTCCCACATCACCATACATTCTTTCACAAGTAGGGCTCAGTTTGATATTAAAGGGTCCATGGAGTCGATACATGACCATAGATAAAATATAGAAGACTATTGGGTAGGATGTGCGGATGACAGGGAGGTAAGAATGACAATTTTCTCATCTCACATTGGCTCAAATAGAAAATTATGGATTGAGAGATCCTCCTTTGACCCTTGCCGATAATGGAACTGATCTTATGGATCCTACCTATGATCAAATTGTTTTCACTCCACTCCCTAGTATTGATTGGAGTAAAGGAGATGAAACTTCTCTAGATACCATGAATCAACCCATGTTGAGAAGAACTATGATGTGGTACGAGAACCAAATAGCCAATCCTCTCCCATTTTAGGCACATATTTCCAAAATATAGAAATTACCAATGAGGGGAGGACTCACATAGAAAAAGGTGGTGCAAACCTCTTCACGAAGTCTCCACCAACATCATCACACACATCTCAGAGGAAAATTTGGTGGTTACCCAAATCTGTCTCTAATGAAGAAGCAGTGCCTCAAAGGTCAGTAAAGAGTGTGCATCCTAGAGAAGGAAGAGAACATGTTTCAGGTATTTCTACCCCAAACTCATCTATCCACATCACTGAGAGTTCCAATAGGCTCACTAAAGATCCAAGTCATCAATGTCAGACACCTGAGTCTAAAAAAATCCCAATGGTACAGATATCCAATTCTTCCAAGCATCAAGGTGATGGGAATATTCCACAAGAACATGATGGTAATCAAGAATGTTGCAAATGCCACTTCACCAAGGATTGAGGCTGCAAAACAATTTCTTACTAGTTTTAATCACGAGGAAAGTAAAGAGGATATCCCTTCCAATTCTTGACTTTGTTGTGTCAAACTAATGAACAAAACACCTACCTGGGTTGATTCCGAAATCAAAAAGAGGAAGAGATTGATCAAAGTGGCCAACATTGATTTGGAATCTCTTTCTTCCCTTTCCAATGAAGTTGTGCCCAAAAATCCCAAGGTCTTCTCTAGGGTAGTTATTGATGATAGCGGAGATAAATTTGCAGAAATTGTAGTTCCAATAACTGAAAAGGATCATGGGGACATGACAATCATTGATTATGAAGTATCCAAAATAGCTCTTGGAAAGACTACTTTTGAAAGTGATGTTGCCATGGAGAAATATTCAATGAACAATGTTCTTAAAAGGTTAGAGAGATACAAATCTCAAATTTCCCAACTCAAAGAAGAGAAGAATCAGTTGATCTCATACGTTCAACATTTGATCAGTCCAATTGCATCTTCTTTTCCTATTCCAGAAATGGTGGCCATCCTAGATCAAGAAATTCTCAATCAATCAAAGGATGTGATCACTCTAGGGCACACTCTAAGGTCTTGGGTTTCTGAGATAGAAAATGGTGGGTTGAGAACAATTGATGAGGTGATAAAAATATCTGAGAATATTTATGCCTACCTTGATCCAGTGTTTCCATTCAAGGAATGCCTCATTGCAAAATTAATAGCTATGGATCAGATCTTTCCAAGTCTTCAGGATCTTTCCCGCATGGAATCTACATTCTTAGCCTCAGAGGGAATCCTTGAGTTTGACCATCACATGACACGAATTCTATGGATAAATCATGTTAAGTCCAGGAAAATGATTCTAGGAAGACTTAGTAATTCAGTTTGATAGTTTGTGTGATGAAGCTTATACCACACTCTCTTCCATTCAAGCCTTCATCAAAGAGATTCCTTGTACCTTTATCAATGAACACAACCAAAGGAATTCAATACAACATCTAGTGGAACAATTCATGAAATTGATACATGAAATGTACACTCATGTTGATAATTTTTCCACTTCTTCTATGGATCAATGTTACAGGATCAAACACCTTTGTGAAGGGATCCAATCTAAAGTTACAGACCTGCATACCATACTAGGTAAGATTCTTGAATTGTAGGTACTTTGTGAGGCTTGTCTTCTTCCAAGTTGTTTTCCAGAGGAAGAAAAGATGCACCAGACATTGCAGAAGCTCAAATCTTTTGAATTGGCGAAGGATCAGGACCCTTGTTTCACCAACAGAATGGTGGGATAATTTCCTATGTTATCTAATGGGTGTGCGTGTTCATTTCTCATATGAATGAGAATAGGCAAACCCTGCCCAATGGATAAGGCACTAGTTGTTTTACTTAATTTTCATGTGTTTTTCTGCATGGGGTCCACATGTACCCATTTCCCTTTATTTATGTACTTCTCCTAAAGTGACTTTCAAATTGTTATAAAGTGATGTTGACTTATTTTAGTTAGGTCATTTAAAAGCAAGGTCACTTAAGGTGCCCTAATTTAATGTTCATGTAAACCCTAACTACCTTGTAACCAAATTTTGGGTTATAAAAGGAAGTTAGGGGCTCATTTGTAAGGGTGACTTTGAGAGAGGAGAAGAAATACTTTTTTGCAAGCTTTGTTTCAAGAAAGAAACTTTGTGTTCTTTTGTGAATACATCTTGAAGAGTTTATTAAATATGAAATTTTTGTCCCATTCATTATGTCTTACAGCATTTGATGTTCTTATGTTCATTAGATGTTAGTGTTTAAATATTGCATGTAAATACTATCTTTGATCTTATTGTCAACATTATTAATCTGTTGTTCTTGTTCACAAGTGATCAAGCTTTGATATCTACTTGCTCATGTGTGTTCCTTTCATTTATTCTTGTTTAGCTAATTCAAACTCTATTTTATTTGAGTTAGTTATTCATTGTTCTTCTTCTTCTCTATGCAATATTAGGCTCTATTTTTACCTAACTATTGTATGCTCCTTCCATCCATTCCTTTCCATTTATTTCCTTCATTCCATTTCATCTCCCTCATTCACACTTCTTTCCATTTGATGTCCCAAAACACCCCCACATACAATTTTGAATGTATAGATGTAAATATATTTTTATTTTCAATAAAGGAAACCTCACCTTCATTGAGGAGGGAATTTGTCCCCTGATTGTTGCATGTCATTTGCATGTGTGAAAATCCATTTGCTAACATGTTGATACACCTTTTTTGAGAAACAATGAACTATATATCTTGGTTGGGTATATCAAGTTCAAGGAACTCAAGGAACAATGGAACCATTCCATGGTTCCTTTGAAATTTTGTTGAATCGATAAAGTTGAACATGGGCCGGCAATAGAGATCTCTTGTAAGAAACCTTCTAATAAACATTTTACAAATATTTCTCCATGATTTCCATTCATAAATTTGTTATCACATTTGTGAGCCCAATCCTTCATAACTATGATGTCTACTCACCTATGTTCAAAAATTACCATCAGGTGCATTAATAGCCAAGATAAACATAAACCAAGTGGTTTCAACATCGACCCCAAATTGATTCAAATATACTAAAGATATTATGTGATTCTGAAATCTGATATGTGGATTTGTCCCATGAACACAATTTGAAAGAATAGATCCATCTTTGGTATCATATATATTCATATGGCAATTGTCAATAACTATGGATAATTTGGAAATTGAGGTTATGTGCTAGAACAATATCTTCACCAAGAGAATTACTACACACTTGAATTTCAAATTGATTCACAATATGCTCACCAAACAAGTAGCATTTCCATTTTGAGTCGAATCAAGCTTCATGTCTTGTTTGAACTTGTTAATATTTTCCAAGAGTTTGTCTAAAAATCATCATAATTACTATCTTTTGCAAATATGTGACTATGTATGGGCATGTGATCCGAGTTTACATTTATTCATCGTGTTTGGTTTATAATTATGCCATGAGTAGAATGAGATTGATGGAAATGAATTTTGATTAAGAAGATTGTATACTTGAAATGGGTGACACCGACACAACGGACAATAATTATGAGGTTTCGGATTGTATGACCTTTTACGTGACAACAAGGTTTCAATGATATATAAGTCTCATGTGTTAGTCTTCTTAGCTCCAGAGATAACATGTACATAATATTTGTAATCAAACATAATGAGGAAGTATAAAGGAACTATAATGGAACAATAACACTGTGTGTAGTGCATAATAGATGCTTCAAGATGTATAAGAAGTTTGGGTAAAGGGTTGACCAACACATATCATCGTGTAACGTTCTATGTATGTCTTGCATCAAGATCAATATACCACATGAACGCATGTGTGTAAAGATTAAAGATATATGTTATATATCAAAGCAAAATGACAAACAACGTGTATAATGTAAAGTGAAACCAACTCAAGCTAAGTGTATAGGTCCTCATTTTTTATTTTCGTAAATATATGAATGTTTTTGTATTTTGAAACTATGCCAATATTTTTGTATTTTTGCATGTCTAGCTATGTACAAGGAAGGTGGATATAAGGAATAATAAATAATATTATCATAAGTACATGATGTTCATGGGATTTTTCACAGACTTTCCATCAAGTGTTGTTAAATGATACCCACTAAGGAAAAATATTGGGTTCTAGAATATTGGCTAAGTACAAGAAGGCATGTGGGCGCGTGGGACCTATTTGAAGAAGGGTGTGCGGGTTAAAGGTGTGCAAGGAAGGTTTCTAGCAGGGTTTTGAAGAACACACGGCGTGTGCACAAAGCGAGACAAGCTTTGGGACTTATCCATATTCGGAGTCCCAGACAACACACAATAAAAGCATGACCCATCTAGCATGCGAAATGGATAAGGTGCCACTGATAAACCGTGTAGGATCAAAAAGTGAATATTCCATGCATGCGATGGAAGGTTCCAGAATAACATCATTGCACAGAGTGGAGAGCTCAAATCAAAGGAGGCATGCTCCATTGGAGGACCACTTGGAAACTTGACAGCCAATTTGTTACCTCAGAAGGCATGGCGGTGAAGGTAGAAAGCTATAAATAGAGGTGCGCGGATAGCAAAAAGAGGGACAGATATACATAGGATCATCCTGAGAGAGTAGAGGTGGTGGAATAGGGGTGAAGCTATATAGAAATATAATGGAGGATTCTAAGGGTTGGGATTAGAGAAAACATAGGAGTGATGGCATATTTAGAGGGATGGGTCTATATTTATCCTTGTAATGTGAAGGACATAGTTTGGTTCCTCATGCATGACCTTGCTCTACATTGTTATATTGGTCTATTATGACCTCAGTGAATGTAATGTGGTTACTGAACATATGAATATAAGGCTCGTTCTAAATTATATCTGTGTTCATAAGCATAATGTCTTTCCTTGGTGTTATGAATCATTTCTATATGTTGTCTGTTAATTCTCTTTTATGGATGCATTGATATGGTACTCATCCTAGGTTCTCAGAATGAACGCATGGTTCTTTTCCATTCTTTTGCACTTATGTATCTATCATAGATGATGTATTCTCATAAGACTCACATAAAGGAGAGGTTCGGCACCCGCGCGTGCCTCGGGTGAGTGCCCAACGCCCGTTGGGTGATAGGTTAGCACGCATGGGATTAGACTGTTGTTCTAAGGGTATAAAAATGACTACATCTTGGTTCCATTGTTGGGACCTCTTTTCAAAGTTGTTGTGAGAAATGGCATGTATCTTAGTCCTTGTGATGTGTGATGACAATACAACGCCATCAAAAGTACATTTAAACAAATTCTTCTACATGGACATAATGTGTGACATCATGTCATGTAGGCGGTGACCTTCTTGAGGTGAGACATTATCGTGCGAGTTTTTAGTAGAGGTACTTGTGTATATTAATGAACCATTCATGGTTTCGAAACTTCACACAAGAATTAATACATTAATGTAATTAAATTACTAGTATAATTTAGATTATGAGCAGCAATAGAACACCAAATAACACAATATTTCAGAATAATGATCTCAATATGCAATTATAATAGCTTCGCCACTTCGAGGGGGCAACCTCCAAACCATATAATAAGACTCAAATGCTCAAATGATGATGAACTACTACCTACAATCCCCTATATATACTATTCATATGTTATGGCCATCACCTAGGCCGACCTATTAAGCATGAGAAAGTATAAATGATATAATAAAATGATATGGTAAGCCACAAGTCGGCTACTCATATCCTAATACAAGTAATAGGTTAAGGGCATAGCAATTAACAGTCAATAGTATCGATAAAAATGGGGCTTTACATAATTGTTGAATAGTGAAAGTGACATAGTCATAAATTATATCTAAAAGTATTAATGAAGTGGCACTTGATCCAAAATCATAAGATAAATGCAACGTTCATCCAATTTTTTTGCTTTAAATGATGATTTTATGGAGTGATTTATACATTACACCTTTTTCCTTATTTTTAATTATTTTAAAATCTACAAGTACATCGCGTAAAAAAACAAAGAAAACCAAACTAAATAGAGAAATGGATTCACCTCAATTAATAACGGAGTTACGCATTAGAGCTTATGTCTCAGGTCCATATAAATGCGACCGATCTATTAAAATAATGTCTTAATACACTTATAATGCTTCAAAAGACATAACTTACCACAATATTCTTGTTGAAAATTTAAGCCTAGTCCCTTTTTGAAATTTTCTCCAATTTGTCTCCTAGCTCTCACAAATGGCCTTTACAATACATAGTCTTCTCCGATTCCTCCTCAAATAGTACATACCACTTTGTATAATATGTTATAACTACTTTGCAGAATCATCAAGCCTATATTTTTAGAAAGCAGAGGATAAGGGTTTGATTCCCTTATCCCTCCTCCATCATTTTGGTTTTACATTGTGGGAATAGTCCCACATTGAGTGTGTGTTAGGTAGGGATAATGTTTAAATAAAGGTTGCCATTGAATTTTTTTAGTCTTAAGACCGATTTTTTATGCCAAGTGTGTTGGTCATTGGGTAACATGACTATGTTTGGTTGCATACAAGTTAAACGCTAAGTTGTTGGGAAGATGAGGATGAGTTGGCAAGGAAGTTAGAGGAGATAATGGTGAGTTGGCAGATAGAGAAGAGGTGAGCTGGCATGTGTGGATAATGGTTAGAGCGGTGAGGTGGATAGGTCGAATTGGTTGGCCGAGATGAGGTAGCTCGACTCGTCGAGTCGGGCTATCCACCGAGCGAAGATTATGAAAATGCATTTTAATACATTTCAAAGCACTGATAAAATAGTCCCACATGCATCATGTTAATAAAAACATGAGCATATATATAGAGAAGCTCAACAATTGTAATATGAAGATTGGAGGAAAAGTTATCCCTCCATAAAAAGAGTGTGTCACCCGGGCCGAGGGCCCCAACCAACAAATATCAGGGCCCACTCGTCCGTAAACGAGTGTCGAAGACCAACGTCATGAAACTGACTTTTCCTTCGTACCATTGGTACCACTTGTCATAATTTCATTAGTCCACTTGGCAGATGTGCACACGTCCATGTCACCTACATGTAATCCATTAATTTTTCCATTGGCGAAAAATTTCAATGGCTATATCTTTTGCATATGTGCTCAATTTTTAGTAAACAAGATACCATTAGAAAGCTCTCAATTTTCTCTACACAATGCAGTTCCCTGTGACTAATTTTGAGAAGATTATAGATTGGCATTTCTCAATGAGGGTCCTTTGAATCGCTCCTCCTAATTGACAAACTTTTGGACCTCCAAAAGTTATTTTAATTGGTAAAGAGGTGAGGGTACTTCTCCCTCACCTTTCCATTTTCCATCCATTTCACCTTATTTGGATGCATGCCTTTTAAACCCACACAAAGATATTCAACATCTCCCCTTCGTGAGGTTCTAACCTTCCTATCCAAAATGATATCTTCCTACAACTCATCCAAATACTCAAGTGCAAAATCATCAACAAAAGGTACAACATTAGCATCATGATCAATAATCATAAGTGGTTCATACAACTTCAAATTTTCAACATTTACAACTGAATAAATTTACATGTACAGAGGTAAATCCAACCGGAAAGCATTATTACCAAATTTTCTCCAAAATTCAAAATGGACCATACTGAATTGGTTTTAAATTCTTTCCTTTACTTGTGAGCCTTTCCTTGTTGACGTGAAGCCAAACTGAATCACCAACTTATAACTTGTGATTAGTTCTATGTTTATCATACCTAGATTTATATTTTGCTTGACTTTTCTCCAATTGTTCTCAAACAAACTGATGGAATTGTTGTATTTGTTTCACAATTTTTTTAGCTTTGTCAGATCACTAACTCCACTAACAACAATTTTTTGTCCAAAAGAGAAATCTAATGGAGATTTAGGAAAATAACCAAAACAAGACTCAAAAGGAGACTTCATAGTAGAAGAATGTAGTGCACGGTTATAAACATGTTACACATAATACAAATTTTCATCCCACAATTTAGGATTTTTACCACAATAAATCTTAAGAATATGTACCAATGTGGGGTTCACAAGATTTTTTTACCATCATTCGTGGATGAAAACAATGCTTTTCTTCAGCTTGGTGTCCATCAAACCCCACAAAGTTGACCAAAATTTCCCAAGAAACTTGTAATCCTGATCTAAAACAATAGAAGTGGGAAAACCAAAATGAACCCATACAAAGTGAAATAATAAATGTGTAGTCCCTTCACCAGTTATTTATCTAGTACAAGGAATCAACACTTAAATTTTGCTAATTTTGTCCACAACCACATATAAATAGTCGTGTTTCCTTCATGAGATGGGAAAAACTACTACAAATCCATGGAAATAATTTCCCATGGATGTGTAGGGACATGAAGAGAGTGTAAAGTCCTAAATTCCTATTTCTAGGCTTGCTTGTGGCAAAAAGTACACATCCTTTTATATACTTGGTTACATGTTCCTACATTCTAGGCCAATAGCAATACATCTGTAAATGTGCAACTATTTTACCAACACCAAAATTTCCAGATATAAGAGAAGTATGAGCTTCCCTAATCATATGCACTCTTTCATTCTATGGAATGCAAAGTTTACCAGAATGATACAAAATTCCATCATGCACATGATAATCCAATTCTCCTACTTGTTTTCCACTCATTAAATCTTCATACACTTCTTTAAAATCAGCATCATAAACATATTGTTCTTTATAAATATCATGAGCCAAAGAACTATGTTGTAAAAGAATAGATGCAACAACTAGAGGTCTAGATAACATATCAGCAACCTTATTTTGTATACCTTTCTTATACTTGATCACGAGATGAAATTGCTGCAAGAATCCCATCCAATGGAAGTGTCTAGATTGTTGTAGTTTGGTTTGTGTTTGTAAGTACTAGAGGGGATGATGATCTGTATGTATTATTGTTTCCTTTCCCATCAAGTAATGTTTCCATTTTTTTACACTTTAAACCAATGCATACAACTCTTTATCATAGGTTAGATAATTTCTTACCACACTCATGAAGGTCTTAGAATGGTAACAAATGACTTTCTATTCGCATCAAGGTTTCCCACATTGCATATTCACTGACATCCATCTTGATCTCAAATGATTATTGTAAATCTGGAAGTGCTAAGACATGAGCGGTACTAATTTTCTCTTTCAGTGCTTCAAAATCTCTCTAATGTTTGCCTCCCCACTGAAAGACATGTTTAATATTAGTAAAAGAATGCAAATGAGATGCAATAAATGAGAATTTAGCAATAAATTTTATCTAGTATTTTAATGCACCAAGAAAGCTTCTAACTTCCATTACATTATTGAGTTTAGGCCAGTTAACAATGACCTCAACTTTGATAGGATCAATTTTCAATTCACCGTGTCCCACAACATAACCCGGATAAACCACATATGTTTTCCCAAATTTAAATTTAGACATATTTAGATACAATTTCTCCTTTCTTAAAGCATCTAAGACGTTCGAATATGAATGATATGATCGTCCCATGATTTATCGAAAACTAAAATATCATATAAGTAGACTATGACAAAATCATCCATGAATGGCCTCAAAACATAATTCATCACACACACAAATGTGTAGACACAAAATCATGCACTTGGGTACATTCCTAGGTCCTAAAAGCTTACTTGAATTCATATGATTTCTAAGTGAAAAACTAGTAATTGACAACTATCTTTGGCCTCTTTGCTTTGTTTCTTGTCTTCTTTTGGTCTTTCACACCCTACAGCCCAGTTGATACTTTACTAATTTATCTTTTATAACTCTAGACACCAACACCCAACCAAGACGCTAGTTTCCTGTGCACCCTCGTCCCCTATAGATGCCCATGTCCTCTTTCCATCTTACTCACTTCTTTTGGGCCTATTTTATATTTTGGGTATCTTATTTTCTTATGGGTTGACCTTCCAGTTGTCAATTATGAAATTAAACCAAGGAAATCATATAAATAAAATTTTATATGACCAAAATAAAGGACCAAGCTCTAAGCATTTATTATCATCACCTAAGCTTGCATCCAAAGGCATCCATTCAAGGGACAAGGGACTGAATTTTCTACATACACTACATAGGAAGGGTAAGTTCATTATTCCATCCACACATCTATTTACATTGGTACATCTAGCTATTTCCCAATATCAAGTGCACTTGCACAAGGGATTCCTAGGGCATGATTTTTTCACACACACAAGAACTACATGGAGTCTAAGATGTAGTGAAACACTTGGTCATAAGTTCACTTAGTCGGATGACCACCAGAGTCAGTCGACTCCCCATATTACATCTTTTATATTCAGGATTTGATGTAGTTTGAAGGTTTTGTAGGTCAACATCTCTTTACAGGTTACAAGTGAACTCGTGATCAAAGTGTGACATACAAGTGACTAACAATAACTACCAACGAAACTTGCACAAACACCGAGAAAAACTAGGTTATGAGCTCCGCGCTAGCAGTCACATTCCCCTAACAGAGGTCTTTAGCACCAGCGCCCGCCCCATTCTAAGTGCCCTGGTCCAACCTCATCCGATTGTTCCCAAATTTACTGAGCATTGTTGCTATAGTCTTCCCTTCCTGTTCATCAGTTGTTCTAGTCCACATCACCTTTAGGGAAGCATAAATCAACTAAGTCACTATTTCTCTCTCTTGCACTTAGGGTTTCCTACTTATCTATCTTATTGCTTGTGTCATCTTGTATATATCAATTGTTTATCATAGTTTACATGTGTTACTCGTAATATCTAGGGATTAGCAATATTTTTTAAAATCATTTAGTGAACCCATTCATTTGGACCCAAGCTTGCTTCTAGGAATTTTTGCACTATTTTTATCATGGCTCAATCTTATGAACCTTTTACTGAAGCTCACCTTCAAGAGCTCAATGATAATCTTGTTGAAGCCCCTCAAGATCTAGATCTACTCTTATTCGTTGCTCGTGAGGAGGCCACTAATTTAGTTGAGTTTAGTGTTCCTTCTTCCTCCACCAATTTTATTCCTATTATTACCTAACCTCCTAATTCCACCATTTCACTTATTTCCAATGTTCTTGTTTCTATGCCTACTCCCACTAATCATTTTACTCAGCCTATTACTTCCCACACACAGAAAGTTTCTTCTTCTAGAACTTAAGACCTAGCCTCTCTATTAGGATCTCCAAGTTCAAATCCACCAACTTTAGTAGGCTACTTCTCGCTCATCCCCATCCCTTGATTCCACTTTACTCCTTCACACTTATTTTACACACACCATTTCCACTTATGCACTTCCTTAAAAAAATCACCCCTAAATTGTCCACCTTCAATCTCCATAGTGACCCTCAAGAGAATTATGCGGATGATCATACTTTACTAGTAAATATCTTTCCTAGAAGTCTCCAAGATTATGTTATGCGTTGGTTTTACGATCTACCTGTTCATTCGGTAACATCATTTACACATTTAGTCAATGTTTTTCTCACTCATTTTCTATCAATATCGGTTCTAAGATATCCTATGCTCAACTTACACAAATCAAACAAGGATCTAATGAGAATCTAGCTGACTATGTACTACGTTATAAGAATAACTTAGCTAAGATGACCAATGTACTTGTTGAATCGGAAATTCAAGATCTTTTTGTTCAAAGTCTCCTACCACCTCTACAAGAGAGTGTCATCTTTGAGACATCTCCTTCATTTGATCAATTATGTCATACTCTTAAATTACATGAAGGAAAACTTATCTCTATGGGAAAAATTAAGTATCATGATCAGCTTCATCATCTTCTAATCGGTTTCAAAGCAAATCAACTTTCAAGCCATCTCCTAAGCCTACTGAAGCAAAATCTACTATTAATGTTGTCTCTACTCCTGAAAAGATTCAATGGCAACCTCTAAAGCATACATTCACAAAATTTCCTTGTGCTCCACACATTCTATTGCCACAACTTATTGAAAAAAATCTTAGTATGCTTCCACCACCACTAAATCTACATCCATCTTGTCTTAAAGGACGTAATTACGTCAAAAATACTAGATGTGACTATCATTAATGCATTGGGAATC
Source organism: Taxus wallichiana var. yunnanensis (assembly GCA_018340775.1). Classification (NCBI taxonomy): domain Eukaryota; kingdom Viridiplantae; phylum Streptophyta; class Pinopsida; order Cupressales; family Taxaceae; genus Taxus; species Taxus wallichiana. The sequence continues at coordinate 1,023,477,715 of CM031240.1, forward strand.
ATATTGATCGTTGTTTCAAACTCAGACATCTTATTTTTTGAGAAATAAAAATGCCTAAGTATGACCCACACGCAGAGTTTTGGTACGTGTCTGAGGGTGGCGCATAGGAGCATGTGTAGACAAGATGGAATAACACGCAGATGTTCGTGCCTAGATAGGTAGAATTCAAGACTTAGCCATTTTGCTGAGTAAGGGCTAAAAATTAACTTGGAGTGTTGATTAAGAAAGTGAGTAAAGACCATGCAAAATACACATGAGGAGGTCTAATAATAGGATTAAAGCATGCTCTATCTTTAGGAATAATCTATTATTAGCTTTTTGTAAAAAGCATGCAAAGAATGTATGCATGGCTATTTTTAGGAATTTAATGCATGTAGTCTATTTTGAAAGCACGCCTATTTTTAAGAGAGTGTATGGGTGGTGAAGGGAAATTACCCACCCCTATATATACATATTGTATGTCATTGTTGTAGTAGTTTTGATTTTGAAGAGTTCTGTTATAGTCATGTTGTCTAGGATTTGATGATGGTGCGCATGAATCTATGTAGCCCTGTAATGATTGGTTTTGTAATATGCTTCTTTGTTATGTAGTGAATTCTAGTTTATGATGGACAATTGTGGATGGATTCTAATTTTTGACATGTCTGAATATGGTGATCTATTGGTGCAATTGATCTTGGTTATTATTTATAATGTTATCTTTCTTTATTATATGTGTTTCATGAAATGGTTATTTATTTGTGAATAAACACTTGGTTAATCATCATGAAAACTATGCATGATAATATATTGAAAATAAAACACAAAGGAGGTACTTGGTAATTGTGTGTGCTTTGGGTGAGCATCCAGTTCTGATTGAATGAGGTGGCATCACGCAAGCACCCTAGTGAAAATAAAAGCTACATTATTTAAGATCTTATTGACAATAATGCAATCGAAATCCCCGAGCCTTCAACATATCAGTCGGTCAATGAAAAAAAAAAAGCTGAAAATATTTAATGATCCTTTACCTAAGCATTAGAAGCAAGCTACCAATTTTTCTACCAATCATACATATTGCATTGTGCCTCCTCCTTCATCGAGGCCTCTTGATTTTCTAGTTGTTAGTGTTGATGCATCTCCACCACTCATTACATTCTCTGATCACGACTATCATGCTACATTTTCTTATAATTCACTACACATCAATGCTTCTATTGGGCCTCATACTATCAATAACATGATGATCGATCCATCGGTTTATAAGGGTGTGTGCTCTATTGCACTCATCGCTTTCTATCAACTATCCACTATCTCATATTTCATATCTAGTTCCAAAATATTATGGCTACATAAAGCTTCCAGTTATAATTGGGCATCTCACCATGCTTGTGTCATTCATTGTGGCACTAGTCATTAAAGGTTGTGACATGCTCTTAGGTCTTCCTTGGCTTCATGTCACTCGCAAGTTATCTTATCCATGAATCACTTGTGTCTTAAAATAATTCACAAAAAGAAATTTATCACTATCAAAGGTATCCCGCTATGTGTACCATGGCCTCAAACTCCTCTTGAAGTTTCCTTTTCACTCGCTAGAGAATCTAGGTCCCCTGGACCTCTCATACCTAAGGCACATTTTGTACCTAGCTCTCATATTTGTACATGACCTATTCATTCTCATTGGTCCACTAGTCCACTTCATCGGCATAAGTCTCCTACTCGGGAAGCCCCTTCACATAGGAGTTCACCACATCTTTCACCTCCTCGGTCTCCTACCCATAGGTGCGCATCACCTCCTCGATCTCCTTCACATAAGTGCTCATCACCTCCTTGGTCTCCTTCACATAGGTGATCATCACCTCCTCGGCCTCCTTCATAGGTGCTCATCACCCCTCATTCTCCTTCACATAGGTGCTCATCACCTCCTCGGTCTCATTCACATAGGTGCTCATCACCTCCTGAATCTCCTACACATAGGTTTTCATCACCTCCTGGGCTTCCATCACATGTACTTCAACAATCGCATACACTACTAATCTAAGAGCATGGTCACACACCTTTATCACCTCAAACATCAGGTGGAGGACCCTTGTCCTTCACTTTCATCAAATAGCTTGTTCATCATCATACACTTGGAGGGCATCACGCTTATTCTCCCCCTCTAGAATTATTAGGTGTTTCTCATTTCTACTATTACACTTCGTGCTTCATACTTCCTATTTCTAAGCATCAATTTTACATAACTTGACACACAACATATATCATCATTACCCTATGACGCACTCTAGTTTCATGGTTCATACTTGATTTATGAGGGTATAAATCTAAAATGAACCTCACCCCATTCACTATTCATGTTTTATTCTTCATGATCTATCTATCTAGCGCACATTTTTCAAACCATTTCCCGATGACACACTCTTGTTCTATGGTTCATTTTTATTGTCGAGGGATCTTATATAAATGAACCTCATCTCATACATACACATCCATTGGGGGGAACACTTCTTCCTATCACATTCAGACATTACATTCCATTCCATTCCATTCCACTCATTCACAACATATTGCATATCTTGGTTGCACTTACTCTTGCTTTCTTATACTTACATGTACACTTTATTTACTATGCTAGTCAGATATCCAGTATGTCATTATCTTTTCTATATACACATGCGCGTTCACTTGGTCTTTAGTTATGAATGTAGAATTCCTATAGATCCTTATATACAACAATGATGCTCAACATTGTATCCTTTTTAGTCCCACCAAGGCTCCTTGGTGCATCTACTTTCTGACACATCATAGGTGTTATTGTTCTATTATATACTACTTCCTATTCTTACTAACACATCACTTTACATTAATACATACACATCTTGACATAATTTTTATCTTTATAACATGCTAAAGGGTGATTCATATGCAACATTTACTTTGCAAGACTATATACCACCATGGTTCTCTAATTTATCTTGCTTTCCATTGTATTCTATTGTTTGCGGGCTATGCGCTTTGTCTTGTGTGCACACTGTATGCTTTTGGCCTGCTTTGGCCCTAATTTTCTTGTGACATTGTGAGCGATGTCCCATGTTTTAAACCCACTTTTCAAGATATATATTGTCTTATTGCTTGTTACATTATCTTCTATTACATGTTTTCTATCTTTTTCTACTAACACATGTATCTAGACACTTTGTTTGCACGTGCATTGGTTTCTACCATGCACATTCCCTCCCCACAGGGGATACAATTTAGATCAGTTTCAGTCCTCTCCTTTGGGACGCAAACTCCTATCACTTTGCATGCACCCCAAATGAGGGGGCATACATTGCGTGAATCAATCACCTCTCATAGTAGCTCAAAGCTACATTTCATATATGCACATACAAAATCAGCACAAGCTACATTTATAAACTCCCATAATTTGACTTGGGTCCTCAATTCAGATGACACCAATGCCTAGATACGTAAATTAGCACCTAGATGCTCCCGACCTTTCCTGGCACCTATGACCAGGCACCTATGATAGGTTACTTTCATGATTACTTTCACATAGATCAACATAGTTCACATAATTGGTTTCATAGTACAGAACATAGTTCTCCAGCAAACAAAATGCATTCTTTCTCCATTTCAACTTGGAACAATACAAAACTAATACAATATAACTCAGAACAAAACAAGATTACACCATTTGTAGTGGTCTATAAGTAGGAAGTATTCATGAAAGGAGAGTAACACTGGACCTCTCTCCCAAACACTCTTCTTTTGTGGCATGAGATCACCCAAAAATGGCTTGATATTACCCAAAAACTCATTCTTGGCATGAGATCGCCCAAAAACTCACTCTTGGCATGAGATCACCCAAAAAAACTTGCTCTTCCATAGTATTTTCAGGAAATTTTATATCCTTTACACTTATATACATTAGGTGCACACTTTTCTTTTTACATACTTTTACACACTTTTACATACTAATGCAATTTTTCTCTGATTTATCATATACATGAATTTGACTACTCTTTTTCTCTTCTTTTGTAGGTTTGTCCTTAATACATAACAAGAAACAACCCTACATTAAGCACAAACATAGGTACAATACATGGATAACACCATACGCTTCACCCCTAGGGTCACTTTCTCTTTCTTAGCTTCCACACTTCATTTTTATTACTTCATGCTTTCACTTGTCCACTCAGCATGTATTTTGTCACCACACTCTACATGGTTATCAGGTACACATCTCTTATCTACTTTATGTTATCGAGTATTCACTCAACAACATAAATTGGGGGTAAATTTAGACACAAAATCATGCATTTAGGTACATTTCTAGATACTAAAAGCATACTTGCATTCATATGATTCCTAAGCGAGAAAACTAGTAATTGACAACTATCTTTGGCCTCTTTGCTTTGTTTCTTGTCTTCTTTCTGGTATTTCAAACCCTATAGCTCATTCGGTACTTTACATGCTTTATATTTTATGACTGTAGACACCAACACCTGTGCACCCTGTCCCTCTCTCGCCCCTTCCTCTTTCCATCTTACTTGCTTCTTTTGGGTTTCTTTTATCTTTTGGGCATCTTATTTTCTTATGGGTCAACCTTCCAGTTGTCAATTACAAAATTCAACCAATGAAATCATATAAATGCAATGTTATGTGACCAAAATAAAGGACCAAGCTCTAAGCATCTATTATCATTACCTAAGCTTGCATACAAAGGCATCTAAGAGCACTAAAGGCATCCATCTAGCATTCATTCAAGGGATAAGGGACTACATTTTATGCATACATTACATAGGAAGGGAAAGTTCATTATTCCATCCACACATCTATTTACATTGGTAAATCTAGCTATCACCTTCTATCAAGTGCACTTGCATAAGGGCTTCGTAGGGCACAATTATTTCACATGTGTGTAAGAAATACATGGAGTTTGAGATGTAGTGCAAGTCTTGGTCATAAGTTCACTCTGGTGAGTGACCTTGGGAAATTCGACTCCCCATATTACATCTTTTCTTTTTGGGATTTGATGTAATTTGATGGTTTTAGGTCAACATCCCTTTGTAGGTTATAAATGAATTCTATGATCAAAGTGTGACATACAAGCGACCAACAATGACTACCATCGACACTTGCGCGACACCATAAAAACCAAACTTCAAGCTCTTGTGTGGTCATCAGGTGCCTAACAGAGGTCTCTCGACGCCTAGGCAGCCTCGCCCCATTCTAGCCACCATGGTCCATCCTCATTCGACAGGTCCTAAATTTACTAAACACAATTGTGGGTTCTACGCCTTCTGTTCATAAGTTATTACGTTCATATCACCTTCGGGGAAGTAAATCAGCTAAATCACTCTTTTCCTCTCTTACACTTAGTTTTTCCTATTTATCTAACTTATTGCTTGTGTCATCTTGTATCTAGAAGTTTCTTATCATAGTTTACATATGCTACTTTGCAATATATAGGGTTTAGCAATACATTCTATTTTTTTAAAATCAAAATGTAGTCGGTGCATTGCACGATCCAAAAGGCATAATAGACCATTCAAATAAACCCTATTTTGTTTTAAAAGTAGTTTTCCAAATATCACCTTCACTGATTCTTACTTGATGATATCCACTTCTTAAGTCTAAATTAGTGAAATAAATAACATGCTTTAACTGATCTAGTAAATTATCAATACGAGAAAGAGGGTAATGATTTTCATCGTGATTTTGTTCAAAGCATGAAAATCAACACACATCCACCACATGCCATCTTTCTTAGGCTTTAAAATGATTGGAAAACCATAAGGAGATGAACTTGGACAGGATAATTCATTTTTCAAATAGTTCCATCTCTTGTTTTTGATTGCCTCATTTTCAACCACAGACAATCTATACATACCAATGTTAGGAAGAGGTGCATCCTACAACAAATGTATCTCATGTTGAACCCCTTTTAGGATGTAGAGCTTGTGGATCCTAAAAACATCATCATAGTTAGAAACAATTTTAACTAATTCATTACGATGTTTAGGATCACAATCCTCAAAATCATTTTCATGATCTTTCTCTTTGGCTTTGATCACCATGAGTATAAAATTCTTGCTTGAATTTACAAGCCTTTTCATCTTCCCTATAGTAACCAAGGAAAGACTTGTTTTCACATGATGAGCTCTAACAATATATTCAATCCCATCTTTAACAAGCAAGTATTTATTCTCTTCCCTATAGAATATTGCTTTACGATCATATAGATAAGGACTTCCCAAAACCACACCACAAATATCTAAAGGAACAACATCCAAATCAACCTCATCAATAAAATTGTCTGTAATGGAAAATATGAATCTACAAGTTTTTGTTACATGTAATTTTTCATCATCACAAACCCAACCCAAAGGATAAGGCTTAGGATGTGGCTTGGTTTTGAGTCCCGATTTCTTCACAACCTCCTCTGAAATTAGATTATCTTGACATCCACTATCAAATAAAGTATATATTTTTTTTATGTTTAGAAACAACTCTAAGGTGGAAAAATCATTTCTTTTCTTTTCATCATGCATAGATTTTGTTTAGAAGAAGATGCAACATTTGATGAACTATTGTTAGAAGAAGAGGAAGAATTAAAACCTTGAAAACTCATGGCCATGATCTTGGTTTCATCTTTTGAATTAGACCCAAGATCATGTACCACAATATTTGTTTTCTTCTCTTTTCCCTTCTTGTTATTAAACCATTTAGGCTTCATTTCAGGATGTAATTTCCAACACTTAGATTCATCATGATTCTTTTTACAATGATTGCAAAATGGTTTTTCATCTTCTTTCTTAACAATAGAGTTATTCTTTTGCTTACCCTTTCCTTTTCCTTTTTTTTTCAAACCTTTTTCCTTGCCTTCAGATTGCTTGTTCTTGTGTTTTGAGGAGGAAGAATCCTTAGTCATTTTCCCTCTTGCTTCCAAATGTGTAGCTTGCACACACACCACATCAAGATTAGTAGGATTAAGAATGAGAATCATATGTCTCAAATAACTATGTAATCCACCAATGTATTTAATTTCTTATGTATGGAGAGAAATACCAAGCATAAGATCCCTTTTCCTAAACTCCTGTGTATAATCCTAAACAATATGTCCCTTAGTTCGTCTCAAATTTTTCCAATCCATCATAGCTTTTTGCATATATCCTAGAGGATAAAATTGTTGTCTTATATCGTAAATAAAATCAGATGGGAAGAGATTGCTTTACCTTTTTTCTCATCTACTTCCTGAATCTTACTCTCCCACCATATGAGTGTTGTACCACCCATTCGAAGAGTTGCTAAATGAATTTTTCTTCATCATCAACAATTTTTTGAACCCTACAATATACCTCAATCTTACTTGATCCAATTATCCAACTTCTCTACATTAAGCTCCCCATTATACATTGGCAATTCAAACTTGATATCTAGTTTTAATGAAGGAAGAAAATCATATTTTTGTGCTTCACCTTTAGGAAAATTAGATTTTTGTTTCTCACCTTTAGGAGAATCAAAATAAGATGAAGAGCCATATTTATTTTTACCCTTTTGGCTTCCTTTTCCATCTGTCTTCTCCTATCTCGGTATAATTCCTCCACCATTTCTTTCATCTAAAGGAATGATTGATGAAACTATTCTTCTCATTCCTCCATCACTAGACTTTGAGATATCCTTGAACCAATTTTTGGATCAACACCTATTAGTTCTCCTTGAGCCTTTCTAGAAAGGCATCCGGTTAACATTTAACACAACTTGCAATCCAAACACTGTTAAACTAATCATAGACCAACTATGATACCAAATGATCCAAAATCATAAGAAAATGCAACGTTCATCCAAAAAAAATTGCTTTACATGATGATTTTATGGAGTGATTTCAACATTATGCCTTTTCCTTATTTTTAATTATTTTTAAAAATATGCAAGTATTGTGTAAAAACAGAGAAAAACTAGACTAAAAAAAGAGAAACAACGTCACCGTAATTGACAACAAAGTTCAACGTTAGAGCCTACATCTCCAGGTCCATATAAATGTGACTAATCTATTAAAATAATGTCTTAATACACTTATAATGCTTCAAAATCATAACCAAATCTTCTATAATTGCCACAATATTCCTCTTGAAAAGTTAAGCCTAGTCCCTTTTGGAAATTTTCTCCAATTTGTCTCCTAGCTCTCACAAATGGCCTTTACAATACATTGTCTTTTGTCGATTCCTCCTCAAATAACACATAACGCCTTATATAATATGTTGCAACTACTTGGCACAACAATCAAGCCTATATTTTTGCAAAGCATAGGATAAGGGTTTGAATCCCTTATCCCTCCTCTACCGCTTTGGTTTTCTTTTGTGGGAATTGTAGACACAAAATCACACACTTACTACTATTTACTATACCACCAAGTATGTTGTTTTATACATGGATCTTGCGTAAGAAAAGTATTCACTAGTGACCCATTCCCTAGTCCATATGTTTGTCTTGTTGGTTTCTATTCATTTTTTTGTCTTTTACATCTTGTCACTCACACACCTGGTTTTGGTCGGGTGCAGGGATCCCTATCTATCTGTCCTCACTCATTTTTCATCACTTGTCTCTCTGGACATTAGCACCTGCATGCTGGACACCACCGTCCATCCATCCTGCGTGTCTATGCCCTCTCTCGTGTTTGATCTTATTTTTGGAATTTGAGGTCATTCTTTTTGGTTTTCCCTCTCATATCCCGAGGTACTCGTCAACATGTTCGGTCATTAATGTCAAAATTCAAGCAAGAGATCCCTATATAAACATATACATACACACCATACTAATGGGTAAAATTCTTATCAAGGGCTATATATATATATATATATATATATATATATATCTCAAGGGACTTCATTTTGGCACATTATTCTCGCATACACAATGCATAGGAAGGTGATTTCATTCTATTCCACACACACACACACACACACACAAAATTTGCATTTTATCTAGTTATTGCTCGCTACTCGACATCATTGGTGCGAGGGAGAACCATGAACACTATTGCACACACAAGCACATAAAACTACATTGGGTCTAAGATGTTGTGCACCACTCATTCATAAGTTCACCATTGTGATAGATGAGGACAGTCTAACCCCTTATTTTACATCTTTATTTTTTAGGATTTGATGTCTTTTTAGGATTTATAGAGCATATTTGTGTGCAGGTTTACAGGTACCTCGGAAGTATAAGTGTGACATACAAGTGACCAAAGGTGAATAAGTGCAAAACCATAGCGACCATATCAGAAAAAAGTTTTGACCTTTTCTCCAAACTCAGTGCGCCCCACAGAGGTCGTGGGTGCCCCCTGTCCTTCCCTGTGCACCCATGTTCGAACATTTCCACCTCTCGTTGTATTTTTTGAGGTTCGTTTGCAATGACCTCGTGTTTCTATTTCATCACATTATTCAGCCTAGATATACTTCAGATAAGAAAAATCAAGGTAAGTTCCTTATCTCTCTCATTTCCTTTCATAATTAAAATCAAATAAATTATATAGCATTTATATTTCATTGTATGTCATTTATAACAATCATTACTTTTAGATTTTAATAAAATAATTTAGATTTTATTAAATCATTTTTGTGAACCTGTGGCTCGAACTCATTTCCCTAGGATACACTAAAACCCTAATGGGTAAGAGTAGTTTTTTTCCTCCTACCAGTTATGCCTCATGAGAGTATTAAACCCATCTATGTTGAAGCGAGTTATCACTAAACTTTGTGCTCTCTATTGTGATATTACTCTTCATGAGTCAATTTTCTTCACATCTTCTTGGTCTCTTAATGTTTCTTTCCCTTCTCTATTCTACCTACTCTTTCGTCTTCTTTCACTTCTTTGTCTTACTCATCCCCTTCCATTTTCCATCCTTCTCTCCCTTTTTCCTTATTTTACCCCATACTCTCATCTAATCTTCTTGTTTGTCTCTCCTATAATCCTTCTCTCATATTCTCTCCCACCTATTTTTTTGTCTTCTTCACCTCTTCCTTTTCTCACTCTATCATCTCTTTCATGTTCCAACATTTCTCTCCCTTCATCCCTATCACCTTTCTTCACTCCCTTAATTTTTGTTCTCCTTCCCCCTTTTTTTTGCTTTCACCCTCTCTGCTTCTATCATTTTTATTCCTCTTCTTGTTTTCTCCTTCATCATTTCCTTTCGCCCTATCATCCATATCTCTTATATCCTTCTCCATCTTCCATCATTTGTCTCCTTCACTCTTGAATTTTCTTGCTCTTCTCATAATCAACCATTCCTTTTTATTATATTTCTATTATGAATCCCAACTTCTTCCCCCCTTTCATTCATTTTGTCCCAGTTTCACTTCCAATACTCTTCTCCACCTCTCCCTCCTCCACCGTAGTTTCCTTCGTTTTCTCCGCATTGTCATCTCTTTTGTCTTGATTACATTCATATCCATCCCTCTCCATTTTTTGCCATTTCTCTCCATCATCTTCTACATGTTGTCTATTTCTTGGTTTCCACTACTTTCATATTGCACATCTCTCTTCTCGTTTTCACCTCTACTCTACTCTCTTCTCTTTCCCTTTTCCTTTTCCTTGCTCCTTCACCATTTGTTCTATCATTTTCTTGTCCTCTTCTTCTTTTTCCTTCATCATTTCTTTCTTTCAATGTCTTCCTCTTTATTAACTATGTTGTTTCTTTCATACAACACATCTCATCCCTCTTCGTCATCTCTCTACTCTCGTTTCTTCCCTCTTCTCATCTTGTCTTCTCCTTCTTGTTCATCCTTCCTCATCACTTTCTTCTCCTATCCTCTTTCTCTATTTTATTTTTCTCCAGGCCCATCACACCCTCTCTATTTCTTCTCCTCTTATCTTTTCCCACTACCTTCATATTTCACATCTTTCTCCCTCTTCTATGATTTCATCTATCTTCTCTCTTCTCTTATTGTCCTTCTCTATTATTCTCTTCCTCTTCTTTCCATCACATTCAAGCATGGTTCACACTCCTTATTTTCGGCAAATGATGGTTTCTCCATCCTATTCCTCCTCTTTCATTCCTATTTTTCCTCCTCCACCATGTCCACTCTATTCTATATCCCTATCTTATTCAATGTCCTCTTCCCCTCTCTATAAAATTTCTCTCTCCTTTTGGGAGCGGTGTCGTCTCTTCCATTCTTGTCAAACCTCTCAAGGATACATCATCACATATGTCCCTCATCACAACTTCCCTTGAAATTTTCATCTTGGAGGATATTGTTATCTAAATTCTCGCAGCCTAGAAAGATTCCTACGTTGCTAATCCCATTCGAGTCGAATCTTCACCAATGGAAAAGACTTAGCCAAATCACAAAGAAAGCAGCAGGCTCGCGGATGATGCCAAGTGTCCAACCAGCGCAACTTCAAGATTCAAAGGAGGGAGTAAATTCTCAAAATCTGTGGGGTTTCCATGTGGAGCTAACTACAAAGGTCCCACCCAAAAGGGGTTTTGACATTATATGTAGTGGGGTCCTTTACTTGCCCAAAGGAATGAAACGGTGTGCTCACAGATGATGCCAAGTGTCGGCACAATGCATTCCCAAACCCCTAAAGAGTAGCAAAAATCTTAAGGATGCACGACCTCCCATGTGGATCTTGCAAAAAATGGACTCTAGGTTCGAATCAGTCACAAAAGGTGACAAGCCATGTATCACGTATGAGTGATTATGAGACTTATCTGCAAGATCTAAATACTCAAGACTTTTTCAAAAGATCGGAGGTAAAGGGTCATTTAGCTTGTCACTTCAATAACGAGTTAATGCGTAGCTCGTGCGAAGAGTTCCAACTTGTGAAGACTCAAGTTATTCATTTGCATTCAAAGGGTCATTTCAATATAATGACAAAATACGCACCGCTTGAGTCATGAGGCCGGAACCAATGCACAAAGGATCGAAATATCTGGTTATGTAATAAAGAGTCAAGGGATGTTCCTCAAAAGGTGAGTCCATTTCAAAGGAGTCGGTTGTAGGATAGTTAAAGATGCATTAAATAGGCATGGCTCTCACTCTTTAGAAAGGGGAAGATAATGGGAAAGTGTGAGAAAGATCTTGAAAAATTTGTTCCTGTCACTTCGCTCCATTTATCATAATTAAAAGCAGTTGGAAAGGAGTAAAGGATGGCTTCTTATCTCCTCTTCCTCCTCCTATATATATTGTATAAAAGAGATAGAAATATATAGATATAGTTAGAGATAAAATTTGAGAGTCAGTTAGTTTTCTTCTCTGTCTCAAGTCCCTCTTCTATAAAAGACAGGGGCCTAGAGCTCTAGCCTTCTTCCTGGGTTTTTAACAGCAATCTTGCCTCTTTTCTAATGTAATACTATGCATAATTATTGGAGTAATATATATGCCTTGTGGTGCATTCTGTTCATCATTTGCATATCTTTATTGTCTTTGATTGCCTTTATTTTCACGTAGAAACTGTGCATCTTCCAATGTTGTTATTATCTTTGAAGTTATGCTTAAGTAGTTTGAGGTAGTGTTCTATGTGATCTTTTTTGGCCTGTGGTGCTATTTCGTCCACCCTTTTCAGTCGTTCACCTTTTCCTTTTTTAGATAGTTGTGGTATCAATTGATCTCTTAGAAGGCTCGTTCGGTGCATCGCCCCCATTAGATTCATGTTTTGTTTCACTTTTCTAACCTTTCTAACCCTCATCTCACACCTTTGGAGAGAAGAGCCAACTTCTTTAAAATTTGGAAGTCTCCTTAGGGTGCACGTCCAACTAACCTAAGGATTCCCACGACTCGACAATCCAATGCGCAAAGGATGATCCTCAACAGATACCATAACGGTCATCACCTATTTAATCTTGTTCTCTTCTATGAATGTTTGCTTTACTTTTAATTCTTCAAAAAAGTAGCTTGACTCCTTCTCCTATTTTCCAACAAAGTGGATTGTTATCCAAATCCACCCCCAGGGTCGATTTGATAACATACATCAGAATTCTCAAGTCCCAGGCAAACAGATGGATTCAGGGCAAAAATCATGTTTCTAGGGTCCCCTCATATTTTTCTAACTCCCCTGGCCGAAGAAGGAAAGAGAAAGCTCTAAGAAAATGCGAAAAAGTTGCAGAAAATAAGCTTGGGCCAGAAAAAATCGTGAAAATTAGCTAAGTCCTAGTCCTCGCAACAGTCGGGACATTTGGGACATCAAGGCGCGGTTCGGCCGAAACGCCTCCAGGCGGCCCGCGAAGCACTGGGACATCCGGGACAAATGGACGCGGAGGACGCGAACCGGCCGGTTCGGCCGAAAAGGAGAACTTTCGCAAAGGGACAATCAGGCCGTCGGGACGCGGAAAGCCGGTTCGGCCGAAGGAGAAGAAAATTGACTAACTGCTCGGGACATTTGGGCCTTGAGGACGCGAACCGCCGGATCGGCCGAAATGGAGAATTTTCGCACTAAGCAGTTGGGACATCTGGGCCGCGAGGACGTGAAGGACGTGAAAAGGCAAAGTGGCCGAGAGCAAAGGAAGCCCATTTCGGGCGGTTCGGAAGAATTTGTCCCAGACAGTCCGGGACAAGTGGAACAAATGTACGTGAAGGACGTGAACCGGCCGGTTCGGCCGAAATGGGGAACTTCAGATTTGGGACAAGTGGGACAAAGGGACGCGCGGGACGCGGATAGCCGAAGGAGCCGAAAGCCAATCAGATCACGCCACGTGTCATCGGCCAAATGAGGGACAAGGAAGCCCATTTCGGGTGGATCGGGAGTTTTTGTCCCAAACAGTTTGGGACATCCGGGACATGAAGACGTGAAGGGCGCGAAAAGCTGGCAGACCCACGGACCAATCAAATCATGACACATGTCACAAGGAGAAAAGTCCAAAAGTCAAAGGACGAGGTTTTGTTAGCGCCGACCCGAGTCAATAAAAAGAGGACACGTGCCCAATGAAGTAGGGATGGAGAGAGAATCACACATCCAATCAAGTGCTTGACACGTGTCATCCAGTGGCAGAGCGGGAAGAAATTCAAAACGCATTTTCACTGTTTTGTGCCCTAAATCTTCAGATCGACATATCTTTCGATCAAGAGCTCAGATTTGCATGTTCTTTATATCAACGGAAAGCTCATGAAATTCTCTACATGATTCTAGGGTTAATCTTGAATTTTGGTGTAGTATGGAGAGAGAAAATTGAGAAACGGCTCTGACGCGTGTTCATGGCCAGAAGTGACATTTCAGCGACCAGATTTAATGCAGAATGGGTCGCATTCTCCTGTAATTCGGTCAAAATGATAGGGTATGGGTTTATAAGGTCCCCCATGCCGTTTTAATGCATCTGCAGTCAAGGAGGGATGGGTTCTCATGTTTTTGTACGTTTTCTGTCCCCTGGGCTCGACCCTTGCACTGTAAAAGCCAGATTTGGCTCATTTCGAAAGGGGGAACATTTCTTTGGATAGCAAGCTTCTTCTTTCACCTGTAACAAGTGATTTTTGCAAGTATCAGACCTCTTCTAAAATTGTAACAGGTTTTCTACCTTTTGATGTTGTAATACAAGGATTTTGACAGTGGAAATGACAATACAGGCTCTGTGATCAGTTTTCAGTCCTCTGTTTGTGTTGCTTGTTTCATTTCAGACCTCTGATTACATCTTATCAGCTTGTGCATGATGTTTTATGTTGCATTTTATGATCTGTGTCTATCTGCAGAACAAGAAGTGTTCACCACTCCTCCTTTGGTGTATCACCTGTTAGTTTAGTTTCATTTTTGCACTTTCTATCTCTGTCTCCTTGGATTTTAGAGTAGGATTAGGTTTCAAACCTCTGTAGTTTTGCAAAATATAGATCTAAATCAGAGGAGTTTGAGGAACCAACCTTCTCTGGAGATTCCTTTCTCATTTTCGCAAGTCCCACACTTGGAGAAAGGTTTCAATGTTGTGCAATCACACTTTGGATGCCGAAGATCAACTTAGAAACCCGATCGCATCGTGGGTCAAGTCTTTGTGAGTCTGCAACAACAGGATTGCTTTTCTTTTCTTTTCCTATGCATCTGTCATCAACTAAGAACCTTTCTTATGAAACATGTATTCAACATCATATTTACCACCCTCTTGGGGAATTTTATCTCACACTTCTATCCCATCTGCTCTTCATGTCCACATTTGTGACCATACTCGTTCCCCCTAGGGCATTTTATTTACACATCCATCTTCCACTTTTCTTGGTTATTTTTGTGCCCTTGGGGCATCATTATCTTCATCCTTGTCCCTTTTGCGGACACATGATTTTTCACTCAATCCCTCGCATATGAAGGATTTCGCATACCTTTTGCATTTAGTTGTGCATACTTTGATGTTTTCCTATGACCCATTGGTCATCATGGTTTGCATCTATATTGCAATGGTCTTCACCCACTCACCGGTCCGTATAACATAGTCATTTATCTTTGTTGAGATTGTAATTGTCCTCTACCAAAGTGATATTGGATTCATCGACATATTTTCCATTGTTATTGCGATCCTTTTTGTCTAGGGCATCTTGCCTTAGTTATGCGTCTCTTCCATCCTTTCAAACTCATTATCGACATCCCTTCATTTTTCCATCCCAAGTTTGAGGGGGAACACTCAATCAACAATATTTTCATCATTTTTGTCTCATGGCTTGCTATTGCAAATCACTCAACAAAAAGGGGAAAGTGTAGACACTAGTTTTTATTATCCTTCCTCTCCTTCACCCCGTATCCACTCTTCCTCATCATGTTCACCCATTTGAATCCCTTTTTCTCCCCTAAATGTAAGTGGATATTTGAATAATTCCCATTCCCACCAACAATAGACATTTCCTTAATCACTCTTAATCAATTGATTAATTCCCTGTAATTCTTAATCCTCATTATATGTTAATGGGCTCCATTTGATAATTAATATTTTACATCACCTCACCTAATAATCAATACTCCAAAATTATTCAATTCATGAACCCCACCCATGAATTGAATAATTATATACCCCAAATTCATTCAACTATGACATCCCACTCATAAATTCAATAAATCCACATGGGATTCATTATTGCACCTAACCATTTCAATCATGCTCCCCACTCAATATCGCATCCTTTTTATTTCACCTAATAATTCAAATCATGAGCCCCACTCAATCAAATCAAATCCATATCAAATCTATTATCACTCAAATCATGTCCCTTAATCAAGGTTACTTTTGTAAACCAGTGGTTACGATAACCCCTCGTTAACCTCACCTGTGCTATAAATATAGGCCTTCCCCTTCTTTCAAAGAATTTGGAAGCCATAATGAACCTTTGTTATCATAGCTCTCCTTTTTTCATACCTTAATGTCATTATAATGCCATTTGTATCACCCTTGATCATCTCCATGATTTTGTATTCCTTGTAACAAGTCCACCATAACATCATTCAAGTGCCCTTGTAATGTCAATAGAATCCCCACAGTACTCTTCTCATGCTTTGGTGGTTCACTTAGCTTGGTTCACATTGCATTTTATTGGATCAGATCAATAGCTCATCTACATACCGACATTTTCAATTTTCTTTGTTTATCAGTTTGCACGTTCTTTTTATCTCACATTTCTATTATTTTTCTTTATCACATGGAGGTTGACAACCACCGAGGAAGTGAACGCTTCTCAGGTTCGCTTCGTCGGGTAACCCCACATAAAATATCTAATTAGTTTTCTTTAGTGTCTTTGAGTTGTAGGTTTATCAAGATCGGACCAAGAATCTCATCATCCACTTTGTGGCCGTCAACCATCTTCTCCCAAGGTACTAAGCCTTGTCATATTGGAGGTTGTTTGGCGTTCTTTGATTTCTAGCTCACTTATCTAAACAAGAAGGAGAAAACACTGATCAAACGGAGCTCATCCCTATTCTCAATGGGCCATGGGCCCGAGTATAATAATTGATGGCCAAAGGCATGTCATGATTCTTAGCTAGTGACATTCGGGTTCGTGTTCGGTGTTGTTTCTCATGAGGAGTTTTGGCACCGCATGGATAAGCTTCTAGCGCACATCCCACTACTCCCCAAAGAGACCATGAATGTAGATAATTAATCCCTTAATCATATATAAACTTTGTTTCTTTTTTGTATACATACTATCGAGGGTAGAATCCCCTTAATATAACCCATTTTGTTAAAAAAAAACATTGTTTCAATCCGTTCATTTTACTTTATGTTTTGTGAAGTGTTATTCTCTTCGATTTAGTACTCTTAAAAGATCATAATTCACTACAAACTTGTATACATTTTATCATAAAGTGAACTTGCGTAATCCACTTCTCTCGAACAATACCCATTATCGCATGCACCACTTAAAAAATTTGAATCATTCTGCAAGGATAATTCACCATTTCCCGCTCTATTAATTTTAGGCCTTGTCATGGAGAATAAGGCATTCTTTTACACTTGCAATATGTGGCGGAACATACGAAAAGATGTCAAGTACTAACCAATGACAAGATCGGGAAGCCATGTTCAGACTAAAATTTTCATTTAGCACACAAAGACACAAGGCAAGGAAAAAATGAAAATTTAACTCCAAGTCCCAAATAATTGCCACATGTCAGGTTAGACCAAATACACCTTTCCAGGCTTCAGATTCAAACCAAAAATTTGCAAATTCTTGGTCACATAAAACAACTTCACTTCACCACCTCTTTTCGACCACTCATTAAATGTCTTTAATAACCAAACCATGGGGTCGGAAAATTCATCTCGCATCCTACATAAATACCTACAAGATACAAATTACATCTTTGTGATTTTCTCACGGCTCTACGGAGCTTCTAAAATATTTCCATTTCATAAGCACTGGGAGGAAACTACATTTTTCATAAAACATATTGGTCCCACAAATGTGATCGGATGTCTTGGTAAGACATGAAGATATCATTCATCATTCCTTTTAATTTTTCAAAGCAATAATTTTTAGGTAGATACATAAACAAATAAGTCGATAACTCACAAATGAGCAAGAGGGATTGCACTAAGTTTTGAAAACATGGTCATTGAACAAGGAACTAATCTTGAAAATGGGAACAAAACTAGTGACATAGTGCCTAAATATGGCATGAAAAATATGGGCACAACACCTACTCTAGCTCAGGGATGGACTCCCCCAATGGGTGCCTACAGAATTCGTAGTAACCTTAGGAGAAGAGGCCAAATTCCTATCCATTGGGAAATGGATTCCAACAAGTGAAACCATGACTCTGCAACATACCACGAGTAGGGCGAGTAACACAAACCACAAAAACAAAAAAAGGGACAAATAAAGGAACATGAAAACAAAGAAAGAGAACTATATATTGTACGGTTGAACACCATGTGGTCAGGCGGACCCACAAGTTCCATTAAAAACCACTCGGAATCCCGGAACCCACGCTATGCGTAGATTCTTGATCAAGATGTAATAAGCGAGCCAAGTTTTGGTAGTAGTAGAATTTAAGGTGCTTTATGAAACAAGAACCAACATTTTCATGTTCTTTTTACACAGAACTCACCAGTGGTCACAATGAAAATATTGTCAACTGAATCAACAAATAAGTCATACCCAATGGGCAAGGCATGTTGATTGGTGTTTCTCTCTTATTCACATATCGAGAATATGATGACATTAAGAAATGTTGGAATACCTCAAAATGCTTGATGTATTCATGTTCTTCATGTTTGGTCAAGTCCCCAATCAACCAAACTCTTTTAATTTCAAATCAAACATTAAGAATGAAATCAACATATTCATCATCACTCTGATTTCCCACAACCATGTCTACCATATGCCCTCTGGGGAAATGTTAATTTTACAAAACACATTTTTATCAAGTAAATAAGAGGACGCAAGCCAAGCACTCCTCTCCTTTTTTTACCAAAGAGACAGGGTTTGTTGGCAACTGGATATCACTCCCAAGATATAAACTTACTTGTTATTGCTCAAAGAGTTCGGTAAAGCCATGTAATCAACCAACTGATCCAAAAAATGAGGGGGTACAATCATATAAGGATGGCTTCATAAAAAATTTGACACATTCTTCTTTGGAAGAACGAGACATTCCACCACATTTTTTATTTTTGTAATCTAATGCAAGATGTCTATACCGACCAATATCCACTATGGAATCTATATGAAGGTCTCCAATACAAACAACTAACTCATTAAATTTGGGATAAACTTAGATAGTCGAACCATGTATTCCAAGGTTAATGGAGCAGTCCTAATCTATCTTTAGAGAAATCAAAATAGGTTCACTTGATAACTTACTCTGTAATTTATATTCATTTTCCTTCTCTACCAATGCATCAACAACAAACACCTATCTTCCCATGACATAAATCCCCTTCATACTTGGAAAACATTTCATTTCTTGCCCAAAAAATTCATGACTAAGATAATTATGACCCTGGTCTAGCTCCATTGTACTGTTACCCTCCAAGGGAGAGCAACATATTTCTATGATGGCTGCCCAAAATTCATCCATTGTTTTAGCACAAAAATATCATTCAAAGATACCTCATTCCTACAAACTATCTAATTACCCAACATGTGGTCTCCTTCAACACCTAGCTCACATTTTGCACCATTAACTAAATCATCTCGCTCACAAGGAGTGTGAAGCGTAAATCACTTATCACACCACATACCAACATGATCATCATACTCAACCTTCAATATAGTATCATATATAAAACCATGATCCGTGATTACCCTTTTTTGAGTTAACTAATTCCTCACCATATTTTCCTCTATCAAAGGTTGAAACCTCACCACTTTAGCCAATAACTTTACCAATTGTTTTAATATCATACTCGACCAACTTACTTGTAATAGATGATTGTTTCGTGATTCCAATCTCTTCATCTCTAAATTCTCAAGTTTCTTTTCGATTAACCGAGTTTGTTCCTCTTGTCACACTCGGAGAAAATAAAACTAGGGTCATCACCAAATGAGTCTTAAACATCCTTGTCATCTTATCCCAAGAATGTAATGAACCTTGAGGCTAGAGAGTTGAACCAATCCCTAACATCCTCTTTCAATGTATGCACAAATAATTTCATGAAAACATATTTGTGTTTTATCTCATATTCTTGCATTATTTCTTCAAACAAACTAAGAAGTTGTTCTACATCAATATTGTTATATCCCTAAAAACTAGGTAGTATGAGCTGATTGATCGGGTATCTTGTTTAGGTACCTAGGCATCCCCTTGAATTCTATAGGTATGAGAGAATTAGTTCTGAAAGGAATTTTAGGAGAAGGCCATGCCATACTATTATTAAAAACTTCCAAGGACTTATTCATTGAGGACAAAACATATCAATAAGGCTTCATCCCACAAACTTTGAACAAGCTTGATGATCTGAAATTACTAAAAACCTAAGAGGGTAAACCATCAATAAAATATATCCATGAAGAACATCGGTCTAACCTTGACCATATGACAATGAATTCACCACTAGAGATATTAGTCTAGAAAAGTAAGTTATCCTTTGAATACCAAAGGATATTTAATTCAACCCACTAGCCTTAAGATCACTAAAAATTGAATACCACAAATCAAACTAAAAACCCTGGTAAATATTGTAAGTCATCGCAACGGTGCCATGAATGGACATATTAGCTCCTAATCTATCACCCTAAGGGGGAAAGAGGGGGCATGATGGCCTGATACGGATGGAAGGGGTAAGGGAAATGGGGGAGACCCACTTGGTTTGTCATCTTGTAGCTGAGGGACAGGTCTTCCCTTGCTCATCCGGCCAAGTCTCCTTGGGAGTGATAGGGAGGCATGCAATTGAGGGTGTGGCTATCCACCTACTACTTCTAGCTCTGCCTAAGTTAGGGTGAGATCACCTGAGGTGCAGTCTGAGCCCCCCTTAAACCTCCAAGCTCAGCTAGGTAGGTCAATCTGAGGCCAAGTGCAGCCACTGAATACAATGATCACTCAAAAGAGTGGTCATGAAGCATTGAAAACACTTGGCAAATCTAACATGGGATGTTGTAGACAGATATTGTGTGATATCAACATTAACCCCAAAGATTTTGCATGTATTCTTTTGTATTGATGTTTGAGACCATTTTTCTATGCTGAACAAATAAGTAGACACACTTGAGGTATACACTTTTAATGTGTGTCTCACCAGCATGTCTCATGTAGGATATGCCATGAGGATGAAATTTGCAAGATGTATAAGGTATACATGGAAATTGTTGAAAGATTATAAGGTGGGGATGGATTTGTAAAGAAGAAGAACCCAAAAAAATCACATTATACAAGGGGATCATAAATTATGTCAACCATTACACCATGACATCTTTATCATCTCCTGACATAGTAATGAGACAAAGAAAGATTTCCTAGAATAATCGAGTCACAAGGAACCTCCAAGAAAGACAAACAACCCAACAAATCCTTTGTAGTCTAGCTCAAGCCCCTAAGAGTGAAACACCATGTGTGAGTTATGCTAAATGTTTAAAAAACAAGGGACCCCAAGATCAACAAACATCTTACCCGTTGTGATTGGTAGCAAGGATTTTATAGGCTCTAAGGATGATATCCAAAAGTACCACTGAAGGAATCATTCTCTTCACCATCCAAACCAATTAACCATCAACAAGGTGTTAGCACATAAGTTCTTAGTCATAACACACACAAGATTCATAAGAAATCATACATCACCCAACTTCCAAATCAGTCAACAAAAGAGAATGACAAAATAATTATGAAAAACTTCTTGAAACATATCCATTGATAAGGAAAGATAAGGGAAACATATAAAAATGCTCTTAAAGCCTATTAATGGTTGTACAACTGCAACTAGTTTATCATGAACCACAAAGCAATGAATATTTCAATAGATTTTACATAAGAAGTGTGAATTCCCGTAGTAAAAGTATATATCAATCCTTGAGAGAACCCCGAGGAGTTCTCCCTCTCCCAAAAAAAAACTATCTCTTTTTCCCTAAAACCTCATATCTCTTTATACAACATTATCCATATAAGGGGTTTAGAAAATATTCTAGCATATTCTTGAATCATTCACGTCTAGGCCATCCTTCTAAGCCTTTGAGGAATAATAGGGAATATTCCTCTTTGATGGCCTTCAAATTTGTTTAACCTTGCCCTATTACCATCGTGCCAACACAACTAAGCGAAATCTTTTAGACATCATATCCATTATTGATTTGATTTTCCACTTAAGACCAAATTGTGATAGGGAAAATAAAGGCATTAAATAGATAAGACCTTTATTCAAATACATTAACATTTAATCACCTCCTTGAGGATATGCTTTTTCATGAATGATTTGATTTAATTTACTCTAATTCGTATCGATTGATCCGGATGGGATATGGGAATTAATGGCAACACAATGGCTTACACATGTCACTCCATATCAATTTTCCTATTTAAACATGACTTACTATTCCAACGGGTCACAAATCATTATCCAAATCTCACAAAGTTTTCATAATTCATTCCTATGCATTATCCCTTTACCATGGTATCACCGGTTTTAGGAGCAAACCCCTCAGGTTTAGAACTTGAGAACTTGGATGAGTTATTTTAATTAACAAAGTTCAACGAGGCCTTTGTGAGACTGATATTTAGCATCCCAAATGTTTGAGTCAATCCTCAAAAGGATCTTCCCATAATGTGTTACTATTATCCTTCATGAATAGAGTTTGCTAAGATGTGTACCTCTTTCCTCGTCTTTTAGACTTTGCATTTCCATCTCCTACCCCAACATCACCCGAACGTAGAATAAATGATGCATCAATAGTCCCATCACTATCCTGTGCTCTATGACAAGAAGATGCACATATATAGGGCCTACTACTATGCTCCTCCTTCGTTAGAAACAAAGCTTCTCCACTAGACCAAACTATACATCCCAATGGGGAAAAATGCCTTTTAGTTGGCGATTTGTCAAGGTAGAATAACGACTTCTACACTAGAGGTCTTCGTGGCTAGATTTCAAATTGATGGGACAATAGTCGGGGCTTCTTCCTTGAAGAAGTAAAAGATGACTCTAAATGACTCAATTGGCAAAGTCACACAGACTCCTGTAGGTTAACCATCAATAAGCTAGGGTTGAAAAACTTGCCTCAAATGGGGTATCAACCTCCGCAAGTGGGTGAACTCCCTTGAGGAAAAAATAGAGCTAATCCAAATTCTTAATTGGTCATAGATCAAAGCACAAGAACTGATGGCCAAAGGCATGTCATGGGGCTTAGCAAGTGACATTTAGTTCGTGTTCAGCGTTATTTCTCATGAGGAGTTCTGGTATCATATGGCTAAGCTTCTGATGCACATCCCACTACTCCTGTGAGAGACTATGAATGTAGATAATTAACCCCTTAATTATATGTTAAATTTGTTTCTTTTTTGTATAATACTATCGAGGGTAGGGGCCCTTAATAGAACCTTGTTTTGTTCACGAGAAAACACTATTTTGATCCATTCATTTTGTTATACGTTTTGTGAAGTGTTCTTTTCTTCTGATTTAACACTCTTAAAATATAATAATTCACTTCAAACTTGTACACATTTTATCATAAATCGAACTTGTGTAATCCACTTCTTCAAGCAATACCCATTACTACATTCACCACTTAATAACTTTGAATCATTCGCAAGGAGAATTAACCACTAACTCGCTCCATTAATTTTGGGCCTTGCCATAGAGAATAAGGCATCCTTTTACACCTGCAATATGCAACAAAACATACATAAAGATTCCATGTACTAGCCAACGACAAGAGCAAGAATGCGGGTTCGGACTAAATTTTTATTTAGCACACAGGACACAAGGCAAGGTGAAAATGCAAAGTCAACTCCGGTACCAAATTTGCCATGTCGGGTTGTACCAAACACACCTTTATGAGCTTCAGATTCAAACCAACACTTTAAACATTCTCAGGCACACAAAACAACTTGACTTCACCACCTCTTTTCCTAACCACTCGCTTAATGCCTTCTTTGATAACCAAACCATGGGGTCAAGAACTTTAATAACCAAAATGTGAGGTTGGTAACTTAATATGCATCCCACATAAATACCTAAAAGATGTAAAGTGCATCTTTGTGATTTTCTCATGACCTCTAGAGCTTCTGAAACATTTCCTTTTCACAGGCGCCGGGGAGGAAACTACATTTTACACAAAACATATCAGTCTTGCAAAGGCGATCAAATGTCCCAAAGATAATAAATGAAGATATCGACCGCCATTCCTTTCAATTTTTCAAAGCAATATTTTTCAAGCAGGTACATAAATAGATAAGCCAATATCTCACAAACCAGTAAGAGTGATCGCTCCAATATTTGAAAACATGGATATTGAACAAGGAACCAATCTTGAAAATGGGAACAAAACCAATGACATGGTGCCTAAATATGACATGACAATTATGGGCACCGAAGCAACCACATTACCAAGTGTTTGATTGAGTGTTTAAGAACACTATTGTGAATAACATCAAATGAAATTGGTATGATTTATCATTCTTACATTCATGGTGTCACACATGAATATCACCTATTTACCCTTCTAGACTCTAGAGTACTTAAATGAAATTAGACTTGGGATGATTATATACTTTCATGCTTAGATGTTTCTGATGGGAAGATATGATTCCTTGATACTTTGCACATTATGATTTTGAGTTCCTAGATAGCTTAATTAGCTCACTTCACTTACTTCTCAGAGATATGATGGTAGATTCAGGACACGATGACCCTCAACTTATTACACAAGCTTCACATTTCACTCTTGAACATGATGACACCCTTTTTCACTTCACGACTCACCTCCTCGATCAAGATACTACTTGAGTGGAAACATGCCTAAAACATATGGAAACGATTTTGATAAATTGTATCCTTATGGAAGTAGAACTTTAAGATGAATCACATGTTCCTTACCTCCACAATGTACTCAACTCATTACCAAGCATTGATTAAGTGTTTAGAAACACTCTCGGGAGGTATGCATTGCTTGAGAGTATGAGATGATTTCTAGAATCATCTTCATTGGCCTTATATCAAAATGGATGATCCCACAATGTAAAGGATTTTTCAAGCTTTCTCGTGCCTACTTTTTTTCCTCCTCACTCCTTATGGAGCTCCTAGAATGAGCCGAAGAAGTCAAGGTTCATAATTTGATTGCTCATTCCTTGCACCTGAAAATCTGATTTTGAATAGATTGTCCCTGAAAGGTCAAACATTTCATAAATATTCTTAAAATAATTCCAACACCTTCAAGGCTCTCCAATACCACCTCTAGATACTTAAGACCTTTTCAAAACCCTCTTTGAAGATGCGCCTGGAGACTTGAAATGGCCAAAATTGGCCTTTTTAGGATTTCTGGAGAATTTGTCTTTATTGCACTTCATGAATAGGATAATGGACCTTGTTGCATATTTTTTCAAACTTATACATGTTCACCCAATGCATTAGGACCACCTTCAAGGATAAGGTGATCATGACACAAGAGGCAGGTTGGCCCGAAGAGGGATTAAGGAAGATTTGGGAGCAAGATTTCATATTGTGTCTTGGTTGTCATTGTTTAAGTTTTACATATTTGGATTAGTCAATTCACATGACAACATCTCCATATGAATATCATCCTCTTACCCTTCCTACATTCAAAATCCTCCTTGAATGAAATCGGATTTAGGATGCTCATACACTTCTTGTTTATATCCCTCTCATGAGAATAAGTGACTTCTTGATCCTTCACACATGATGGTCCTAGATGCCTCAGTAGCCTAACTAGCTCATTTTGATTTATTTCTCAAAGATATATGGACACAACGGAATAATCAAGATACGATGATCATCAACTCACTCCTTGAGCCTAAAATTTCACCTTTGAACATGACGATCTCTTCTTAATCTCACAATTCACCTCCCTAACCAAGATGTCACCTAAGTGGAAGCATGTTTATGATGTTTAAACACATTCTTTCAAATTTATCATCATTGAGATACGATTCCTCCTCTCGATAGAAGTATTAATCCCTACATGAAACTTAGAGGAATGTTCGAGAATGAATTTCATGTTCTTGACCTCCACACTACATTGAAACAAGATGTGAATTTATTACCAAACATTAATTAAATGTTTAGAAACAATCTCATGAAATATGCATTGTTTATGATCCTAAGATGATTGGCACCATCACTCATGATGAGCTTCTCTTATCATGCTCCTGATGACCATTCCCTTGATGATTTGAATCTTGGTGAAGCTCTTAATGTTTCAAATCCTTCACAGACCTCATGATTTTCTTGATTGCACCCATTTCTCAAGCGACTATGTTTTACAAATATTGATCCACTCTGATATGGGAAATAATATTTTTCACACACACTTTTCCATTTTAGGAAAACATATTTTTGCTTGGATGTCCAAATTTGGACACTGGACTTGATTTTTTCATCTTGGAATTGTAGGAAGGTTTTCTAGGGTCAAATTGTAGACACAAAATCATGCACTTTAGGCATTATTTAGCCCAGACTTATACTACTATTTAAAGGGTTATCAAGTGAAGAAATTACTAATTAATCCCACCTTTTGGTCATCTTATTTTTATATTTTATTTTGTCATTCCCAAGTATTTTCCTATACATTCCACTTATTTCACAATTGTCCCATCATTTCAGCCTAAACCGGGGTGCCCAGACCTATATTGGGGCACCATGGTCCCATCTGGGGCACCCTAGTCCCACTTGAGGTGCCCCAATCATGTTCCACTTTCCAGCTTCTTTTTGGGGTCTTTCTAGCCATTTTTCAACCTTATCTTTTCCTAGTCAACCATGTTGGGGTTAATTACGAAATTATAGTAAGAGAACCCTATAAATACAAAGTTATGAGACCGTAATGAGGGTCCTATTGTCACATAATACTATCAGTCCATCTAGAGTTGCATCCATAGCCTCACTTACATCCACATAGTGTCATGCATCAAGGCTAGGAGATCTACATCAACACACACAATATAGGGGGAGGATTCTATTTTATTTCGTACACACATGCTATTACATTTTCTATAGTTATTATTGCTCGCTACTTCACAAAGTGTAAGCGCACAAGAAAACCTAGGGATTGACATGGAAACACACACACCCAGTAACTACATTTGGGTCCTAAATGTAGTGCAACACTCGATTAAGTAAGCCTTTGTTGTGGCAGTTGTGGTCGATCCGACCCATTCATTTTACATATTTTATTTTTAGGGTTTTATACTTCTTTGTCTTTTATAGGTCATTCCTTCATCTTGAGTTATTTCACACACTCGACATAGCTCGATAGATCTAGTGCAACAAACATACAATATTCTAGATCATCTTGTGACCCTATGAAAACTAGATTTTGAGCTTTTATAAAAACCAAGGTGCTTATTATGCGGACCAGGGCACCCGAAGCACCCCAATTTTTTCCAGTGGTGCTACAGTCTTCTCAGATCCTCTAGATCTAGTCTTTTCGGGACTTCTGAGTGATTGTATCTACTTCAGGACCCATAGCCTGACATGCAAAACTTGTGACAATCTCCAACAATCAACTAAGTCCTTTCCTTTTACATCCATCCATAGCTAGGGTTTTATTTCATTAGACAAAATTATTTAAATCCTCTCATATTGTTTTAGCATAACTTACATCATTTTGGTGCTCCTATATTAGATTAACTAGTTGTTATACTTCCCATAGTATTAGTCTAATTTTAGTTAATCATTTTAGTGAACCCCACGTCTCCACCACCTTCTTCTCTGCATGTCATCCCCTTATCAAGTTATGGCTCAATCTTCGTATCCTACCTATGCACATACTAAGGTCGCCGCTATAGTTATTATCATCATTGATTTTGGTGTGTGCATACCCAACACTCTCCTCACTTTGTCACGGCCGACTGATCCATCTATCAATGTAGTCACTACTCGTCGTACTCACCTTAATCCACCAACAACCCCACATGTGTCTCTTCCACCACCCATTACACCGGCAACGCCACCTACAACTTCTAAAGGCTATGACATTATTGAGCATTTCAAATATATGCCCACTAAGATCTCTCTCTATGAATTATTGCGTAATGCACTAGATTGTCGTAACACATTAGAGGCTTCCCTTCATGTTATTCATGTTGAGCGTGATAACTCTATGAAATCCTTTGCACATCTCATTCAATATCTCATTAATTTACCATGTTCTATCTCCTTATACAAAAATTAACTCGTGCTCTATTGCTCATTATCGTTGTTGTTTGTACTACTTGTATCAAATGTGTTCTCATTGATAATAGATCTGTAATTAACTTTTTTGCTTACTCTCTCTTACAAAAATTAGGTATACACAACCGTCTCATCTCTCAAAATCCACCCTCATTCGCGGTTATGAATCTTCCACTCACACATGCTTAGGAACCATCTCCTTACATATTCGGGTTAGACCTAAAACTATTCTCACTAAATTCTACGTCCTTGATGTTTCTTTTCAATTTAATATCCTCTTAGGTAGGCCTTGGATTCAAGCAATGTAAGTTGTGTCATCCACTATACATCAGTGTGTCAAGTTCCTCCATGACAGCTTATGCACGCACTATTATTGCTGATTTGAAACCATTCAAATATGTCGCATTGATCATGTTACCTCTATGCCCATTCCACCTCCACAACATATTTCATACGTTAGTCTTGATAAATATGATGTTGGTCAATCTAGTGCATCTTCCTCCACCACTCATGCTATTACTTCAACTATATCACTAACACTTTGACTATCCTTTCACCTATGGTGTTTGTCCCTACTAGTACTCCACCTCTGTCTTCTGGTAGTTCTTCTACCCCTCCCACTCCAACATCACCTACCAATGTCCTAGATCATGCTACCCAAACCAATGATGTACAGACTCATGCTTCCCAAGAGTCCAATGATGATGTTTATGTAATAGAATTCACAAATGATTCATTACGACAACTTGATTTTACTCTTCTTTGCGTAGACAATTCTTATTTTGAAAACACCTTTGTTATTGATGACCTGGTGAATACCGGTTCAAAACCCTCCATCCACTAATGTTATGGTCTTATATAAGGGATTTGTTCATAGTGTTGACGCCATTTCATCTTCTCCTCCATTGGAGGCCACTCCATGACCTCCATTTTTATTCACCTTATTCATCACTACGTCCTTTTGGCAACACATTCCTATTGATCCCACTTGTTTAGATACTATTTGTACACGTGATAGTTTACCTAGGTTTGGTATGACACTTAATGACATCTTACCCCCTCTTTATTCGCCAAATCTTTATCACATATATTTTGACATCACATCAACTTATGGCTTACATGGTTTTTCATTTGATAATCCTCGTTACACATGCCTCTCATGATTTTCCACTCACATTAAGACAATTTTGGTTAGACTACATTAGCGGTACAATAAACACCCTTCACTCTTCACTCACGTTTCCCATGCCTTTCAGTCCTATCTCTATTCCTAATGATTATTCTCCTACTTATGTTCCAAACATCTCTCATTGGTATGCTCATGGTTTTCCACCAATCACCTTTATTGATGAAGAATACGTGATGAACGTTTATACACTCCGTCGCAATGGGTCCTTATATGACCCTCCCCATTCTATAGCTTATCAAGTTTTTGATGTTGCACCAATAGGTTTCGATCATGACAAAGATGATCTTCTTGATAACATCTCTTAGCTACCTTCACTGTATATATACTTGGGGCATAACATTTTCCCCCTCTGCTCATGCACATTTATCATTTATTAAGTTTTCATGAAGGCATATCAATCACACATTCGAGCGTGATCGTTACCCGATGATGCACTCTTGTGTTTCGATTCACACTTGACTATTGAGGGATTACCATTACATTGAACCCCACACACCACATCATAGGCACTACAAATTACATTTAATCCTATATTGTGCATTATACACCATTCATTCTACGATTATTCTACATTATACTAGCCCTCATCCACACACTACATTATTACGATATCTACGCACTTAGTCACGTTATACACTACACATTTTCATACATTTTCCATATACTAGACCAATCATCATTACATACGAGTCTATTTTTACATTCCATCCTTACATTCTACATTTATGCGAGGTTAAATTATATATGGGTCTAGCTTTAAATTTTATTACTACACATTCTATTTCCTATCTACACCTATCATTGCATCTTACATATTCTACACACTCCACACATCCTACATTGTATGGTTCACATGGTGCATTTATACATCATCTATATTCTACATACTATGCTAGATTACATTTCATATGGGTCTAGCTTTACATTTTATCATTATGCACTCTATTTCTATATACACCTATTATTACACTTCACACATTACACATCCTACACACACTACACATCCTATATTACATTTCCCATGTCATGCATTTACATACCTTATTCATCACTTGGTCATTTATACTATGTTATATTATATGTGTTATCATCACCATCCTATGATACAATTTAGTTCCTTGGTCCATACTTGACTATCGAGGGTTTACCAATCAAATGGACCTTACATTCACCATGCGACAATTCATCATGCGACATTTCCAGCGTTAGTGACATACACCTTAGGTTAAATAGTCACCTATATTATCATCCTGTAGTGGTATACACCTTAAGTTGCATCACCACTCATTGTTTCCATCTTGTAGTGGCATATGCTTTAGGCAAAATTGTCACCAATCTCCATCCTTTCATCATATATTGATATACGCTTAGGGATAAATCATCACTCACCCATTCAACAAGTCATGATATATGATTTGGCTATAGGGTTCACGTACATCTCTCCACATGGCGCATCTCCTCACCACTAAACATACACACTTATCACAGTAGCGCTAGAAACAACCAATACTACTCGACCATTTCCCGATGACGCACTCTTGTTTATGATTCATTCTTGACTATTGAGGGGGAAAAAAATGAACCTCACTGCATACACTTCCATCCACTCGGGGACACATTGCTCCTACCATTCCATCTTGCACTTCCATTCCATCCATCCACATCATATTGCATTATCTTGGGGGCATTTACTTTTGTTTGCTAGTGTTTTGCATGATCACTTCACTACCCATGTTAGATTGCTTTCTTATATGTCATTATGATACACACATGCACGTTCACGCCTTTGTTTAGCGTGATCGCAAATACAGGACTCTACACGCGGCATGGATGCTCACCTACCCTTCCTATACCAATCACTCGGGGGCATCCACATTCATCTTATCCAGGGGCTATTATTTCATTTTGTACTTACCATCTTATATTATTTGCTCATACACGCTTTGACATATTAGTTATCACTCTTACATGTTAACGGGTGTCCCATGTACAACACTTGTTTTAAAAGGTTTCATGTTTCCATGACTACTTGTTTATCTATTTCTACTTGTTTTCTTTGTTTGTCATTATATGTTTGCTTATGTGCACACTTGTTTGTTGTTTATGGACATGACGACCTTGTGTGTCTTGCGATATTGTGAGTGATATCCCATGTTTGCAACCCAATTTTTGCGGTCTACTTTTTTTCTTGCATGTTTACACTACTTTGTTTGGTAATTCCTACATTGTCTACGTATTTTACACTTGTCTTATTACATACATGTGTTTTCAGACTAACACTTGTTTTGGCTAGCCATCCCTTTTTGTGTGTGCCTTGGTTTCTACCAAGCGCTTTCCCTTTCCCCTGCAAGGAAGATTTCTACAGGTCAGAGTGTGGTAGGTCCTCTTTTTGGGCCACATTCTCCTTTTGAAGATGTCTCATGCACCCCCAAATAGGGGGGGCATCATTGAGGGTTTTACATACTAACACAATGTATTTACACCGGTTTAGTACAGTGCACTTTCCGCCCTTGGCATTGTGGGTTTACATACAACGAGTGAGTTTAGACTAGTCTATGAACTCCATACATGACAACCTCTATAGGACATGGTGTCCTTTGCAATTTATATGGAGCAAGTTACATGTTTGGAGGTTATAGTGGGTGTGCCTCTCTACACTACTTCGTCCAGTGGTGTTGGATCACCCAAAAACTAGGACAATACAGAGATCTCTTCACACATTTCAACAAAAGTGGTTAAAGGTTGGAGGACATAGAGCATTTCCTCCCTATACTTCTTCAGCCAAGGTGGCATGAGATCACCCAAAAACTCGTGATAGTACAGGATATCCTTCTACACCCTTTCTCTTGACATGGATCAGGTGCACATGTTCCATTTACACTTTTCTTTTCACATATTTTACATTTACGTACTTTACATATTTCTATATACATGCGTATTTTACACAAGTGTTTTTACATACATACATATTTGACTACTTGATCGTTTTCTCCTTACAAGTTCGACTGTATGAAAAATAAGTAGTGAAATTGGGGGCAACAACAAAAATACCACCACCAACAACAATGAAAATGACAACGACAACACACCGTCACAACACTTACCTTTACTAACCATGTAGGTACACTACACACTATAACAACTACACACGCGTTCCGCCCTAGGTCTACTCTCATCACTTTTTATGCACATTTTTCATCATTAGAATCCATGCTACTCCACATTTTTATCTTTTGTCATTCCACGCTTGAGTCTAGTCCATCGGCATGTCTCTTCTACACTCTACATTGATATCAGGTACACATCTCTATCTACTTTATGTTGAGGGGAAAAAGCGTTCCACTCACATGGTCTTATACTACTATTTAGAGGGTTCTCAAGTGAAGAAAGTACTAATTAATCCCACCTTTTGGACATCTTATTTTTATCTTTTATTTTGTCATTCTGCATATTTTCCTATACATATCCACTTATTTTGCAATTGTCTCGTCATTTTAGCCTAAACCAGGCGCCAAGCTCGCATCTTGGGGCACCCCAATCCATGTTCCACTTTCCCACTTATTTTTGGGGTCTTTTCTAGCCGTTTTTATCCTTATCTTTTTCCTAGTCGGCCATGTCGGGGTTAATTATGAAATTAGAGCAAGAGAACCCTATAAATACAAAGTTATGAGACCATAATGAGGGTCCTAACATCACATACTACTATCACTCCATCTAGAGTTACATCCATTGCATCCACATAGTGTCATGCATCAAGGCTAGGAGATTTGCATCAACACACACAACATAGGGGGAATTCTATTATATTTCATGCACACATGCTATTACATTTTCTATAGTTATTATTGCTCGCTACTTCACAAAGTGTGACTGACACAAGAGCACCTAGGGAACGACATGCACACACACACCAAAACTACATTTGGGTCCGAAATGTAGTGCAACATTCAATTTAGTAAGCCCACTATTGTGGCAGATGAGCTCAATTTGACCCATTCATTTTACATATTTTATTTTTAGAGTTTGATTCTTCTTTGTCTTTTGCGAGTCATTCCTCCATCTTGAGTTATTTCACACACTCGGCATAGCTCGGCAGATCCAGTGTGATAAATAAACAATATTCTATATCATCTTGTGACCTTTTGAAAACTAGATTATGAGATTTTATAGAAACTAGGGTGCCTATTTTGTAGACCAGGGTGCCTCGGGGCACCCCAAGTATTTCTGGGCACTACATGCCGCTCGATCCTCTAGATCCGGTCTATTCAAGACTTCTAGGTTATCCTCTCTACAGGACCCACACCCAAACTCGTGACAACTGCGATAGTCTCCAAGAATCGCCTAAGTCATTTCCTTTTACATCCTTACATAGCTAGGGTTTTATTTCATTATACATAATTATTTAAATCCTTTCATACTATTTTAGCATAGCTTACAACATTTAAGTCCTCCCATATTAGATTAACAAGTTGTTATACTTCCCATAGTATTAGTCTAATTTTAGTTAATCACAAACCTTATATGATTTTGACTCCAAAACACTTGATGAGATCAATGGAGCCATTATTGAGAGATAATTCTTCCTTTAACTCAAAATTTAGGGCCTATTCCATCTTGAACTAAGAGGGAAGTTACAGAGTTTTGAAATATCTCAGGAAAACTTTGAGCCTTGGTGTAAAGTTGATGCTTCCACCTTGTAGAGGATTCCAATAGATTTTTATTCCTATTTGGTGTCCTCCTAACTCCTTCTATAACTCTTAGAATCATCTAGAGAAGTCAACTTTCATCATTTTAGCCCTCATTCCTTATACCCTGAATTACTCGATGTTGAACAAATTATTCCCGAATCAAATTTTCTTCCCTAAACTTTCCTAAATTATTTTAGAAACCTTCAATGTTATCCGAAATCAACCTTAGATTCTTTATATTTTCCCTAAACGTTTTCGGAGGGTGTTCAATTAGTGAAGAATGGCCGAATGGCCTTTTTGACCTCATAGAGGAAATAGTCTTTCATCAGATCTTGACGAGTTCATCATTCCTATTAGGTATCTTCCCCGCACACTAAAGCAAAATAAAAAAACTTGTTATGAATTTCCTCTAAGGTGGGGAAAGGGTTAAAGCGAGGGCTAGCTAGACACGGGAAGGATTCACAGTGATAGGAAAACATGATTTTCAATCATGGGCTTAGTTATCATGCTCAAAGTTTCAATTTTTCATACTATACATTTTGCATGATAACAAGCCCCTCACTTTTGTGCATGAGGAGAGTGTTCTTAGATTTGGTGCTTGTGATAGATAACCTGAAAAGTATCATTTACATGTGAGAAAAATCTGTAATGAGAGAAATATATTGGTGTAGATAAGGTTGAGTGGATTCTTTTGTTGATCTCTCCTAGCCTCCACTTTGATTTTCTTCATATGTCATTTGTTGGTGCTACAATCTTAAATATCATGCCCAATAGCTTCAAGTCATGTGCAATATGGTTCACATATAGGAGGGTGAGGGTGATAATGGAGAGAAGAGTTGGATGTGATCTCACAGATGGAATAGTTTTAGAAACATGCGAGAGAAATAGAAGGGGAGAAGGTAGATATGTCACTGATAGGTGTCGTGAAAGTAGATAATATAACCAAGGGACCATGTTTTGGCTCAAGAATTAGGTTTCTATCTAAAGGAGTATGGTTATATAATCTAAGAAAACATAAAGTGAGTCAAGTCCATCATTTGAGTGGCTAGAGACGGCTAACCTACATCTTTGATATCATAAACCTATTTTCAACTCCTTGGAATAGTCACCTACATGATCCAATGATTCTTCATTGATTAGTGGCCTTTGGCCTCTCAATGACCACTCAACCTATAGATAAAGTACATACTTTACTCACAATCCTCATGCTCATGAATCTTCACATAACCAGGTCATATATTTTCTCAAACATGATAAACATGTCGCTCTATATGTATCAATGTGGTCCATACTCAATTTTCAACTTGTAGCTTATTACTCATAGTCTTGTATTCTTATCATTCCATATGAATTGACCAATGAGGCTTTAGATCATTTAAGTGTGGCTCCAGATCAATACTATGTCTTTGCTAGCTATGGACCAATCATAATTCTAACTCTGAGCGAACGAGCAACATTCTTAGGAAATCTCCAAAAAAACTCTACTATGAGCTCCGGACTACAAACATTGGGTCAAACAAGTTATGC
The DNA here is from genome assembly GCA_018340775.1 of Taxus wallichiana var. yunnanensis. Lineage (NCBI taxonomy): Eukaryota > Viridiplantae > Streptophyta > Pinopsida > Cupressales > Taxaceae > Taxus > Taxus wallichiana. Next base: position 1,023,513,341 of record CM031240.1, read on the forward strand.
TAGCTCTAGATGACCAACACTACTCGAGCTTCAATCCATTTATAATCCTAGTTCTAAATGACATACATTGTGACCGAGCTCCAGATGAGCTACACTACGAGCTCCGAATGAAACATTGTGGTCGAGCTCTAGACCAACTCTACAACAAGATTTAGATGGTGATTGTTATAACCATCTCGGCTCTGGAAGATAAACACTAAACCTTTGACATCGTGACGATAAATTCTAACATAAAATTTTTTCATTGCATAGCTTGCTAGCTTCCTTTGAAATCAATGACGATTATTCAAACAACTTGTTTGTGTTTTGATTTGTTATGTGTTATAAGGAATTTCATAAGTCCATATATTCGAGCAACTATTGCTACCTTTACAGAGTTGTGAGATTTATAAAAATATAATTTTGACACATCTAAAACTCCTATAAATGTCAATAACCAATCGAGAAGGCCCTAAAACCTGAACAATGACTATATCTTTTCCCAAATCAAATATCGATTGTCGAATTTAAACCCTACAAGATTTAGGTTGAATGTTGAAATTGTGAAAAATACCTATGTACTGACTAGATTAGAATATGAAAAACTATCTTCTAAACCATGACTTATGGAGTTGTGAGACTAGTTCCATAAGGTACAAAACGACCCTAATTTCGTATATTTACTAAAATAAATTTAAAACATAAGATTTTCATTGATTAATATTTATAATTTATTATTTCTTAATATTTATTATACTTAAACAATTATTTTTGCAGATATATAACTTCCGAATGCACATATACTACATTAATAATAGGAATGTGAGCGAGTTATACCGTGAGTGCGTTATATCGCGAGTGAATTTTAACCGCTTACGTTTTAGGCTTGGTAATTACTAATCCTAGTAATTCGAAATGCGCTTGCGTTTCACTTCAAATCAAAAATTTGGTCGATTTTTTATCCCCCATCTTTGTGTACTTACCCTATCGAACCTTATCAAATAACTCTTGTGTGAATAGAATTTGATCTAATAAGAAAATATGAGAGAAGAAATATTTTATAGAATCTTTAAGATAAACATAATAGAGAAATGATGTAACAAACCGTTACACCAAAACCTCAAGGCATTAGTGAATATGCAAAATAAGATCATAACAATCATAACATCCCACCACGCTTCGTAGCTCGGAACCAGGCTAGATTTGTGCATGTATAGTGGGACCATGCCTAGCCCTACATGAGCCACAGGCAAACACTACAATGCCGACATAAAAACCGTGCTACGACTCGAACTTGGGTGGTATCTCTGATACCAAATGTAACAAACCATTACACCAAAACCTTGAGGCATTAGTGAATCCACACATTAGGATCATAACACTCATAACAAATGACATACACAAAATAACACAACACACACATGATATATCCTAAGGAACCCTTCGGGGGAAAAAACCCCTAGCGCAATAACTTATCTCCTTGTTGTATTCACTAAACCGCTTTACTATACAATAATGTACTCTCAATTATGCTCAATCCTACTACATGTCCAACTATATGTAAGCACATTAATAGGTAACCATCACAACGATATTACAAAATAATGGGTACTAAAACCATGGGCCAATAATACAACCCATAATGGCTCCCCATAAACATAAGTGATCTAACCACCCATAATTAACATAGGCTAAAAATAACTACAACATGGCCTGAAAAAAAAGGGAACCCCAAAAAACATCTTGGGGCCATTTGACCTCCATAGTTGTGGCGATGCCCCAAACCCCCACAACCATGCTAGGTTGTACAATCTAGATGAATAAAACTTATGGAAAATATACAACACATTTCCAACATTGTGTTATCCCCTTTCTTATACATAATTATTTTCAAAACACTGTAAAAACATTGAAATAATCACATATACAAAATCATTCAAATATGAGCAAAAATATAAATCATGACCTATTCTCGTTTGCTTGGATAGCTTATTACTATACACGTGATGTTTTTCACATTTATTTTGTAAATAACACATATTTTCTTTAAACACATGCATTCACGAGGTATCTTGAGCTTCATGCAAGACACTCACAGATTGTTACATGATGATCAAAGTCAAATTAGTTCCTTACACTACTCCCTTGGGGGCATCTCCCCACCCTACACACGTGTTTTTGTTTCATTATATGTTACTTTACACCTTCCACATCATGTTTATTTACATGCATAATGTTTATTAATATTTATTGGATTAATGGGACTTATGTATGTTTCGTGTAATGTTAACCCTTTATATCTCCATTATTACTATTATTATTTGTTATAAATACTTTCAATGTTTTTGTCACTACTTGTTTACACAAATTCATTTCCTTGATTGTTTACTACCCTGAATTTTCTTGATTTTTTAAAAAGATGCTATGATTATATACTTTATATGGCCTAAGGGTCTTGCTTGTCTCGTGACACCGTGGGTGTCTCGTTTTTGTGGATTCATTCCTAGTTTGCATGTATGCACTTGTTTCTTTTAATATGACACATTATGCCTTCTTCTATAATTGTCTTGTGACATCACGAGTGTCCCATGTTTGCAGCTCGTGCTTTCATGTAACTATGCTTCTACATGTTATTATTTACTTGTTCTGTACACTACTATTAATGTTACTTTATTACTACTCACTTACTCTAATGATTACACTACTATCTTTGTTATGACTTTTGACATGTTTACTATGTTGATTCTATACTTGTTTTACTATGGAGTAAGACATGATTTCTATTATTCTCTACTATTACTAGTTGTTTTACTAATGTATTTTTGTTTGTTACTTGCCAGCATGTTGCTTCTTCTCCATGCCATAATTCCATAGTGTGCGTGCAACCCCTTTTACGAGATAAAAGTTCTCAAAGTTGGCCACCATTAGAGTCTTCTATGTGTCCCTAACTAGATTATTAGACATATTGTACATGGGTACACACATATTCTTTCGAGCCACACACTCAAATATTTAATCACACATGCCTCAAAAGAGGTGGCATTCAACAAAGGTATTTATATAGCTATAAGAAGATTACATGATACAAGAATAAATGTTAAAAGAGATTAGATCCTTTAAAAAGGCCATGAATACTAAAATGTGGCATAATTTAAACAAGGTCAAAACTATGCATCATAGTCGAGATCGTGTTGCGGTCTGACCATTCCATACATTCGTAGAAAGATGTTAGTTTCACTCAAGTTTTCAATTTCTACACATTTATACCGATTGTTTACATGATTTTTACATAATTATAGATATAAATGACACAATTAGAGTAGGTTACAGGGGGCATGAGTACTTCATTCCTTCTTCAAAAGGATATTTTAGATGTAATTACAAAACATGGTTTAGGGCATAGGCTTCCTTCTCCCCTTTAATATTTCAAAATTCCACATAACTAATTTAGAGGTAGTAGCACCTTATGGGGGCATGACAATGTCCATTCCTTCTAAGGTCTATTTTTTCAATTTGGAGAAAATTGGGCCTAGATTTGTTTGTGTCGGTGTGGTCCATGGGTGTAGTGACAAACATTAAAGAAACACTATGAGCTTTGTAGATTGATCTTTCTTCCTCTCATCACATTCCCAACTAAGGAAAATGTTGAAGCAAAATCATGAGCTTCAGAAGCTGCTCTTTCCTTCTCTCTCATCAAATTCTCAAATAGGAAAGGCATTGAAGCACATGGGTTCTTCGTAGTCTAATACTTCCTCTTCTCTACTAACTCCTCTAATCCTCCAACATCTCTAAGAAAATTCGACTCTCAAGACATGAAAACAATGGGAACTCCTCCCTCTACGAAATGAGCAATTGTATTCCTTCCGTGTTTTGCATCTCCTTTTCTTACTTTTTGTAATGTATAAAAGTATAATAATAATCTATATTTTTAGTTAAAGTTAAGTGTTTATCATAAAAATTGACTACACTTTGTGTTGTAGGTTTTGCCATGGAGCATGCCAACACTTTGGAATACATCGCAAAAGTCCCTTTGAGCAAAGGGAAAGTGTGTGTGCAGAATCGGGTATGTTTTTCCTTTAATTATGCAATTTTCAATTTCACACTTAAAGGAGGGTAAATGTAGACGCTAAATTTGGTAACTTATCCTTGTGCAATGCCAAGTTTGACCTTGTATCCTTGTTAAGACAAATTCTCACATTCAAAATCCAATCTCCTCATCTCTAGCCATTCTACAACTTTCTTATCTTTACACTTTTCTTTGTCATCAATTATGTTGGGAATATTATTTCATCAAAGTAGCATAAAATGCATGGTATTCATGATAAAACTTTTAATTTTGATGTTTTTCTATCTCGAGTGCGAAATTGTATGGAAGGGTCGAGATGTAGGGTCAACTCTTGGTCAACCTGCGGTCTCGCCACTTTAAAAACACCAACTCGCTTTCAATTTAAAATCATTTTTTTGGTCATTTCATCTTCCTATGATTATCCTTACTAGAATATCTCACATACATAAGGTTAGATAACAAGTCATTATCACTTTATGAATCACACTCGAACTTATTACAAGCTCCTATTCGCAACCATCATTCCAAAAGCACCCAAAGAGTTCATAAATCTACTCAAATTAATTGTACATAATCCAGGCATTCCCTAGTACAAGTCGGCGACGTACTCAACTATGTCAAAGAGTGTAGATTTATCCATCTATGAGCATGTAAAGATCATAGAGCCATGTCTCAAAGCAAGAGTAAAGTCATTCCAAGTACTAAACAAATATTTCAATCAACAAAGGGTTAAGTCACATAGCCGAGGCATAATATATCTCACCATTATCACCCTAGGTACATTCTATACTACACAATTAGCCCACTATCTTGGTGTCAAGATACACGAGGGCACCCCTAGGGGGTTATTTAACTATTTATTTAACTATACACACTTGCACTAACACATAAGAGAACTACACGAGGCTTGATTTTTGTAATGAGGATATGTAGTCCAACACTTGGATTGGTTCAAAAATTGGGATTTTAACTACAAGGGTGGTCCAACCTCAAATACACACATGTTTTCTCTTTTTGTTTGCTAATGCTCTAATGAAGGGTTCTACGACTTGCCAGGGTTTCTACTTTGTTACATGTCATCCTAAAGTTGCGTGAGCAAGAATGACGTACAACAAGCACCATTTTTAGGAAAGTGAAGCACACATGAAGTTGCAGACCTAGACCGTCACATGATCTAAAACTATACAAATTTTGTCTTATACTTTGTAGATCTCTTTCCTAGACTATGCATAATCCATGTGGTATCGCACCTGCTAGTTTCCAGTTCCATAACCTTTAGTGCATAATCCATAGTCCCATATCTTCTGTTTCACTACCCCGCACATCCCAGTTATTCCCTAATCATCCTAAACAACTAAGTCTATCTTTCCTCTCATACTTTGAGAAAATACTTATCTTTTATCAATTGTCTTTATCATTTCAAGTTTGAATTCATCAAATTGGTCATGTATAATTAATGTTGGAAGTTAATTAGATTAGAATAGTCTAGTTGTTGTTAAACCTTACATCCTTTTTATTATCGTACATTAATAACACCTAGAAATTAATTAAGGTATAAACATTTTTAAAGCCTTCAATAAATACATGAAAATGCATTTGTCGGGTGACACGTTGACCTTTGCACCTTTTGCCACCATCTTCCCAACATATGCCAAAATGGAAGCTTTGGAATATGATATGGAGAGCCATCAAATATGATAAAAACATAGATTCTTGTTAGATGTCATTGCATAAGCTTTTATAGACATATATTCAAAATGTGGAAGCATATTAGAAGGCACATGAAATATTTTATAAAATATCACAACATTCGAAAAAAACTAACATACTGATTTCTCATGTACAATGCTCCTACAACTTTTCAAAAGGGCGATTTCTTTCCACAATTATAATCTCTCTCTCTCTCTCTCACACACACACACACACATATTTTTACACTGTCTAATATTTAATTTAATTTTATAGTAAGAGCCATTTCTTTATTCATAAGTTTAATTAGTAACGATTGATTATTTAATCAAATGCAATGTTGCATAGAAATTTCACAATGTATTTGCACATACATAAATACCTTCACAGCACCGCTCAAGGATTTTGGGCTCCCCGCTCTCGCGATTCGCTGAAAAATCTGTCTTGGAGGAGATATATTCGTTGTATATATCACCGTGGGAGTCGATGTAGCAGTGTACAACCCCGCAAAGAATGAAATATGGGGTCTGGAAATACGCGGGCTGTCCTTTGCCTGTCCTTCTTTGCCCTCATAAATATCAGTGCAGCAAACTTTGCGTGCCAAACATTTCAAGGTAGATTTTATTTCCGTATAAATACCTCGAATACCATTCGTTTGTTATAAATGGTAATTTATCTGAATTGAGTTTTGCCAAAGTTTTATTGCTGTTTTAAAAAACGTTTCATGCTTTCATGGCGTGTCAATATTTGATTAAATGTTTCAGGACCTGTCAAGTGAGAATCTAAACTTCAATTTTCCTTGTTCAATTTTATTGCTCAATTTTGAGACACACTTTCTGCTATGCAAATTTTTGATATATTGAACCCTTTAACGTGAAATTCTTTAATTCCCGGAGTTTAGTCAGACAAGGCTGGATAGATTTTTTTTTGGGCATAGCTTAGCCTGGGCCGTGCACTGGCAGAATTGTTTTGCTGGTTAAATCTCAGACGACGTTAGGGAATTAAAACATGGTGACCAAATGTGCCCCATAATTATTACCCCACATCCTAACTACATGTCAACTGTACCTCATATTTGGTAGACCACAACTTAACCACTTCAGCTGACAACCCCTTGCACTGCACATGCAGATTCATCGTGATATATTATGTTAATGTTTTTTTCATGAAAATAGAACCATATTATTTTAAAAAGTCCTATAGCCTATTCATACAAAAAAATGTCTGGCCCTATGAACGCATGCCACAGACACACCAGGCCTCCGAAGAGCCTAGGAAATAGGAAAATCAAAACAAGTCTAAAGCAGACTATTGGAAACATAAACAAACACTAGGCAGCCATAGCAGAGAGAGCAGGAGGTGGATTCTTATCGTCTGGGTTGAACCAGCCACCATTTGGAAGGCCATCCCATCCCAGCTAGTGTTGGCAGCATTCTCTGACTCAGCTGCTTCTACAATGTCCTCTTGATGACCTTGCAAAACAGCTCGGGAAGCCGAAATTGCCAAACCTAGACAGGGAAACTTGTCTTTGTGAGGTGGAGGTACCTACCCGTCATGGTGCGGAAGCAGAGAAGCCCAACTGCTGCGCCGAGCAGGTTGGGGAGACTAGTAGTGTGGAGGAGACCACCCAACTAGGTTATGGGAGCGGCAGCCAGAGTGGCTCCGGTGGTGATCTCTTCCTCTTGGGATACCCTCCCTAGAGGGTGAAGAAGGCAGGATATTAGCAATGGTGCACGACACATTGCCCCAATGATCCAAGAGGGTCTATTGGTGGTCAACCTTTAGAGCCACTTTGTTGGCTTGCACCTGAATCTACATAAACACATTTGAAACAACCATAGCTTTACTGTAAGTAGAAGATTGAGAATGGATAGATGAGTTAGCAAATACAACTTAATTTCTTTCTTTCCAAATAAAGAAAAACATTTCAACTTTGAAACTATGCCAATTCTTTGTGTATTTTGTGGGAAGCATAGGCCAATCCCTAAAAATGTTTTGCCAGGATGAAAGGCTCTTGCCTAAAGGGTTTGAAGAAATCATGGATTCATGTGCATGCTGTTCGAGCCTTCTTGCAAATCCAAAACAAATACACAAGATTCTCCGAGTGTTCACAAAATGGACATGTGGGTTGAGGGATCCCTAAATAGACAAAGTGATGACCAAGGAGAAGACCTTGATAAATTAAGCACCACGTAAAGTGTGGGCTCAAGAATAGCATTCTAGATTATTTTAAAATGCCGTCTTCAACTGTTGGTAGCAGAGTGAAGAGACCAATGATCGTTAAACTTGTCAACCATAGGCAAATGCAAGGACAAGAAGTCATTTACCTTGCTAGGAAAATAGTTTTGGAATGGAGTTTTAGCATATTACTTCCAATCCTTACACCAACGTTGAGAAGAATCAACTACATTTTTGTGAAGCATCTCTGCAAGAAGAATCTCCTTAATCTCTTAGTAGGATTCTCGATCATTGTTAGTTAAACGAAGCTTGACCTTGACTTCTCGCCAAGAGAGCAAAGTTCTGGTTTGTTTACAAAAGAAATCTTGCATTGGGTGAATTTATTTTCTAAAGAGTTTTGAGTGCATGAGTCCAAGGAACCTTGTCAAGAGGCACATTGTGGAAATTAATAATAGGCCACTACCATAAGAAGTGTTGATTGACAGACAACCCTTCTCTAAACCCATCACCATTCAATACTAGCCAAGGTTTGATTTTACCCATGCTTTCCAAATACTCTTAACAACAACAAATACAACCAATTTGACAAGAGCCCAAAGCATAACAAGGTTGTGAAAGCCTAATCTCTTCTAGTTCGTGTGACCATAAGGAATCCTTTAGAAATGCAATTACGCAGTAAGACTTTCCTAGCTTCTTTCCCTTCAATAACGGGAATGATCCACATACACAAAGAAGAGTGCCTTGGCGACCAATTTTTAATCAGATCTAAATCACTGACTTCCTTGGGAAGACAACAAAATTCTCAAGCCACTTGATGAAAACCTTTCCTCATGTTAAATGTTTGCCCAAAGAAGATCTTTAAGCAACTTTTCTAGCTTTTGGTAGGAGGGTTTAGAAGGAATCCAACAAGAAGAGTAATAGACATGGGTTGTAGTTTGTGCTTTCATACATATTTGATTTTTTTGCCAAGGAGAGAGGTTTAGTGATCCAATAAGAGAGTTTTTCTCCAATCGATCAATAATGTGCTGTGATAGATGGGATGGAGTAGCTTGGAATGCAAAAGGTATGCTCAAAATTTGAATGATTTCACCGTGTTGAATCTACTTCCATTCATTTTTCTCTACCAAAGAGGCAAGGGCAGAAAGGACTGTCTATAACATTGAGTCTTTTTCCATTGAATATTCAAACTCAAAGCAAGGCAAAAGGTGTCAAGACATTCCACAACATTTTTGACGTTGTTTTCATCTTCAAAAAGGATGAGAAACAAATCACCAACAAAATGCCCATTAACTAAGCGGGCTCATTTTAGGGTAATGAAATCCCTTCAACAAAGCCCTACATTTTGGCGTTGGTCAAAAGATCGCTGAAGCCTTTCGCAACAAGCACATAAAACACGGAGCTAAACAAAAACTTGTCTAATCGAGCAAAACAATCCAAAATGCTCCAAGAGAACACTATTGCTTGAGAGATAAACCAAACGAATAACATATGGACTAATTGGAGGAAGTAGGGTCCAAATCTTAAGGATTTTAACATAGCAAGATGAAAGTCCATTTGATACAATCCTCGATTTCTCAAACTCAATCTTGATGAACATTGCATGTTGATCAACTCTACATGCTCACTCCATTCCTTCCTAGATTACAATGATGTGAAGAATATATGTACTTAAGTCTTATAATCAAGCCAATTTTCTCCGGACGAACAATTAAAGGTAGGATATGGCGGATGTGCATCACGAGGGATTTGGCTATAATTTAATAAGATGCATTGAGCAACGTGGTTGGGCGCCAATTGCAAATCAACTCCCAATCTCCCATTTGAGCATGAACTTAATATGACATTTTTTGATGAATTGACCAAGGGATTTGGAATTGAAGGCTTTGGGGTATAATTCGAAGAGATCATTTCCCAAAGTGTTCGACAAAGAAATGTAAAATTCACATGAAAGGCCATCACAATGCGGGCTTTTTTTTGTTAGTCATTCGCGTAATGGCTTCACGCAAGTCCTCGATGGTGAGAAGCCTATCATAGGTGACTCGTTGGGTTTGAGAAAGCTTGTAGGGGACCACCTTAAGGCATTACTTGAATTACTTGTTATCGCTCATGAGAAGGGTCCTGAGCTTTGAGCACTTCAGCTTTGGTAATGGCAGATGGAGATATGAACCAAAGGTTATACTTGAGTAAGTTGTTGACAGTGTTGGCTAGATTTTCTGCACAAGCACAAAACCTAGGCGGTCATGAGATAAATCTCCCTCATTTTACTGGGGTGAGGCTCCCGTGTCGATTTGTCAATTAAAGTATGTTAATATCTAATTGGGGTTTTACTTTTAACTACTCGGTTCATGAACCATAATAATCAACAGCTATAACAAGTAAGCGTCATCGTTTAAAGAAAAGAAATATTTATAGAAAAAGGAGATTATGTAAACACAAAGAAGAAATGGGGAATATGTGCATCCCAATCAATAGATAGCAGAGTTGATTGTAGGCACATAGAAGAAACCAATAGATATAAACACACGTGAATTCTAAGCAAAGGTAGCTCTAGATCTAGATGCGAAATAACACAAAGTCTATTAAAAGATCTAAGATAAAAACAAGAAACACAATACATCGTGACACAAAGTTCTCCAGGAAATCTGCTCCCGCATAGTCCTTTGCTTTAAGTGGCTCTCAAGCGTTTCAACACAAAGTCTGGAACACAAGGTCTTTGCTTACAAATTCTGATTTTTTAACCCGAAGATTCTTCCTCTACTTATAGAATGTAGAGGGGCAATTACAAGTCGAAGCTTTTAGTTGAATCGACACATGTGGAAGTGGGAAAGAAACAACCGACAATCTCCCTCGAGAATTCCTCTTTCGCATGACATGCATGATTTTGCAATGAAAATAGAACCTTCTATTTTGCACGTTTGCCACCTATCTCCAAGTAGTCGACTTCTTCAAGTAATGACTTTTAAACCAATCACTTAAGTTGTATAATTTAAATGATCGCTCAATTACTTTGTTGGAGGAAAGAAGGAAGAGGAAAGCTGCAGTCTTGTCCTTTTTCATGTCTGCATGCAGCTGATTCTTTTGCCTTTGATTCTCACCAAACTAGATCTGGAAACAAGCTGGAATTGGAAACGACTGGATCTGGAAACAACAAGCTGGATCTGGAAGCGGCTGGAATTTTGCCTTCACCTTGTCTTCTCTTTTATCCTTGAAGCTTTTACAGTTCTTCTCCTGCACAAGATCCTGGAAGAAATTTTCCACGCACTGACTTCTTCACGGGCTGCATTCGAAACAAGAGGATGAAGCCTTTGTGCCGGAAGCTTTTGCAACTATGAGATCTGGATGTGGATGTGGATCTGCATATGGATTTGCATCTGCATGATCTGCATCTGGATATGGATTTGCACCTGCATAACAAACTCTGGCAACTGGGCTGTGGATGGAAAACTGCAGCTCGAATAATTCCACTGCTTTTAATCTGCACGCATGAGTGAAGTTTTTCTTGCTCTGGATCTGTCTATCAATTCAGCAAGAGGTTCCGAGCCTACATCCGTGTCTCCAATATCTGCAAATTTAGAAGTGATGCATGACTCCGTTGTGCTTTCTTTTTCATCTTTCTTCGCCATAGCTTTGTCTATCTTTGTTTGAACAATTCTTTTTCTTCTTATTTGACTGGAATTCTTCAAAACTAGTGCAGATCTGGATAATTCTTCAGATTCGAAGGAAATATTCAATGTATTGGACATTGATATAAGTTCCTTTTCTTTATAAAAGCACTTGTATCTAACTCCTGCAATTAATTCAGACAAAGATGGCAACCGGAGCATGCACAGTGAATTTTAATCACAAAAATCTGCATAATTCAAGCCTGCTGCCCCAAAATTGATGTTTTATTTGAATGCAAAGAGAGCATGATTTTTTCCAACTTCACCTAAGCACCTGTATCACTTATGCAAACAATTATGCAAACACAAATCAACCTCCTTCAATGCATGCGCCAAAATTGGAAGCTTTTAGCCTTGATTTCACCTTCTTTTGAACAAAAATCCTCTTCAAATGGGCGCACTTTTCCTCTGGGCTGCACTTCTTCACCTGTGAATTAATTAATTCATCCTTATGGCAGCCCATGTTTATATAACCCTCATAATTCTATAATTAATAATTGCCCTTCCTATTCTGCAATTAATTAATTAAAAATCATGCTCTTCTCTTTAACTGGTGTGCTAAAATTGCAAGATTAAGGACAGCCATCCATTAAATTAAATTTAATTAATTTAATCATCCACTCTTCACTTCACTTAAGCTTCACAGTGTGCTTTGACCATAGCCACTGAAAATAGAATTTAATTTAATCATTTAATACTTTAAAAAGTATTATTTCTCTCCCAAATGGGGCTGCATTAAATAAATTAAATTTATTTAATTTTGGAATTCTATTTTTAAATTCCTTTTGTCCACTTCCCTTTGTTGACTTTTCCACAAGCCTGGGCACAAAATTGGGTGAATAAATATTAACAAATATTTATTTAATGCATTATTATTCACCCAAGGTGGGTCGCACTTTTTGGAATAAGGAATTTCTATTTTTAAAAGTCACATGACAATGAGATTATTTACCCTGCAAGGCAGCCCTGAAAATCCCATGATTCACTTAAGTTGTTTGACTTTTATAATGGAATTATTTACCTGTGTGTGCAATAAAATCCCATGATTTCACTTAAGTCACTTTTCTTTTATTTCACCATGGGAATTTTTACCTTGCAAGGTAGGCAATAAATTCCCGCTTGCTTGCCTCTAATTTTCTCACTGCAACTTAAGTGACTTTTCCATCATGGGAAAAGGTACCCTGCAAGGCAGGCAATAAAATCCCACCTGCTTGCTGCTTCTATTTTTCCCATGATCCATTTAAATCCTTTGTTTTCCAAAAATGCACCCAACCCCGCAGGGGCTTTCTAGTGCACGACTTCGCCTTTTCCCAGTGAACTAGACCTTCAATGGTGACTTTTTCTGGCACAATGTGCGTATGTGATCTCTGAATACTCTAGGCCAAGAATCGGGCTAACCTGGCAAAGGAATTGATCTAGAGAAATTTCACAGAAAACGAAACGGGAAAACACAAAAACACGAAAATTGCCAAAAGTCAAAAATAAAGCCCAAAACTTATTTTTAGTTAAAACCCTTCTGGTATATAGGAATAATGATATGTTCGATCACAACAGGGTTAAAACGGAGCGCAAATTGCCTCAAACAGGGCTCAAAATAATTAAATACAAATTTCCCGCAGATAAATCCCGACGACAGAATATAACAATTTTGGGCATCTGGGTATTTGGCGAAAAAAGGCTAATATGGCTCTTTGGGAATATCTTGACGCAATACAAGAACTTTTTGGCAATAAAAACACAAAACGACCCATTATTTTAAAAGTATGAATTTTTTCGGATAGGGTAGTCACAGATTTCAGGATGAAATCTGGGACACCAACCATTCCCAATGCCTTTGATTTCTTTGGGCATAATGTTTTTCCGTAAGCATTTAAAAAAATACCTTGGAAACTTTATAGAAAACCTTAAGCCAATGTAGCTTGGCTTTGATTTGCACATATGTGCATTGCGAGCATCTCCAATCTAAAGGCATTGTTGCGGTGCACCGTAACTTGCTCTTGGATAGGTTCATGTAAAGGGGTTTGCTCTAAGGTAGTCATTGTGTGGCTTAGCTTTGAGGTGGTGGCAGAGTAAGATTGTTGGCGGATGCGAACCAATTGCCGTCCATAAATGTGAACGAATTGTGTGGTGTGAGTGATGGCATCCGACCACCAGCCCAATCTAATTGGAATTTTCTCTTACTTGAGGCATGAGGTTCCCAATTCTCTAGATATGAGATAAAATAGACCCATGTTGTAAAAGGGTGATATTAAGGAAAAACCGCGTTCTTGAATCTTCAAATGTTTAAAGAGCCAATCAATACATAACCGAATTGGCAGGTGGTTTGAAAGGACAATATTTAGCAGTGTCTCCATTGGAAATAGAAAGTAGTTAGTGAACGAGAAGCATGGTGCATAAAGATCATGACCCTATCTCACCGCTTTACTTTGTAAGTAGAAGATTGAGAATGGATAGATGAGTTAGCAAATACAACTTAATTTCTTTCTTTCCAAATAAAGAAAAACATTTCAACTTTGAAATTATGCCATATCTGTGTGTATTTTGCAGAAGCATAGGCCAATCCCTAAAAATGTTTTGCGGATGAAAGGCTCTTGCTTAAAGGTTTCAAGAAATCATGGATCCATGTGCATCTTTGTTTGAGGCTTCGCAAATCCAAAACAAATGCACAAGATTCTCTCGAGTGTCCACAAAATGGACATTTGGGTTGAGGATCCCTAAATAGACAAAGTGACGACCAAGGAGGAGATCTTGATAAATTAAGCACCACGTAATGTGTGGGCTCAAGAATAACATTCTAGATTATTTTAAAATGCCGTCTTCAATTTGTTGGTAGCAGAGTGAAGAGACCAATGATCATTAAACTTGTCAACCATAGGCAAACGCAAGGACAAGAAGTCATTTACCTTGCTTTAGGAAAATAGTTTTGGAATGGAGTTTTAGCATATTACTTCCAATCCTTACACCAAGGTTGAGAAGAATCAACTACATTTTTGTGAAGCATCTCTACAAGAAGAATTTCCTTAATCTCTTAGTAGGATTCTCAATCTTTGTTAGTTAGACGAAGCTTGACCTTGACTTCTAGCCAAGAGAGCAAAGTTCTGGTTTGTTTACAAAAGAAATCTTGCATTGGGTGAATTTATTTTCTAAAGAGTTTGAGTGCATGAATCCAAGGAACCTTGTCAAGAGGCACATTGTGGAAATTAATAATTCGCCACTACCGGAAGAAGTGTTGATTGACACAGACAACCCTTCTCTAAACCCATTACCATTCAATACTAGCCAAGGTTTGATTTTACCCATACTTTCCAAATACTCTTTTTTTGGAAAGAGGGTAAAATGAGGGTTTTAGAAGGTCCCACAACCTTATACAAAGAGCCCTGGGCTAGATTATACTATGAAGCTTACATAGAGAAAAAACCCATGAAAATTTCCAAAAAAATAGGCAAAAGAGCAAAGCCCAAAGCAGAAAGAACAACATCAAAGGAGCTTCTTAAGCTCAATCACAAAATTCTTGGCATGGATAGACCCGATTCATCGGCAAGCTGGTCCGCTAGCATTAACAGCTCAGTGCAGTCTTTGGTAATGGCCGCCTTGGTATTTTCAGTGAAGGTCTCCCAGGCTTTGAGAACCGAGAAAGAGCATTGCAGCTTGGCCAAGATGGAAGTCACCAACTCCACATGGTGGTCTTCCGGTTGGTTCTCGGTGTCAGCAGCAGAATTAGTGTTGGCCTTCTCAATGTTTCCAGACGCAGAGTCTTTCCAATTAGGGACAACATCCATCTGCACATCCTGAGGGTTGGTGTCACGATCCTCCATGATAATATTATCGGCATCCAGCTGGAAGTTAAGTCCCTCCTCCTTGAGCTCCACCTCCAGGCCAATCGGGTTAGAATTTGGGAATTAGGATACAGTTGAGCAAGCCCAAGCAGGGCGTCCGAGAGGCGGAGCTTCGAGCTGGAGGCGGAGAGAAGCAGCGAGCGCCACCGAAGCCACAAGGTCAGCGATACTGGTCAGGCTCGGGGGAGGGCGGCCGAACAAGGGAGGCAGGGGGAACAAACCCGCGATGGAGGGCCCTAGGATTTCAACATTGGAGTTGGAGTCGAGAGAAACTTGTTGGCGGCGGAAGAATTTGGAGGGGGACGAGAAGGGGGGATGGAATGGGGAGGAGGTGGGCGTACGGCGGGGCCAACTATGTTTGGGAGGAAAAAGGTTCAATTCAATAGGGGAAGCGGCAAATTTGAACAGGAGGTAGAGAAGGCCCTGATGCAGAATGGGCCCTTCACCCTCCCTAGCTAGGTTGATGGAGTGTTCAAGCGATTGGAAAAGAAAAGCAGCCAGGTTAATTTTCTTCAAGCCGGGTGTTGCCAATTTGGACTTTCTTGCGTGTGACTAGGTGGCTAGGGCACCGTACGAAACCAACGCCGAATATCCAGGACATCCTTTCAAGGAACATCGTTATGCCATTGTCTCTAAGGATGCTCCAAACATCTTGGTCCTCCTGTAACCGGGTGCATGAAGTAGGTTCAATGCGCTTGAGCTGCCCTCCCATTTTCAGATAATCGTGGATGTGAGTCGAGGTGACAATCTGCGACTCGGCTTTAATAAGTTCGCCATATCTATGGGAGCCTTCCACATCATCCGTCCTTCTGAGACGGGAGTAATTATGATGCAAAATGGTGAATCCCAAACTTGGATCTCGCACGAGTGTAGTAATACTCATCCCACGTGCTCGCTCCGTAGAGCAATACTTCAAATTAATGTGGAAATCATTACCGCCGTCAAAAGCGAGAATGGAGTGCCTTTTGCCGGGTTTGTTGACATAAGAATCAGACTCCCAACTCCACGCATTAGCTAGACAGTGAGCAATCATTATGGGTAATTTGAAGGAGATTGGCAGGGAAATTCTCTAACCATATTTGTTGAGAATCAAGGAGGACACCAATGTTAGCCAAACAATCCGCCGCCTTGTTTCCTTCCCTAAGAGTGTGCGTTGGAACTTGAGCTGCTGAAAGTTTCTTTGGAGGAGCCGGATGTCAAGCAATAATGTTTTTAATAGTCCATTGACCTGGGTCATCCGAGTTGAGGAGAGTTATAATATTGAGAGAGTCACTTTCCACAATTAGGGAATCATTGCCAAGTTTAAGACTCATCTCCAGCCCTTTTAAGATAGCTAAGGCTTCAACACGGTGATTGGTACCTAGGTTAAAATTGGCTGCAATGAAGCACCATCCGTATTAAGTTTCAACCAACCCATTGGAGGAGGGAGCCACCTAACATCTGAATGAGCCTGGGAAGAGGGTTTAGCATGTGGAAGGATCATCATCTACTGACACCAGTCCTTGTGATTGCATAGCTGAATTTTTACTGATATTTCTTCCATAAGCAGCTATTGAGATTATCTTGGAAGAGAATAGCTATATGACTGGCCACCCTCTCCGGATCCCAACATTGATCTTTGAAGATTCTCCTATTCCTCTCTTTCCAGATACCCCAAAGGCCGTGGGGAGGATGAGTTTCCAAGCCAGGGAAAGGGCCGGGTGAGTGAAGGGGGAATACCATTGTATGAGGGTGTCATGAATAGAACTTGGGAAGGTCCAGACAACTCTAAAACACGACAAAAGCCCACTCCAGACGGCTTGGGAAAAAGGGCAGTGTAGAAGGAGATGAGAGGAGGATTCCAAGGCTTTCCAACAAAGAACACAGCGAGTGGGAAGCGAGAAGCCTCTCCTCTTTAAGTTCTCACCGAGAGGAAAGCATTCTTGAAGGAGAGCAGACAAAGAAGCCAATTTTTGGAATAGAATACTTTCCAAATACTCTTAACAACAACAAATACAACCAATTTGACAAGAGCTCAAAGTATAACAAGGTTGTGAAAGCCTAATCTCTTCTAGTTCGTGTGACCATAAGGAATCCTTTACAAATGCAATTGCACAGTAAGACTTTCCTAGCTGCTTTCCCTTCAATAACCGGAATGATCCACACACACAAAGAGGAGTGCCTTGGCGACCAATTTTTAATCAGATCTAAACCATTGACCTCTTTGGGAAGACAACAAAATTCTCAAGCCACTCAAGAAAACCTTTCCTCATGTTAAATGTTTGCCCAAAGAAGATCTTTAAGCAACTTTTCTAGCTTTTGGTAGGAGGGTTTAGAAGGAATCCAACAAGAAGAGTAATAGACATGGGTTGTAGTTTCTGCTTTCATACATATTTGATTTTTTTTGCCAAGGAGAGAGGTTTAGTGATCCAATAAGAGAGTTTTTCTTCAATCGATCAATAATGTGCTGTGATAGATGGGATGGAGTAGCTTGGAATGCAAAAGGTATGCTCAAAATTTGAATGATTTCACCGTGTTGAATCTACTTCCATTCATTTTTTCTCTACCAAAGAGGCAAGGGCAGAAAGGACTGTCTATAACATTGAGTCTTTTTCCATTGAATATTCAAACTCAAAGCAAGGCAAAAGGTGTCAAGACATTCCATAACATTTTTGACGTTGTTTTCATCTTCAAAAAGGATGAGAAACAAATCACCAACAAAATGCCCATTAACTAACTAAGCGGGCTCATTTTAGGGTAATGAAATCCCTTCAACAAAGCCCTACATTTTGGCATTGGTCAAAAGATCGCTGAAGCCTTCCGCAGCAAGCACATAAAACACTGGAGCTAAACAAAAACTTGTCTAATCGAGCAAAACAATCCAAAATGCTCCAAGAGAACACTATTGCTTGAGAGATAAACCAAACGAATAACATATGAACTAATTGGAGGAAGTAGGGTCCAAATCTTAAGGATTTTAACATAGCCAAGATGAAAGTCCATTTGATACAGTCCTAGGATTTCTCAAACTCAATCTTGATGAACATTGCATGTTGATCAACTCTACATGCTCACTCCATTCCTTCCTAGATTACAATGATGTGAAGAATATATGTACTTAAGTCTTATAATCAAGCCAATTTTCTCCGGACGAACAATTAAAGGTAGGATATGGCGGATGTGCATCGCGAGGATTTGGCTATAATTTTATAAGATGCATTGAGCAACGTGGTTGGGCGCCAATTGCAAATCAACTCCCAATCTCCCATTTGAGCATGAACTTAATATGACATTTTTGATGAATTGACCAAGGGATTTGGAATTGAAGGCTTTGGGGTATAATTCGAAGAGATCATCTCCCAAAGTGTTCGACAAAGAAATGTAAAATTCACATGAAAGGTCATCACAACTGCGGGCCTTTTTATTAGTCATTCGCGTAGTGGCTTCATGCAAGTCCTCGATGGTGAGAAGCCTATCATAGGTGACTCGTTGGGTTTGAGAAAGCTTGTAGGGGACCACCATAAGGCATTGCTGAATTACTTGTTATCGCTCATGAGAAGGGTTCTGAGCTTTGAGCACTTGCTGGTAATGGCAGATGGAGATTTGAACCAAAGGTTACACTTGAGTAAGTTGTTGACCAGATTCCCCAATGCCTTTGATTTGGTGGGCATAATGTTTTTCCTTAAGCATTTGAAAAAATACCTTGGAAACTTTATAGAAAACCTTAAGCCAATGTAGCTTGGCTTTGATTTGCACACATGTGCATTGCAGGCATTTCCAATATAAAGGCATTGTTGCAGTGCACCGTAACTTGCTCTTGGATAGGTTCATGTAAAGGGGTTTGCTCTAAGGTAGTCATTGTGTGGCTTAGCTCTGAGGTGGTGGCAGAGTAAGATTGCTGGTGGATGTGAACCAATTGCCGTCTATAAATGTGAACGAATTGTGTGGTGCGAGTGATGACATCCGACCACCAGCCAATCTAATGGGAATTTTCTCTTACTCGAGGCATGAGGTTCCCAATTCTCTAGATATGAGATAAAATAGACCCATGTTGTAAAAGGGTGATATTAAGGAAAAACCGCGTTCTTGAATCTTCAAATGTTTAAAGAGCCAATCAATACATAACTGAATTGACAGGTGGTTTGAAAGGACAATATTTAGCAGTGCCTCCATTAGAAACAGAAAGTAGTTAGTGAACGAGAAGCATGGCTGCATAAAGATCATGGCCCAATCTCACTGCTTGCAGACTCTTTCAGGCCCTTGGCACAAGTTAGACCTATATGTGAAAGTAGGCTCATTTGTTAGCCAAAGTAGCATAGAGTTCTCATGTAATGCAGTGGTCTACAACCATTCATTTAGTCCAAATTGAAGCTGGCCAAAGTCAAGACCCTAGGAGAAGCCAATTGCTATGTGGTGACCTTTAAGGAAGAGTCAAAGATGAAGGTTAAGCGGGAAATGACATTTGCTCCAAAGAAAACCCTATCTTTAGAAAAGTATCAACTGCATAAGATAAATGGTGCGACAAACAAAAAATCTGCAGCCACTCCAACAAAGAGTGCCATGCGTAAAAAGGCTTACTTGCACAAGTAATAGTAGAGGATCATGAAGACTAACTCTTTTTAGAAGTGGAGGCAACAAATCATGAATTTACTTGTCTCAACACACCCAAATTAATAGTGCAAGACGTTGAAGCAAAATGCCCATTCCATTCGCAAATGTTGTAATGCCCCTTTTCTAAATTAGAAATACATAATAATAATTTTAAGTTGAGCCCAAATAACTCTCTATTTATGGGCAACTTAATAATAATATTATTAAAATATATATTTTTAATACTAAAGCAAAAAGAAGACCCTTAGCCTATTTTCATTATTTTCAGTCGGCTAAAAGGGGAAGTTAATAATTTAATTTTAAGTGCTAAAGTAATTTTAATTATTGGCACTTTAATTAAATTATTAAAAAGAGGGAAAAGTGCATTTAATTAATTATTTTCAAGTGCCCAAGCAGAGCGACCCCAAAGGAGAACTAAAAAGGGGAAAAGGAAGAACAAGGCTATACTATGGAGCGCTTCACTAGGAAAAGGAAGAAAAAGGCTATAAAGTATCTAGGAAATAAACAAAGTATCCCACATGGAGCGCTCCACAAGGAAAAGGAAGAAAAAGGCTATAAAGGTAAATGTTGGGGCTCATTTGTAGGATCATTAGGTGAATTGAATACTTCTCTTTTGGAAATTGGAGCATTGAGCTCTCATTTTCAGCCTTTGAGGACGAAAACCCTCATTGGATCCTATTGAGGATGAAAACCCTCAATAGTCACAACACTTGGGGATGAAAACCCTCATTTGTTGCATTGGTGGCTTCATCTGGGAGTCACAAGTGAGCTTCATATTCAGAATTTCAGAACAGCAAGGGTTTCCATCCGTGCTAGGGCACAAATTCCAGCTAGGGCACGCTTTTTGGGGCTGCCACACTCATTTCCAGCTTGGGCAACCCATTTGGAGATTTCAGGATCACTTTTCAGTGGGTTTTTGTGGTTGGAAAAATCTGAACTTAATTTTGTTTGATAGCTGCCATTTTTGTGGTCATTTTGAGCTATCATTTGCATTGTATCTCCAAGTATTTCTGAAGATATGGATTTTTGAAGTTTCAGCTATCTTTTGGACAATAATTAATTCCAACAGTCTATATTTTGTTGTTGAAGCATTTATTTTGCATTATTTCATCAAGGGTTTCAAGTTGATATATTTCTGAAGATTTGTGTGTGAGAAATACTAAAATCTGAATTTTACCTAGGTTGCTTAGGGTTTTGGGGACCTAAAACAGGTCGCTGCCCTAATTTTTGCATAAAATCATATTGCTGTCATAAACTTTCAGGTTTATACATGTGGCTGTCATAAATTCCAGCAATGTTCCATTAGGGTTTTAGGGAAAATCCAAATTCCTCAAATTTGAGCCCGAAAGGGACATTACAGATGTGGGTGCAAGGGCGGTCACTGGTTATTTTGATTGACGATAACCAAAAAGTAATTGAATTTGCCAACCATGCCTCATCTACATCCTTATCAATTGGGATGAATCGATTCTAATTTTTCGCAACACCAAAGGCATACAACTCATGCACCAATGTCATTTATCATACGCTATTTATCCTTTTAGAGAGGAGCAAGTTTGTGATGTGGTGCCAATTGATGCTTGTGACACAATCCTTGGACTTACATAAGTGTATAACCACCATGGTGGTGCGTACACAACCAATCCTCAAAGTATTACCATCTTAGTGGCCAGCAAGAGATGCCAAATACATGAAGTTATTCCATGCTCTAATCATGCCATGAGAAACCCCGAGATGATTGCGTCACAATCATCGCTAAGCAACAGCACAACTTCAGCCGGTAGAAATAGGTCAGACTTAAGAAATCGTGTACACTTGAAAACTAGCACCAATATACAAAGTTGTCCAAACAGATCAAAGTGGTCCCAAAGGCAAGTGGTTCACCAAGACATAACTAGGAGTTAAGCTTCCACACTTGCTCCGTAGACTTAATGCAATTGGGACGATTACTTCTCAAGAAAGGGCGATTGATCGTGCCACCTTGCAGTCTTACTTTGAGTGCCTTAATCACTTGCACAAAATTCTACAGCCTCGTGCATCATGCCCCTCTTGCGCAAAATGCTTAGGGAACATGCCTCACAACTTAGAAGGCAACATCACACACTCCACCCGATAGGTGCAAAGTGCATATGTTTCAATCACTTGTACCAAATTTAGAAAACCTTGTAGTATCTCGCATGCAACATCCTCGCAATGTCCGACAAGACTTGCATCATCCTCGCAGTGCTCACAACACTCGCAACATCTCACAATGCTCACAAGATTCACAATGTCTCGCAACACCATATAACACTTGTTGCTCCTCATATCACTTTGGAGTCCTCATTGCACCTCGCAACACTTCTCAATGCTCGCGTCACTTGCAGCACATTGTTTGTGATGACTTGGACAATGTTTTGGGGGCCCAATGACTCAATAGCATTAATCAAAATGTTAACAATGAATTGAGTATCTTTCACTTCACCTTTACAATCAACAACCTTCAAGAACATTGCCTCTTTAGGGTATATTACAACGATTTTGATTAGGAGTTTGTTTCGTGCATCTTTCCATCCATTTGAAATAATAGACACCCATGAATCATTCCAAAAATTTCTTATTGGCTGCAAAGAAGTTTTATATATGTTCTATTTCTATCCCCCAAGAGTGATGTCGAACCTTCTCATAGCTAGGGTTTTATACCCTTGATGCGGGAGCATCAAGTGTAAATAGTCAAATTTTGGTTTGATCAGGGTCCATAGGGTGTCTTAGGATGAATAGGGGGTGTTCTAGTCCATTTGGACTCTTTAATTTGTAATAAGAGCTCATGTGGAGTTTTCCCTCCAAAATAGCTCATTTGAAAATTTGAATTATAATTTCATAAGTTAGTAGGTCTAGTTGTTAGTCTAAGGGAAATAAATGATGTACTAGGGTCTTAAAGTGTGTGTGCACCTAATTCATGACTTAACTAGACCCTATACCTCACTAGGTTAGGCTAAGCATAGTTAGATAAGTTCTTGTTCTCAACCTAACTACCTTCTCTTCCTTGTAAAAGGAGATGTATTCAAATGGATAGAAGAGAGAGGTTGGAATAGTGAGCAAGGAGGAAAATCACTGTACAAGAGCCTCAGGGCTCATGAAGCTTGTAAAAAGATCAGTGTTATATCAATCAAAGAAGCTTCTTTGGGTGTAAAAACTGTGTTTGTATCTGTATTGAGTTATTATGCATTATACGATGATGATTCTAGGTTTCAATCTCATTAGTGTTGATGGATGAATGTTACCATAGGACTTGGAGGATAGAAGAGTCCTCAGGAAGCTTGGTAATGACCATATAAAAGTGATTAAGGGCATGAAGGCACTCTAGTGCAGGGTTGAGAAACTGTACCAAGGTAAGCCTTTTGATTTAATGATTTGTAAAGTGTTGGAATGAACATGAATGGTACTTTGTGTGGAATTCAAAAACTAAGGAAATGTGAGGGATTGACAGTGGTTAGGTTGATATTGGTTGAATAAACTTGTGGAATGACAAAAAGGTACAAACTTTAGTATTGACTGTGACAGTCCATAACTAGTGAATTGGTAAAATTGTTCCTTAAGAAGATGGAAAGGTGGTAAGGTGTCAAAGAAGACTGTAGCAGGGCTTTTCAAGCCTAAGAAACATTGTTATACGCTAGTAATTGTTTGAGAAAAATAATAAGCACCAAGAAACTAATGACAGTCCGGACCAATGTTTTAAAAATTGGAACCGGACTTGGAACCGGTCAAGGGTTGGATCGGACTGGAACCGGAACCGTGCACCGGTTCAAACTCTATGAACTGGTTTACTAAAAAACACATAAAAATTACATTTTTAAAGAAAACAATATATTTGAAAGATTAGAAACCATGATTCCAACAATTACACACAAAATATGCAAAGTTTGCTCATGTATATACTATATAACAGGTAAGAAAGGTGTTTATAGCAAAATGGCACGAACTCCAAGTAAGAAAGGTGTTATAAGCAGAAATTTTGAATAAAAATTGAATTTTTTATACTCAGTGTTGTATGCATGCATCTTTACATGACTCGGCCGGTTCAGGATGAAACCGGACCGGTTCGACCGGTTTGGTACTAAACCGGCCGGTTCCTTACAAAACTGGCCGGTTCAGTACCAAACCGGTCGAACGGTCCGGTTTTTTAACCGGTTCATGTCTAAATATGTTGAACCGGTCGAACCGGCTGGTTCTGGTTCCAGTTTGGCCGGTTTTTAAAACACTGGTCCGGACTACCCTGTTTTGGAGGGTTTGAGAGAACCTTTAGTGTAAAAACTTGAATCTTGGGATTTGAAAGACCTTGTAGAGGTAAGAAGAAGGCTGACAGAGATAAGAAACCTCGAGGGTCATTGGTTGCATTAGGGTACTCAGAACTAGGGAGCAAAAGATGAATATACAGTCCTAGATAGAAAACTGTGACAGTCAAGATTTATAGAGAGTTTTAGTTGTCTTTGAAGGAAGAATGATAAGGAAAACGGTTGTCTAAAGTGTTGGGTAAGGTTGTCAAATAAGATTAAACCTAGAAGAAAACCTTCAATGCCTTTAGAGCCAAGAAATGTAAGAAAATACTTGACTGAACTGCTACAGTGCTTGCAGAAGTGTCAAGAAGGACAAGTGAGAGGTAGGTATAAAGAGTTTGAGCCAAGAATGAATGCTATGATGGAATTGTTAGTGACAGTGCAAGGGAAGTGTTAAAGTCACTGAGAGTTGACAGAGGAGATGAGAACAGAGTATGAAGACTGTTTTGGTGATCAAGAACCTAACTACCCTGTGACAGTCCATTAAGGACGTAGGAAAGAATATTAAGAGATGAAGTGAGAGACTTGGGAAAGTGAGTGAAAGAGTGAAAAGGGATGGTGGTAGAAGGATGAGATAGTGGACATCAAAACCAAACCAAAGAAGAAGGCGAAACAGAGTGTTTGTGCTATTGTGAGCCTAGGGCAAGTAAATGGCCTAAGAAACAAAACTAGAAAAGTGGCATATTGAGATTACGAAGGGTGATTGGAGAATGAAGGGAGCTTGAACATGATGGGAAAAGGTGGTATAAGGCATAGTAGGAATACTCGCCAAATCCAAATACTCGCAGACCCCAAAAAAAAAAACTCGGCAATATTCGGCCAATACTCGGGAATACTCGCAACTTAAAAAATACTCAAATTTCTTTAAAAAACATAAATTTTAAGCAACACATAGCTACAAAATGTATCAAATGAGCCCATAAAATGTTGGAGAAGTGTTTTCTATTAGATTTGAATACAAATACAATACAAAATCGCATCATCATGCGAATACGACAACCGGCTGATAAGTAATATGAATTTATGATGATTGACATTGAAAAATATCATTATAAATTTAATATCTATGCAAGTTACAATATACAATAAATTACATTTTCCTCTTCCCCAATCTAGAGAAAAATTGGGGAGAGGGTCTAGTGCCTCTACTAGTCCCCACATTCGGCTGCGTCTCCACGCTCCTCCTAGAAGGCTGCGAATCTGGCTCGATCATGGAACTAGATGGTGGTGCTTTGGTGGCTCTCTCTGCCGCATGTTGGAGATCACCTCCAAAGATGTCATCCATCCAATATCTCCTGAGTCCCTGCTAGTGCTTCTCCCTCTCAAAAGAAGCAATCTCGTCCGTTGTGAACTCGGGTTTTCCTCTTCTTGCCTAGTCCACTCACTGTATGGATCTATCTCATCCAAATCAATGAGCTCCTTTGATGTGGCCTCAACTTTTTTTGTGCGAAGCCGAAGATTGTATTGCACAAAAACCAAGTTGTTGAGCCTTTTTTGAGTCAACTTGTTGTGCTTCTTCGTGTGAATGGCCTCAAACAAACTCCAATTGCGTTCACATCCAAAAGCGCTACAAGGTTGAGATAGAATTTTGAGGGCTAACTTTTGAAGATTTGGGGTATTCCCTCCCCAATCCTCCCACCAAGAACCTACAAACAAGATAATCAAAAATTTATAATTAATTAATAAAATCAAATCTGTAACTAATAATTAACTTGGTAAACATTCTAATTTTTATTACTTGGTGACTGTGTGGATCTCCCTCGAATAGCTAGCACCGAAGAAAAGAGTCTCCCCTAACATGTTTGTAACTCTGCAGCTCTAAAATGACGAGGTCCCTCGTCTCAACATTCGGTATCATCCTCTCAATACATGTTGAAAGGCCCTCCATAACCTCTCCGTTCACATCTGTGAAGTTGTCGGAGTAGAAATACTTGGGGTTGAGGTAGTACCCGTTGCATGAATAGGTTGGTGGAGTTGATTGTTCCACCTCCGATCAATAATCTCCCAAAAGGGACCATATCTGACGATATCCCCCTATAATAGTTTTGGATAGACTCTTTGGCCCTATCCATGGCCTCATATATAAACCCCATGGGGTTTTGCTCCCCATCAACCAAACATGCAAAACTCTCACCAACGGCTCTGACACCTACACACAAATTAAAATGTAAGATTGCAAACTTACAATACATATTAGAAATGAAATAAAAAAGTGAAAAGTAGAACAATATATTTATAATTTAACAAATTAAAATAAAGGAATGAAATATAAATCGAAGTTTGAAATTACCTTGATGATCTCTATAGCTCTCTTTGCAAAGATATCATCAAAAACTATCTTTGCAACCCTCTCTCCGTTAGCTTTCTTTGAATATTGTGAGTCTAGCCATGCTTGACTCACAAACATTTGTTTCAAAGGTGTCAACAAACTAGAAATACTTTGCAACGTCAAGAAGTTAGTTGCAAACCTTGTGACACCGGCTCGAACAAGTTCTTTCCCCTTTGTGTGTTTTCTCATCAAGCTCGTAACCCAAGGGTGGTCAGATATGTACTTCGTTATAAATCTTGCATCTTCTACAACCGGCCTCACCCAATCAATTTTTCCTATGTCCTCCAAAAGAAGGTCAATGCAATGAGCCGCACAAGGAGTCCAAAAGAGTGATGGATGTCTCTCCCGCAATAGTCTCCCAGCCACCACATATGCTGCTGCATTATGTCTGTGACAACTTGCACAACATTCTGTACACCAACCTCTAATACAACTTTCTTTAACATAACACTCAAATTCTCTGCATTTTTTATTATGTTAGAGGCATCAATAGACTTTAAAAACACCATCTCCTTTGTTTAAAGCCGCTTTAAAAAATTAACAAAGGTGCGGTTCCTTCCATCCGTCCACCCCTTTGAAAGAATGGTGCATCCGAATTTTTTCCATTGTTTCTTGTGCTCTTCTAGCATGGTAGTGGCATCTGCAATTGCACCCTTAATTAATTTCCCACTCAAATCTTTTGGAGAGGGTGCCTTGTACCCTTTCCTGCAACTGTCAACGCTTTCACCAAGTACTCCCAGTATGGGCTCTTTGCCACATTGAACGGCAGGTTAGTAGTACCAAAAATTTGCACAAGCTTTATCCACTTCCTCGTGCATATCTTTGTTCCAGACTGTACCTTCCAATGAAGGTTGTGCTCCAGGTGTGTTCCTTGCCACAAAAAACTCGGTATGCCTTTGCTCGAACTCGATGAAGATGCGCCTCTTCCGGCTCTTCCTCTTTGTATGCGTGGACCACGAGTAGAGCCCACAATTGTTGCCGCATCATTGTCTAAATCCTCTTCCATTGCAGCCCCAGGTCTAATAGCTTGTGCTATGGTTGCCTTCAGCCTTGCCTTCTCTAGTTTCTTCTCCTCTAACTCTGCCAGCTCTGCTCTAATCTCTCGCTTTGCCTCTTCCGACACGTTGGGGCAAACCGTAACATCTCGGCAAACAATACTTGAAAGGTGATATTTCAAACGATTGATGCCTCCATTCATTTTTTTGTTACAGAAAGTGCAAAAAATTTCGCCTCACTAGCTCCACGTACAACATACTTCCATGCTATGGAACGGGCATTCGGAGGAACGGTCCCTGCTAGTGATTCAGATGCCGAACCTGATGCCGAGCCTAATGCCATTGTTAAGCTCTAATCTGCAACACAATGCACATTTAAAAAATTAGAAAACGTAAACTTAATTTAATTTTAAAAACAAAACGTGCTTGAATAACAAATTTGCGTAAATAAAAAAATACATTACAAGCATTCAATTTTACATTACATGTATTTAGAATTACAAAACGAATCGATTACAATACACATACATAAAATTTAACTAGTTTACAATGAATTTGCGTAAAAAATATATATATATATATATATATATATATATTATATGCCTCTGGGTGCAAATGAGTATAAAAAATTACAAGCATTTGATTTTACATTACATGTATTTAGAATTACACAACGAATCAATTACAATACACATACATAAAATTTAACTAATTTACAATGAATTTGCGTTAAAAAAATACATACCTCTGGCTGCAAATGAGTATAAAAAAATTACAAGCATTCGATTTTACATTACATGTATTTAGAATCACAATATGAATCTATAAAACCTAAATAATATACACAAAATTTGAAAAACTTCAAAGAATTAAAAAAAAAAACCTACCTCCAAATGCAAATCTCCAAATTCTCTCCTCAAATTCGCTCCAAAATCCACTCAACACAAGCAATGCAAGCTCAAATGGTTGTGTGAGTGACAATGAGGGAGTAGAGGGCTTTTAAAGAGCCAAAACCATGTAAAAAAAGCGGTTTTTGCGTGTGAAAATGGTGTTCTGCTTGTGAAAACCGTATTGGGCAAGTTTTACCCACTAACTCGAGTATTCCCAAAACTCGGCGAGTTTTTTTTTCCTTTTCTGGCGAGTTTTCCTGCGATTTAATCGTTTTGCAAGTTTTTTTCACGAGTTTTTGGCAAGTATTCTATCTATGGTATAACGTGCTCAAGGAGTTGAAATAGGTTGTTAATGATTAAACCGTAGGAATTTGTCTTGAAACCCTAGTGAAGAGCTTGAGAAACATAGTTAAAAGGAGGGTTTGGTGTTGGGAGAAGTAGACAAGGAGTTGGAGGATAAAAATTGGTAGAAAACACAAGCTCCATAATGGGTACTAGGATATGCAATTAGATTTTTTGGGTTGTTTGTAGTTTGCTATAAACATGGATGCTTAAAGGGCTAATAGGGCTAATTGTAAGGGCTAGAAAAACACCAAAATGAGAATAAAAGATGATGGGTAAAGAGTTGTGGTCTGAAACTTGATAGGCAGCTAAATGAGCCAAATGAAAATTGAAAAAGTTTACCAATCAGGGCTGAAGGTGAAAATTTGGTGAATTTTGTCGGAAAACCTCGGTTTGAAGGGCTATAAGGATTTTTATAGGTCTACAAGACAAATAGGTGAAAATGGTGTGTTGAAACTTTTTGAATGGCTCAATCATGTTTGTATGATGGATTTAAATATGTTCAAGTGGGTTTTAGCCTTTGGTGAAAGCGTTTCTTGCATTTTGGCCTATTGAGCAAAATTTGACTTCTTGAGCAAGGGGTTAGTTCTTGGATGAAAGTGATTGTACAAAGTGAATTTGTGGATTCTAATAGAATTTGTTGGTGTGTACAAGGAGTGTATGCAGGGCTCTACATCAACCCTTGTGGTACCTCGTTAGTGTTTTTCACCATTTGTTGCCAATATGGTGACCTCAACACATTGAAGGGCAACCCACATGCATAAATGCATCGAGCAACCAATTCATCAACAATGTCCCTCTTCTCCATGTTGAATGCTTGTTCCAAGGGTCTCTTTTGTTCTTTTTCATGAATTGAGCTCTTCATCCAAGGGAGTTTCAAGTGGCAAAGGTTGATGTCCTCTTCTTGAGATTAATCTTGGAGAAGACCCTTACCCTATCCAATATTTTCCGTGGGCTAATGGGGTGGAAAAAGGGAAATAAATTAATAATTTAACTTAAGTGCAAAAGTAACTTTAATTATAAGCACTTATGTTTTATTATTAATTTAAAAAGTGACTTTATAAGATAAAGTTAAAAAAATAAAAATAAAAGCATTACTTTATTGAAATAAAGTAAAGTATTACTTTATTTTAAATAAATTAAAATGCCAAAGTGGGGCGTCCCATTTGGGGACTTTGTATTGAGATATGAGCCATGAAAAAAGCATAAAAGGTCACTTGGGGTCATTTGGGATCTTTTGGCCATTATCATAATTTTCATGAAGGGTTTGAGCTGCTGCTCCAACTTTTGCATTAGAGGATGGAAACCCTCTTGTGTATTCAACGATTGAGGACAAAAACCCTCCATTGCAATTTGAGGATGAAAACCCTCCAATCTGCTAGGTATCTCCATTCAAGGGTTACAATTGAGCTTCACATCAGTTTGACAACCATTTCAGATAGGGTATCTTCTAGGGTGGCTGGAGCGTAATTTTAGTGGATTTCAAGGCTGTTTGAGGGTTGACATCACCTATCTAGGGGTTGACGTCACCTTGGGGGTGCTGCAACTTGCCTTTCATTAGTGTTTGTCTTTGGGGTTTGCTAAATGTTGTTCTCTACTTCAAGCAATCCATCGATCAGCTGGATCTTCTTTTCCGGCAACATTTCTCTTTGTATGGTCAGCTGTCATTTCTCTAATTTGCAGCCAACAAATAAATTCATAAAAAATGTATTTGGCTTGAATTTGGATTGTATTTGATTCCAACATTTTTATAAAATATATTTGAGGGTTTTAAGTGATTTCAGTCTTTGGTGCTTTAATTTTGAAGAGTTGCTGTAATAATTATAAAAAAACAGCTTGCTGTCATTTTTGCATAAGGGTTTGTGGGAAAACCCAGATTTCTTTAATTTATGCCCTAAGGGGACATTTCACAAAGTTTTAGTTTGACTTTGACTGAAAGTATGATTTGAGTGTATGAGTAGTTTTACTTAACCCCTTCTTTGCAAAGGAACTATTCTAGATCGAGCTCTTGTAGCTTGCAAGTTAGCTTCCTTTTGCTTTTTCAAATATGCCAACATTTGTGGCTTTTCAACCTTGTTACACTTTCTAATCCCTGTTCTTGTTACCCCAATTAAATGAGCTTTCAGTCAGGTATATGAGGACTTAAATGGCATGTTGCAATGGTTGCATACCCAAGATCGAACGCCACCACCAACAATGTTCTCCAACACTTGTACATGTCTCCATAGAGGAGAAGAAGGATCATGTTTCACATTCATGGGACCCAGAATGTTTCCTTGTGGGCCTCCCTTCCAACTTGCTTCCCTTTGATGCCCTTGCCCTCCACTTGAAGCTGAACTTGATGTCATTTATATTTTTTATCTCAAACCTACAATGACAAAGATAAACTTAAAAAACAACAAAGAAAACTAAACAAACATTGCATCATTTTCTGCTTTTGATCACCAAGTTCACCATAAAGGTGTGAGGTGAGAGCATACATAGAGTTTGGATTTTTTTAAAACAACAAAATAAAATTTAAAAAACAACAAACATAACTAAACCCTAGGCATTCTTTTTGCTTCGATCACCTAGTTTGCCATAAAGGTGCGAGGTGAGAGCATACAGAGAGTTTGGTTTTTAATCTTTTTAAAACACAAAAATACTTTAAAAAACAACAAACATAACTAAACCCTAGGCATCATTCTCTACTTTTGATCACCAAGTTTGCCATAAAAGTTGGAAGATGGAAGGTGAAAGCATAAACAAAGTTCAGACACTTAAAACTTTGAAAAACAAATAAAAATAACTAATTAAAAATTGTAAACCCTAAAAAAATTACATACAAAACTAAAACTAAAAGAAATGGAACATGTTCATTGCATAGAAGTTAAATATCGTGTTCAATGATCACAAATGATGTGTGCATTATCATTAATGACAACAAGTTTGTTAGAAAAAATGGAAAAGAGGGTGAATGGAGAGAAAAACCTAATTTTTATCTTTCAAGCTGCTCCTTTCTCCTTGCTCTTTGAAACTCCTAACTTCCTCCTTCACGCTGCTCTTGATTCTTCCTCCTCCAAGCTCCTAACTTCCTCCTTCAAGCTCCTAAATTTGCAAAAACTGAAAATCTGAAAGTGTGTTTTGAAATGGAGCAAAGTGCTTATATAGCTTTTAGATAGTGTCTTTAAGAGGTTGGGATAGGTAGATTAGGGTTAGGGTTTTTTTTTTGGAGTGTTTTTAATTTTTTTGGAGTTTAAAAATAGAAGTACCATATACAAGAATCCGTACCCTTACCTGGTATGTCCGTACGTGGGTATGCTGCCTTGGTAGGTGTTTCCTGGCATCAGTCTGTAACCTTAGATAGCAGGCAGACAGTAGTAAAGTAGACATCCATACATATTTTTCAAGAGTATGCCATGTGCAAAATGCACAACGTTATATTTTGTTCCAGTTCTATTACTTTCTCCAGTCTCTATTTTATTCAATATTGCTTCCGTACAAGCATACACCATATCTAGATCCTCATCTAGAGCGTTGTTCCCTGGACCATCTAGGATCGGGACCAGTTACATCCTATATTGGTTTATTGCAAGGATGTAATCAATTGTATTACGTGTGCCACTGGGAAAAATGAGTGTACCTATCAGACTAGGAAACAGGAAACCCATCAAGAATATAAAGATCTTTAACTCAATTAAATAAGGCATCCAGATTCTACTACTGCAACTGATTAGTCAAACATATTTTGAGCCCAAAATCTGCCAACTCTTGTTCAGGAAACCAGAGCTTGTTACATAATAACATAAAAGAAAAATCACAGTCAACACTAATAGGAAACTGAAACACACCTGTTAGAGTTGGCAAAGTCTAGGAAGAGAAGATTACTTTCCACATTGTGAATACAGGCACTTGTATAAAATAGTGCCACTCAACAACATTTGTGCTGTATTTAGTACCGTCATTTTACCTTGAAAAGATAGCCTGTTTAGAATCATTATCATTGGAACAGATTTTGATGTAGTTTGGCATCATATATATAGTGCATCTGCGCTCTGAATCGCTGCTGAAAATCAACTTGTATTGTTCAGAATATCATATATGATTTGAGATTTTGATTTGAATCCCTATCTTAGGATAGTATTGTATTTGCTCAAGGTTGGCTATATGTCCAATGTGTGTCTGTATTTTTGTACACTCTGGGTTATTGAAGGAGCATCCTTAAGAGCAGTTGCTGTGAACTGGACTCAAGCTAAAAGAGCATCCTTAACAGGAGTTGCTTTTGCTTTACCTTGAATTAAAGGAGCATCCTTAACATCATTATCCTTTGAATGACAGTATTTCCTTTAAGTGGTTCAAATTTTACCCTCTTAAGCTGGCTACTCATTAGCCACTCTGGTTTGTCTCTAAGTTGGCTACTTATTAGCCACTCTGGTTCGTCTCTAAATTGGCTACTTATTAACCACTCTGTTTTGTTTTATTTATAAATTATAAGCTATGGAAACCTAAATAACAATTGACGGGCATTTGAAAACTTTATTTTATGAATAATATCAATAATATGCCTCTTTTTCTGAAATCTGGGAAATTTGTAAGCTATGATAATAATAGTATGGAAACTGATATTGCAGATGTACCTAGCGGTCCCGTTACAATACAGCTACCTGGTGGACAACTAATTGAAAGTTCACCAGGTTTAAAGTTTGGGGATAATATAGCTTGTGAACGGATCTGTATTCCTGGACTTCAAGATTTGAACATCTTAAGAAATATGCTCATTCACGTCGAGTCAAGGTACAATACTCACAAGGAATGTCGAAATATTCACAAAAGATTGAACTGTGCATTCACAGGTAAGCATTGCTTTGATGGATACGAGATTCCTTATATTGTTGGTAGATTGTGAGTTACAATTGAGTTTTTTTTACCAATGCTTATGTTTGTGTCTGATCACAAATTATTTTTAAACTTGCATGACTTGATTTGATGGATGAATTTGAATTTTTTGCTGGAAGTTTAAAATATTCATGTTGTTTAACTTCAAAGTCTCATTTTACCAACATTCTGCTAGATGGTTCTTCTCATAATTATTGGCTTGTACTATCTAATTTGCACCTGAAAATCATAGACCAGTTTTTATTAGTTGTTTTATAATGGAATGATGGGGTATTTCCTATGTTACACCAAGTATATGGGATGGGGACGCGTTTCTGGAACGGCAGGCCTTTATTTGGGGATGGCAATAAAAAAATAGACAAAATTTAAAAAAAATGGGAATTTTGAGTTGTTCATATATAAGGCATTCATTCATATACATTATAGAACCATATTATGAAACATTAGAGGGTAGAGCTGAATTGAGAATTCACATGAGTTGATTTAATCATTTCAAATTGAGTTTTCAATGTTCATTACCAATGTGCATATGCCATATACATAATACATCAAAATGAAAAGGCCAAAAGGCTACAAGTACAAAATGTCAAAATGTAGACAATCTTGCTGCTATGCCTCTGCCTCATCCTCGCCTAAATCAAAATCAGACTCTGAATCTGATTCATTGCCAATATCAGGGGCTGCCTCATCCAATGGAACACCCACCAAACCCTCATGTGCCTCATCATCAATTTGTGTAGCGTCTTTGGGATCAACATACCACCATAATGTTAGAGTTTGTCAATACTTTGAAGTCTGCCAATCCTAAAGTCGCAAGGCACTATGCACAACCACCAACTTCTCTGCTCGTTGAGAGGTAAGCCTGTTCCTCTTGATAGAGTGGATGAAGCCGTATGTGGACTGATTCCTCTCTACAGCAGAGGAACTGACAACCTGTGAAAGGAGGCGAATGGCAAGCATCCTCAACTTTGGCGCATCCTTGCCATGCCGTTGCCACCATCCAGTAGGGTTGGATAGAGCTAATTCAGCTCTATCTTCACCTCGGGTTTGCCAAATGTAGGACCATGAAGATTACCAAAGGCAATCAACTATGCTTGCAATGAAACAGACTCCTCACTTGAATACATCTTTCGAAAGGCCGTCATTAACCCTGCTTTCACCTCCTCATCATCACAAGGAGGCACTCTCCCAGTCCTTGGTGCATACCATTTGGGATTTAGAGCAAAGGCTGCCATATGAAGCGGGGTGTTCATGGTGTTCCACCTCCGCATCACAATAAGCCTAAGATGCTCCTCATATAATACCAAATCAAGATATATAATACCAAATCAAGATCCTTATAAATTGCTTGCTTTTCCTGCCCAAGCAAGCTGTCAAAATTCTCAAAAATCTCTCCAAGATTAGGAGAGTTTGTATCGGCATATCTAATGACATCTACAATAGGCGAGATGAAAGAGCAAACATGAATTTCAAAACCTAATAAGATATTGAAATTCTATTCTAATTTTATAAGATTTAAATGACAAACTGCCAAAAACTAAAAGTCTAAAAGTGAATGCTAATACAAAAATGAATAAGATTATCAAGTTAAAAACTTTAAAACATTAATAAATTAATAATTTTAAATTTAATAAAAATCAGAATTCTCTTGATTGTGGACCACCAATCGTCCTCAAGGATCTTTTGTTTCACAACTTTTCACTCCGTAGTGTTTGCATCAGGGCATCTGTCCCAGTTTGGATTAACCATCATCAACTATAGAGCCTCCTGCACCTCAAACACCCTCTCTAACCAAATGAAGTAACCTGGTGTATCTAGTCTCCATAGGTTTGAGAAATTCCTTCTTCGAAAAAGTTCTGAAGAGAGCAAGTGAGGTGTGGTGGTTGCAAATAAACATCTTAATATATCTAGCTTCTGCAACCGGTTTCTCCACCCATTTTATCTTCCCTATGTCTTTCAATGTGTTGTTTAACACATGAACACAACATGGGGTCTAAAAGATGTACCTGTAAGCACCTTCCACCATCATGCGTGCCAATTTTCACACACATGCTAAATCAGTGATTACCTATACAACATTTGAGGCCCCAACCTCCTCTATGGCCTCTCTTAACTTTGAAACTAGAAGTCCGCATCCTTGCACTTCCTTAAGCAACTAATATCTCTAAGAAGATAAGAACCAACCACATATGTGAATATGATGTTGATGAGTGGCCAAAGCCTAATATCAGTTCACCCAACCATGACAATAAAGCAACCTGTAATGAAATTACTTAGATTTGAATATCAACAACAATAGAACACCAAAATATAGAGAAAAGATCACAATATGCAAGTAGAATGACTTAGCCACTTCGAGGGGGCAACCTCCAAACCATACAATAAGACTCAAGTGCTCAATATGATGATCATCTACTAGCTACTAACTCCTATATATACCCTACTATGCTATGCAAAGCACCAAGGCCGACCTACTAAGCATATGAAAGCATAAATGAATGTGATATGACATGATAAGAGATTATGTTAGCCACAAGTCGGCCATCCATATCCCAATATATGACCTAGGATTAAGGGCGTAACATGCCCCTCCCCTTCAAAACAACATTTTCTCCAATGTTGGTAATCTTTGGATGCTTTGTTGGAATGCTTCATCTTCCCATGTTGCATCTTCAATGTCCAAATTCTTCCACTTGATCAAATACTCGATGATGACCCTTGTCCTCAACTTCTTAGTGCGTGTCTGTAGGATTCCTTCAGGATCCAAAATGATGCGTCCCTCCTCATCAAGCTCGGGTACCACTAACTGAGAAGACACCTTCAGCCCAATGACCTTTTCCAAATAAGAAACATGAAAAACTGGATGTATTTTAGTTGATTGAGGAGCTCTAGTTTGTATGCCACACTACCAATTTTTTGCAACACTTGATAAGGGCCATAGTATTTAGGTGAATTTTTTTTAATCTTTTTTCTATTGTTTCAAAGATAGTTGCTTATATGGTTGTAATCATACAAAACAAAGTCTCCAACTTTAAATCTTTGCTCACTACAATGTTGATCAACTTGTTGCTTTATGTAGTTTTGTGCCATTACCAAATTCTCTTTAAGGCTAGAATCACCGCCGCTAGTGTTGAATGTGCTTTTCAACTGCTCTCACTTTAGGTTGGACCCTCAAGTTGGAGGTGAGGGATGGTGGATGGTAACCATACAATGCCAAGAATGGAGACATTTTGGATGAGGTATGAAATGAAGTGTTATACCACCATTCTGCAAGTGGTAGCCACTAAACCCATCTCTCTTACTTATCGAAGCAAAGCATTGTAGATACCCCTCCAAACATTTGTTTACTACCTCAGTTTGTCCATTAGATTGGGGATGATATGATGAACTACGAGCTAGTTGAGTACCCAAACATGAGAATAAATTAGTCCAAAATTGCTAGTAAATATAGGGTCACGATCACTTACTATAATCTTGGGTGTACCATGTAGCTTTTGAATTGTATCCATAAAAGATATGGCGACTATACTCGCTGTAAAAGGATGTGACAAAGCACAAAAATGAGCATATTTGGTGAGTTTATCCACAACCACCATAATTACACTTTTCCCTTTAGATTTTGGCAATCATGTGATGAAATCCATGGAAACCTCCGCCCACCGCTCACTAGGAATAGATAGAGGTTATAGAAGACCTGGCGTCTTAATAGTTTCTTCTTTGTTACATTGACACACTAAGCATTCTATCACAAATTTCAAGACATCCCCTTTTAACTCTTCCCAGAAGAAATCTAGTTTAATTCCGTGATAAGTTTTTAGGAACCTAGAATGACCACCCACCAGAAAAGCATGGAACTTTGAGAGAACTTGACTTTTAAGGGTATATTTCTTGCATAAGTACAACTAATCCTTGTACCACAATGCATCCCCCTTCCATACACATTTTTTTTTGAAATGCTCGGAATCTTGTTGGAGATTTTGAATGAGAGTGTGGGTCTTTGTGTCATTTTGCCATTCGATCTTGCCTGATCTACCCAATCTTCCTGTAATATGGACATGACATATAACAATGCTTCGTGGACTCATCTCTCTGGATAGTGCATCAACTACCACATTTTCCTTTCCTTTCTTATAAATGATCTCAAAGTCATATCCCAACATCTTTGTGACCCATTTTTGTTGTTCTTTAGATGATATTTGTTGCTCCAAGAAGTATTTCAAGCTGTCATGATTTGTCTTCCATCAAGTGACAACCCATGAGATATGATCTTCATTGTTTGACCTGAATGAAGAATAATCAACATTTCCTTCTCATAAGTTAGTTTAATAAGTTCTTACCTTTGAGTTGACAACTCTCAAACGTGATGGAATGCGACCCTCTTGCATGATACCGCATTTATGCTACACCTTGAAGCATCACGTTCAACAATGAAGGTTTTGGAGAAATCGGTGTAATGTCCCCTTTTCCGAATTAATAAATTAGAGGACCCGAAGCCTATTTTTATTTCCCGTAGGCTACGGGGATTTTTTTAAAAAGGGAAATAATTTAATAATAGGACTAAGTTGGCCAAAAGTGATATTATAAAGGCAACTTATACTACTATTATTAAAATAAAGGGACCCTCTATTTTAAGTGACTTAACGCTAAAATAGAAAATAAGAAAGTCACTTCATTAATCAAAAGTACAATAGTCCCACATGGAGCGTCCCACTTGGTAAAGAGAGTTAGAAAAGTATAAAAGGAAGTGAGGGACTTTCATTTGAGGGATATTCCAAAAATTTCTTTCCCAAGTTGAAGCATTTATGTTTCTCTTGTTGCCCAAGGACGGAACCCCTTTGGAAAGTGGATTTGAGGACAAAATCCTCCCTGTCCAAGTTACAACTCCAAAATTTTTCAGATTCAAGTTATTTGGTAGTTTGATGAGTCTCCCATAATTTACCAAAAATATACAAAATATTTCAGTTTGGTATTCATGGCGTGTATTTGTGTGTGATTCACAAATTTCAAGTGTTCAAGCATGTTTGTTTGGTTGTTTACAAAGTATTCGACGAAATGTGCCAGAGGGCAGATTGCATGCCAATTGTTTGACAAAATGTCCATGAGAAGAAATAAGTAAAATTCATAGGATATTTGGAATATTTTATAAAGGGAAATTTCAGTGGTATTAGAGTGTATTTCCTTGCCAGCTTGTGGGAAAGATTTAAATTGCAGCCTCTATTCCATGCAAGGTAGTGACCGAGAAGTCAGATATTACTAGAGGGAAAAGAAAAAAGGGCTAGTCCAACCAGAGGAAGGGCTAGGACAACAAGATCCAAAATAACTTATAGGAATGATAAGGGAGCTATGGCAAGATAGAGAAAGAAGAAGCAATGTGGATGACAATCCTGACAATAGGGCAGAAAGAAAGTTTGATTTGATGCTTGACATGATGGCACAATTACTACATAAAATAGACAATAACATGAATGTGCCTAAGCATCAGAACGGTGAAGGAAGTTCTTCAGGAGTGAACAATAATCAACACATACAGAGAGGACAACAATTGTCTTTGTTGACAACAATTGTCTTTGTTGCTAGGCCTTTTCAACACAAATTCATCCATAGGGAAGAATTGGTTGCAAAGACAAAAACTTAGCCATCCATTGTAGATGATATATCAGCCAGTTATGAGGAGTACAAGCTCCTACCAGGTGAAATTAGGGAGGCATTATCTCTCACCAATTTCATGAGTTTAAAGACGAACAGAGGTGGTCAAAGAGTTGAAACAAGGCCACAAATAAATCAGAGAGACCTCCAACAAGCTTTGGGGAAGTTGACACTCCCTACATATGATGGATCTGGTAAGTGTTCAACACGCTCTTGGATAGAGAAGTTAGACACCTTATCGTCGAGGCCAATGATGGAAGAGGAAGCCATTAAGTTTGCCACCCTTCATCTCGAAGGGGTAGCACATGAGTGGTGGTACCACAGGTTAATCACACAAGGGCACAATCATATTCACTCCTATGTAAAATTCAGTGACAGGTTGATAGAGAGATTTGATAGAGTTGATCCTGAAATCCATTTTCGGGAGTTAGCTCAACTCAAGCAGACCAATTCAGTTGATGATTATGTTGCTAATTTTTAGAAGCTTTCAGTTATAGTGCTTGATGTGATAGAAAGGAGGCTTGTAGTGTTGTTTATTGAGGGTTTAGTTGAACCACTTAGAGGCTTAGTGAAAGCTTTCAGCCCTACCTCTTTACAAGAAGCCATTAAAAAGGCTTTGGATCTTGAGATTACAGCCCCTAGAGGAAGGTTTCAGCCTACAGGACAGCAAAGATCAGCACCCTATGGGCAGCCTAGATCAATTCCTTATGGGCAGCCAAAGACAAATAATTATGGGCAGCCAAAACCCACTTCTTTTGGGCAGCAAAAGAAGCCATTACAACAGGGTTTTCAACAAAGGGAGTTACCAAAAACAATAAAGGACACTGAAACTAGAAATGAACTCCGAAAAAAGAAGCTTTACTTCACATGCAAAGACCCTTGGGAACCAGGCCATAGGTGTCTTCCAAAAGGACAGGTGCATTACATTGAGGTGATCTCCGATGATGAGGAAGAAGTAGAGGGACATGAAGAGGTAAAGGAAGAGCAAGAACTGGAAGCGGAAGTTACAAAAGAGGAGGAGATTTCAAATAGTACCTTTGCCACACTTTTTGGTGCACCCAAGTATCATCCATTTAGAGTCCGTGGAGTGTTGAAAGGACATAAAGTAACATTTTTGATTGATAGTGGGGCAACCCACAACTTCATTGATGAGAGTGTGGTAACACAGAGAGGGTTGCCAACAAAAGACTTTAGGGATTCAATGTTACCGTAGCTGATGGATTTACTATTCCATGCACCAGAGGGTTAAGGGATTGGAGATTACTCTTGGTAGGTACAAGGTGAATGATGATTTTTATGTGGTTGGAATTGGGGAAATAGATGTAGTCCTAGGAGTACAATGGTTGCACTCTTTGGGTGAATTCACTCAAAACTATCAAACCGTGGAGTTGAGATTCAAATCTGAAGGCAAGGAAGTGGTACTTTGAGGCATGGCCATTGAAATCCCACAAGTGACAACAAAAAGGATGGAAAGAGCTTTCCATAGAGGGCAGGTTTCTTGGGCAGCAAAGTGTTTTGTTAGTTTTATGGATGAGAATCTAGGGCAAATCATGAGGACATTCAACCCATAATTGACAAGCATGCCAAGGTTTTCAACAGTATTCCTCACGGTGTACCACCGGATAGAGGTTTTCAACATATCATTGAGTTAGAGCCTGGGACTAAAGCAGTCATGACCACTCCATACTGTCATCCTAGAGCTTACAAGGAGGAGATCAAGAAAGCTATCAAGGAGCTTTTGGAGATGGGACACATAAGGCCTAGTTCGAGTCCTTTTGCTTCTTGATTGTTCTAGTGAAAAAAGGATGAAACTATGAGGATGTGCATTGACTACCGCCTCTTGAACAAGAATCCATCAAAAATAGGTACCCCATACCTAGTATTGATGAGTTGATTGATGGGCTACATGGAGGCATTTACTTCTCTAAGATTGATATGAGATCCGAGTATCACCAAATCAGGGTAAGAGAAGAGGATGTTCATAAAACAACTTTTAAATGTCATTTTGGACACTTTGAATTTTTGGTTATGCCCTTTGGATTGACTAATGCACCCGCAACTTTCCAATCTTGCATGAATCATGTCTTTAATCAACACTTGAGGAAGTTTGTTCTTGTCTTCTTTGATGACATCCTAGTGTACAGTAAAACATGGGAAGAACACCTTCAACATTTGGACATAGTGCTGGGAATTTTGGAGCAGCAAACACTCTTTGCAAAAGAGTCCAAGTGTGAGTTCGGAATGTCTGAAATTTTGTATTTGGGCCATGTAATTAATGCCTAAGGTGTCCATGTTGTTTGTAATGTCCCCCTTTTCAAGGTAGCTTGCTATGGAAGACCTTATGCCCATTCCTCTTCCTGTGGGCATCAAAGAAGGAGCAAGGGAGGGGATCTTGCCATGATTGTAAGTCTTGTACTTTCGTAATTAATTATTTTATTTACTAATAATGGCATTGGAGTGGTTTGACTAGGTGGTGGAAGACTTGTCAAATAATGCAAGGAGGATTTCTATTTCTTCATTATGGAGGTTGGTCTTGTGGAAGGCCTACATGGCGACTTCAATGTTCTTTTCCTTTGTTATGAGGGGGCATTGATATCTTCAAGGCCTATATATGGTGGTTCGACTTGCTGAAGGAGGATTATGATATTCTTGATATTGATTTCTCTTGGAGGTGGAACAAGTATGTAATGTCCCCTTTTCCAAGCTAGTCACTATGGAAGACCTTATGCCCATTCCTCTTCCTGTGGGCATCAAGGAAGGAGCAAAGGAGGGGAACTTGCCATGGTTGTAAATGATGTACCTTTATAATTAATTATTTTATTTACTAATCATGGCATTGGAATGGTTCGACTTGGGGGAGAAGACTTGTCAAACAAAGCAAGGAGAATTTCTATTTCTTCATTATGAGGTCACTTTCTTCTTAAGTGAAGATTAAAAAGTGCATTAAGAGGTCGGCCATGAGGATTGGGCTTCTAATTCATCCTTGGCACCAAAAAGGAGGATATAAAGGTGGATTGAATGGCCTAAGAAAGGTTATGCATGTTTATTTCAAAGATTGATATCTTGGGTTTGTGCACGGTGTGCCCTACTCTCCACTGAAGACAAAGACCTTTGGTGTGGCTAAACTTTGAGGATGAAAACCCTCATTGGATCCTATTGGGGATGAAACCCTCAATAGTCACAACACTTGGGGACAAAAACCCTCATTTGTTGCATTGGTGGCTTCATATGGGAGTCACAAGTGGACTTAATTGGCAGATTTCTGGAACAAGGTGTTTATCCGTGCTTAGGGCACTCCTACTTCAGCTAGGGCACACTTTTGGGGGCTGCCACATTCATTTTCAGCTTGATCTACCCATTTGGAGATTTCGGGATCACTTTTCAGGGGGTTTTCATGGTTGGAAAATTGTGATTTCACTTTCATTGGATAACTGGTCTCTTCAAGATCATTTTGAGCATTGGTTTGTGTTAAAACTTCAAAATTGATGGAGTTATGAATTTTAGAAGTTTCAATTTGTATTTGCACTTAAAAATAAATTTATAAAATACATATTTGCTCCAAATTTCATCTTGTTGGTTTTATTGAGTATTTGGGATATTTCTATGTTAATTTTCAGTCCATATTGCATGTGAATGATTGTTCCTAAG
The DNA here is from genome assembly GCA_018340775.1 of Taxus wallichiana var. yunnanensis. Taxonomy (NCBI): domain Eukaryota; kingdom Viridiplantae; phylum Streptophyta; class Pinopsida; order Cupressales; family Taxaceae; genus Taxus; species Taxus wallichiana. The sequence goes on from CM031240.1 coordinate 1,023,556,382, forward strand.
TGCTGGTACAGTTCACTGCCCTAGAGGGATATTAATTAATGTTTTAAGCTGATTTTGATACCCTAAAAGTGTAATTTCTAGTTTGCTGCTAGGGTTTCTAATATTATTGGATTTGCTGTTATAAATTTAGATTATTTTCGGTTCGGTGTTGGTGTATTTTCAGATCTGATTCTTAGGGTTTGTGGCAAACCTTTATTTTTGGTTTAAGCCCTAGAAAGGGACATTACAAAGTAGCTTGTCTTCTTTCCATTGAAGGATGAAAACCCTTCCTTGGTCACCTATTGAGGACGAAACCCTTCAATAGGAACACACTTGGGGACGGAAACCCTCTTGTGTGCATTGGTGGCTTCACCGGAAGTCACAAGTGAGCTTTAAGGAGGATTTCATGTTTGTTTCTTCCCTTCTAACCCTAGGCAACTTGCTTGGGTGAAGGGTTTGATATCATCTAGGGCACTTTTGGACATTTTGAGTTGATATTCTTGTTCTTCATATTTTATAAGGCTGGAATCTACATTTTGGTGATTTTTGGAGTGGTTTATGAGCTATTTCCAGCCCTTGGTTTTGGCTGTATTATTGTTGTCATAAAATTAATTACAACTGGGTGTAATCACTCATTTTCTCTATTATTTTGATATAATTTGGATTGATAAATATTGCCGTGGTTGAATTAATTATTTGGAAGCATTTTCAGCTCTATTTGTATGGTTATATGTTGATGTGAAGTCCCTATACAGTTTGCTGCCCTAGAGGACTGATCATTGATTGTTCGAATAGGGTTAAAGTATATTTTCAGTCATTTTCAGATTGATGTTTGTGTGTTTGAAGGTGCAATTTCAGATCTGATCCATTAGGGTTGTGGAAAAACCCTTTTTCCCCATTCGCTGCCCTAGAAGGGCATTACATTGATCAACAAAAGATCCAAGCCATCCTGGATTGGCCTCCACCTGCTACTATGACACAATTGAGAGGATTTTTGGGTTTGTGCAGCTATTATAGAAGGTTTGTTCGGGGTTTTCTCAGCTTGCTGTTCCCTTGACTAATTTGACAAGAAAAGGAGCCTTCAACTGATCTATAACAGCCCAATCAACCTTTGATAAGTTGAAAGAGGTAATGAACTCATGTCCCGCACTTGTTTTGGACTTCTCAATTCCTTTTGTGTTAGAATGTGATGCTTCAGGAGAAGGCATAGGGGTTGTTTTGATGCAAAAGGGCATCCTATCGCTTTTGAAAGCCAGAAACTAAAAGAGAATGAGCAAAATTTCTCCATTTATGATAAAGAAATGCTGGCCATCATGCATGCATTGGCCAAATTCGGCAATACTTAGTTTGTGGCAGGTTTGTGGTCAAATCCGATCACAATAGTTTGAAGTTCTTCCTCAATCAAAAAGATTTGAATGACTGGCAACAAAAGTGGGTAAGTAAACTTCAGGCATATGATTTTGATATTGAGTATGTTAAAGGGAAGAATAATGTGGTGGCGGATGCATTGTCTAGAAAGCTAAGTCTTTGCTCCTTGACTGAAATTGCAGCCGATTGGAAGGACTTAATTACAGTTGAGTATGTGAAGAATGAATTTTCTACTGCTGTCATTGAAGGTGCAAATGATGATGAAAGGTATATGGTAGTGGATGAACTGATTTACGTCAAAAATAGGATTTTATCTTATCATGAAATCAAAGATTAAAGCACAAGATTCTGAAGGCATTACATGATACACCATTGGCTGGTCATTCGAGGTATTTTAAGACATAGTTTTCTAGAAAGAGCTCAAGGGAGAGGTAATACATCCGGGAGTGTCCTACTTGCCAATAGAATAAATCGAAATATGAATTTCCAACAAGCTTATTGTAGCCCCTACCTATTCCAACTCAGAAATGGGAGAGTATATCAATGGTTTTTATCTCAGGACTTCCCACGGTTCAAGGTAAGAGTTGTGTCTATGTTGTGGTTGATAGGCTTACAAAATATGCTCGTTCCTTTGCTCTTCCAACCAAGTTCAACGCTCCTATAATGGATGACATATTTTTCAGAGAAGTTTTTAGACTTCATGGGCTGCCAAAGAATATTGTAAGTGATAGGGACAGCAGGTTCATGAGTTTGTTTTGGCAAGAGCTCTTCCGCTTGACAGGTACAAAGTTGACTCCAAGCACTAGCTATCATCCTCAAACCGATGGGCAAACCAAGATAGTGAACAAGTGGATTGAGGGATATCTACGAAATTATGCAACAAGGCAGCAATCAGCTTGGGTCAAATGGCTTTATATGGGGAGCATTGCTACAATACCTCATACCACATGTCAATTGGTATGTCTCCTTTCAAAGCTCTATATGGATATGATGCTACTTCATTTGTTGATCTGATTTTGACGGATAGTAGAGTACTTGGAGCCATGGATTTGGTTAAGCACAGTCAAGATATCATGGAGGCACTCAAGGAGAACCTTAGGCATGCCCAAAACCAACAGAAGTTGTATGCAGACCAGCATAGAATAGAGAGATCTTTTGAAGTGGGAGACATGGTTTATTTGAGACTACAACCCTACAGACAATCTTCCGTCAAGTAGAGTGGAGCAGAGAAGCTTAAGCCACGATTTTATGGGCCATATAGGGTCAAGAGAAGGATTGGAGAGGTTGCCTATGAGCTTGAGTTCCCGAGCACAGTAAAATACATAATATTTTCCATGTATCATGCCTTAAAAGGGCATTGGGGTAGCATGTCATACCCTCCATTGAGTTGCCTCCTTTGTATGAAGAAAGCAAACTCATATTGATTTTGAAGCCATTCTGGATATCAAAGAAAAGAAATTGAGGAACAAAACCATCACAAAATATCTGGTACATTGGAAGGACCTACCAATAGAAGATGCTACATGGGAGGGTGCAGAGATTCTGGAGCATCTCGGCTTGCAATTGCTTGCGGGCAAGCAATTTCGGGAAGGGCGGACTGTAATGTCCCCTTTTCCGAATTTAATAATTCAGAGGACCCGAAGCCTATTTATATTTTCCGAAGGCCGCGGGGGGGATTTTTTTTAAAAAGGGAAATAATTTAATAATAGGACTAAGTTGGCCAAAAGCGATATTATAAAGGCAACTTATACCACCTTCACTAAAATAAAGGGGACCTCTATTTTAAGTGACTTAACACTAAAATAGAAAATAAGAAAGTCACTTCATTAATCAAAAGTACAATAGTCCCACATGGAGCATCCCGGTTAAGTAAAGAGAGTTAGAAAAGTATAAAAGGAAGTGAGGGACTTTCATTTGGGGGATATTCCAAAAACTCTTTCCCAAGTTGAAGAATTTATGTTTCTCTTGTTTCCTAGGATGGAACCCCTTTGGCAAGTGGATTCGAGGACAAAACCCTCCTGTCCAAGTGAGTAACCCTACTCAAGGATTACCAGTGAGCTGAAATGGTGAAGATGATTCCTACTTCTGGTAATGACAACAAAGACTTTCAGTTTGTGAATGCACCTCCATCAGTATTTTGATAATTTGGAACTTTGAAGACCACCTCAGGCAGGTTGTACCATTTTTCTACTGATTTTCCAGCAGTTTGGGCATCATTCTACTGGGCCATACAGCCCCATAAACCCCCAGCAGGCCGTACTACCTCTGTTGACTGTATATCAGGCCGTACAGGTCAGGGAGCAGCCAATAATCAGACTGTACCTTCTTCTTTATCCGGCTGTACAGCTGCTGTTTGTGATTTCAGGCTGTGAAATAGAGTGAGCTTCAATTTCAAGCAAATTGGTATTTTATTGTCCTCAGAATTTATTATCAAAACTCCAAAATTTCTCAGTTACAAGTTGTTTGATAATTTGCCGAGTCTCCCAAAATTTATCAAAAATATACAAATTATTCCATGTTGTTATTTGTGGTGTGTATGTGTGTGTGATTTACAAATTCCAAGTGTTCAAGCATGTTTTTTTGGATGTTTACAAAGTATTTGACGAAATGTGCCAGAGGGCAAATTACATGCCATTTGTTTGACAAAATGTCCATGAGAAATAAGTAAAATTCATAGGATATTTGGAATATTTTATAAAGGGACATTTCATCTGGTGTAGCCAAAACTTGAGTGGTAGACATGGCCTTCTTAAGCGTCTCAAATGCTTGGGTTGCTTCTTCATTCCAATGAAAAGAGTCTTTCTTCAATAACGTTGTGAGTGGTGCTGCAATTCTACCATAATTCTTCACAAATCTGCGATAGTAACCCGTAAGCCCTAAGAAGCCCCTGAGGTTTTTGAGGGTTTTAGGAATCTTCCAGTCCACCATGGCCTGGATCTTATGAGGATCCACTTTTACACCTTCATGAGAAACAATATGACCCAAGTATTCTACCTCCATGACTCCAAAAGCACACTTGGAGGGCTTGACATAAAGGTGTTGCTGTTCAAGAGTGTCTAGAACCTTATTGACATGATGTAAGTGTTCCTCCCAGGTCTTGCTGTAGATTAATATATCATCAAAGAATACTAGGATAAACTTTCACAGAAATGGCCAAAAATTGAATTCATCAAACTTTGGAAAGTAGAGGGTGCATTTGTAAGGCCAAAAGACATTACTAGAAATTCATAGTGGCCCTCATGTGTCCTAAATGTTGTTTTATGAATATCTTCATCATGAATTCTGATTTGATGATATCTCAATTGAAGATCTAATTTTGTAAAATAAACAACACCATGCAACTAATTTAACAAATCCTCAATGACAGAATATGAAACTTATTTTTCATTGTGTATTTGTTGAGCTCCCTATAGTCTAGACACATGCGCTAACCTTCATCCTTCTTTCATACCATCATCACTGGAGAAGAGTAAACACTTTGACTATGGCGAATAATACTTGCTTCCAACATCTCCTGTACCATCTTTTCAATCTCACGCTTCGTAGATAATGGTACCGATAAGGTCAAATATTGGGTGTTTGGCTTCTTGGTATTATCGAATAACATGATCATGATTTCTTTTGGGAGGTAACCCTTTTGACATATCCTAAAAAACAACTGAGTGCTCATTAATAATTGCTTGTAGATCTGATGGTATGGGACCTTTTGATGGTTGAGATTTTAATGAAAATAGTTGTGCCACAAACCCATTTGCACCCTTCTTAAGCATTTGCGCATTTGATGTAAACTTACTAACTTCGAGAGCTTTTGCCGTCATCTGCGCAACTCAAAAGCCCCTCCTTCAAAGTGGAACCTCATGAACAAATCCTGGAAGTTCATCTCAATAGTTCCCAAGGTAGTAAGCCATTGGACCCTGACATAATGTCTATGCCCCCATTGAAATGGCATGCATGGGGGCCTCTAGTAGGTGATCTCCCATGGATAGCTAAATCTTATGAAACTTTCTTGAACAACTAACTTTATGTCCATCTGCAACCATGACCTGAAACTTTGGGGTTGGATAAATGAAGCAATGTAAAGGTAAGGAGAACTTATGATTGATGAAGTTGGGAGTACTCCCAAAATCATTTAGCATTGTCACGCTTTGTTTTTTCATGAACCCAACAACCTTGAAGGTTTGTGGGTGCTAATTCCTGAAATGGCATGGCAAGAGATGGTTGAGATTCCTTAGCTTTAATCTTTGGAACCTCTTCCTCTTCACCAACTGCTTCCTTCTCATCTTCTTCCTGATTAGGACCCTTAATGTAGAATAATTTCTTCTCAGGACATTTATGTCCCTTGTGACACTTGAGATCACAATCGTAACCATAGTTCGCATACTCGTATTTGGCAAATACTCGGCAAACACAAAAAAAATTGTCTCGGCAAAAATTCAGCAAGACTCGGGAATACTCGACAACTTAAAAAATATGCAAATTTCTTTATAAAACATAAATTTTAAGCAAAATATTAAAAAAAAAGTCTCTCCAAAACTCGCTAATATTCGCCAAAGGCTCGAGAGTATTCGCCAAAAACTCATTTGTGCAGGTTTTGGGGAGTTTTTCAGTGAATATTCATTTGTAGAAAAAGTGGTGAGTACTTGCCAACTCGGCAAATCGGCGAGTATGCATACTATGACCTGTAACATCGACCTTTTGCTTGCTTCTCTTCAATTTATTCAAGAGTCCAATGTGTTGGTTAGGGAAATGATGGTGTTGGAATCATGCGGTCCTTGTGAGTAGTGAGGCCTCTTTGTTTTATCAAATCTCCGTAATGTCCCCTTCTCTAGGATAGTTTGTTTGAAGACCTTAGGCCCATTCCACTTCTGTGGGCTTAAAGGGAAAAAGCAAGGGAAGTGTTTAATGTCATAATTTTCAGTTGCTTTTGTAGATTTTATTATTTTAAGTAATTTTCTAATTATAGTTTAGAGAAGTCAAGTTGGTTGGGAAAAAGGTGAAAAGCCATTTGAAAAATAAAAGAAAAGGGAACTCTTATGTCTCCAAGGAGGTCAGTCCTCTTTGGGAGGATTCTATTTGGGTTTTGGCACCACCTCTAGCTATTTAAAGGGGTCGCTTGGATGGAAAAAGGATATGCTTGCTTTGGAATTTATTTTCTTGGAGTTGGAGCACGAAACTACTTTCTCTCTCTTGCAATTGAGGATGGAAACCCTCTTTGCACTTGGTTTGAGGACGAAACCCCTCATTCCTTCATTGGTGAGTCTCACACGGAGGTCACACTTGGTGATTACATTCAGATTTTCCTTGGAACACGCCATTTCCAGCCCATTGTAAACCCTCTCCTAGGGTGGCGACTTGCATGGTGGAAGGTTTTGGTGGTATCTAGGGCACGACACTCCTTTCTTTGTTGATATTTGGATTGTTCCTAATTTATAAGGTTGATTACACTTTACGGATTGAACTTTGGGCCTAAGAATCATTATTTCCGACCATTTTTGTAAGTGGGTTGTTGTTGTCACAAAATTAATTATTATACTTCAGCTAGGGTTCTAAAAATTCATTTCTTGGTTTGTACTTGCTCTAAATAATTATTATTGTTCCCTACATGCTTTGGATGGTGTAAAAGTGGTATTGGAAGTGAATAATTGCAATTTTTCTTGCTGTCATAAGATTTCAGACTGTTGTAGCTTGCTGTTATAAATTTCAGTTTATTGTGATTTGGGTTGGTGCCATTTTCTCTTTTCTTTAGCTCATCCCGAAAAGGGGCATTATAGTGGTATCAGAGCATTGATCTTCCCAACCTGCAAGGTCGAAAGCTAACATTTGAGGCAAATCTACAATGGACACATGAGTGAAAGGGAACTTAGGAGAGAGAACATAGATTGGCGACCTAAGTTCTTACCAAAGAAAGAAGTCATTCGGAGGTTGAAACACGACATTCAGTGGGTCACAACATTACGGCAGCTATGAGGAGTATAAGGCTCTTCCAAATGAGATTTGTGATGTCATTTCACTTGCGGAGTTCATAGGAGTAAGCAAGGGTAGATCAAGGCCCAAGCCTAGATCTCAAGCACCATAGAAGGATCTTCAACATGCCTTGGGGAAAGTGACACTCTCCACATTTGATGGTTCCAACAAGGGGACAACCGGTGCATGGATGAAGATGCTAGGGTTAAACCCTAGACCACAAGAATATGCCAAGGAGCCAAACCCAAAAGAGTTTCTCTTGAAAGAAGAAAAAGAACCAACAAAGGTAATGGATACATCAACACCTCAAGAGGTCAAGGAAGAAATCATGGGGCATGAACCGAGAAAGAAAAATCAGATTTGCAAGAAGGTTTTGGGGTGGAGTTCCAAGAAGACCATGTTGAGGGGCATGAACATGAAAAAGGGCTTTACCGGTTGCTAATGTTGATTTTTAGTTTGTTGGAATTTTCAGAACAACAACCTATGGGAAGCAAATTGATTGGGTTCATGACTTTAGCAAGAATCATGAAGATGTTTTATTGACTTCTAATGTTTGCATGTGTCAACAAGATTCATTTGTTGAATGTGAAAAATTCAAGGTGAAGAAGAATGCTGATCCTAACCTAGAACTTCCGAGTCACAAGGTTGGGGATGCTGAAGATATCTCAACCAAGCTCATTCGGCAAAGGAAGGTGAACAAGTTGAGGAATCCAAAGGTATGAAAGTGTTGTGGATTTGTTGCTTCCTACCATGTTGTTTCAAATGTGTTGTCATCATGGGCAACATGTTGAAAAGGGCGATCTTATGTCAAGTTTGATGCTCTATGGTATATCACGGCAAATTTGTGGTCATCATGGACAACATAGTGAAAATGGTGATAGAGTGAAGAACACTTTGAGTGGCAAAGGGCACATAGATCCGTTCATACAAGTTCCAAATTGTGTGAACATGAGAGTTTGGGATCCGGGTGATCTTTTGAGATACAAGAAGGGTAAGGTCTTTGAGGAGTTCAATGTCACTATTTTAAGGAATTCTTTATCTCATGCATGTGGCTAGAAAAGAGGTTTCCAAGGAGCCCTATAAAGTATGTCATGTATTCTAACGAAGATGTGGAGAATCAATGCTCACGATCCATAGACCATTCCTTGGAGCCGAGTCCTACACTTGAGGACAAAGCTATGAAGAAAGTCACCATTGCTGGGGCAGCGAGATGCTTGATGTGGAAAATGGATAAGCCACATGATCTTTATGTTGATTTTCAAATGCTTCCCATACAACGTAGTTTGGTGCTCAATAATACAACTCAAGGACTGCTAGCGGATAGTGGGGTGCAACATGCCATGGAGTTGAATGTGGGCTGTCATTCCTCAAGGGCTGATTGGAGATCGAGCTACAATCAGAAATTTGTTGGTAAGGGAGCTGTTTCCTATTTTAGGACTGCTGTTTCTTTTTTCAGCTTGCCCAACATTGTACTTGCAGCCATACAAGTAGTCTCAGCCATACATTGGAGTAATCTTCAGTTTATTGATGTTGTTGAAGCATTTTCAGTCACTATATGGTTGATTCCAACCCCTATATCACTATCATTTCTGAATTTTGTGAAGAATTTGAAGTATGACAACTGTTATCCTATTCTTTTTGCTGTTGTCTGCATCAGAACCAGCCCCTTAACACTTTTTATGACAGTCACAAAAGTGTTTTCAGTCACAAGGTGGAAGGATTTTCCGCCTACCATCAATGAGGGATTGTTTGCCGTTGTTTTAGAAGAGTTTCCAGCCACCACAATGCTGATTCTGAACGAGAAATTGCAATGGTACAACTACAACCATGCTTGGGGCAGCAAGAATGGACCCTTGGAAGTCCATCTCAGGGACGAGAATTATGAAAGAGATGCAAGCATGGGAAGAGAGTTGAATAACATGCCTATGAGGCATGATGGAGAGGTTGTTGGAATGTTGGTGGAAGCTCTTGTTTTCTTTAATGTGTTTGTTCTATGTGTAGGTCAAGGAATGAGAGAAAAAGAAAAGTGTAAACAACCTAGAAGGGAGGTAGAGAGTATGAAGGAGAAAGAAGACAAGGATGTGATAGAGCAACTGAGTTTGTTATCGGCTCAAGTAAATGAGGAAGAGTATGAGGTTGCAGCTGGTGATGATGGGATGGAAGAGATGCTTCTCCAAGCATTAGAAGCACATGGTGACAAATATGGAAACAATGATGAGATGATATCATCATATGACAACGGAAGCATACCCAAGACAACTATGGACCTAATTTCCAACACTAATGCTGCTGTCATCATAATTATCAGTCATCGCACCACTTCATGGGCACTCACACAAGTGATTTTGCAGGGGTTTCCAGTCATGGGAAAGAGTATTTTCCAGTTGTTGATGACTAATGGAGAGTTTTTAGTCCTTGGTAATGTTAGTGGAGGGGCTCCACTATTGAAGACAATCCTCCCAGCCATCCTAGCGCTTATTTGGATGGAATGCCAAGTGCCTTGTAGCTGTTATGACTTGTTTCCAGCTTACATGCAAGCTGTGTTGTGCCATGCTTTGGAGGGATCAACCCACGGTAACATTATGGGACCCATTGGAGCTCAAGGCTATAGTCATGAAGCAAGTGTTTGGGATCCTTCATCACAAGAGGAGCAAATGAGTACCTCGAGAACATGGTAGTAAGCACTTAGGAAGCCTTTGGCCTTAAGGGAGTGTATGAAAGATGTTCTCATGCTTTGGGTAGAAGGCTTCATTGAGGGAGAGCATATAGATGTGGGTGATGGATGGAGTAGACACCATGATAATTGTTGGCGAGAGGTTGTTCCACTTGACAACTATGGGATTTAGATGTTTTGGTTATTATAGTATGATGGTACTTGGGCATGTGAGCTTGCAATTGCTTGAGGGCAAGCAATTTTGGGAGGGGAGGACTGTAATGTCCCCTTCTCAGGGCTAGTTCATTTCGAAGATCTTGGGCCCATTCCACTTCCCGTGGGCTAAAAGGGAAAGAGCAAGGGAAGTATTTAATGTCATGATTTTCTATTGCTTTTTGTAGCTGTGTATTATTGTTTTTAAAGTAATTTTCTAGTCATAGCTTAGAGAAGTCAAGTTGGTTCAAAAAAGTGTAAAAGCCACTTGAAAAATAAAAGAAAAGGGAACTCGTGTCTCCAAGGAGGTCGGTCCTCTTTGGGAGGATTATATTTTGGTTTTGGCACCACCTTTAGATATAAAAAGGGGTCGCTTGGCTTGGAGAAGGACATGCTTGCTTTTGGAATTCATTTTCTTGGAGTTGGAGCACGAAATTGCTTTCTCTCTCTTGCAATTGAGGACGGAAACCCTCTTTGCACTTGATTTGAGGACAAAACCCCTCATTTCTTCATTGGTGATCTCATATGGAGGTCACACTTGGGCTACATTCAGATTTTCCTTGGGAACACGCCATTTCCAACTCATTGTAAACCCTCTCCTAGGGTGGCGACTTGCATGGTGGAGGGTTTTGGTGATATCTAGTGCACGACACTCCTTTCTTTGTTGATATTTGGATTGTTCTTAATTTATAAGGTTAATTACATTTTACAGATTGAACTTTGGGCCTTGGAATCATTATTTTCGGCCATTTTTGTAAGAGTGTTCGCTGCTGTTGCAAAATTAATTATTATACTTCAGCTAGGGTTCTAAAAACTCATTTCTTGGTTTGTACTTGCTCTAAAATAATAATTATTGTTCCCTACATGCTTGGATGGTGTAAAAGTGGTATTGGTGGTGAATAATTGTAATTTCCCTCTTGCTGTCATAAGATTTCAGACTGCTGTAGCTTGCTGTTATAAATTTCAGTTTTTGTGGTTTGGGTTAGTGCCATTTCTCTTTTTCTTTCAGCTCAGCCTAGAAAGGGGCATTACAATTGTATTGGCGATACATCCGATCTGCGTAAGTTTGATGATGTTGTTTGGCTCTAAGCCTCTTTTCATCTAAACTTTCTAATTCTGCTAGTCGCGCTCCTATATTCATCTATGTCTAGGATACCTTGTAGAGATAACGAAGACTAGGATGCTCTCCTTCTAAGGGCAATATAGCCTCCACACCAAATACTAGAGAGAACGGGGTTGCCCAATGGGTGTGTAGATAGAGGTTTTGTAAGCCCATAATGCCATAAATAGCTTCAAATGCCAATTTCTTTTGTTTTCTTTGAGAGTCTTAAGGAGAATGGGTTTCAAAGTCTTGTTAGTAGTCTAGTAGTCTCCTGTCCATTGGGTTGAGGCTAGTATACGAAGGCTGAGTGTGATGGGAGATTCAAATTTTTTCACACAACTCACACACCTCGTTGTTTTTAAACAAAGAGCCATTCTAGAGATAATGACTTGGTGGATACCGTACCTACAAATTATTTGATTTAAAATGAATTTTGTGATGAGGGATCTCGGAGCTGTGATTAAAGGCATAGATTGTACCCACTTTGTGAAGTATTCGGTGGTTGTGATAGTAAAATTATGGCTGTCGGTAGAAGTGGGTGAACTTGTTCGATTAAGTTTAAACCCCATGTGGAGAAAGGCCATGGCGTGACAATTGGCTGCAGGGCTTAAGCAAGAATGTGTTTGGCATGTGAAAACTCTTGGCATTTTTGACATCTACGCACATATTTGACAACATCATGCACAAGCGTGGTCCAAAATTAACCCATCCTATGAATGTTTTTGGTAGTTGAGTGTCCAATGAAGTGTCCGCCACAAACGTCGCTAGGGCTTCAAGAGAATCCTTTAGGCTTCCTCCTCATTAACACATCTGAATAACATACCATCAAAAATTTTCTGATACAAGACTTCTTTAATGATAACATATTTAGAGGATATGATGCAGAGTCATTGTCTTTGCTGGGATTTAGCTCCTTTAGGGTAAGTTCAACTCACTATGTTGTTTACTATATTAGTGTACCACAAACACGAAGCAATTGCTGGTTTATCAATATAACACATGCATTCATCAGGAAAATCAAGGTTGACTGGTTAGCTGCAATCCAATGAATTATATTGATCAATCTGCAATAATTTGCCCCTTGACTGATTTTTGATTTACATAGGTCAATTCTAACTAACTCCTGAGGTTTATAAAGTGACCGACCTTCTCGACAAAGCTTCTGAGTGAGGGACTTGCACAAGTTCTTGGAACTGACGATAACCCTTGAGTTTTGATTAAGCATGTAATTCCTCATACCTTTAGTAGTGAAAACAATGGCGAGGCACTCCTTTGGATGGGTATATCTAATCTTGTAATCAAGAAGGACATGGCTAATGAAGTAAATAGCACGCTTTTGGCTGTCATCTTCTTCTTGGGCTAGCATACATGCAAGGGATACTTCTTTGGCTCTTGAGTAAAGGATCAAGGGATGGTCAAATTTCGGCGGCATGAGAGTAGGTGGCAACAAAGAAAATGCTTCATTGACTCAAAAACACTTAGGCATTCCTTTGTCCATATGCTGCAGCAGGTTTTCTTGAGAAGTCAATTAAAGGGGTGGATGGCATAAGTTAGATCGGGGACAAATCTTTGGATTGCCCGAGTTTTCCAAGAAATGACCTAGTGTCGATTTGTCTATAGGTGGAGTCATTTCAAGGATTGCTCGGATCTTTGTAGGATCAATGTCAATTCCTTTAGAAGAAATAATATACCCCAGAGTTTTCCTCCCATCACCCCAAAAACACATTTTTCGGGGTTTAAGGTAACACCGTACTCAATTAGTCGAGAGATAATGATGTAGAGAACTTCGTGGTGATCATTTATTTTCTTAGCCTTCACAAGAAGATCGTCGCATAAGTCTTGACAATCTTGTGGATGAAGTCATGAAATATGAGTCACGGCCCTTTGATAAGAAGCATCGACATTTTTTAAACCAAAGGGCATGATTGCGCAACAAAAGGTTCCCTAAGGAGTGGTGAAAGCCGTTTTAGTTTGATCCTCCTTTGAGATCCTAATTTGGTTACAACTCGAGAACCCATCCATAAGGGATAACAACTCACATCCATTGTTGCATCAATGATGACATCTATGGATGGTAAGGGAAAAGAGCCCTTTGGACAAGCCTTGTTTATATCTTAGAAGTCTAAGAAAATTCTGGTCTTTCCATTTTCCTTAAAGATTGGGATTGTTGTACAACCACATGGAGTAGTCAATGGGTTTAATGAATCCCACTTGGAGGAGTTTCATCACCTCTTCTTTAACCATCAAAGCGACCTTGGTCTTCATAGGTCTCCACTTCTATTTGATACACTTAGCTTCAAACTTAGTCACTGGGTTACGGACAACCACATCCGGGTCCACTCCGGACATATCTAAGCGCTTGAGTGCTCTTTAAGGATTTTAATGTGTTCTTCCACTTCTTCAGGAGAGAGTATAAAACCCAACTTCAAGATCTTAGGATCTTCGTTTGTGCCGACATTAATATCAATGGTATCTTCTATTAGAGAAGCATCCCCTTCCTCAAACTTTAGGGAGCGGGAGGGAGCTCAAGAGGTTTTCCCTCTACTTTGAATGATAAGATCCTTGCATATAATAAATGAATAATCTGCAAGAAGATAACAAAACACGAGATATTGTTGGGCTAATATGCCCAAATATTCAATATATGCAGAACAATACCCTTAAGTAGGGCAACACCATACAATGCTCTTTAAGGAAGGAGTAACTCCACAATCTCCCAAGATGGGAATCCACTTCGAGGGGGACACCTCCAATATACCTCTACCAAGTAGAAGACTCAACTCATACATCCATGACATAACTCATATCCTTTATATAGACATACATTACTCTTAATGGATGGGTAACACCTAATCCCAATGTAGGCCGACTCATTACCCAATATAACTAATTCCTATGTGACCCCATATATTATAAACATATAACTAAGGGGGATGTGTGCCACATGTCGGCATCTCCATCAACCCATATACATTATAATATCATATCCCAAGGTACATAACATTCCCTCCCTCCTTGACATGTTTTATCCCGAAACATAAGAAGAAGCCATATAGTGAGTGTGCTTTAAATCATTGCACACTTGTCACCATGCTCGATCATCCAACCACCCATATGAAATCTTAGTGGGTGATACTTCTCCAAACTTGATTCCATATTCCATTGCACTCCTTTGATTCCATCCATGTCCATATTTGTTCCTCCTCGGCATCCATGCATATCCATAATAATTATTCATGTGATTCCATGTCATATAATTGTTGCTCCATTGATGCCATGTATAGCCATAATGATTGCTCCTCCAATTCCCTGTATATCCATATAGATTTCTGCCCTCATGTGTCCTAACATGTCTCCATGATTGTTTCCTCTCATGATGATGTGGGTGTCTATATGGTGCAACCTTAGTATCCTCAACCTTATCAACCTTTTCCTCAACTTTCTTTTCCTCTTCCACGTTGTTTGCTATTTATTTTTTCTCTTGAGTAGATGAATTATTTTCTTCTTTTTCATCATGTTCTTCATCCTCTCCTTTTGAATCATCCTTATTCCCTTTTCGCAATCTTCATGCTCCATCTTTACATTACTTTTTTCCTTGCTAAGTGTGATATCTTGCAATGTAATTTTCTTTCTCTTGTACCATAATTTCATGAATTTCTTTTGCACATTAATATTAATTGTTCCCAATGTCTCTAACTAGGGATATCCAAGAACAATATCCATACCATCCATATCTAAAGCATAAAAATCTGAATGCAAAACATATTTATCCATAGAGCTTTAAATCTTCAAAAACTTGAATCTTCTTACCATCCACTTGAGATTCCTTGATATGCTTTGCTTGAACATGTAGATGTTGAGCTACATCCATATTGATGAAGTTATATTTGCTGCTAGGGTTTATGGAAACAATTACCTTTTTCCTTTGAATGCACCCTTCAAACTAAAATATTGAAGCTTCCTTCCTTGGAGATGCACTATCTGAACTCGTATCTTGATATGTCATCTCTCCTTCGAATCCGCATAGCTTCTTCATGATCAACTTTGTCTTCTTCATATTCTTCATCAAAATATTCTTTTTCATCCTCATCTACAACATCCTCTTCTTCTTCATCTTTTTTGGCCCATCGATCTAAGAAAACCTATTCCATTTCCTCCCAAGACCAATATGTACTCCCTTGTTTCAATTTAGAGCACCACTTGATAAGATCCTTGTATATAATAAATGAATAATCAGTAGAAGATAACACAACACGAGATATTGGTGGGCGATTATGACAAAATATTCAATATATGTAGAACAATACCCTTAAGGTAGGGCAACACCATACAATGCTCCTTAAGGAAGGAGTAACTCCACAACCTCCCAAGATAGGAATCCACTTCGAGGGGTACACCTCCAATATACCTCTACCAAGTAGAATACTCAACTCATACATCCATGATATAACTCATAATGATACTCATATCCTTTATATAGACATACATTACTCTTAATGGATGAGTAACACTTAATCCCAATGTAGGCCGATTCATTACCCAATATAACTAATCCCTATATGACCCCATATATTATAAACATATAACTAATTAAGGGGGATGTGTGCCACATGTCAACATCTCCATCAACCCATATACATTATAATATCATATCCCAAGGTACATAGCATTGAAAGCTTCGAATTCTTTTGTGGAAGAACCGAGACTATTCTTAGTTCTGAGGTAATACGGAGAATGAGGAACGAGAGGAAAGCCCGTATTGTGATCAATTGAAGGAAGATTGTCATAAACTCGTAAGAACTCTAAAACTCCCGATCGTTCTTGGTGAAATCCATGGTAACGAGTTCGTCCTTATTTTCTACAACGGAAAGGATCATTGTGCTCGGTGTTCTTTGTATCAAAGGCTCTGGCTTTATGGAAACGACAAACTTGGTTCTTAGCAACTCTTCATGGCATTGAATTTGCAAGCCAATTTCTCTTCCTAGGAATGGCTTCAATGGAGATGAAATTGAAATCTTTGATCTTTTCGCGTATAATGGTTTTAAAAAGTTGTAGGTGTTCGGCTCTAGTCTCATATACCTTGGAAACCTAGTTGGCAACAAATTGCGAGTCTCCATGGACTCTAAGGTTTTGAACTTCTAACCTTTTTACAATCGAGAGACCTAAAAGCAAAGCCTCATATTACGCACCATTGTTGGTGCATTCAAAATCTAATTTGAAACCAAAGGGCATGATTCTTCCCTCAACGAAATTAATATCGCCCCTACCCCTGCACCATAACGACACCCCGCTCCATCATAATGGAGTGTCCATGAATGGCGGGAAAGGAGTTATCTGGTTGTTTAACAGATCCTTCTCGAAGCTTTGATACCTCGACCATGCATATGTCTACAAGTTCATCTGCAAGGAGGGAAGCTAAGCTTAAGAGACTAGCACACCCATGCAAATCGAAAGGGAGACTGATGGATGAATTGTTCTCTAAGATCTTCACAATCTCAACTGAGGCCTTGGTGGAAAGTGCCTCAATAGTGGTAACCCTTTCACAAACCTTTTCCATGGTCTCTACCCGAGGCTCTTTAATTGTTTTCTGTTTGTCTACATTTGTTTTCAAGACTCATTTTGTTGTTATGAGTGGCTCTTTTGAAGGAGCTGGTATATCTAACTAGTTTGCCGAGAGTTCATATTCAACATGAATTTTGGGCTTCTTCTTGAGATTCACTTAGTGTATGTCAAACGGTGTGAGATCACCTTGGGCAATGTAAACCTTTCCTAAATGCAAGAACTTGACCTCTTGAAGTAGAGTTGAAGGGATGACCTTCGTTTTATGTATCAAAGGCCATTCTAACAAATTGTTATAATTAGTCTCCTATCTATAATGTAGAATTCATTATGATTGTTTTTGGTCTAAGTCAAACAAAGACGATTATGGTCCCAATCGACATTGTTTTGAGACTATCATAGCCTTGTAGTGCGTTTTTAGTTGATTATTAATTGGTTTCTCCATAACCTAATTTTTGCAAAAAGGAAAAAGGAACTATGTTCAAGACAACTTCGTTGTCAATCATAGCTCTCTTGACATAATTGTTGTAGACCCACACTTGCAAGTATAATGCGGGATCTCCTCTCATGGCTCTCTCAACATCAGAAGGCATCTATCTTATGTCAAAAAGTCTCCAATATCTATTATCATTTCGTCTAGGATGATGCATATGCCAAAAACAATATGACTGATTTGAGCTTCAGGAGGAGGTGTGACATTGACCAAGTGACCAACGCCAAACACGTCAAGAAGAGCGGAAGGGTGAGTGGAAGAATTCTTCAACAAATCGAGAAAGGAAAGGTGGGGGAATGTCTTAGTCAAACCATGATTAAATCGTATGCTCCCACCGGTTTAGGGGTCATATGGGTATCGTTTTGTAAAATGGAAAAAGTGGGGGAGGATTGCGAGGGACATGCTCTATTTTGGGTCGTTGTGTGCACTTCAGGTTCAATTTCAAGTTCAACCAGCCTACAATCTTTGTTTTGTTTTTCCGGTTCAAGTTTGCGGCTACATCAAGGTTTTCAAAAGTAAAGGCCTCAACATCATGTGTCCCTATGGGTATCCTTTGGTTAACATTAAGAGGAGTTTGCTTCTCATTGGTAGGGCATCTTAGAAAAATGATCTTGGTATATGTGTAAGTTTGCATTCTGAGGCGACAAAGGTCCTGTGTGACTAGGTTGTGAGCCTCCATCAGGGCTCCCTAGAAATATATCAATGAATAATTGGTATTGATCTTCGGGAAGTCTTTAAATGAACTTATTGCATTCTCTACATGTCCGCATCATGGCCAACCACTCAATGGAAACCGCAATATAGATTGGGATTATAATCCCTAGGTCTTTGGTTTTGATTATGTTGTTGGTTGAAACCTTGATTGTTGTTTTGAGATTGGTTGTTGTAGGCATAATTTTGCGATCCCTAGCTCTAGTTTTGGTTTAGGTTTTGTAGTGGTGGAGAATGATTGAAGTCCACCGCGTTAGTAAATGGAATAGAGTTGGGATTCCTTTGTTTCCCCATACCATTGTTACTATTGTTCGAGTTGCCATTGTTCACAACATTAGGCTTCTTAGTTTAGTTAATAACATTGTCCGTGGTGGCACCATGATTGTGGTCTATGACCTTAGGTCCTGGATATTATTTTGATTATTATTTTGAAAACTCCCGTTGCTTTGGTTAGGAGCTACCAATTTTCCATTTGACTCATACATCTTACGCTTGTTATCAATGACTCGCTTAGTCAATTCACAAGGCGCCGTCAAGTATTTGTCATAGGTGCGAAGGGAAACTTTTATACCTCTTTCTTGGTCGTGCGGTTAAGCAAATGAAGAAAGACGCCACACAAATCCCTTTGATCCATGTTAGGAGCACTTGCAGACGAATAAATGACTTGCCGACATCTAGATATGAAATGGTATGAGACTCATTTTGCTTGTGTAATATGTGAGAATTCTCTCGATTCTTGTGCATAACAATTTATTCATGTCAAATGCCTTGAAAATTCAGCAATAAGCCACTTGAAAGAGTGTATTTAAGCTTTGGGGATTCTATAATACCAATCCAAAGTAATCCCCTTGAGCGTCTTCTGAAAATTTTGGTCTCTACAACATCTCAGGGAAGAAACTCCCTAATTGTAGTAGTGTATGCCTTGATGTGGGCGGTGGGGTCCTCTTCTCCCTTGAACTTGGGAAGATTTGGCAATGGGCGAGGTAGGATAACACTTTTGATTGTGTAATCGAGAGGCTCTTTAAGATATTCAACATAAGTTCCCATTGCATAGGAATCCACCATGGAGGTCTTAGGATAAACAGTGGAGTTGAGAAGGGATTAGCATATGGAGTACCAAGAGCGTATGGAGCTCGTGGAATTGTGAAGGCTGACTAGGAAATGTATAACTACATGGTTAAGCAGATTTGGAATACATGTGAATATATGGGGTATAACACTCGAAAATGTGTTTATGGGTAACAATGGCCATAATTTTAGAAATGGCATGTGGAGCGGTTTTGTTGAATGATCCTTGAGCGAGATACATGTATGAGGGATGAGAACCCATGTCTAACTTGCCTTTCCTTGTGAGAAGAGCTCTCGGGTTTGGATGCGTGGAGAAATTATGTTGTTGATATTGTTGCGTTTGTTGAACATATTGGGTGGGAATGTAGTTTTAGCTGTTTATGGCATATACCATGTTTTGACACGCCAATTGGGTAGGTTGAGCAATCTCCAACTCTTGAATGCGTCCCACCAAATGAGAGATGATATCGTTCGGTGAAGATTGGAGTTTTTGGTTAGGAGTATGTTTAGCATTAGGCTCCACGGGGAAGAATGATACCCTTTTATGAATTCTTCAGGGTTCATGTTTTTATTCGTACATGTATGGTTAGGTTCAGGTTGCATAGACACAACATTGTTGTTTTAGAAGGTAGAAGTGTAAGCTTGCAACCTATCTAATGACTCATCTATTGCACGAAGTGGATCATCACTTCGGTTAATTCGTGTAAAGCGTTCGATGTCTTGCATTTATAGACTAATCTATGGTCTTGTCAAGACCTATGGGTAAAAGCTAGTTACAGTAGTAAAGGTCATGTTGTTTGAATCAAAACAACCATCTTGCATACTTTGAGGTTGGTCAACTTCTTCTATCTGCACATGTGTAGTAAGTTTTGGAATATGGGTAGGAGAAGTGCGTGTCTGCACGTTGGTAGTGTAGTTATCGGACCATCCAGAGATAGAAGGGGACTGTTGGGCTTGGATGTAAGCATAATAACCCTCAAGGCCCAATGGCCTATCAAACTCTCTTCCTAACATATTTAGGGGTATATAATACATGCAAAATAATGGGAGGAGGAAAAGGCAGAATGAAAGAAAATAAAGAAAAGAAAACAAGAAAGGAACTAGTCCTTCACGTCGGGTTTACCAATATTTGTACATAGGAAAAATGACACGTTTAACCCATGCACTCGACTTCCCGAGGTTGGGTCGAGACAGCCGAAATGTGAGAAGATGATGTGAAAATGGAGATTGTGCATGGTGATGAAAACTATGGAATATGGTAGGCACCATGAAGGTATGGATGGCTAGTAGTTGAGGCGAGGTGGGTAATTGATTCTCTTCGATGGAATCGCGAGAAAGTGATTTGTTTGTCCAAGGCAACGAAACTATCAATTCTCTCCATGAGAGATGTTACAACCAAGAATGATGGAAGTACGTAAGATCTTATCTCAATTTGGAATGCTTTTTGGAATTGTGAGCACTTTGTCCAGCATATAAGATCTTATCTCAATTTGTACGGCATTTTTGTAATGCCTTTCATTATTTATACACAAGTTTTTAAACCTCTTTCAAAAACACACAGAAAAAGTCACATTAGTTATTTTTCCTTGGAGTAAAAATCTCAAAAACAACATTATCGAGTCCTGTCAGTGAGTGGGAGTTTTGAGTTTGTACCTAGTGGTGAACCTTTATAGGGACAAAATATTTGCAGAGACAAATAAAGTATTGATCTCTACATTAGTGGAGCTTTTTATACTGTAGCTGTTATCTTTTTCCTTCTTATCAGCAAAAACTAAAAAGCTTATATTTAATTTACTATTATAAATATTACAGTACAGAATCCACTGAGGCCAGACGGACTTACCATCTAAATCACCAGAATCAGTAACATTCTCACCCAATTATATGTCAATAAAATATTGCAGCTGTATCTCAGAAGTGGAGTATTACTAAATGCCAATTTGGAAGTTAAAATTCTTCCATGATCTTTATGTGTCATGGGGGTACTGGGTCGCTATAAATGCAATTGTAGAGCAGACGGGGATAAAACAGTTGAAGAGAAATTCCATTTATCAAGAAAAATAATTTAAGTCAAAAGCTGAAACAATAATAGGACTTGTGTCTCGTTAAACACAGTAGAAGTGGTTTGCATCCCGACTGAGACATTTTTAAAAACATGGACAGTGCCAGATTAAACATATTTTGTCTTGGCCAATCTGCCTTGATGTCAGAGTTGCTTTTGTCGTGGAACCTGTGGATTTTGTTTGATGCGCTTTGTGACTTTGGAAAGTTTCTTGTGATCTGCCACAGCTGTAATAGTTTTGTTGGACTCTTCCTTTTTCCTTGTTTCTCTGGCTTCTCATCATAAACAAAAAGAATGCCTTAGTGTCACTTTTTCTGATTGACTTTCATTTACTGTGCACATCATTATGGTGGTTCACGTAAAAATTAATCTCATACTTCTTGTATGGTTTTGTATATGACTTTTCCTCTACATTTCATAATGACAGACACTTCCTTTTATTACGGGTTACATACTCAATGTTAGCCTAAGGGCTACAGGTCTTGGGTTGTTCAACAAATTCTGCTAATTCTAATTTCTACTCACATGTGCCATGATTTTTCTTGTATAATTTTCTTAAAATGGTTGCGTTTTAGTACTGCTGTAGAGAACTAGGAGATTTCCAATTTCTGTCAGTTTCTAATTTATACAATTAATTGAAAAGGGAAGAGAAAATGTTAAGTGACGGTTTCTTTGGATTAGTCCAGAGTGTTTAGCTTCCAATAACAGTGAACATGTTTTGTTTTCCTCTTCAGAAGGTTATGAGAGACTTTTGTATTATTGCCACTTTTCATGTAGTTTAGATTGGTCTTTGCAGGAATGCATCTCTTTTATTGGGGCAGTGTCAACAGCATGAGTGGAAAGCACTTGAAAAGGGTCTATGGACTGGCATTATGTCACCCTATGAGATGAAATTTATTGACATTAGGATGCAAGATACAGTATTTGGTTCTCTGACAATTTTAGTTGAAGAAGGTGAGTGATCATTTTGGATGTTATTCCTTTTTGATCTCATGGCCTAAGACATCAGTAGAGTTCCATTGGAGAGTAGAACAAGGTTAGGCCATGCTAATGGATGTATAAATTACTGTTATGTGGTTGCAGAGTTTCAACCATATCGCTTGGTTTTCTTGGGTTTAGGCCTTGTGATGCTGATTTTGGCACCTATTGTGAGTAAGTGGGTGCCTTTTACTACAGCAGTGCAATGGCATTTGGAATCGTGCTTGTTATTTTAATCATCCTTTTTCAGGTAATGCTTCCACCACCTTTTTATGTGATTATTGTGCTTTGCTTAGAAGAAGTTTGACTTTTTGGTATTATTTTCCTTTAAGCAGTTTTTAATTTCGGTACATGCATATATTATGTGAACTTAGGTAGATATTATGTGGTCAGGTAGATGTTATGTAAATTTTATAATGACACCTCAATTTAACAAATGAGAATATGTATATATGCACCATTTTGTGTTGGGATGCACCCAATCACGGTGTAATTTTTTTGTACTACTCATCTTGCTCATTTGCTTTGACAATGGAAACGGATTTTGAACACAAGACTCGATGTAATTTTTGAAATCCACTCTTGAGATAAGTGGCCAAATTGGCAATGTCTTAAGAAGGGTTGGATTGACCTTGGCTATACTATAATTTGATTAGAGAAAATCTGAGGAGATTATGAGTTATAAAAGCTTAATCGGGACATTAAATCTTGTGTAACCACTTTGAAAACTATACTCTTCAGAAAACGCTGCAACAAGACTGTCATAAATGGAAATTGCAAATAATATATGACCCTACAAGATTGGGGTTATAGTTGTTAGCTTGAGGTGTAACATAATCTAGGGCTAAGTTTCTACATTCATTGTGTCTAATTAAAAAGTTCAAATTTAGACTACTTTCCATATGCAGGATAAAGTTCACCAATATTCATTGATATAGTCATGGACATTCTTGCCCTATTTGTTGATAGTTTTGGGCTATGGGCGTCCAGAGGTTGAAAAAGGTGTTATTTGTCTAATATGTGTGGTAAGTAGGTGTATTATCTGTCATGAGGGTATGGGCCTGTATGCAGTGGAGGCCTCATTACGATGTAATGCCCCTTTTCCGGGCTGAAACTGAAAACCAAAGAACTTGCACAATCCAAATAGTAAACTGAAGCAAACTGAAATTAAATTCCAAACCCTAGCAGCAGGCTGTAAATATATTTATTTTATGATAGAAATCAACCACAAACTTGTTGGAAATAATTTAGAAACCCTTCAAAATAATATTCTTCAAATTTGGAAATGATTGCAAGAGAAAAGCACTGGAAAATATATCTTTTTACCAATTTAATATCAGCTGGAAATTAATTAATCAACAACAATGAATACCCTTACAAATATGGCTGGAAATGAAGGTTTCCAAGCCCCAAAATGAAGTACAAATGAAGATTCCAGCTACTAAAAATAGGAGAAACACAATGATGGCTGAATTTGAAGTTGCCATGCCCTAGAAGACCCCAAACTCCACCTTAGGGCAAGTCACCACCCTTGGGAAGGGTTGGAAATGCCTTCAAAACTGAATACAAACTCCTTATGTGATCACCCTTTTGTAAACTTGAGGGGTTTCGTCCTCAAACCAGCCCACTATTGAGAGGTTTTGTTCTCAATAGGTCTTCTAAGAGGGTTTTTGTCCTCAATGGATGAGAGAGAAAACAAACATGCTCCCAACTCCAAGAGAATAAATTCCAAAAGCAAGCATAACCTCTTCCAAGCCAAGTGACCCCTTTAAATAGCTAGAGGTGGTGCCAAAAACCAATTAGAACCTTCTAAAGAAGACCGACCTCCTTGGGGACATAATAGTTCCTTTTTCTTCTATTTTTCATTTGGCTTTTCTCCTTTACCCAACTAACTTGACTATACTTAGAAAATTACTAAAAAAGAATGCAAAGCTCACAAAAACAACTGAAAAACATGACATTAGCTTCCCTTGCTCATTCCCTTTTTCCCACGGGAAGTGGAATGGGCTCAAGGTCTTCAAAGAGGAACTAGCGTTGAGAAGGGGACATTACAGTCCTCCCTCCCAAAATTGCTTTGCCCTCAAGCAATTGCAAGCTCACATGCCCAAGTACCATGCCCAAGAGGTGAAACATGCTGTAGTGCTCCAAAAGCCTGGATCCGTGCCTGTCAAATGAAAGAGCTCTTGCAAAAACAAGCTCATACACCTGCTGTCTTCATTTTCTTCTTCAAAAACAACACTAGCAAATTTGTTATCTGCATACTTAGCTGTACTCAAAACCTTCCAAACTGTTGTAACCTCAGACATAGAGCAAAGAATTGATGAATAATCAGCAGCTAGACAAGCTAAGACATATTCTAATATGGCATCCTCGCTCTTCGTTCTAACCTTGGCAACAATGGTGGGAGGACATCTCGTATCCCCAAATATGAATGCAACTGAAATAATGTGGTGGCTGCCAATGATTTTGTGGGCTGTTCCTTTTAATATCTGATAAAAATCAGATTGTAGATGGGCTGGAAGTGAGTTACAATGGCCACAACACACTTGGGTTTCCACCCAACTAAGTACCTTGGTGGTTGTCATAAAAATTGTCTTCAACTGAACCTTCTTTCCAACCTTTTTCATCAAGGATTTTTCCTTAATTTGTGCAAACTTACAAGCTGTCCTTAGCTGGGAACAACAGTCCTATACCTGTTATTTTCATGCCCAACAACATGAAAAAGGTACAACAGATACCAAAGTGGAATTTTCTTGCAAAAATCAACAACTTAGGCAATGTAGGGGCTGGGAACAACCATGCAAGCATTGAAAATCCCATATTAACCATCACCAATCGAAAAGAACTCCCCATTTGAAGGAACTTGTAAACTCCTTTGCATGAGAGCAAAAGGAGTAATCAAGTGGCTGGTGAAGGTGATGACAACGATACCAAAAATCACTCTCATTGCCCCAAATGTGTCAAGCAACTCTTTTACCTTGGTTTCCGTATCAACTTCTTTCTAGTGTGCTTCTTGGGCTTGTGGAGACATCTCTTCATCTTCCGCTGCAATCTCATATTCATTATTACTTGCTTGGGCTGATAACAAACTCAATTGCTCTTCCTTGTTTCCTTCTTTCTTCTCCATTCCTGGGCCTGCACATAGAACAAACACATTAAAGAAAACAAGAGTTTTCAACATCCCTCCTTCATGCCTCATAGACATGATGGCAAGTTCTCTTTCATTGCTTGCAACCACCTCCCAATCTTCATTCAAGGGATGGATTTCCAAAAATTCAATCATGTTGCCCCAAACACAACTGTAACCATGCATTTCCTTCCTCAAAATCGAGATGATAGTGACTGGAATCCAACTTATGACAGCATGCTTCAAAACCCATAAATCAATGCTCCTACTACAAACAATCATACCATCATTGTCATGCTGAGTTATAATGCTTTGGACAAGCAAGATAACATCCATCTTGCTCACTTCCAAATGCTGATTTCATGAACTCAACATCTACTTTTATCGGAAGGCTTCTTCTAAGAGCATGTGCATTGATTAGGAGCTGAAAATTCCTATGAAGTGATTGCTGTTTTAAAACTGAAAGTGGGGAGTTTTTCTTACCATGTGCTGCCCATATGTCTTGCCTTTTTGTGGAAATTCTTTCCATCCTTTTTTTGTAGCAGCTTGAGGAGCTTTATTTGTCATGCCTTGAAGCACAACCTCTTGGCCATCAAGCTTGAATCTTAACTTCATAGATCGGTAGTTTTGGTTAAATTCACCCAAGGAATGCAACCATTGTATTTCAAGTACCAAATCCGTATCTCCAATACCAACAACATAGAAATCATTACTTACCATGTGCCTTCCCAAGGTGAGCTTGAGTTGTTGGATCCTCTTGGTGCAAGGGATGATGAAGCCATTTTGTAGCATCTCATCCTTCACAATGAGGTTTGAATGTACAACAAACTTTATATGCATTCTCATAATTTTTCTTCCATTCCAAGTGCAAGAGATGACATTTACCTTGATCCTTCGAAGACCACCCATGCCAAAGCAATCTTGGCCTTGAATAGAAGAAGCAACATGCCCATAGTTGCAAGTTGTCTCTTTGGACCTAACATGCTTCTTAAAATATTTTCCATGATGACAAAAATATGGCAGCGACATAGGAGGAAACAACAAATCGGAAATATGGTCATCACTGTCATACCTTGGGCTGCCCACAAGGAGCTCACCCTCCTTTGCCTTTGCTTCTTCAACAAGTGAAGATCTTTCCGCCTTGACTCCTTCCATATTTTGTTGACACATGTATGGAACATCTTCATGGTTCTTGCCAAAGTCAAGAACACCATCAATTTGCTTCTTATTGATTGCTGTTTGGAAAATTCCAGCAAGTTGAACATCATCATTATCAACCGGAGATTTGGCTTCAACCACCAAATTCTCTCCACAATCTTGCAAATTGAATTTTTCTTCTTTCCTTGGCTCATGCTCCATGATTTCTTCCTCTTTCTTTGGAGATTTTGCTGCATCTAAAACTTTTTTTGGTTCTTCATCTAGCAACACCTCTCCATGTCCTTCAACTGTCACATATGGCTTCAACTTCTTTGAACACTGAGCAATAACATTTTTAGCTAGTGTATGAGCAACTAGTGAGGCTTCCTATTCAAAACCAGCCATTAGTAAGGATAACAAATGTTGTGAAGTATCATCACTCTCATTCAAGACCAAAGTCATAATGGTTTGCATTGTATACATTTTCTGTATGATTTTTATGGACAGCAGTAAGGAAATGTTCAAACATATGGAGGATAAGATCATCACATTCTAGATCTAGCATTAGCACACAAGATCTGATTTTTGCCATAGTTTCTAGGATTGTGACCCTCTTAGCAAAAGGACTTGTGATGTCATCAAGACCCTTAAAGTTCTCCACCATCAGCTGAAATATTTCCTTCATGGTGTTGTTATTGTATGGCTGTTCGGAGTTGTTATCCTTGTAATTTCACTAATACAAGTGATAACTACAAGTCTCACATCCGGATCCGAGTGTCTCAAAAGCTTGGGCTTAACCAGATGAGTCATTGATGGATTCACCGCCCAAAACATAGATTGATATTCTGATTGTCTTATCTGGACAAACAACTTGCCACATCCTCCAAAATACCGAGTAGAACATTTTTTGTATAAGATGGCTGCTCCAGTTTCCTTCCTGCTCTGCAAAGCTTTGTTCTCAAATCATCTTTACTCATTAACTCCATGCTTCCCAACAGGCTGGCAAGATCTATGCTCTGATACCATTGTAATGCCCCTTTTCGGGCTCTAATTGAAAACAAAAGGAAATTGAAATTAAATTCCAAACCCTAGTAAATGAAGGTTGTAAACATATTTATTTTATGATAGAAATCAGCCACAATTTTTTTGGAAATAATTTAGAAACCCTTCAAAATAATATTCTTCAAAATTGGAAATGATGTAGGGAACTTAGAAAAGCATTTTAGAAAAATATATTTTTACCAATTTAATATTTGAAGAAATTAATTAATCAACAACAATGAACACCCTTACAAATATGGCTGGAAATGAAGGTTTCCAAGCCCCAAAATGAAGTACAAATGAAGATTCCAGCTACTAAAAATAGGAGAAACACAATGATGGCTGAATTTGAAGTAATGTGCCCTAGAAGACCCCAAACTCCACCTTAGGGAAAGTCGCCACCCTTGGGAAGGGTTGGAAATGCCTCAAAATTGAATACAAACTCCTTATGTGATCACCCTTTTGCAAGCTTGAGGGGTTTCGTCCTCAAACCAACCCACTATTGAGAGGTTTCATTCTCAATAGGTCTTCCAAGAGGGTTTTCGTCCTCAATGGATGAGAGAAAGCAAACATGCCCCAAAATCTAAGAGAATAAATTCCAAATGCAAGCATAACCTCCTCAAGCCATGCGACCCCCTTAAATAGCTTAAGGTGGCGCGAAAACCAATTAAAACCTTTTAAAGAAGACCGACCTCGGTGAGAAGTAGATGCATGAGAGGGAATCCTAAACTAAGGGGAGGTGATAGCACTAGAAAGAGGGAGATGAACAAACTTGGTTGAGCAAAAATGAAGGAAAACATGCGCGAGTGAGGGTAGACAACCATGCCACACCACGAAACACGTTCACTTATTTGTTTTCATGGAGCACAAGATAGGAAACTGCAAGAGACATGAAAATGTACAACAAATCCGCAATGCAAGGGGAAAGGAAAGAAGATGCAATAAAAATGAGATAAGGCAAAGAATAGCCACAAAAAAAGACTTTTATTGCTTCCAAATATGCACTGATCAATTATAATGGTGGAAGCTCCTTTACTCACCCAACTGACTATACTTTAAAAATTACTAAAAAGAATGCAAAGCTCACAAAAACAACTGAAAAACATGACATTAGCTTCCTTGCTCATTCCCTTTTCGCCCACAAGAAGTGGAATGGGCTCAAGGTCGTCAAAGAGGACTAGCGTTGAGAAGGGGACATTACACGTCACCATGGTTTGTATTTGCCTTATGTTTATATACGGTATATTATGAAATAAATATACATAAAAACGCAGTATAGATTTATGTATATAGATTTGTTATTTTTATATTTACCATAGGTGAAACATCAATAAATAACAATTACTAAACATAGATGATAGTTTTTGGATAAAAGTCTATTATCCATTATTTTAGATATTAATTTTTTTATCATTTATTTGTTGGTTTTTAATATTTTATTTTTATTTTTAGTTTATGTAAACACAAATGTATAAATAAACAATATAAAGCCTAGACTAGTAAATAATGATGGGGATTTGAACCAAGTAAAACAAAGAAGAGCTATGCTACAAGAATCTAAAACAATGTGTAGGAAAGATAACAAGTAGAATAGACTAGAAGAGAACCATGCAAAGTTGAAACATCCCCAATATTCTCTTACTTGAACACTTTGCATAAAGAGGGCATGAATTCATACTTTAACAACTACAAGCAACCATGCCCTTTTCTTTCTTGCACCAAGAAAACTTCTTAGTCCTCACTTTGCTTTTGTTAACAAATCTGCAATATTTTCATCCACGTCCACCCTTCTCCAATAATATCTTCTCCTCCACCATTTCCCTTACAAAATGGTATTGCACATCAATGTGCTTTGTTTGAGAGTGATACTTAGTGTTCTTTGCCGAAAAATCGCACTCGATTGTCACAATCTATCTTTACAGCCTTTTGACCGAACCCATCGGTGGAGCAAAATGTTTGAAGCCAAACCGTTTCTTTGCTTGCATGAGTAGCTTTTGTATGTGGGCTAAGAAGGTCAATATGATTATCCCCGTTCTCTTTTGCAATAATATATAGTAGAATATAAGTAGAAGACCATTATAGGGCCAACACACAAGCCAAGATAGAATACCAAGTGGTGTAAGAGTCGTGGATCTAGAAGATGACATTTTTCACTCTATCAAATGCGTAGGGTTCTAAATCCTATGTTTAGGATGGAGGATGGGGTCTTACTAGGATCCTATGTTGTAAGAGTAAACAAGGGTAATAAGCAAGTGCTATAAGATATCTAAGCTAAGGATGGTAAATCCATGTGGCGAGACATAGGTAAGGGCAAATAGTATGAGTAATGCAATAGACAAGAATATGCTACTCTATCCTACTCTAATACATGATGCATCAAACACAATTAGTCTAACCAAACATTGAGGAAAAGGAAGGTGTTGGGATATTTACCTTTGTGACCACATTGTTGGAACATTAACCCCGGGATTAGTAGCACCTTGTGTGAGAGTTGTTATAGGTGGATCACAAGAGGGATAGGTAGAAAACCTAAGTAGACCAAAGTTGGGGACTCTAAAGACTTGGTAGACCTTGCTAGTGTGATTCCTATTCTTATTGCTCTTAGTAACCCAATGCTTAAAAGCACACCTCCAAGTATAAGCTTTACTAAACCATAAACCTCTTAAACCTTTAAGGGCAGATTTGTGAGTGTAGGAAGAGAAAACTATGTGATGATTTTCTTAGAGAAATAACAACAATGATGCACTTATATAGGGGTACATGACTTGAAGTCATGTTCTCCCTTGGTCAAGGACATGACCATAGTTAATGGCTTCGGCTGCTTGCTAGACGACATCGACTAGACAAACAATCCGACATAAAAGAAAAAAGGGAGAAGAGCATGGAGGTAGAACATATACTAGGAGGCATGTATAAAGGGGATTTAAAGGTGTTGTAGGTAGGCATGAAGGCAATAATATTGGAGAGGCTATAAGAGGGTTGTAAGAAGGGAGTAAGGGGGTAGTAAAAGGGTGGGAAGAAAGTAAGGGCGATGCCACACACGACTCTCTCATCGAGATATTGCTAACCATTCCACTCCTTTCCCAGTGATGCCCCTTAAGGCATGCAATGATAAATCATTAGTAAGAGTGAAAAGTAAGGTGCATACAACTTCCATGTACTCAAATTTTGTGGTAGATATCACAACACTTATGTCTGTTCTTTGATCATCTAACTTACAATTGCACCAAACAAGTTGAATACATACACATTGGTAGATCTACAACAATCAAGATCTCCACCCCAATCGAAATCCACAAAGTTGTATACACTCAATGTCTTGTTTTTACCAAGATTGCCCTAATAACATATTGCATAGTAGAGGTCTTGCGAAATACCTAAACATTCTCTTTACTATTGTCCAATGATCTTTGCCATTATTGGACATGAACCCGCTCACTACACCCATTGTGTGTGTAATGTCGATCTTGTGCAGACGGTTTGCATCATTAGGCTTTGTACCGCACGTGCCTTGTTTACCTCAACAAACCTATTCTTAAAAGAGTCCTTAAGTCTCAATAGGAGTATGGGCACCATAGACCTAAGAGAACACTTAAAAGACCTTAGAACAACAAAAGTTGCTTTGATCAATGATAAGTTAGATGAAGACAACAAAATGCAACAAGAACATGTAGCAAAATTGCTAAATAGATGCATTATAAGACAAGAGTGGGACACCTTAAAACTATTTCATAAATGAACATTTGAATAATATTTATGTGCATGGCCTATTTTGTATTTAAGCTCATATGTTATGTATGGTGTTAGTTCTAATACAATAAAGGGTAAGGTATTGTGATGTAGTGGAGATCCTCAAATAAATAAATCATTCTAGAAATCACGGGAAGGTAGATTTATTGTTTTAGTATTGTTTTGCAAGTAGCTTGTGTGGGAAGCTACCCATCTCCTCCAATCAAG
Organism: Taxus wallichiana var. yunnanensis; assembly: GCA_018340775.1. Taxonomy (NCBI): domain Eukaryota; kingdom Viridiplantae; phylum Streptophyta; class Pinopsida; order Cupressales; family Taxaceae; genus Taxus; species Taxus wallichiana. The sequence goes on from CM031240.1 coordinate 1,023,587,794, forward strand.
TCGCTTTCCTAGGAGAGGGCCTAAAATTGGTGCTCAAACCCTAGCAGCTCTTCTCCAATCAAACCCTAGCTGAAAATCTGCAACATCAATCTCCTTGAAGCACTTGGAAACAACCAATTGAAGAGTTTTCGTTCTTAATTAAGGAAGGGTTTCGTCCTCCTTGCTAGCCACACCAAAGGATTTTCGCCCCTTAGTGGAAGGAATTGAGCAAACAACCCAAAAACCATGCAAAGTATATTTTTGACAAGATGATGATGCCCAAATGAGCCAAGTGAACCCTCTTTTATACCCCTTTGTGGCGCCAAAACCAATTTGGAAGCCTCCAACTAAGACTAACCTCATAAGGATGCTTTTCTTTTATTTTCACTTTGGCCTTTCACCTTCTTAACCCAGCCAACTTGACTCATGTAGAAAACTATGAAAGAAGAATGCAAATGCTCATGAAAATAACTGAAAAATATGACAATCACTTCCCTTGTTTATTTTCTTCTTGCCCACGGGAAGTGGAATGGGCTCAAAGTCTCCAAAACGAACTAGCTTGGAAAAGGGGACATTACAAGACCGGAGGGCAGCGATATGGATAGGATGGATAGCCAACCACCCTTTCAATTTATAGGAGCTACATTAGTTGTATCACCTTGCCTCAATTATGTGCAAGTGCGAGGTTTTGTTAGCATATGCAAAGAGAAGAAAGAATACATAAGGCAAACCGCACTGCTCAAATGACACAGCAGAGGTTTATTTATTGTAGGAAGAGGTGGTTGAACAGTTACCAACCGAACAACTACATAATTGTTTTTACATGTTATATAATGTGTTATATTTTAACACCCCCTCTTAATGACTAAACTGGAAACAAGACAAGGTTTGTCCCGAAATTTTTCAAATTTCCTAAAACCCATATGTTTAGTCATTACATCTCCAGATCGTGCCATAGGTTGGACTTCAAAATCATCAGTCCATGACTGTGTTGCATTGTTGAATGAAGAACCACAAAACAAATATCTAGTCCCATGAACAAAAGGTATGACAAGTGGTCCACTTTGGTTCTCTATTATGTGATTCATTGACCGGTGATGAATCACTAATGGTTGAGAGTGTCACCCCATCTCCAGTGCTGAAATTAGAACCTCGGAGAAGTGGATTGAAAACTCATTCTAGGCTTGTGTAGCTCTTTGGAGTCTGTACAAAGACTCAATTATCGTGCAATTGAAGTCACCTCGATCACGTCCTTGCAACACCGTGTAGTGCTCATCCAACTTTCTCAATAAGAGAAAAGTGACCATCTGTGCAGTAGGAGTTAGAACCAACTCTGCAATAGTAGGAGAAATAACCATCTCCGTCTCAGCAATGGTCGTCTCAACAGTGGTAGGAGTGAGAATCAACTCCTCATCTATTTGCTCATCTATCCCCCTCTGTTGGGAAAGATTGTTCACAACACAATGAGCAAATTGGTCATGCTCTACTGTCCTTTGAGCAAGGACCTCTGAGTGAGTGGTTGGGCATGCCATCTCACCATGCATCGTTAGTGCATTTGGAATAGTGGAGTCTCCGTCCACAACAAATTGTTCTTCAGAATGAGGAAATCCATCCTCCCAAGGCATGTCCGCCTCCCGTACACCTAGTATAGTGGATATTCCCTCCACAATAGGTGCATGTAGGTTGATTGTATCCAAGTCAACAGATTTGTGAGGAATGGCTTCCTCCCAAGGCATTGTAGCCTCCTGCACTTCCTGAATGGTGGAGCTGTCCTCCACACGTGCATTCATGTTGATCGCAGCCGGATCAACAAGCCGATACTGACCACCTTCCCCAATACCAAGGGCAATTATCCGTCTCTGTTTCACATCAGAGACAACACACTTCTTTCCACATAAATCCACATAAATATTGGGATTTTCAGTCAATTGACAAATAGATAGAAGATTCTTTTGTAAAGAAGGTACATATCTAACATTCCGTACCAACAATCTATGAGCATTATTCAATACAATGCATATATCTCCTATCCCTTCTACTGCAAGTGATTCTCCATCAGCTAGTACTACTGATTCAAAACAGATATTTGCAATAAATGAAACATACCAGTCCTTACGACATGAAAAATGTGCAGACGCACCAGAGTCAATGATCCAACAACTGGTACCACTATCATTCGAGCATGATGTCGTAAGACAATAAAGAGCATGCCCGTCATCCGAATCTGCTCTTCTGCAACTGCTGCCACATGTCTCTCATCACATGGCTTTTTGTTATGCTGCGAAAGATCATATTTCCGTTTCTGGCAATCCTTCTTGAGGTGCCCAACCTTGTGACAAGAATAACATGTGACCTGATATTGAGTGGAGACTCACTAGATTGATGTTTCCACTTTCCCTTTCACTGAGTGACAAGAGCACTCTCTGAATGGTCACAATTAGAGTCTGCTTGAAGTTGTCTCCGCTCCTTTTGCAACAGGTAGGAACTCACCTTGTCAAATGTGAGTATTTGAATTTCAGCCATTAAATGGAGTGCCTCCACAAATGACTCATACGAAGAAGGTAAGTGCTTAAAATCGAGCCACATATCATCGTCGTCCACCTTTTTATTGATGGAAGATAACTAGTCTCGGAGGTCTTTCATCCAAAGTAGGTGCTCAGACAGTGATCCACCTTGTAATTTTACGGAAAAGAGCATATTTTTCAGGTATAAAACCCGACTCTTTTCTGATGTCTGATATTTATCCCTCAGACTGGCCCACAACGTGCTTGCCACAGTGGCATTCCGCACTTCCGGTATCAAATCATCCGACACCGATAACTTGAGAAGCAATAACGCTTCCTTATGACGTTTGTCATAATCCTCGAAGTTCGTCGCTGGTCGACTTTCATCACCCTTGATTATTTTATCACAATCACGAAACTCTGCGACCGTTAAAATCTTATGACTCCAAACATTGAAATTAGTGCCCGTTAACTTTTGTGTCTCCGACAAAGTTAAGTGTGATATATTTGCCATTTTATTATTCCAAAAGAACGAAAATAATAAAATAATAGTTTTGCCCACACTCAATAAAATAATACTTATTCCACCAAGTATTACTTATTCCAATAAGTAATATTAAAAATATGCAAATCACCCAACTATAGTTGCTTGTAAAAATATTATTACTTATTCCTGCAAATAATATTAAAAAATTAATTACTCCCAGCAAATCGAATGAATACCTTTGTTGCTGAAGCCTGAAAATAATATTAATCCTTACGACTTTGCTTATGCCTTCACCTTCGAACCACGACTTTTGCAGGTACCTCTGCCACGATTTTTCGAAAATGGATGTTGTAATGTGCCACGATTTTTGCAGGTGCCCATGATTTTGTTGTTTGCCCATGATTTTACTGTTTTGCCCACGATTTTGTTGGTGCCCATGATTTTGCTGTTTGCCCACGATTTCTGTGCCCTCGTTCAACGACGATCCACGATTCTGCCCTCCTTCACGGCTTTACAAAAAATGACTGTATTGTCTTCGAACTGAGTCACGATTTTGTGCAAAACCGACTTGTATTGCTTCACGTTTTTCACAAAAACCGACTGTATTTTTCTTTCACGACTTTAGGCCCTCGTACCACGTTTTCTTGGCCTCGAATGGAGGAATTTCTTCCTTCTTTGCCCTAGCGTCTGGTATTTTCTCCAAATACCCCACGTTTTATCAAATTCGTGCCTTGTTAGGGCTTCCTCGAATTTATAGTTCGTACCTCTTGGAGGCTTCCTCGAACTGCAACCTTGGACGCTCTGATACCAATGTTAGCATATGCAAAGAGAAGAAAGAATACAGAAGGCAAACTGCACTGTTCAAATGACACAGGCAGAGGTTTATTTATTGTAGGAAGAGGTGGTTGAACAGTTAACAACCGAACAACTACATAACAGTTTTTACATGCTATATAATGTGTTATATTTTAACAGGTTTTATCATAGGCCTATACCATATATAGTCTCTAGAGATTGAGAGGGTCAAGCACCAATTGAACTATATATATTATATACTATCGCTTACTCGCCCATATATAGATAGGCTCCAACCCCTCCTCAACCTAGCTATATAGAGTAGAGCTCCAACTGTATGTGATATTTTCACATCTTTTGCAGAAGCATTTCCTCCATCATCTTGGGTGTGCAGGTGTCCCCATTAATCTATTCTTGAATTGCTTGCTATTGTTATGGTTATGCAACAGGTGACATCAGAACAAGTTTCATATCTATTTAGCTGAAAAAATAAATAACTTTCATTGCAGAAGACATAACTTGTTGCTGGAGCGTGATATTGAGATGAAACTTATTTTGCTGGAAAGAAAACCCAGACATTTTATGTGTATTTTTGGCATTTAAAAACAGAAGCTTTGCTGAAACGGTACAGAAAACGCCCCAGGTACAACCTAAAATGGTACAAAAATGTCGCGGGTATGGCAGAGCTATACCTGGGACTGTTTTGGAGTTTTGGAAATGTTTCAGGCAAGTACCATGACCAGTACTAGTATCCAGTACGTCAATACGTGGGTATGCTGCCCTGGTTGGCGTTTCCAGGTAACATAGATCGGAACACTTAGTGGGCTGTCAAAGTGCTTTGAAAGCATAGTTAACGTCAAGCAAGGTTTCCTATTGCCCCCATACACTTTGGCCTAGACACTGACTAGTTGGTTGAATGAATAGACAAATTCGAAGGCAGAGATGACCACTTGACCAGCTATGTGGCAAAGATACTTCTATATGCTGACGATCTCAACAAACTAAGGTCAATATCAACAAACTAAGGTCTGGGTCTTCTTTGTAGAAAGGGAAGAGAAGGAAATAAATTTCCTTGTCAAGTTGTATGCCAACTAGAGATAGTGTAGAAATGAAAATATCTTGGCCTTTATTTTCATAGCAAACTCAATTGGGAGTCATGTAGAATGAAGCGAATACAAGGGAGATGCAAATCATTGTATGTACTGTAGAAGAACTGCAAGAATGCAGAATTATGGGATTGAAAGACCTCTAGGGTCTTGTTTAGGATTCTATTCATGTGAATATGGGTGTATGGTTTGAGGCTTGAAATGGGACAAATAGAGAGAATTCAAAAGTTTTCTGTCACAAGTAGTTTCAAAATCCAATCTTTAGTTCTGTATGAGATACTATTCCCTAGAGGTAACATTTATGATTCATTTGCTAGGATACTTAAAGAATAATAAAGGCATGGAAATTAATAGACCTATTGATGGCCTAAAATGGCAATATGAGAAGAGTTGAATAGAAGAAAAAGAACCTATATGGGACAAACCAAGTTGATAAGTAGGTGGGACAATAGTTTACACAAATTCCCTTACGCTAATGAAGAAATCAAAGAATATGTACAAGAAAAGTTTATGCTTTCTATGGGAACAAAGAAACAAGGAAGGAAATGACAATACTACATCAATTTATGTAACCTTGCATATGAACATTTTCAAAAAGCTTATGTAGGCGAAGAAGTCAATTGGAAGGAAAGGATGCTTATTTTGCAATTGAGAAAGAACTCAAGTGTGAAATGGGGAGATGGATTACACCTAAGACAGGCTGGAAGGAGAGAATATGCATGTTTTTCACTTGGGGTTGTAGGGATGGAATGTCACTTTTAAAGTGATATCTAGGCCAAGTACATTGAATCTTGAGGGCTGATTCTATGCCTGCCCTTCAGAAGATGCAAGAATTGCAAAAGAAGGGCAATTTCTATTAAAATTATGAATAGGCGGTCCTCCCACCATAAGGAAACTATAACATTGAAAATTTGATCTCGCTGCCCTTTATTAGCTCTTTGTGCACTTCAAACTTGATTTGTGGTCCCATAGACTATTAAACAAATAATTTCATTTCTATCCTCTTTAATTTGCCTTCTCTCTCCAGTCTGTGTCTTGCAATCCACTAGCCATATCTACTGACCATATTTGATGATTGTACCACAAGCAACTGAAAGGCAAAGCATGAAGGTATTGATAGGACCCAAAATCATATTTACAAGGCTAAATTCTTCTTAATGCACTTCGGCCTGGTTCACTAGAGATGCCTCCCTCACACAACTGGCCAATTCACCTCTCAAATTTTCTTCATTGATATTCCCCCTTTAATTCCTAGTTAGTGAAGATTGAAAATTTCTTAGTAGGCTCTCCACCTCCAAAAAGTTTTATCTCTGTTATTTGAGGAAATGAGTTAACTTATACTGTAAACGACAGAAATGAACAAGGAGAAGGGCATCTGATATCTGATTGACATTGTCTACTATATTGAAATGTACTTTATAACATATATATTTAGGAAGGATAAAGATTACACATCCAATATCAAATCTAAATCTCTCATATTGATCAAATTGTTAAAACGATAATTTTGCTTGACCAATATGGTGTCAAACAATCACATGTTAAACAATGTTTTGTCCTATGTTGTTTGAAGTGCCCGAATCTGTATACAATTTTGAGCTGTATTCTCACATTAATAGAACTAATTTTGGCAAGGTAATACAACCTTCATATAGCATAATGCAAAGTTGAAATATTGCAAAATTCATGATGAAAAGGTTAGGTTACAATGATGGTAATTTGTTTTAGCAAAGGTATTTTTGTTCATTGATCCTATTACATCTAGTTCTTATAATGGTGACCGGAGAACTTGGAAGGCATGCAAGCAGCATCAAATATAAGGATGTTTATTCTCACACGAGTTTTCATTAATGCTGTCCTCTGATGCCAGGGTATGAAGCTACTTCCAACTGGACGGAAAAGCACATTATACATTGTTTTATATGGTTCACTTGTAAGAACATACCTTCCATCAATGTTTGAAGACTTTCCTTTCTGCTTGCTAGTCATCCCATATTACTTGATTTATTCCAATTTAAATTTACTTATAAATAACTATATTTCACAATGTTATAACAGGTTGGCCTTGGATCTGTTATTATACGTTATCTGTCTGGGCTGGTTCATTCCATTCTGCAAGAGTTGGGATTTGGCGAGGAAATGTTTAATCCTGTAAGTTATCTGTTATGTCATCTGTTCACATTAAATATTTTAGAATGCTCTTATATTTATAGAATTAAGGGATTACCTCCTTAAATGCATGGTATTCATCTTGTAAGATCTTACTGGTTATAATACATGCTTGACATGATGTGTAGTCGATTGTATCTTATTAATAACATGTAATATGAGAGCTCGCATACGGTTATATGTATAATGCTTGTGCTTTGAGGCTAACACAATTTAGAACATACGATTGAAGAATCTTCAATAATTATTTGCATTTCTTAGGTGAACTGATTGTGTTTACAGTAATGTCTCAAAACTTTCAAAGCAACGTCCTTGACAGAAAAGGACCAATGGATTTCTATAAACTAAAAGAAAACCTTTCCAATGCACGTCTAATTGATTATATATCATTGAACTTGGAAGCACACATAGCACCTCCCATTTCCTGGATCAACTGAAAATAGAAACATTTATAGTAATAAATCAAAATGTACAACTACAAAACAAGCAGCTTTTACCTCTGTTTCCATATTGGTCCTGACCAATAAACCATGTGAGGACAAATATGTCTATTACATGCTTACCTATGTCTTGTGGACGGAGATGGGGATGATATTTTTGTTCCTGATTTTGGGTACAGCAGTGAGATGGCTGCTAAGGTAATATATACAAATCTTGAATATACAAATAAATTTAAAAAGTAAAAATAACTTAAACAAACTAAAATAAGCCGAAATTGAAAACAATAATTAACAAAATAAAACACAAGACGATAAAAACCAATACTTTTGGCTGCTGTACACTAGAAATTCTAATGATCTCTGTTTAAAAACAACGAAACTTGCTGATAAATTGTGTGTACTCACGAGGCAAAAGACAAATGAGAAATCCTGTGAAACTTGCTGAGCTGAGTCTGCAGTGAAAACTAGGTGAGTTTTGCCGAGTAATTTTGTCATTGCTTGGCGAAACTCACCGAGTTTTACCTGTTGACTCGTCTGGGAATGAATATAACAGCCAATAAAAAAAATGTCAAATTTACACCGAAACCTGCATTTTTCTGATTTTTGCTTTGCAAATACAGTGAATACATTATACAGTCAAGTGAATGTGATTGAATCATTGATTGGAGCTAGGGTTTTCAGCAACTCGGCGAGTTTAGAAACAGAGATTGGAGCCATGGTTTTCAGCATTTGAGCATTATACAATTACAGGGTCTGCCTTGCATTATACAGTCAACTTGTCAAGTGAATGTGATTGATTGGAGGTAGGTTTTTGAAGGAATCATCAGTGTATAACAACAATCAAACTTGTAACTTGGCAAAAAACAGCAAGTTTGAAATTGAAACAGAGATCAAATTTCAGAGCATACATTCATTTCTCATGACACTTAACAGTTTTTCATGTTATTCAAGTTTATGTTATGAACTTATATGTTTTTAAGGCAGCGATAAAGTTACCGAGTAATGCCGAGTAATTGCCGAGAAACTCCCGAGTCCCGAGTAATGAGTCAAAATTTGGGCCACTGAGTAATGTCTTAGTACGAGTTTTTGACCTATGCCGATTATAATTTCCAATAGTAAAATGTAAAACAAAAGAACAGTGTTGTATTTATGATTTATAACGACTATCTTTAAAGAGGACAGCTTAACAAGATTTGAAACAAAAGAATAGTGTTGTATTTATAACTTATAAAGACTATCCTTAAATAGCATGGCTTAACAAGCCTAATGGCGTGCAGAAAGACATGATTGTATATAAAACTTTGTAATCTTGAGGGCCTTACTAAGTACACGGTCAGACTATAATTTATATTTGGCTGCATCAACATCTAAGGACATCACAATGCCAGTTTTTCAATCTGAAAATAAACCATTTTTAACATTCTTTAGTGAGATAGGCTTTGGGGATGGTGTGAAATCCTTGAGACATTCCTTGACCGTCCCTGGGGATGTCACAGCAGCCCCGACACCTGTCTCACAGCAGCAGGGACGTTCCCAGATTTTCCTTTTTTTTTGGATGTTGGGGGAGGGAGCGCGTGTGGTGTCCCCAGATTTCACCCTGAAATCTGGGACTACCCTATGTAAAAAAATTTCGTACTTTTAAAATAATGGGTCGTTGTGTGTTTTTATTGCAGAAAGTGTTTGTACTGTGTCAGGATAATCCCAGAGAATCATATTAGCCAATTTCGCCGAATACCCAGATGCCCGAAATCATTATATTTTGCCGCTGGGGTTTGCCTGTGGGAAATTTGTATTTAATTATTTTGAGCCCCGTTTGAGGCAAATTGTGCTCCGGTTTAACCCTGTTGTGATTGTACATGTCAATTTTCCCATATACCAGTAGGGTTTTAACCAGGATGGATCCTGGGCTTTATTTGTGACTTCTGGCAATGTTTTGTTTTTGGTGTTTTCCCGTTTCGTTTTCTGTGAAATTTCTTTGGATCAATTCCTTTACGGTTTGGTCTGATTCTTTGCCTGGAGTATCTGGAGATCACCTATGCACGTTGTGCCAGAAGGAATTCGCCATCGGAGGTCTGGTTCTCTCGAAAAGACGAAGTTGTGCACAAAAAAACTTCTTCTGGGCTGGCCGCATTTTTGGAAAAAGAGGGTTTGAAGTGAATCATGAGATTTTTGGAAGCAACAACCGGTGAGAATTTTGTACCTGCTGACAGGGTACTTTTTCCCATGGAAGCAACGCCACTTAAGTCACAATGGGAAAATTAGAGGCAGCAGGCAGATGGGAATTTCTTACCTGCCTTGCAGGTAAAAATTCCCATTGTGAAATAAAAGAAAAATCACTTAAGGCATTAATGGGATTTTATTACCTGCCTTGCAGGGTAAATAATCCCATTATGAAAGTCAAACAACTTAAGTGGATCATGGGATTTTTGGAGCTGCGGTGCAGGGTGAATAATCCCATTGTTAATTGGCTTTTAAAAATAGAATTCACCCTTGCCAAAAAGTGCGACCCACCTTGGGTGAATAATAATGCATTTAATAATATTTATTCACCCAATTTTGGTGTCCAAGCATGGAGAAAAGTCAACAAAGAAGAAGAAGGTAAGGGAATTTAAAAATAGAATTCCAAAATTAAATAAATATAATTTATTTAATGCAGCCCCCTTCATGTCAAAAAGTGCGCCCCATTTGGGAGAGAAATAATACTTTTTTAAGTATTAATTGATTTAATTAATTCCTATTTTCAGTGGCTAAGGTCAAAGCATACTATGAGGCTTGAGTTAACTGGAAGCAGAAGTCTAAAATTAAATAAATTTAATTTATTTAATGGCAGCCATGAGCATGCACAAAATAGGCACCCCATTTGAAGAGGAAAGCTTATTAATTAATTAATTAATTGCCAGGAATAGGAGGGGCAATAATTAATTATAGAATTATGAGGATTATATAAGTAGGGGCTGCCATAAGGATGAATTAATTAATTCAAAAGCAGAGAAGTGCAGCCCAGACAAAAAGTGTGCCCCATTTGGAGAGGAATTTTGCTCAGAAGGTGTAATTACTGCTGGAAGCTTCAAAATTTGGTGCCTAGGTTTGAAGGAGCTTGATTTGTGTCTGAATAATTGTCTGCATAATGGTACAAGTGCTCAGGTGAAGTTGGTAAAATTCATGCTTGCTTTGCATGCAAACAAAACATCAAATTTTGGGGCAGCAGGCTTGAATTATGCAGATTTTTATGATTAAAATCACTGTTCATGTTCGTTGCCATCTTTGTCTGAATTAATTGCAGGAATTCATTACAGGTGTTTTTATAAGAGAAAGGGAGCTTAAATCAATGTCCAATACATTGAACATATCCTCGAATCTGAAGAATTATCCAGATCTGCACCGGTTGTGAAGAATTCCGACCGAATAAAGAGGAAAAGAATTGTTCAGACAAAGATTGCTCCAGCCATGGCAAAGCGGGATGAACGAGAAAGCTCAGCGGAATCATGCATTACTTCCAGAATTTTGCTGACATCGGAGACACAAATCCAGGCCCAGATCCAAATCCAGATCCGATTCAGATCCAGATCTCATAATTGCAAAAGCTTCCGGCAAAAATTCATCCTCTTGTTTTTGATGCAGCCTGTGTAGAAGTCAGTGCATGCAAAATTTCTTCCAGAACCTTGTGCATGTTCTCCCAATATTTCAGTTGAAGCCTTCATTGAATTTGCATTCACCCGGAGTGCTTTTCAGAATTTTTAATTGAAACATTGCACTGATGCATGTACTGGAGAAGAACTGCTAAAACTTCAAGGATAAGAGGGAAGACAAGGCAAAGGCAACACCCGTTAGCAAGTTTCCAGATGTAGCCGCTTCAAATCTAGTTTGCTTCCAAATCCAGTTTGGTGAGAATCAAAGGCAAAAGAATCACCTACATGAGAATATGAAAAAGGACAAGAGGCTGCAGCAATTCTCTTTCTTTTTTCTCTTATTTCCTTCGACAAAATAATTGAGCGATCAATTAAATTATACAACTTAAGTGATTGGTTTAAAAGCCATTACTTGAAGAAGTCAACTACTTGGAGATAGGTGGCAGACGTGCAAAATAGAAGGTTCTATTTTTCAGTAAATCATGCATGTCATGCAAAGAGGAATTCCAGGAGGGAGATTGCCAGTTGTTTCCTTTCCGACTTCCACATGTGCCAGTTCAACTAAAAGCTTCCGACTTGTAATTGCCCCTCTACATGCTATAAGTAGAGGAAGAACCTACGGGTTAAAAGATCGAGAATTTGTAAGCAGCATTCTTGTGTTTGGACTTTGTCTTTGAAACCCCCGATAGCCACTTGAAGCAAAGGAATATAAAGGAACAAATTTTTGGAGAACTTTGTGTCACGGTGCATTTTGTTTCTAGTTTTCTATCTTAGATCTTCTAATAAACTTTGTGTTATTTTAGATCTAGATTTGAAGTTGCCTTTGCTTATAATTATGTGTGTTGATATCTATTGGTTTCTTCTATGTGCATGCAATCAACTCTGTTATCTATTGATTGGGTTGCACATCTTCCCTATTTCTTCCTTGTGTTTTACTATTCTCTTCTTCTTTAAATATTTCATTTCTTTAAACAATTGCTTACTTGCTGCAAAGCTATACAACTATGGTTCATGAGCTGCATGGTTAAAGTAAAACCCCATATAGATACTAGCATATTTTATTGACAAATCTGACACGGGAGCCTCACCGGTAAATGAGGGAGATTTCTCTCATGACTGCCTAGGTTTTTAGCTATGCAGAAAATCTAGCCAACAGCGTGATGTTTCGCCCACATCATCGATCATTCAGGACATCGTCCAGGATCCTCGGGGACATGTCCCTATGCAATGTTGATCGATTACTAAAATCGAATAGACAAGATCCCGTCCTAGGACAAAAACATAAATTGAGACATAGATTAACAAGACACATTTGTATTATTCATATCAATAAAATATCCAAAACAAATAGAAGCACTGTGCATTAGAAGATGAACCAAAACAAGGATATATGCCGTATCTCTGGGAACACCACATTTTATCTTGGAGCCAATTACCATTTTATGAATTGTCTAGTAGTTGTATTGAAGGGGCCTTGATTCTTGAGATTCTCCATGGTTTTCCACGATACGAAGGGCCCATGATAACCTCAATTAGGTGTAGATTGCTCCATACTATATTTGATTAGGCAACAAGGATGCTAACAAGAAGCTTGGGTTTTCGGAAAATCGCCAAGGAGGTAAGCTGATTGTTACATGTTGAATTCGCTGATATCAGCAAGAGTTAAGTTGATTGTTTTTTAAATGTTGTACTTTGACGAGAAATCAATGCTTCTGACGAGTACTTAAGAGTGTTTGGATGTTATTAATGCTAAATTTTGTTGTACTTTTCTTAGTTACATGGATATGTCGAGGTTATATTTTGAATTCATAGTAGTCATGCCTATGCATCATCACTATGCAATTAAGGCTTGTTCCATGAGGATGTTGAGTACCGGTCACATTTGTAGACTCTTATAATTTGTCCTCTTGTGGTGGATGCCTATAAGTTGCCCCATGGAAATATTTAAGTTTGGTCTTTTTGGTTGAGTGTTGTAAGCTCCCCTCTATGGTTTTCACTTGTAAGTTTCTCTCTGGGATTCCTTGGGTGTTGGTATCGTTAGTTGACACCTTTAATCTGGTCCCATAGTGGTAGACACATAAGTAATCCCATTTGTATTCATCCCTAGGTAGATGCCTCTAAGCTATTCCTTGAGAATGATCTTGTGATGATAAAAGTTATCTTTTCATTAATGCAAAATTGCTTTGCATTTTCAGATTTTTTTGGGGCTAGATGGGGAATTCGGTTGGTTGGAGTCCCAAAAGAGGTGCCACGACTCCCCTCACACACTCGTCTCTTAAGGGTCAGTCAAGACAACTGAAATAAGCAGAAATTTGGAGCTCAAGCATTTGGTTGATTTGGCTTGTTGGAGTTGTATTTGTGTAATGTCCCCTTCTTGGGACATTTTTGAAATTGAAGACTTGAAGACCCTCAACCCATTCTCTCTTCTCATGGGCTTGAGGTTTGAGCTTGAAGATGATCCAAAGATGTCTTTTGTCTATTTTGTAACCCCTTGGTATGCCTTGCGCTACAAGGAGGGCTCTCTAGGTTAGTTAAATGTGCACATAGGTTAGTTACTTTTATTTATTTAATTAGAAAATAAATAAAGTGCACATAGTCTTAGTATTAAATATTTTAATGAGAGTTTATGTTTTCCCTCCAAAAGGGAAAAGGTCGGTCATTGGATATTGCACCCCTTAGTTCTATAAAAGGAGGTCGCATTTCCTTTAGAGGGTTATGTTGATTGATCATTTGATTTCACTCCATGCTTGGAGTATTGGGATGTATGCCCTAGTTCTTGCATTGCTCTCTCTCTCATTTGGATCCATTATTGAAGAATATTGAAGACTCCATTGTTCTCTCCATTGTGCTCTCTTGTGTTGAATGTGTTTATGCATGGTATATTCATTCTAGCATTGGCGACTTGGTCTTGGGTATTGGTGCATTTATTTGGAGGATAAATCTGCATTTTTGTGAAGGGTTTGTGATACTTTGTGACTGTTATTATTGCTGCAATTTATTAGAGGCAAATCGACTTGGTTTGGGGTTTGATCTATCATGTTTTGAGGTTGTTTATGCTAGATCTATTTGCTGCTGTGTCTAATCAATTATTTCAGATCAAGGGCTGATTGTTTGAGTGTTTTGGAAGGGTTGTATGAGTTGGAATTAATTTATAGCATTTATTCTAACCCTAACGACTTGGAGGCAGATTTCGGGGGCAGTTTTGAGTGGGTTTTGGTGATCAGAAAATTCAGTTTTGTAGTTCATTGGAAAGCCCTTCATTTCTACTTTATTTTGCATTTTATTTCATGCAAAAATACCAAGTATTGAAGAAGTTATTAATTTTTGAAGTTTCAGTTGTTCTAGGTGCATTTTAATTAATTAACTGCTGTTATAAATTTCAGATCTGCAATTTGGGATCAATTTAATATTGAATGTGGTTGTAGAAATTAGGAGGAATAAGGAGAAAGTGATTTCATAATTTTTGGAGTTGATTTGGTGCCCTAAATGTGTTGGGCGACCTACTTTTTAGGGCAAAATTAGGGTTTCGTGTTTGCTATGCGAAATTTGGTTTTAGAATATTATTCTTCATATTTTTGTGGCCCAAAATCCAAAGTTTGAAGATTTTTGCTTGGATGGTTAAGCGAGAAATAATTTTGGAAGATTGCAGCAGTTGGGGTGTGATTATTAATTATTTTTCAGCTGTTAAAAATATGATTTGAATGTGTTTAAATTCCAATTGTTTTCTTCCAATCTATCCCACCACCTTGGCTAGTTCCAACCCCATTTGGGTTCGAAATAGCTGACATTGGGATATTTTAGGTTGAAGCAAAAGGGTTTATCCATTCTTTGCTTGATCTTGATAAGTACTCCATTTTCTAACATGTCCTAGAAAGTGGACATTATAGTGGTATCAGAGCATCTTTCCTCTACTCTTGTGGGTATTGTTTGTAGAGTTTTTGGATCATGGGGATTACAAGTGATAGAGATATGAAGGCCAAGCTCTATAGGCTTGGGAGATGGCTCGAATTTACTCCTCTTGAGAAGAGTGTATTGTTCAACACTCTTGAAGAGGTGGTAAGTTGTTTATGTTTGGTAGAGCAATCAGATTATGGTTCTATGTTTTCAGTTTTAGATCCCTTGGTGACACATTTGGCTAGATCCGATTTATTGAGGCATGAGGAGGTGGATGTGAGACTCTTGGTCATCACATGCATTAGTGAGATCACATGGATATCAGCCCCAAGCTTGCCTTATGATGACATCACTATGGAGGAGATCTATGAGCTCATGATTGGAAGCTTTCAAAAGCTTTGGGACACTACCAACCCTCACTTTGGCAAGAGGGTTAAGATTTTGGAGAACATGGCTAAGGTAAGGTCTTGCATTCCAATGTTAGATCTTGATTGTGATGACCTCATTTTGCATATGTTTGAAGTCTTCTTTGATGTTCTACATGAGGATCATTCACAAGATATAATGGATGTTATGCAAACTATAATGTCCCTAATGTTGAATGAGTATGAGGAACCTCCACAATCTTTGCTATCCATACTTGTGCAAGGATTGAGACAAGAGAAGTCATGCATTGCTCACTCCTTAGCAAGAAGAATTGTGAATCAATGTTCAAGCAAAGTGAAGACATGCATCCAAGGTATGAGTCCCTTTGTTTTTGATGATAAATTTTTGGCATCTAATGATTGCATGGATTTGAGTGGGTGCAAGGAGAAATCAGATTTGATTGATAGGCATGAAGAGGATATTAGTGTCAAGCATATGCATGATCAAGGAGAAATGATGGCAAGGGAACATGTGATGGAAAAATCAGATTTGAGGGGAGTTGTTCAACCCCACCACGAGCCATTTGAAGGGCAAGGAGAAGGCATGGTCAATGACCTCACCATAGAAGGGTATACTCATTCATATAATACATCATTTGTGTCTACTTCTATGTGGCAAAAAGAAGAAATCTTGAAGCATTCATTGCATGGTAATAATCTTTTGATGTTTGACAAATTATTAGTGCCTACTAATTGCATCAAGTTGAACATGAGTGCAAAAGGAGCAGGTTTTCAAGAGGACTATGAAGATGGGCTTGTGAAGAGGTATGCTTATGAAGGAAGGACACCATGGGATGCTTATGGTAATTTTCAGTTCGCTGTAATTTTTCGAACAGCAGGCCCTAATGGGCAAATGGATGAGGTTTGTCACCCAAGCATGAGTCTTATGAATGTCCCAAGTCATTACCCACCAAGTATGAATGCTTGTGAGGAAGAAAAAGGGGCTTTGGATGAAGAAAATGGTGAAGAAAAGAGCGCTGTTCCAAACTCAGAAATTCTGAGTTTTGTAGATGTTGGGAGCAGCCCAAGGTATGATTTTTCATATTTTATTTCTCCTTCCATATTGAGTTTTGATGGGTATGATTTTGAGCATGATAGGGAGATGGATATGATGTGCAACATGGGGTATAATGGTCACATTTTTGCTCTTAACATTTGGGTGCATAAGGAACATGATGGAAAAGGAGAAAGAGTGATTATCACTCTTCCCAATGATGGAAGCCATAACAATAAGCTTGCTGGTCCGTATGAGGAATTCATCATTAGAAGGCACAAAGGTATGATGGCTTCATGTGTTTTGCTCCCTCTCATAAGGGAAAGTCATTGGCACAAAGTAAGGTACAAGGTTCCTTGGTTTCTCTATGATGATATTCATAAATGCATGCACTATATTTCAACTTTCTCCTTTCTTTGTGAGCATAGAAGAAGAAATTTGTGGTGTCATCTTGCATATGTTGCTTCATGTGATAAGGGGATAAAAGGATTTGAGTTTTACAAGCTTTATTTGGATACATGGATATCATCTCCTTTCTTTTTTCAAATAATGCTAACTCCTATCTCCTTGGAAGCCTTGAAGGAAGGATGGATCACATGGACTACACCTTGCATGGTAAGAAGTCCATTTTTCAAATTTGAACAACAGTTATGTCTTCCACTTGGATGTTTGATTGATGTGCTTCCTAAGGTAAAATCAACAAAAGATGTGTTGGGAATGTTCGGTGGTTGTTGCTTGCATGACCACAAACTTTTGGGCTTCAATGAAAGGTTTGGAAAGAATGAAGGAACATGGTATGAATTCTTCTCAAGGCATTTCATTTTCAGTTGTGCATATGGATAATTTTCAGTTTGTTATGGTTGAGGATGAAATTTCAGTTACATGGGAGCCATTTTTATTCACTAGATTGATGTTCATTCATGTTGGGGAATTTTTTTGAAATGTGCTAGTTGTTCCATCATTTTTATGATTGACATCATTATGACCAGCCTCCCTATCACTTCTATAATTCAGATTTTTGCCATGCATTTGATGATATGGTTGTTGGTGCTTGATTTTGGCTCATGGGTGAATACTTGGGGATGGAAACCAACCATTCTAATTCTGATTTTTGAAGGAAGAATGCATGATTACAGCAGTGTTTGGAGCCACATAACAGAATTTGGGGGCAGCCCATACATGGAGGAGACTTGTGAGACATTCACACCATGGAGACACATTGGAAAAGTGTTTTTCAACACTTATTTTTCTAACTTGTTTGCTTCATGTGCAGATTTGAAAAAGAAATTGCAGCTGAAGGCACTCCTAACTTTCAGGAGAAAGAAGCATCACAAGTTATTGCAAATGCTTCACCACTTGGTTGGCATGGGATCCCGACTTTGGGAGTGCTACATCTTTGCACTCGGATGCATGAGCTTGCTATTGCTTGAGGGCAAACAATCTTGGGAAGGGAGGACTGTAATGTCCCCTTCTTGGGACATTTTGAAATTGAAGACTTGAAGACCCTCAACCCATTCTCTCTTCTCATGGGCTTGAGGTTTGAGCTTGAAGATGATCCAAAGATGTCTTTTGTTTATTTTGTAACCCCTTGGTATGCCTTGTGCTACAAGGAGGGCTCTCTAGGTTAGTTAAATGTGCACATAGGTTAGTTACTTTTATTTATTTAATTAGAAAATAAAGTGCACATAGTCTTAGTATTAAATATTTTAATGAGAGTTTATGTTTTCCCTCCAAAAGGGAAAAAGGTCGGTCATTGGATATTGCACCCCTTAGTTCTATAAAAGGAGGTCGCATTTCCTTTAGAGGGTTATGTTGATTGATCATTTGATTTCACTCTATGCTTGGAGTATTGGGATGTATGCCGTAGTTCTTGCATTGCTCTCTCTCTCATTTTGTAATATCCCCTTGTGGGATATTTAATTAATTCTGAAAATAAATTGCTTCTAATTGAACTTAGAAGAGCAAACCCTCCTAGATTCATCTCAAATAACCCAATGTGTAATATCCCACTTCTATGATTTTAGAGCAAACTTGGAAACTCTAGGCAATCCCAACTGTTATGCACTAACAAGGCAACACTAATAACTCAACTTATTCTTCAATGAATTATATTTAACCCACATGACCTTGAAAAAGCTCCAACTTACGATTGGATCAGGCAAGGTGCCTTGAACTCAACCGAGGTCTGGATCTAATCAGGTATGGCTATTTAATAATGACTCAATAAACCCAAAGAGAGGGGTTTAATGGCCTTAAAAGATTACACCAAATATGCAACAATAAACTGAATGTAAACTGCTGCTATGAATTCAAACACAACTGCTGCAATAATACTGATCATTGTGCTCAACATGAAGATAATAAATGCCCAATCTTCTATACCTATTTGCCTTCATACAAGTCACTGAATATTAGAGAGGTACAACAAGTGCAAATGGATAAAGAACAACCCACTAATCATATACTTTAATTGCCAAATCTGCCTTTGTATTACTCGCTGAAATGAGGACTGTGAAATATCAAAAGACAATGCCAATGCCCAATCGATCTATCCCCCAAAACACAATAATCAGATATCAAACTATATTACTCAGCATGCCTCATGTAGATCGCTGTTCTAAGAGCTCAAAACACATGACATAGCAGCTAGAAACAAACATTTATCACCAATAAACATTGCCACAGTTCGCTGTCCATAAAGGTTGCAATATACCATTAAATCATGCAATATCTAAGTCGCCCAGCATGGAATTGAATCAAGACTCAAATGCCTTAAAGTGCCCAAACACATGCTCTCCCAAACGATTTAGTTCAGCAATGATTCATAAATAAATATGCAATTAAAGACCTCTCAAACATGTGAAATATGACTGTCAGAACAGGGATATAACAGCCACAAAGAAGAATATATTCACTAATAGGAATCGCTGCCAAAGTATCTCAGATCTATCCTCAAACAGTCACCAAACAATGCTTGTCATCGCTGGAGTTTTAGAGGAAGTTATTAACAAACTATTGCCTAAAAACATATCACTGAAGCTAGAAAATTAACCTCATATAGAGCACTTAAAGGAGTCGCTATATAATACTCACAGAATGGGAACCATATAAAGCACTTCAAACACCATAAACAGCACTTAAACATGCACATATAGAGCACTTAAAGCACTTAAACATGTAATAGAATACTCACAGAACTGCTTAAAGGAGTCGCTATAGAATGGGAACCATATAAAGCAACCAACTGATCGAATCACTCCAATTATTGCATGCAAAACAGTCTACAAACATCATAAGAAATTCACCAATCCTAGACCCCTTCAAAGCAACAATATTCCAGGCAAATAATTTGAAGATCAAATCGATTTGCTTCAGCTAGGGCAGAATGATTATATGACACCAAAGGCACTTCAAAACAATCACAAAAGCACCATAAGAGTTCGCTAGGGCAAGTAGAAATCACACATCACAAGTCGATTTGCAAAAGCACATGAAAATACTTCAATTGATATCAAAACCAGCTTCAATGAGATCTCCCATGCAAGAGAGAACAAGTATCAAGGGTGGGCATACATCCCAACTCCAAGCATGGAGTTCAAATCGATTTCATCATAGCATAAGTTCTTACAATAGTCCCAAGGCCTCCTTTTATAAACAAGAAGTACAAAATTCGAAGTCCCTTTTTGAGAAAAATCAGAAATTAAAAATACTTTATTCTCCCTATGTGTGGTGCCCCCTTTGTAAGGGTGTTTTGACATTAAAAAACCACCCTAATATTATTTAATTAATTCCCCTTTTTATTTTGCATTTTGAGAAGTAAATTAAATAATAAATTACGTCAATTTTTCAATAAATATTCTTTTGGAAGCAATATTCCAAGGTGGTGAAAAAACCACTCACCATCCATAATTAAATAATTAAATGAATATTGCTTTATAATGACACATGATTAAAACCACTCTCGGCAATATCATTTAATTACTCAAAGCATAATTTTCCCTTACAACATCCCAAAAGTCCACGGGAAAGATAGGCTAAGGGTCTTAAAAATGGGGACATTACATAATGTTAGCTTCAATACAACCCAAATGGGGTTGGAGTGAGCCAAGGTGGTGGGCTAGATGGGCTAGTTAGTTGGAATCTAAACTTCACTAATCAGATTTAATTTGCAATAGTGGAAAAATAATAAAATGCCTAGAAAACCAGCTGAAATTAAAAAATTAATAACTTTCTCAATACTTATTATCTTTCCATGAAACCAAGTGCATTTGAAAGCTAAAAATATAATCTTTCCAACCAACTAACATTGTTTTTCGATAACCAAAACCACTTCAAATCTGCCCTGGAAATCTGTATACAAGTCGCCTAGGGTTAGGAAAATTAAATAAATAATTTCCAGCCTTGTAGATGCTTCCAAAACCCTTAAAATATTGCCCCCGGATCTGCAATAAATATCTGAACAATAACAGCTTGAAAACTTGCTAAAAATCCATTCAAAATAATATTTTTAATCCTCAAGCAAGTCGATTTGGCATTAATTAATTGCAGCAGTGAATATGGCTCAAAATATCATCAATATAAGCACAATATACTTGGAATAACATGCAGAAATAAATCAAATTTAAACCCTTGTCAAATCACCATGAAATCATACCAAATTAGCCTCCAACCAAGTCGATTTGGACAAGAATAAATTCTGGAATTAGTAGCAGACTTTTAGGCACATGAAAGACCTCCAAAATATGCAAACACACTCCCAAAGCAAGTCAACTTCACTAGGATAAATCAACATGTATTCAACATAAATCCTTCAATTAATCCTCCACAAAGCATATAAATGAACTCCCATACAAGCACCTTATATAAACCGAATAATAATATGCTAGAACTTATCAAATAAAGCTTGAAGGGTCACACACACTTCACACAATGGTGGTGCTGAAAAACACCTTTTATTTTTGGATCACAAGTGGGCATACATCCCTCTTCAAGCATGAAGATAAGTTCATAAAACCGTCAACATGCCAAAAAGGGGACGCCTCATCTTCTTTTATAGCTTTGGCAATTTAAATCTCCAATGTTTCCCTCCAACTTTGGCGCCCAACTCTAGAAAGGAGAGATACATTTAAAAATATTCTTTTGGCCTATAAAAGTCAAACTCCAAGTCCAAATATTAATTCCCTCTAAAAATATATTTAAATTAAATACAAGAGAGGAATTAAATAACAATTAAAAGCACCATAGGAATCGACTTGCCTAATTAAATCAATTTATCCCAAATAATAATTAATTGGCCCAAGGAATAAATCGATTTGCTTCCCAAAAATGCGACTTGCCCAAGATAATTAATATTAATTTTTAAATGCACAAGGAAAGTCGATTTCCCCCAAATAAAATCCCTTTAATCCAAGGGGAGTGGATTAAAGGATATTCGACTTTGCATCAATTAATTATTGCTTGAAAAAGGGGACATTACACATTTGGATCCATTATTGAAGAATATTGAAGACTCCATTGTTCTCTCCATTGTGCTCTCTTGTGTTGAATGTGTTTATGCATGGTATATTCATTCTAGCATTGGCGACTTGGTCTTGGGTATTGGCGCATTTATTTGGAGGATAAATATGCATTTTTGTGAAGGGTTTGTGATACTTTGTGATTATTATTATTGCTGCAATTTATTAGAGACAAATCGACTTGGTTTTGGGGTTTATCTATCATGTTTTGAGGTTGTTTATGCTAGATCTATTTGCTGCTGTGTCTAATCAATTATTTCAGATCAAGGGCTGATTGTTTGAGTGTTTTGGAAGGGTTGTATGAGCTGGAATTAATTTATAGCATTTATTCTAACCCTAGCGACTTGGAGGCAGATTTCGGGGCAGTTTTGAGTGGGTTTTGGTGATCAGAAAATTCAGTTTTGTAGTTCATTGGAAAACCCTTCATTTCTACTTTATTTTGCATTTTATTTCATGCAAAAATACCAAGTATTGAAGAAGTTATTAATTTTTGAAGTTTCAGTTGTTTTGGGTGCATTTTAATTAATTAACTGCTGTTATAAATTTCAGATCTGCAATTTGGGATCAATTTAATATTGAATGTGGTTGTAGAAATTAGGAGGAATAAGGAGAAAGTGATTTCATAATTTTTGGAGTTGATTTGATGCCCTAAATGTGTTGGGCGACCTACTTTTTAGGGCAAAATTAGGGTTTCGTGTTTGTTATGCGAAATCTGGTTTTAGAATATTATTCTTCATATTTTTGTGGCCCAAAATCCGAAGTTTGAAGATTTTTGTTTGGATGGTTAAGCGGGAAATAATTTTGGAAGATTGCGGGGAGTTGGTGTGTTATTATGAATTATTTTTCAGTTGTTAAAAATCTGATTTGAATGCATTTAAATTCCAATTGTTTTTTCCAATCTATTCCATCACCTTGGCTAGTTCCAACCCCATTTGGGTTCGAAATAGCTGACATTGAGATATTTTAGGTTGAAGCAAAATGGTTTATCCATTCTTTGCTTGGTCTTGATAAGTACTTCTCTATTTTCTAACATGTCCTAGAAAGGGGACATTACAATTTGTTCATGGGCTTGTTGTTCCTTAAATTCTTCAACTATCTCGTAGTGGATATTGAAGGCTTGAATTATGGAAATTGGAGAAAGCAAGAGGGTGCGAGTCCTTAGGACAAGTTGACAAAGCTTTTGGTTAACATTTATTCGGATTGAGGTGACAAGCCCTAGTTCTATAATATGGGGAATCATCATAGGTAGTCTATCAACATCTTTATTGATAAATTGTTGAGTGATTAATGTCTACTTGCAAGGCTGGACTATCAATAACAACATATACAAAATAGTAATTGCATACTTGCCATGGTAGAGAAAATTATTTAAACAATAGTAGATTTTATTCATAAGATAAAAGTTTCGATACAATTTGCCATACCTCATACAAGCACCCATCCTCAAAGCATAAAATATGCTATTTGGAGGACAAGACCAAATAGTTATTTGTTAATCCAACCATCACAACTGACATCACTAAGGGTCTTGCTACATCATTAAGTAAATGCCGACAAAAGACTAACAAAACAATGTCATTAAGAAGAATACATGTTATCATAATTGACGGTCTACTCTACCCCCTTTAAACAAGTTGTAGTCCCTTCCGACACAAGTCATAGATAACATGATAAAAAGTATAATGAAGAGGGAAGTGAGAAGACATTTTGGTGGAGCCGTTGGTGATGTAGATAGTTTGCAACATTCTCGGAGGCAAGAAAAAGCAGGTTTCATTTGGGTGCAAGTCTCAATTTTTAATTTTTTTCTTTGATAAATCAAAGTGGGGGTTGGATGCAACCTCCAACAGCGGGATCAGGGCAACACTCTTCGTAGGGTCTTGCGAAGTTGGCTGCACCTATAATAGCTGCAAATGTGAAATAGAGGTTTTAATCATCTTTCATTGATGGTTTTAGGAAATGTGGCTGGTTCATTTTTATGGATCTGCATGCATAATATGGTATCAAGCATCATGATAGTAGTCATGCATGCAGCAGAGGAGATAGTACAATGGTGGAAGGGGCATGACGTGCTCATAAGTCCAATAATTGTCCTCAATTGACTCTATAACTTCTGTATAAACCCATCATATTCATAGCACTTGCATATCGGTTATAGCCTTCTCCAAGTATCAACACCCATAATAACACAAGTAAATATGTTGTATATATCCATTGTTATCGTTTAAAGATTATGATTTCTATTTAAAATAATATGATATACGGGTTTGATCATTTGGCATCTTAGATAGCCCATAAAAATGTGACATTATTCATGGTCATGACTCTTCTTGCAAGATACATCACTTGTAACTATTGTCAGAGGTCACCTGTGTGAACTAGCTCTACAAGCACTTGCAGCCACATCCGTAGGTCACCTCTAGTATCTTGTTGGAAGTGCATATTTTCAACAATGTCAATTTTCACGAGAATAAGTGATGCATTTGTTATGAATGAGTAATGTCTCCTTTAGGGTAGAAATAATAAAACCTGGATTTGCGACCCTATTCAAGTTGAGGTGGCATAACTTTGACTCCGTTGAACAAGTTATCAAAGAGTGGCAGAGGATGCTTCCTATAGGACAAAGGCTTCTTCCGGTACTATGGAGCGGGATCTCTCTTCTTCTTTGGAATACCTGGAAAGAGAGAAATAATCGAATTTTTCAGCAAAATAACAAAGATGGCTCTTATATCTGGGAAAAAACAAAAATAATATTGGTTAAACTCTCAAGCATAAGATACCTTTACCCAACACTTCATCTCTGTAATGGGAACATATTTGTAATTAGTGTTCTCTTGATCCAACACAAGCCACTTTACCCCGTTTTCATATTAACAAGGTCAAAATGAGAGACCAAGCCGAGGCCCCTCCATTGGGTTATGGACTGAGTTGAACACGGATGGAGCATCCAAAGGTACCCTAGGTAGAGCTTTATAGGAGGCATTGGAAGACACCATGATGGTGATGTGCAATTCTTTTTTGCGTTAATCTGGGTGTTACTACCAATAATATAACAAAGATGAAGGCGATCTATAAAGGTATGCAAGAGGTAAAGTGTGGATGGCTGAGAATTTAGGTCAGATCTGACTCTCAAATGGCCATCAAGATATTATCTTATAGTAGAGCCACTCTTCCACCAAATTGGCAAATTTCCAAAGAAGTTTGGAAGATTAAAAAATTACAGGAAAATTTTATGGAAGTGCAATTTGTTCATATTCCTGGGATAGAAATAAGATTGTAGATGGTTTGGCTAATTGGGTTCTTGACAATAAGGATCTCTGTGCTATGGTGTACCTCCTACATGATTGTCCAACCAGCTACAAGACGATATCAGATACATTTTCAACCTTGAATTTTCACTATGATGATTGCAATTGCCTTTTTGTTGTATAATGCTATGGCTTGGACCAATAGTTTTCAGGCTTGGCATAGCCATATATGTAAATTTGGATATCATCTAATATAAAATCTTTGCTGTTTTTAAAAAAATACTTGTTTTTTTTGTAAAATCCTATTTGCAGAAATAAAATATTGTTGGAAAATGATTCTAACTCTTGGAAAAATACATATTTCCCAAATACAATAACAACCATACCAAATAACACTGAAATTAGATTTTTCCTTTGAAATGATGAAAATAGCTTCAAACCCTAGGAAAATATTCAGATTTCCTAAATACAACACAACTGTAAATAAATATTGGAAAAACAAACCCTGAAATGATGCCCTAGTTGTGGTAAATGATGTCCTAGTTGTGATTGATTTGTGACCGCAAACAACCCCTGAAAATGCACAAGAATGTGTCTTAAATGCTACCTAATGCCAAAAACGTGCCCTAGCTGATGATAAAATTGATCTAACACTGCAGATCGCTGATTGAAGCGCAGATGCAATCTTTGGATGAGATCACCACAAGCGACCTTGAGGGTTTTCGTCCTCAAACCGAAACTAGAAGATGGAGGTTTTCGTCCCCACAAACTTGGTTGCAATGGAGGGTTTTGTCCTCATTGTAGAAGAAGTTGGAGCAGCAACTCAAACACTCAATGTAACATTAGATTATGACAAAAAAAGACTTCCTTTTATAATCTTTTGTCTCCCTTTTCCAAGTGGGGCACTCCATGTGGGATATTTGCACTTTAATTTTTAAAGTGACTTTCTTATTTTCTATTTTAGCATTGACTTGCTTTATCAAAAAGTTACTTTTTATAATAATAAAACATAAGTGTCTTTTATAAAGTTATTTTTCACTTATGTTATATTATTAATTTATTTTACTTTATTTGAAAAGGGGACATGACAGTCTGCCCTTCCCAAAGATTGCTTGTCCTCAAGCAATGCAATTTCAACAACTTGAACTTAATACTAGGATCCCAAATCATCCTTGGGAATTTGCAATTCTCGGTCCTCAATTCTTCATGTGATGCCAACATAAATGATTATGCAAACAACATTGCTGTCCAAAAATTGTTGATTTCCAAACTGCTTATCATTAGTATTTGCTGAGTCATATTTCTCATGTGCATGCCCTTGAAATACATTGATAACTCTGTTATACGAAAGATTAAAATCCGATGATATAATTCAAGGTCTTCCTAAAATCGGATAGAACTATTGGGTTCTCCCCACAGGCTCTCCCCATATAGAGAGTAAGGCGTCTTCCCGATAGGGGCCATACTAACATCTATATCCATCCATCTCGGGATGAAGCTGTTTAATAGGGCGGTGACATTCGGCATTTACGCTCTCTCCCGTTTCCTCCACCCTTGGTGCTGCAAATTGTATCCTTCACCCTATCACCCTTTTTAGCATGCTTTCCATGATGACAAGAATCTTGAAATGACATAATAGGGTGTAATGTCCCTTTCGGGGCAAAACTAAAAATTAAGGAAATTAACTCAAACCCCGAAGTGAAGTCTAATTTTCTAAAACCAGCCAACTGGAAATAATCTAATTTTAGCAATATTCTAGGGCAACGAACTGTTTATGGAATTCAACTCCACTTTTGAGCCTTCAAAACCCTTCAAATTAGCTTCACTTGAATTTCTAAAATTATGATATAACCTCAACAATCATGTAGTGCAAGAAATCTGATTTTTAATGCCCTAGATATGGAGATATGAATTTCATGAAACCCTTGTCTACAGTGTTATTT
The DNA here is from genome assembly GCA_018340775.1 of Taxus wallichiana var. yunnanensis. Classification (NCBI taxonomy): domain Eukaryota; kingdom Viridiplantae; phylum Streptophyta; class Pinopsida; order Cupressales; family Taxaceae; genus Taxus; species Taxus wallichiana. The sequence goes on from CM031240.1 coordinate 1,023,614,920, forward strand.
TTAAAAATTCATAACTCAACTTAGAAAGCACCAAAAATCATGAAACTTGAGATATTGGCCTTATGAAATATAGAGAATAAGATGATAATTTCAGATTTGCCAAAATGTCACCGCACATACCAAAACATCACCTCAATATAGGTCGCCCCTCTTGAAATTAAATATAATTTGCACCAAACAATTGATAAAATGGAAGATTTCACCTTTATAAATCATAGGGAGCTCAACCATGCAAAGAGATCACATAGAAACCAGCAATATCCTTGAAAACACACCTCTAAGCAAGTCGCTTAGGGCAGAAATCTGTTATAACCAGCAATAGAAAGATATCCACCAAAAGGGTAGTGTGGGGTTTCGTCCACACCACTTCTCCACAAGGGTTTTCGTCCTTGAGAGAGGAAAAGATGCTTAACAAGCAATCCTTTACCGAAAATGAGAAATCCACATAACATAATGCTCTAATGGCCAAGCGACCTCCCTTTTATAACCATAAGGGGGCTTATAATGTAAATGATGGCCAACCTCTTAATAAAAGTACTTTCTAATTTCTAATTGGTATTTTGGAGCCTACATGCTCACCAATAGCTTTTTATTTCTAATTTATTGTTGGGCGCTAGGCTCACCAACAATTACAATGCCAATTAAGAAATGAACATGAAATGAAGCACATGATGACATTGTTAGCTTCCTCTAGCTTGTTCGCTCGGACCCATGAGGAAGGGAAATGGGCCAAGGTCTTCAATTGGAATTAGCTCGAAAAAGGGACATGACATGGGGAACAACAAATATGAAATATTCTTATACCTTAGGCTGCAATCAAAGTGTTCACCTTCTTGTCTTTGGAATATGAATTGTCGAGATGCCCTCAACACCTCCATCCTTGGGACTCAATACTTCGAATTAGTGCTAATCAAAATGTTCTCCTCCAATGCATATCCATCCATAATGCTACTCTAAAAATCAATCAATGGCTTACCCTTTGGAAGTTCGGAGGATCATTCATGATTTGGTGCATCTTCTTCCATCTTGAGCTCGTTGCATCCAATAAGTGATGTCCTTTCCCCCTTGACTTCCTCACTTTTATTTTTACAACTATTCTGCAAATCCCCTTCATATGACACGAACTCAATCTTTGGGAGATTGATGGGTGCTTCTTGAATAGGAACATCTTTTTCAACTTCCTCTTGTATGGTGGATTCCTCCATGGGTTGCTTCCTCTCAATTTCTTGCAGCTCTGATTGTTCTTCTTTCTTTTTCAACCATCTTATGTATTCATAGAACCCTCTTTTATTTGGATTCCTCATTTTGAGTAACTCCAAGTAATCATCAAGGAAACTTTAGATTTAAGATAATTAGGCATCCCTTGATCTTTGGTCGAGGATTTTGGGGGACTTAAGTTTGTACCTTTCTATTTTTATCAACATCTCTTGAATGAGATCTATATTTTCTTCCCGATGTAAGAACTTTGCTTGAATAAACATTGTTATGGATTCCTTCTCCGTTTGATCCATTGGATGGTGAAATGACTACTCTAATACCACCTTCATGTCCCCTTGGGGCATAAATTGAAGAAATTTGGATTTCATAGTAAACCATTTCAACAAAGATATAATAATCTGAATTTTTATGCAAACCATCAAAATAAAAAATACCCTGATTTGGAAATTGCTTTTAAATCATGAAAAAAATATAGATGTCAATATTTTATCCATGGTTGTTAATCATGACTGTCATATAGAAAATGGCGGTGATGGATAAAATCTTGAAATCTGTATTTTCTCATGATTTAATAGCAATTTCCAGATCTAGGTATTTTTTATTTTGAGGGTTTGCATAAAAATCAGATTACTGTATCTTTGTCAAAAGGGTTTGCTAGGAATCCAAATTTCTTTAACTTATGCCCCAAAGGGACATTACAGTGGTATCAAAGAAGTGATCTCGCCAGCTTGTGGATCAGACAGAGAAGGAATCCATGACAAGTTTATAAAATACTAAATATTGAATACCGACAGTGTAATGTTCCCTTGGGGCATAAAATAAAGAAATATGGATTTCCTCGGGAACCTTTATGGACAACATTTTGATTTTTATTTAAAAACCTTACCAAAAAAATACTACAATATGAAATTTCACTTTATTTATCAAAATACCCACAACCCACAATACCCAGATGACTTAAAACATCTAGGAGACCTCTAGTAACATCAACATGGAAGAAAATAATTTTTCTAACAAGGATATGAATTTATTTTAATTTATTTCAGACCTGGAAATAGCTGAAACTTCAAATTTTCATATCTCTCGGAATACTTGGAGTGACAATGCAAAGGATAGCTCAAAATGATCACAAAAATAACAGCTATAAATTAAAGCAAACCTTAGATTTTCCACCTATGGGAAGACCCCAAAAATGATCGAGAAATCTCCAAATGTGTAGATCAAGCTGGAAATGGATGTGAAAGCCATGAAAATGGTTGCCAAATACAACCCAAAACTGTCACAAGTGAATCTCAACTGATTGTTGGCTGACCCAACACAAAAAAACCTTGAAAATCAGACCTGCAGATGATGCCATAATTGTAATAAATTTGAAAACAACTCCAAAACGTGGCCTAGATCTGAAAACCACCTTCCAAAAATTGAAATTCCAAACTGTAGCACAATAGTGAATCCCGGGTGTATTCACCTCACAAAGTTGAAAAGTTTTCATTCCCAACCTTCAAACCTTGGAGGTTTTCGTCCCCAAAGCTCCTTCTCCTTAAGGGTTTTTGTCCTTAGAAGATTTGATGCAAGCAAATAGCTTAACATGCAATGATAGAAAATAGATTGGCAAAAGATGATCTCAAATGAATACTCAAACCTCCTTTTATAACCTTTCCTTGCCTTTTTCCAAGTTGGGTGCTCCATGTGGGACTAAAAGTGATTTTTAAATTTATAAATTGAATACACTTTATCATAAAGTCACTTTAATAATAGAAAGTCCCCTTCTAATTAATCGTTATAACTTAAAATTGCTTTTTCTATAAATATTACAAGTCTTAATAAAGCAACTTAAAAATATAACAATAAACTACTTCCCTTGCATTTCCCTTTAAGCCTCTGAGAAATCACCTAGGGTAGAAAGGGTCTCATGGTGAGCTCGTGTTAGAGAGGGGTCATTACAATCCTCCCTTCCCAAAATTGCTCGTCGTCAAGCAATGCTGACGCTGCATGCCAATACCAGGATCCCAAATAAACTTGAAGAATGCTCCACCATGTTTTCGTTGCACCACTCTGATACAACTAAAATCTGCAAACTTGTCATTCTTTGTTATTCTGTGAAGCAATCCATCCATCAAATAAAATCTTGGATCGCAAATTTTTGTAAAATTACAGCTATATAAAACTGAAAACCATAACTCACACTCTGATTCTCCTAATTCAACAATTTGTAAATTGGATAGCAGCTGAAATAATGAAATTTCCTCACCAAAATAGAGAAGGAAAGTGCTGAAATGATATTTGTAGATTCAAATTTTTTTTCCCTTTCAATCACCCATTGAAAATTTTTCTTTGCTGAAAATTTGGGAATTTCTACTAATAATGTGGCAGAAATCAAAGCCATTCGTCGAGGAATACAAGAAGCTATTAAAATTGGATGGCAGAAGATTAAGGTTCAATCGGACTCAAGAATCATGATGAATTTATTGAGTAATTCTAATAATGGATATCCTCCTCATTGGCGGATTGCTAAGGAGGTTTGTGAAATACAAACTCTACAGCAGAAGATCCAAGAAATTCAGTTTACCTACATCCCTAGACAAAAGAATAAGGTTGTTGATGGATTGGCAAATTGGGCCCTTGACAACAATGATATCCTTTGCTATGGTTTACCTCCTTTATGGTGGTCTACTAAGATTCAAGAAGAAATTAGGAGAATCATAAACCTTGACTCTTTTCAATGAATGATCATCTAGCTATTTTTGTTTATAATGCTAGAGATATGGCTAATAGCTTCCATGCTTGGCATGGTAGAGTATGTAATTGAAGATTTTATATTAATATAAAGTTTGGCTGTTTTCATTTAAAAAAATAAATTATTCCTTCCTATCTGAAAACACTCGCCATCTTACCTAAAACTAATCTTTATCATGATGATCTAGTGTCTTCCTGTTATTCCTATGCTTTTCATCAAGAGATCTATGCACGCTTGTAACTTCTTCAAGATGAGATGCTGAATTGAAAATTTCAGCAAGTTGGAAATCAAGTTTATTGTTTGATAAAACAATTGTTTCATGTCTAAGCACTTTACTTGGATCCCATACCTTGTGATTGTCACAAACTGTGTTACTAGAATCAGAAGATGTCTCAACATTCATCACCAATCTCGGATTATCAAAAGATAATTCAACATCCAAAGTAGGAAAAGTATCATCATTTCCATACCTTAGACTGCCAACAAGGAGCTCACCTTTTGGAAATTCGAAGGATGGTGCATGTTCCTCCATGGTTTGCTTCCTTTCAATTTCTTGCAACTCTGATTTCTCTTCTTTCTCATGCTGCACTAACACAATTTCTTTGAAATATCCCCAAATGGGACTCTTCAAACCATGAGTGGATTAAGGCAATCCCAACACTAAAATGCAAGTCAATAAAAGGTGAATCAAGGAATATGGCTGCAGATATGAATTTATTTAGGGCAAAGCGACTAGGCTTAATAGAGAAATAACACCAAAAATCATGGCAAGAGGAATGTAACTCAGCTCTAATGCAACATACAGATTTATAGGAGTTAAATCAGCCTTAAATAGTGATAATAAAGGCCATACACGCTCAGCTGGACCTGCTGCAATTAACTATCAGAAATGGCGACTCTGGGTATTGGATAAACCCTAGCAAAACAACAGCCAACAAATATATTTTCTATACTAAACAGGTCCCATAATTTTTAGCAGTTCATTCATGGATGAATTCAGATTTTTAGAGCTCAAATACACTTGGAAAATACCTCAGAATGCTGTAGACTATTGATGACTGAAACAACACTGAAACCCTTCAATAAATTCTGAAAATGACATATTTGCATCCCAAAATTCAATACAAGTGAAGGCAATAATATTCAGACCTGTATGGACACTCAAACACAGTGATTTAGCCAAAAGAAGGGTCACTCCATTTAGATAAAATATGACAATGCTGGTACAAATATTTCTTCAATCCCTTGCAAAAATTCAACAATAACTGCTAGAAAATACTGAAAAATCTGATTAAATCAATTAGAATTCCTAAGTGGAAATCTCTCACAATACTCTTGGGGTTTTCATCCACAAGAGATATAATCCTAAGGGTTTTCGTCCATGGATTATTTGCACAAGCTCAGAGCTCAAATGCAAGAGAATATATCATATCAAAAATTTGGAACGCCTCTAGGCAAGTCGACTTCTTCTTTATATAGGAATTGGGACCCAAAGTGACCTTCGAGCTTCTAATGAAAGTGTGCTTTGGACTTCCAATGAAAGTGACCTTTGGACTTCAATGAAGGTGACCTTTCGACTTCCAAATCACATTTTCCCTTAGGAAATACAATTTAATTAAGTGCTTTTATTTTAATGCACTTTCCTAAGTTCTATTTTAATGTTAAGTTTATTAATTTATTATATGTGCTTTTATAATGTTATATTTTAATTTTACAACAATATAATAAAGTTAATAAACCTAAGTCACCCTTGAGCTCACCCTCGGCCATCGGGTAGACAAAAATGGGCCACTGGTCTTCGATAAGAACTATCCGAAAAAGAGGGATATTACATTCTTCCTTGACCTTTGGAGGCTCTATTGTATGTAACTCTTTTTTGGTTCTTCATCTGACAACACTTCCCCATGTCCTTTGCCTAGACAACTGTGGTTTGGCTCCCAAGGTTCTTTGTTGTCCTCTTTATGAGAGTTCTTGTGCAATTTAGCTATCATTTTTGTGGTTAAGTATGGTTTCAACTTTTCTTCACATTGATCAACCACACTTTTAGCTAGTGCACTCGCAATTGGTGATACTTTCTGCTCAAAACCAGCCATTAGTATGGATAACAATTGTTGTGAAGTATCATCACTCTCATTCAAGACCAAAGTCATAATGGTCTGCATTGAGGCTACTACATTTTCCGTATGATTTTTATGGACAACAACAAAGAAATATTCAAACATTTGGAGAATAAGATCATCACATTCTAGATCTAACATTAGAACACAAGATCTGGTTTTTGCCATAGTTTCTAGGATAGTGACCCTCCTAGCAAAAGGACTTTTGATGTCATCCAAACCCTCAAAACTTTCCACAAATAACTGAAATACCTCTCTCATGGTGTTGTTGTATGGTTGTTCAGGAGCTGTTATTCTTGTAATTTCACTAATACAAGTGATAACTACAAGTCTCACATCTAGATCTGAGTGTCTTAGAAGCTTGGGCCCAGCCAAATGAATCACCAATGGATTCATTGCCCAAAACATAGACTTAGAAATATGCTAACAACTTTGTGAAGATGAAGGGTACCAAATGGGAAGAGGATTCCACTTCAGCCCTAGGAAGTGGACTCTTTGTTGACAATCCTAAACATGGCCCACATATTTGGGACTTATGGGTTCCTCCTATGTTGCTGCCATATTTGCATCATGGAGGGCATCATGGTCAATTTGATAAGAGGAAGAACATGTTGAGGGACAAGGGGGACATAAATTCTTCCTTGCAAATTCGGATTGTTTGCACATAGAAGTTTGGGATCCGGGGAATCTTTTGAAGGATGTTGATACAAACTTGAGGACTACTGTTATCTACATCCTTATGGCAGCCACAAGAAAATTGGTAACCACAAGAAAGATGCATTTCTCACCCATGGTGAAAGATATAGTGTTTGCATGGGATGCAAGATGGTCTTCCACCACCATCATGCCAATTTTGCATGAGACAACACAATGCTACAGCCATGGTAAGATGCTCTTCCTAAATTCGCATTTTGGATGGATAGTACTCTCCTTGGACAGCTGTAGGTTGACATTTATGATGAAGATTTTGGGTTTAATATGATGTGTGGAAGGGATTTCAAGTATTACAGCTGTTGCACCCTTCCTATGTCAATAACATCCAAGAATTTTGAGTTAGAAATGCTATACTACAACCATGATGGGCTGTCCTCTTCAAAATTATGCATGGGGCTGTGCATATCTTCCATGGACAGCGAGAAAGAGGCAGGTTTGGAGACACTCTTTCCACTTAATATGATGGGTAAGAGGGTTCACACATGGAGATTGAGCAAAGCCAACATCCCAACATCTTTGGCGTTGCTTAGGAAGAAATTTAGAGCTGTACATGGACACTACACCCACTCATCTACACTTCTATGGTCTGATCCAAACCCAATTGTGAAGAAAATTCAGTGGGGCAACTTCAAGTCAACAATTGGAAATCCAAATCAGCAAGGTAACAACCATCCAAAAGAGGTGAGCATAAGTTTTGGTATGTGTTGTTTACATCTTATGTTGAAATGCAATGATAAAGGGAAGAAGGCAATGCTTCCAAGCATGGCTAGCATGAAGAAGGAAGAGGCATATCTTTAGGGCACTCAATGCATAGAGGCTAGCAAGGGTCTACTCTTGGGTAAGGTGCTTCATGGTGATAATTTTCGGTTGGTTCCGGGCATGCACAATATTACCTCCTTGTGGGGAACACTTGAAGAATTAAGTGCAAATTGGAGCTTTCTTGTTGAAAGCCATCTTCTATGCCAAGTTGGGACAAGGATGGGTTGCAAGAATCTTGAGTTAAGGGCTAATATGTCTGCTGATTTCAACCATAGACTTGTTGATCTTCATTTTCCAACTTATGTAAGACAATTTTCAGTCCCTACACTACTCATGAATTTGCCTTTTCCATAAGATTTCAGTTTGATAGTTGTTATACCATTGTCTTAAGGTTAAACATGCAAGAATCAGATTTGGGACTGCCATTAGCAGTCATGAACAACTATGAACTTATATTTTCAAAGGAAATTCCATCATGGGTTGATGTGGGAAGAAGGCTACAACTGAAAGGAAGAAACAAATCAGATTTGATAGCCTTGAATTGGATAAGATTCCATGAGATTTATGGTTGTGGTGAATTGTTTCCAGCCTATCCACAATCTGATTTGAGTCTTGTGATAAGAGGGATAGCTGGTCCAACTGACTATTCATCCATTCCTTGCTCTAGGACGGAAACTATAGCAGTTTGGAAGGATTTTGATACAGCTGAGCATGCCAAAGAAGGAGATGTCACTGCTGTTTTTGAAAAGGGAGATAAAGAGGATTTCAATGAAGAGAAGGGAAATAGAGGTATGAGTTTGTTTGGGTTTAAGCTCCTTCATTTGACAGCATGAGATCTAGATTATGGGAGCACTACAACATGTTCCTTCACCTTGATATGATACTTAGACATATAAGCTTGCAATTTCTTGAGGGCAAGCAATTTTGGGAAGGGAGGATTGTAATGTCCCCATTTTCGAATTAGTCCCATTTGAAGACTTCTTGCCCATTTTTCTTCCGTGGCCAAGAAGAAATTGAACAAGGGAAGTCCTTGGGTTTCATTTCTGTTTTCTTTCATTACTATTAATGTTTTTCTTTTGTATTTTCCTCTCTAAGGTAGGTCGATTGGGTTGGAGAGCTCCCAAAGTGAAAATAGAAAATAAAGCAAGCTTCCAAAGAGGTCGGTCTTGGGGTAATTCATCCCTTAGACCTTTGGCGCCACCAAAGGGGTATAAAGGGAGTCGCATAGGCTCATTTTCATCAACAATTTTGGCATATATACTTTTCTACTTGGTTCTAGGGCTGATTGCTCTAATCCAATTCCACTAAGGGGCGAAAATCCATTAGTGTGGCATCCAAGGAGGATGAAACCCTTCCTTGTGGCATATTGGAGAATGAAAACTTACCAAATTGGTGGTGTGAAGGAAAATATTGAAGACCATCTCGCTGGTTTGCAACTAGGGCATCAAGGAGAAGTCATTTCAAGAATTTTTGACATTGTTTGGAGCCCCTCTCTGAGGAGTGACTAGGGTTAGCATAGTTACGCGGGGACGCGTCCCCCCCATTTTTGACACGTCGGGACGTTTTCCCCCCGTTTCCCACAATGCATGCTTGATGGGAAACGCCCCTGGGACCCAGGAGGTTGGAAAATGGGGGGCGTGAAAACGTGGGGAATGTCGGGCGTCCCCACGTGGTCTGCCACATTTTTCAATAAAAAACATAAAAACAACACTCTAAACTATATTTTTTAATTGTAAATCACTTATAATATAAAAACAACATTACTAACCTAACCCTAACCCTAAAAGTGCAATTTTATGTTATAAATTTACATTATTGGTTCATTTCATATTCACACCAAGCAAGAGTGAGAGCAAGAGCAAGAGCAAGAGCAAGAGGGAGAACAAGAGCAAGAGCAAAAACAAGAGCAAGCAAGAGGTATTTATAATTTTATTTGCTTACAATACTTGTGAAAGTTTTTTTTTTTTTTTAAATTTAGATTATAATTTATATTTGCATTTTTTAGGGGTGTTTTTAGCATTTGCATCTACATTCACAATGTAATCATGCATGTAGTTTGTAGGATTTAAAAAATGCATATTGCATAGGGTTTGGTTGTAAATGGTTACGTTTTTTTTTAAATTACATTTTTATTTCTATTTTAAAATTTATATTATATTTGCATTTTTTAGGGGATTTTTTTAGCATTTGCATCTACATTCATAATGCCATCATGCATATAGTTTGTGGGATTTTTAAAAATGCATATTGCATAGGATTTGGTTGTAAATGGTTACGTTTTTTTTTTAAATTACATTTTTATTTCTATTTTAAAATTTATATTATATTTGCATTTTTTAGGGGTTGTTTTTTAGCATTTGCATCTACATTCATAATGCCATCATGCATATAGTTTGTGGGATTTAAAAAAATGCATCTTGCATAGGGTTTGGTTGTAAAATTTAAATGTTTATGTTTTTTTAATTACATTTTATTTCTAGTTTAAAATTTATATTATATTTGCATTTTTTAGGGGCTGTTTTTTAGCATTTGCATCTACATTCACAATATAATCACGCACGTCGCATATAGTTTGTAGGATTTAAAAAAATGCATATTGGTTACGTTTTTTTTTTAAAATTAATTCATTACATAATCAATCAATCATATAGTTATGGTTGTTTTTAATTCATTGCAGCAATCATCACCATGAGTTCTTCTGAGTATGAGTATGAATCAGAGCATGAATCAGAGCAGGAGAGGGTTGAACATGAAGTTGAGATAGGTGGCCGTGGAAGAGTTGGTGATGCCACAATGGGGGAGAGTGGAGAAGGGACACAAAATGTAGTGGCAGTGGCAATTGGTAGTTCAGTTGGTAGTGCTACCAATTGCCCCTCTCAAATGTTGTCCAAATTTGCCATTGGACCATTTGATAAGAAGAAGCCATTGCAACAATTTGCCCAAATAATTGATAACCCCACCTCCAAGTCTCGAGGGGGGAGCAAAGTATGGAAGTGCAACATATGTCCACTGACTTGGCATGGCAGTATCACTAGGACCAATGCACACTTGTTGCACCTTACAGGAAGGGGGTTGGCACTTGTAAGGGCCTTTCACTAGAGCAAAGAGTTGAGATGGTGAGAATCTTCAATGGAAATACTACAGACAATGTGCCAGAAGTTCGTGGTTCTACTCTGGCTGGCAAACATAGTAATACTCTGGCTGGTTCTAGTTTTGGAGTGTCAGAAGTGGAAAGCAGAGGGAAGAGAAAGGCCGTGGGGGCAGCCCCAAATTCAGTTGTTGACATGTTTGATTCAAAGGCAAGGGAAGAGGCAGATGATGCTATTGGGAAATTTTTCTATGCTGTTGGGATTCCATTTAATGCCGCTCGCTCTCCTTATTACAAGGAGGCTATGGCTAAGGTTGCAAAAGCAAGTACAAGTTATGTGCCTCCTGGAGACACAAAACTGAGGATGACAATCTTGGATAGAAACTATTCCAAGGTTAATCTGTTGATGGAGGAGATGAAGGTGACATGGATGTCACATGGATGTAGCATTATCATGGATGGGTGGACGGATATTAGACATCGTCCTCTCATCAATATCATTGTCTCTTGCAAAGATGGACCGTACTTCTTGAGAGCAATTGATTGTTCTAGGAAGCGGAAAGATGCTGAGTTTCAATATCAGATTTTCAAGAGTGTCATTGAGGAGGTTGGACCTTCCAACGTTGTACAGGTTGTCACAGATGCAGCTTATGTGTGCAGAGCAACAGGCAAACTAGTGGAGCAGGAATATAGGCATATTTATTGGACTCCATGTTGTGTGCATGCCATGAACAATGCAATGAAAGACATAGGGAAGATTCGGTGGGTTAATAGAGATAGTGGATCGAGGCCGGGGATGTGCGAAGTTCATATGTAATCACCACACATCATTGGCACTTTTTCGAAGAAGGAATTTTTGAAACCAGTTGACACCCGCTTTGCATCTTATTTTATTTTGTTGGAGAGGATGTTTGAGTTACAGGAGAGAGGCTGCAAATTATGATTATGACACAGGATTGGACTAGGTGGCGTGAGTCAAGATGGATCAAGGAAAAGAGTGAAGGAAGTGGTGTTGCGGGAAACATTTTGGGTTGATATGAAATACATCATATCAATCATAGCTCCAATTTTAGTGTCATCAAATATGGGGATTCTAACAACCCCAATCTTGGTGAGATCTATGAGTGCATTGACAACATGCTTGGGCAAATGAAGGCAATTATTTGGGTGAGGGACCCCACTTTGGAGTTCTATAATGAACATATACAACCCATTATTCAGCGAGAGATGAGAGAAGTTGAACACTCCTCTTCATATGGTTGCGTATGCATTGAATCCCAAATGGTATGTGGAGAGGCCAGGCAGAGTTATCCCATTGGATGATAATGAGGTGAAGAAGGGCCTTATGAAGGCCTTTAAAAAAATGTACACTCCACATGAGGCTTCACAGATCAAGTTGGAGTGGCTCGACTTCACTGAACTTGATGGGTACAAAACATCAGCAAAGGCAGACATGGTAACAATAGCACAAGAGAAGCCAGTGAGTTGGTGGCGATTGTATGGGCTTCTGGATTTGCTTGTGACCATTTGCCTTTCGCCTCCTTTCCCAGGTTTCTAGCTCCTCTACCTCTGAGAGGAACTGGTCTACATATGGTTGGATACACTCTGTTAAGAGGAATAGGATTACCTCTGCGAGAGCGGAGAAGCTTGTAGTTGTACACAGTGCTTTGTGTCTTATGGATCGCAAGACACCTGAGTACAAACAGACCCCAACATTACGGTGGGATGTAGATCCCGAGGAGCCGAGGTAGGTTGAAGAGGACAATACTATTGTGCAACAGGGATTGATTGGGCTTACCTTTGAGGACGAGGATGCTAGTACCAGCGAGGAGTTCATGGATATTACTTCAGATGTTGATTCTGATTTTTAGGTTGATACTTGTAGTTGTCCTCTTTTTTTGTAATATTGACAATAGACAATTGTTGGTGTATTTGGCTATGAGATTAATGATATGAATATCAGCTATTGTCACTTGATCAATCGTAATTTAGAATGGTTTTACTTTTATATTTTATAATATATTTGAAATTTCAGCTTGTCTCAAATTCAAAATTCAAATATGTATTATGAATTTTCAATTTATGACATTAACATATTGATATTATAGTATTAAGGAATGTATTTGATGTTTATGAGTTCAAGTTTCACCTTATTTAAATCTCAAATGGTTTTATTTCAGCTTATTTATATAATTTAGTCACTATATCTTTATATTTTAAATATTTATATATTTTTAATTAGCCGTCTCATTGCCGTCCCCCGCCGTCCCCAAAATTTAGATTTTTTTGCCGTCCGGAAACCCCGTCGCACGGTCCCCGTCTAGGAGGTAACTATGAGGGTTAGAGTGTTTTGGGCGCCTTCTAGGCACCGAACTTCATTATTATTTGATTTTCAGATTTCTCATAATTTATAAGGCTGATATCTTCCATATTTTGTAATTGTTGGGGTTTGGAGACCTCATTTTTAGCTATTTTTGTGGACTGCACTTCTGCTGTCCTAAAATAAATTGCAGCTGGGTATTATTTCAGATTTGACACATGTTTTGGGTTGTTTTGGCTTGGTAATGGTTCCATTAATTATATATAATTTGGAGAAGCATTGGTATATTTAATTTCAGCTTGTTTGATGGGTGTTTGATGCCCTAACATACAAATTTCAGTTTACTGCTAGGGTTTCAAGTAATATTGGATCTGCTGTTATAAAAATCAGATTGCATTCAGTTTGGGGTTTGTGTGATTTCCTTGTTTACGCGTTTCAGCCATAGAGGGGATATTACATGTAAAGCCAAAATGGCTCTCTTTATTGCTATATTGTGTAGTCATCTAAAAGTGTATTCTAAACAGAAATTAGACAACATAGTGTTAGAAATTGTGATGCAAGTTACATTTCTTTATCCAGATGAAATTGTAACTAACTCTGACTTTGGATTTTAATTCAGTGGGAGCTAGTGGGTTGAAATTAGGGATCATCTTTGAAATGCAACTAGAACCATTCTGTAAATTACGGACATATTTTAAGATGTGTTACTCACAGGTTGATTGTATTCCTTCTTGTTTATTTGTCCTAGCATTATTTAGTGTTTTAATTTGTGAAATCCATTAATAAGTTAGACCCATTTGATATTTGTTTTCCTTCTTAAGCTGTTCAAAGCTAATCTGTCTGCCGTAGTGGGCTCTCATGTATCACTCTGTGGTCTTGCAGGGCTATCTTTGGCAATGATTAGATTGTGAGATATGATTTCAATTTAACAGTTTAGCTTTTATTTATCCCAAAGATGGATAAACGAGAAATTCATATATCATTATTTTCTGATCAATTTTGTTGTGTTGCAAGGAGTTGTGTCATCAATTTTTAAAAAATGTATGGTTCTTTTTGTGATTTCTTTTCATTACAGGTGGCAGTGTTTCTGCTGCTATGTATTGTATTCACAGGAGCAGCGTTGGGATTTTGGGGAGTAAGAAAACTAGTACTTTCAGAAGATGGGAGTGTGGACAGAGGGACAGCTCACTTTGTGACATGGGTGATTCGGATAGTGGCATCTGTTATGTTTCTTCAGGTACTTTCTTTTGTAGAACTATTTGATATTTGAATTTATTGAACTAATTCTATTCTCAACATTCATCTGTCTATGTGCTTCTTTTTAGACATTTTGACAAGGTGAGCACTCTTTCTATGGAAATTTCAGGTAGCTTTACCTTTTTAGGGATTTTCAAACTCTTTGGGAGATTAGCATCACCATGGTTTAATAAATTACTATGTAGGTGTACTTTGCTTGTTACACTGGAACTTATTTCTTTGATACAACTCTAGTATTCCCAAGAAAAAGTAGTATTAAAATATTTTTAAAATTTTAGTCAGTCTGGAAAGGCAGGGGCATTTTCATGCAATGTAATGCTCATTATCTATTTATTAACATCTAAGTTTTTTCTGCATATTATTTCTGTTCTATTTAAAGGGTGTGTTCAAGTGGGCTTTTTTGTTATTTCATGCACGCTGACACTAATTCTTTATCCTCTGTCAGAGTTCCTGTGATTCGCTATTGTCAGTGCTAATGCTTATCGCTGGAGTAACTTTTACAACAGCTATAAGGAATGTGCGACCTACATTTTGGCATTCTAGGAAGAGGTAAGTTTTCTATAATATCTTCTAGTTCCAAAATATCAGCTGGAAATGATTAACATTCTTTGTGGAAATATAAAGCTAAATAGTAATGCAAATTTATTTAACAATTGAGGTTTCAGTAAACAATTCAGTATCATCAGGAATATCATAAATTATTGAAACTTACAGATTGGCTGGCTTTGACATATTATTTCTCCTGTCATGCTTCTGAGTTATAGTAATCCTTTTCAACATTGTTTCCATTGTTTCCATCTTTATGTCCACATTTTATGTAATTCAACTGTTGGCTCGAGTTTGATGTGCATTTATTTTAGAAAAAGAGTCTTATGGCCATATTTGTTTTAGTTGTGGATAGTGGTCTCTTAGAGAAAAAGGGGAAAAGTGCACTAATCAAACCCAAAAAGGGCACAACCAGCACACTTGGGATCCTACAGCTTAGGAGATAAACCTAATGAGGATGACCCTATCAATAAATCTCACATTACAGATAAAAGAAATTTGGATTTCAAAGTATCTTAACATTGTTGTCTGCATCTTTACAACACATTTTTAGCCCAAATAACTTTCTTGAAGCTGTCAAGATGACATGTCGGGGGCTGACTATAACATGTAGCGCAAGACCTACACAGCAAATCTACCACATTCAATGCCAAATTCAGTGTCAGCCTTCTTGTAGCAGTTGTGATATGAATCGTTACATCTTCCTTGTCATTTGCTTTTCTTTGAGTAGCGTGTAATGAGGAAAAGATAAATACCAGAAGCATGGAAGGAAAGAAGCTTTTGGTCTGTTGGTTGAGCAAAATGTTCATTTGGTCTTAGTCAGAGAATGTCGTTGTAGCATTTGGACATGGAGACAGTGTGTAGTTTTTTTCTAGAGAGAACTGTTACCGTAAATTATGCACCAAGGATTTGTGCCAAAGGTTGGATAAAGAGGATGTGCATGCTAAAAATAAAAGAAATAAAAACAGTCCTATAGTTGGCACCAAAAGAGAGAAGTGCATGGAGGTGGATGAATTTTATAAATAAGAAAGTTGCTGTTTCAATTATCTTTGGTGCCAAACATAGAATGAAATTTGTTAAATAAAAGCAAACTGCTGTCCTATATGTGGCGCCAAGGATGAGAAGGATGGTTTTGATTAAATTAAAGCATGCAGCAATCTAGTTTGGGATATGGCGCCAAAGATAGAGAATTAAATAATTAAAAAGGACATGCTGCTGTCCCATGCGCCAAAGGAGGTAGAGAAATAAATTAAATAAATAAATAAAAGCATGCAGACAGAAGGCTATTCTGGACGCAGCAGCCTATGTAGGCTGAGTTTTTGTATTATTGAATCATCAGACACACTTGGGCTGATTTGCTCTGGCAATTCTAGCCTTGTACTTGCACCTCTGAATAAAAAGCTCCATTTTTGCCCTCTCATATCGCTGTTTTCTGATTATTCATTGTGTTTGATAGGGATATTGTATTGCTTTAGTGTGGAATTTACTCCCTCTACCGCTGTCCTTTTCTCCTAAACCCTTGAATTTATTATGCAAAATAGCTTAGAGTTGTGCAGGTGTGTGGATCTTTGATTTCTCTGTGTGTAGAGTTACATGCATGTGTTAAATTATTGGTGTATCACCCTTATTTCCCTTTTCCGCATTCCTTTTCCCTTTTCCTTGTCAAAGTTTTCGTTTTAGGTGATTCACAAGGGAACCAACCCTCTCTGGAGGTTCACCTTAGACATAGGTTGAAATAACCCTTATGGGATAATCTTGAAATTTGACAAAATTTAATAAAAATTTGCAGTAAATGATATTCTGAAATTTCTGGAAATGAACCAACTAGGGCAGCAAACTGAAATTTATAGATATTTTGCAAAATACTTGTCCAAATCACACGAAATTTTACAGAGAGCTTGTTGAGATGATAACAAAGACTAGAAAAATATTTTTTGATTTTTCCAAATAATAAATAACTGCCAATAATTTTCAGAATGCCCTAAATTGCTGAAGAATTTCAAAAATTCATAACTATCTGAATACAACTGATAAAAATCTGATTTTTGGAAATAACATCTACAAAATATATGGAAATGATCCCAACCTCCAGATCTGAAAATGGACATATGGAAACCCTAAAAATAAAAAACATTGTTGCAAATCGGGAACCGAGTAGATAAAACCCTAGAAAATAGTTGTTCCAAATCTGAATGAAACCCTTGATGAAGAAGAGTTGTCCTCTTACTCGAAACTGAATTTCTGATTACTCTCGCATTTGTTTCAAAAATCTAAATAAAGCTCCAAAATAGCAAATTAGGGAGGATCTTTCACCTCCAAAGAGTGCTCTGCTAGCTAGGTGTGGATCTTTCACCACCGAAGCTAGGGTTCCTGTGGGATCTTACTCCACAAGCAAAGAAAGTGCAAATAGCAGTTGCCCCAATATCAAAATAGGTTAGTGTATGAATTAATGAATAACTCTCCCCAAGCACTCCTTTTATAACTTCACCATGCAACAAGAGGCCTAAAA
This sequence comes from Taxus wallichiana var. yunnanensis, assembly GCA_018340775.1. NCBI lineage: Eukaryota > Viridiplantae > Streptophyta > Pinopsida > Cupressales > Taxaceae > Taxus > Taxus wallichiana. The sequence continues at coordinate 1,023,632,185 of CM031240.1, forward strand.
AGACCCCAATCGACCCCCTTGGGAAAACCACATAAATATAATATGATTTTAAATTACCTTCCCCCAACCCCGCCTCCCCATGTGCAAAAATAACTTAGGTGACCCCAATGAAGGAATAAAATAATAAAGTGCCATATAGTCACTCAACGACAAAATATAACAATTATTACCACCAAGTCACTCAATTTAATGTCAACCACAAAATATAACATAAAGCAAGGTGGTAATTATGTATCCATACCCAATAACTGCAACGCGTCGTTAGCCCCTCGGGCATGGACAAGACTAAGACTGAAAAATGGCCGTTAGACTCTCGGTGAAGAAATGAGGACATTACATAGGTTACCCACAGCCTTGAGGTGTTCCAATTCTGTCAACATGAGAGAGAGTACACACACCATTCTCTATCGGGTGCAACTTACTGGCTGACAACAAGAACACGTCTCTATATTTCAGATGTATTAATCTTTCTCCGAGTTTTTAGCATTTCTGAGGTAAATGATGGCTGTAGCTCTTTGGAGTCACATAGATGTCATTGTAAGCACGACAATCTTGTAGGATTTACATATCATAGCATCATTGAGCGTTGTAGAATCAAAAAGCTGTAGTTTCCACAGAGATGGAATATCCATATTTGTTTCAAAGTGAATGAAGCAACAAGGTCGTTGTTGTAATGTGGAGTTTTATTCTCTAGAGGGTCTCCGCATGAAACCTAGTTTCTGAATGTGTGGTCAGTTGCTGTTTTGTGAAAATTGTTATTTTCCTTACTGTAGTTGTTAGTTGTTACTCTCTCACATAGAAAGTGCATTCTCCTTTTATAGCTGTTATGTTACACAAAGAAGTTATTCTGCAACATGTCAGAAAGGAAGAAAGAAATTATATTGATATCCTCGAATGACCAAAGTAGGAATTATTTCTGCATTATGCATTCACACGCATGTAACTAAATCAAAAGAAAATGAAATTGCTGGATTATGAATTAACCAGCTCAAACATGTAATAATTTTAGTTTACATGATGAAAAAACATTGAACTGTTGACAGTAAATGTGAGATTTTAGAAAGTTTCATGTGTATATACCCTGATGCTTTTTGTTTTCTTTTTCTTGATTTTATAAGAACCATGTATTTTCGAATTAAGAAATTTGGGACGCTTCCAAATGTAATAAATACTTCATGTTGTGTTCTTTCTTTACTGGGAGAGTTTATGTGGCGAGTCACATTTCACGTATTACATACACCTGGTACACGGAACATGGGGCTTGTGGAGTATTTTCTGTGAGAAACCCTGTAGCCTGTTTTATTGATCCAACAATATAATTCAAGACACTCATTTTACTAATGGTTTATTTGTTTCATATATGAAATAATCCAACTTATGGTGTTCATGCAGGTATCTGATGCTTTTATCTTGGTCGCTAGTCATTTGTTTTGGTTGCATGTATACGGCATTAATGTTATGAATTTATATCAAGAGATACTGTATTGAAATTGCTGGTAACATACAGTTATTCTGGCACTGGCTAAAGTAAAGATGCTTTGGAAGGGGTTAATTGTTACTCATTTCTAGTTCTTTGAGCCGTTTGGTTTTGTTTTTCCATGTTTTCTTCACAGATTTTTCTTTTCCCTTTGGTCAGAAGAATAAATTATTTATTAATTCCTGAATATCAAAAAAACAGAAATGCCTATCTTTGGAAATTTGAAAATCTAGTGAGAAGACATATTTTTGGTTCACTTTGCAGGGACATGTTCTTAAGTAAGCGGCGCAGTCCAAAACGGGCTAAACATTCCAATCTGAAAAATTCTCGTGCTCAATTCTTGAGTAGGACTCCAGAAAAGGATGCTGAAGTTTCAAGGTCTAATGGGACACCCTTGAAGTGGAATTCATATAGTTCACACATAGCCGGTATGAAGCTCACCATTTCGTGCCTTTTGCTTCCTGCCTTTGGGTCATTTATAAAAAATCACTGGCCTTTGGGATATATGGGGTAGTGCTCATTATAGGTATCATGTTGGCTGCCACGTAAAAGCTGCTGATGTTGACCGTTATCAATCTGCATCTAACAAATATAGCATTCCTTGTGCAGGTTCATTTTATTCTACACCCAAAAGAACTCCATCTCCAGTTTCATATGTGACAGGTACATTAGTCCATACTTAAACCATCATTAGAATGTAGGGTATTGTCCCATGTATAAACATTAGAAAACCTTTCCTTTGTATATGACCATCTTTGGCTTTCACTACAAAACACTTCCATCTCCAAGTCAACATATGTCTTGAAATTTTTTCATCTTTCCATCCAAAAGGAATGACCAGTAATTCCCGTAAAACTTTCTTGACATTAGACTGTTAGCTAGACATATTTCATGGAAGGATAACATTTTGAGCCCTTCCCAGCCTGGGAAATTAGTCCATTGGACTGTGGTCTCACAATAATCTAAAACAAAAGAATACATGCAAGCATGTGCTCGATGCACACATGTGCAAGCATGTTCTCAATGCACACACGTGCATGCACAGTTATTTATGTAGAAATATACTTTTACGAACAAAAATTAAAAGTTATAGTTGTATTTTGGTATTTTGCATGTGCAGGACTGGTTCATTTCTGAAACTGCCTCCATATTAGAAACTATTTTACATGCCATGTTAACCTTTGCGGGCAACTATATATATGCATATGCATATATGTGTGTATGTATGTATGTATATATGTGTGTATGTGTGTATGTATGTATGTATGTATGATATATATATTTTATCTGCAGCATGCAAGTCATTAAATTTGTCCGCTTTTGATAAATTCTATGTCATGTAGAATCACCATTGGTTGCATCCAAGAAAACTCCATCTCCTAGTTTATGAATGTTAGGTACATAATTTTTTTCTCATGTGTATTTATAGAGAAACTATGCTTCCAAGACAGTCACTTACATCTGTAGGTATGCTTAATGTTGCATAAAGAACCCAAGACGTTCTGCAGGGTGGAAGTAATAGCTGGAGCAAGTGTGGTTAACCATTTCTTATGCATCTCCGAAGTATTCTGTTCTGGCCATCCCTTGTTGACAGATCCGTGCAAACTCTAAGTGGCATTCTTCCTATACAGACTTCTAGATTTGAGTGGCTTCAACCAAAGGCATCCATATCTAGTGATCTGTGTTCTGCTTTGGAGGCAGCCTTGTAACACCTTGTAGCCATGCAAAGCTTAAACATTACTTGGGGACTTTGTGCTCCTCAGCCTCACCGCATCTTGTGCCATGCACATGGCCGCGTGGCACTTCGCTGCCCTAGCGCAACATACCCTGTAATTCCATTGTGGCTCCAGCACATCCTCCACTTTACGTGCTGCTCAAAGCATTATGGTACCTTGGTGGACTGCACTTTGTAGTCCCACGTCCACCGCACATTAGCCTCACAGTATTCACAGCCTCTTGCAGCACCACACAACATTCACAGCTTCTTGTATTGCTTTGCAACACCTCACAACAGTTCATAGCCTTGCAACACTTTGGGACGTTGGCACTTTGGGACACAACATTACTGCACACCTCCACAATTTTGTGCAGGACCTCTGCATTTAGCGTACACATGTCAGCCTTTCACCGCCACACAGCACACCAGGTGGCAATCCCCATGTTTGCCCTATGTTAGAGCATCCATCAACACACTGTGCGTTGGATGAGTAAACATTAAAAAAACTGTTTTGCAATCGTTCCTTCTTGTAACCATTGTCTGTTGTAAGCACTTCCTTTGTATATATATATATATATATAGGAATTTAGCCTACAAAGAGACGAATGGCCACAAACCAGATAGTAGTGAATACTTGCATGCCTCGAGTATCTTGTATCTCTCATACTCTTATGCATTTCGTTCTAGTTTAGGTAAATACACCAAGGAAGTGTTCGCCCTTGGTGATCACAAGAATGCTTATTCCTAACCTCACTGAACTTTGTACCGTTCCCTATTATTTCATTTGAACGGAAGTTGCATTATTCTACAAGAAGGCATCCACATTCTAGTGTGTTTGGTTTACTATTTTTGGCAATATGTACTCTATATCAAGATAGTTATATTGAATACTTCAAAATTCTTTTTGATCCTATTTTAGAATGCACATTCCCAATAGTCCTTGAACCAAACCTAATCTACGTATTTGACACAACCACCTGAGATAGAATACTTCCTAACAACCAGTGACAGATAGGATTAAATAATAACTATTTAATCCTATCCTTCTAACCATACTATATGTAATGATAGTTTCCATACATATAGCTCAAAGATGGGAGAGAATACACTCTTGTATGGAATTGTAACTCATTCGTAGTTCGTCATACTTACAAATAGTAGTGGAATTTCCCTCACTACAACTAATAATTGATGAATACGAACAATCCCATTGTTCATAGAGAAGCACTAGTGGTGTAAATCAACTTGCAACAATTAATATGCTGTACATTGGGTTACATTCATTTAGTTATTAGATTAGGGAGCGTAGACTTGAAATACTGCCGGTGTTGTATGCACAGTTATAGTTGATCTAGGAGGTTGGAAAGGAAATAACTGTCACATAACAATGCTGAAAGTAAAATAAAACTCAGACTTGAAAATGAACTATTGCTAAATGCTATTACTGAAACAAAGTTGCAGATTCAAAGAGAAGATTGTTCCTAAGGAAATATGCATGAAATGAAACAATGGAGGGATTTAGTAGACCTCAAGTGGGCCCTGACTTGGGTGCTAATCCCTTCCTAACTCTGTAACTAAAAACTAAATGACAGAAATCAGATTTCTTTATTGATTTGCATAAAACATTACATCTAGGAACAAAAGAACTAGAGTAATCTCTTTTCTCTAATTCCAAATTTGACTTACTTACTTCTTAACTTCTCTCCGTTACAAGGCACCAGCCCTTTCCTTTATATCCTATCATTTACAACACGTGAGAAGAAGAATAATACAACAAGGAGTCTTCAACAGAACAAGTGAGAGATTCAACACGTGTTTAATTAACAATTAGTTCGTGATCAACTAACAATCAGTTCTTCACTATTTCTTAGTCAGTTCTTCACTAGTTTTGTCTATTCATGATGATAAGAAATGTATCCTTTATCATCCTCTTGCATGAAATCCATAGCCCGGGAAGATCAAAGCTCGATACCACTGTAATGCCTCTTTCTAGAAAATAAGGGTTTTGCCACAAACCCAAATGCAAGAATTCAGATTTTTGGAACAACAGTGATCAAACCCTAGCAGCCAACTGAAATCACACCTTTAGGGTATCAAAACCAGCTTAGAAAATTAATAAATAATCCTCTAGGGCAGCGAACTGTACCAGCACTTAGGAGCAACAATTCTCATGCAAAATCTAACAAAAAATGATATAGAATGATCCCAAATAATTTAATCAACCATGTAGAAATTATTCCAGCCAATATACTTCATAAATTAAGGAGAAATAAGTGCCAACACACTGGAATTATTAAAATAATCAGCAGAAGTACAGTCCACAAAATTAGCTGAAAATGAGGTCTCCAAACCCCAATAAATACCAAAGAAGTGATAGATCAGCCTTATAAATTAGGAGAAATCTGAATATCAACTTGAGACACCAAAATGTGCCCTAGAAGGCACTGAAATACTCCTCCACCCAAGTCGCCACCCTAGGAGAGGGTGCCAAATTGATGAAGAAACCTTGATAACTCCTCTTCTTCAATGCCCTAGCTGCCCAACCAACAAGATAGTCTTCTTTGAAGGCCTTGGAACCACCAAATTGGAGAGTTTTCGTTCTCCAACCTTCAACAAGGGTTTCGTCTTCCTTGCTTGCCACACCAAAGGATTTTTGCCCCTTAGTGGAATGGAATAGAGCAACCAGCCCTAAAACCAAATAGATAAAATTATAATAGCAAAAACATGCCCAAAATGAGCCTATGCGACCCCTTATATATCCATATGGTGGCACCAAAAGTCTCTAAGGAAGAATTCCCCAAGACCGACCTCAATAAGAAGCTTTATTTTATCTTTTAGCTTGTCTTAAAGCTCTCCAACCCAACCGACACCTTCATAGGAAAAATACAAAAGAAAAATATAATTATTAATTAAAGAAAGACTAAACCTATGTTGCCAGGATACGCCTTGATCCCCCATGAATCCTACCTGATACGTATTTGGTATGGATATGGATACGCCACGGATATGTGTGGGTACCTCCTGGATACGTCACGGATACGTCATCATGTATCCGTGACGTATCCGGGAGGTACCCACACGTATTCACGTATCGTGACATATTCGGGAGGCACCCGAGACTTAGCAATTCGGTGCATAGTAATTTAAATAATTAAAAAATAATGGGAATAATCCCACATGCACCATACAATGACAATTTGTGGCACTTATATGCAAAATTGTGACTTTGGTAATATGAAGTCACGGAGGCAAAGGCACCCCCATGAAAAGAGTGTGTCGACCTTGGATGAGGGTCCCGACCAACAATTAGCGGGGCCCACCTATCCAAACTCGAGTGTTGGAGACTAGAGGCGAAAAACTAAGAACACCCTTTTACCATTTTTGTCATTTTTGACCGACACATGTCACGACCTGATTGGTTAGCTGCTCCTTATTTTGCTCTTCCAATTGGGAACTTCTGCGGATGGTATCTTGCTCATATGGAGCCCGTTTTCATGTTCAAATAGGCGACATAAAGCTCTTGGAGTCCTCTACCAAATCTTGTTATGATTCTAGGAGATTTAGGGAAACTCTCTACTGAATTGATCTCCGGATCAGCTACACATAACTTCATTGGTGAAGGCTTGGTTACAAGAATGGGATTGAAGATGGAAGATTTCCAAGGCTTCGATGTGACAATGGCAAATGGATATTCACTTTCATGTACAAAGAAGATTTCTCAACTTGAGATCACTCTAGGAAGACATAAGGTAAGAGATGATTTTTATGTTATTGGCATTGGTGAAACAGATGTAGTCCTTGGTGTACAATGGCTGCAATCTTTGGGTGAATTCACTCAAAATTATCAGACTATGGAGTTGAAGTTCAAGGTGCAAGACAAGGAAGTTATTCTATAAGGTATGAGGAATGGTGCTCCCCAAGTTGTGACCGCCAAGAGTATGGAAAGATCCTTCAAAAGAGGGCAGATTACATGGGCTGCACATTGTTTGGTAAGAAATACATTTTCTTTTTATCACATCAGTCCTATCATATTGATATTCAACCCATTTTGGATAAACATATTTAGGTGTTCAATGATTTACTTCATGGATTGCCTCCGGATAGAGGATTTCAGCATATTATTGAGTTAGAACCGTGTTCTACTATGGTAATATCTTCTCCTTACCGCCATCCAAGGGTCTTCAAGGAAGAGATAGAAAAAGTAATTAAGGAGTTGTTAGATATGGGTCTCATAAGGCCAAGTTTTTGTCCTTTCGCTTCTTTGGTTGTGCTTGTGAAGAAGAAGGATGGGACCTTGAGGATGTGTGTTGATTACAGGTTATTGAACAAGAAGACAATCAAAAATAGGTACCCCATACCAAGGATTGATGAGTTACTTGATGAGTTGCATGGAGCAGTGTTCTTTTCCAAGATTGATCTAAGATCCAGATATCATCAAATCAAGGTAAGAGAAGAGGATGTCCACAAAACAACCTTTAGATGTCATTTTGGTCATTTTGAATTCCTAGTAATGCCTTTTGGGTTAACCAATGCCCCGCTACATTTCAGTCATGTATGAATCATGTTTTTAGGGAGCATTTGAGGAAGTTTGTATTGGTATTCTTTGATGACATTCTGATTTATAGTAAGTCATGGGAAGAACATTTGAAGCATTTGGATATGGTATTAAGCATTTTGGAACAACAATCTCTCTTTGCCAAATTATCAAAATGTGAGTTTGGAATGGAGGAAATTTTGTATCTTGGACATGTCATCAATGCTCAAGGAGTACAAGTGGATCAACAAAAGATCCAAGCTATTATGGATTGGCCTCCTCCCACCACATTGACTCAACTAAGGGGATTCTTGGGTCTTTGTAGCTACTACCGGAGATTTGTGAAAGGATTTTCACAACTTTCAGCTCCCTTGACAAATTTGACAAAGCATGGAGCTTTCAGCTGGTCACCTTCAGCCCAACAAGCATTTGACAAGCTCAAAAAGGTAATGAGTTCATGCCCGATACTTGCTATTCCATATTTTTCAATTCCTTTTGTTGTTGAATGTGATGCATTCAGAGATGGTATTGGTGTTGTTTTGATGCAAAATAAGCATCCAATTGCATTTGAGGGTAGAAAACTCAAGGATGTGGAGAGAAAATACTCTATTTATGATAAAGAAATGTTGGCAATCATGCATGCCTTGGTGAAATTCCGGCAATACTTAGTTTGTGGCAGATTTGTGGTGAAGACGGATCATAATAGCTTGAGGTATTTTCTCAACCAAACTGATTTGAATGAAAGACAACAGAAGTGGGTGAGTAAAATTCAATCTTTTGACTTTGATATTGAGTTTATGAAAGGAAAAATAACATAGTAGCTGATGCATTGTCAAGGAAGCCATATTGTTGTTCTATGACAGAAATTACAGCGGATTGGAGGGCTGTTATAACAGTGGAATATGCAAAAAATCAGTTTGCTAGTGCTGTCCTAGAAGGAGAAATTGAAGATGAAAGGTACAAGGTGGTTGATGGCATTATACTCTACAAAAATAGAGTCTATTTGACTTTGGAATCCAAGGTAAAACATAAGATTTTAGAAGCTATGCACGACTCTCTTTTGGCTGGTCATCCGGGGTACTTTAAAACATACAAACAAATTAAGGAGAAATTTGTTTGGAAAGGGCTCAAAGGAGAAGTGCTTCAACACATAAGGAAATGCCTTACATGCCAACAAAGTAAAGCAAAACATGAATTTCAGTAGGTCTTTTGCAGCCTTTACTGATTCCAAATAAAAAATGGGAGAGTATTTCTATGGATTTCATCATCGGACTTCCCACGGTTCAAGGTAAGAGTGTGATTTATGTTGTGATAGATTACTCACTAAATATGCACATTTTATTCCTCTTCCCACTAAGCATGAGGCACCACTAGTGGTTGGGATATTTTTAAAGAAGTTTTTAGACTTTATGGGTTGCCAAAGAACATTGTGAGTGATAGGGACAACTAGTTTATGAGTTCTTTTTGGCAAGAACTCTTTCATCTTTCAGGTACAAAATTGACTCCTAGTACAAGTTACCATCCCTAAACAGATGGGCAAACTAAAATTGTCAACAAATGGATAGAAGGGTACTTAAGGAGTTTTGTAATAGGACAACAATCAACTTGGATCAAGTGGTTGTATTTGGGGAGTTTTACTACAATACTTCCTATCACATGTCTATTGGTATGTCACCCTTCAAAGCTTTGTATGGTTATGATGTTTTTTCTTTTGTGGATATTGTCATTTTGGATAGTAGAGTTCCAGGGGCTAAAGATTTGGTACAACAAATCCAAGACATCATGAAAGCACTCAAGGATAACCTCTTACATGCCCAAAATTAGCAAAAATTGTATGCAGATCAACGAAGAGTTGAGAGGTCATTTGAGGTAGGAGATATGACTTTTTGAGGTTGCATCCCTATAGACAATCTTCCCTCAAAGGGAAAGGAACTAAAAATTAAAACCAAGGTTTTATGGTCCCTACAAAGTCATAAGGAAGGTGGGAAATGTTGCTTATGAACTAGAGCTTCGCACAAAGTAAAATTCACAATGTCTTTCATGTTTCATGCCTCAAAAAGGCATTAGGACAACACATCACTCCTATTGAGCTGCCCCCTCTTGATGATGAGGGAAAATTGGTTCTAGAACCAGAAGCCATAATGGAGGTTTGTGAAAAGAAGTTGAGGAACATGATCATAAGGGAATATTTGGTTCGATGGAAAGGTTTACCTCTTGAGGATGCTACATGGGAAGGTGTAACAATTTTGGAGCATCCAAGCTTGCAATTGCTTGAGGGCAAGCAATTTGGGGAAGGGAGGATTGAAATATCCCTTTCTCAAAATTAACAGTCGAAGACTCTTATCCTATTTGGTTTCCTTAACGGTGAAGGGTAGAACATAAGGGAAACTTATTGTAATAATGTAATTTTAGTGCATAATGACTTTTTATAAGCACTTTAATTATTTATTAGTGATAAAATAATAAAAGAAAAGTCACTTTATTTTTATTTCCCTAGTGGAAAAATGCGACCCATATAGGGACATAAAGCAAGGGGATAAAAATATTAAATAAAGTGAAGAAAGTTGATTGAACTGTGTGGGCAAATATGCCAAGAAAAATTATAAAAGGAAGTCGCCACGCATGGAGAAGGCATCTTTTTACATATTTTGATATTTGAAATTTGGTTTAAGATGATTGCTTTCCAATTTTACATTGAAGGACAAAAACCCTTTGATGTTTTTGCATTAGAGGACGAAAACCCTCTCTTGCCAAGGTTGAAGAATGAAAACTCTTCTTCCTTTGTGTTTTCCATTGAGTTTTCAAGGAGCAATTCTAAATACTAGTAGAGTTTAAAGGCCAAAGTTGCAAATTTGTGTTGTTTCGAGCTAGGGTTTGAAGGAGTAAGTTTGTAGCTTATTTCTACTTTGCATTTCCAACCATTTCATAGTGGTGTGACCCACTAACGGGAGGTTTCGAGCACTCTAGGGCTTGGTGACTCAAATATGATTTTTAGCTTCATTATCAGATTTTTAGAGATCATTTCCAACTGGTTTACATGTAAGTTGGGTTTGGGAAACTTCATTTTCAGCCAGGTCTGTAAGCTGTTTTTTGCAGACATAAAATAAAATTTCATCCCTCTTCTTGGTCAGAAAATTGGTATTTTTTTGGTGTTCATGCATATATAATAATTTCTGATTGTTTTGGGAAAAATTTGAGCAATTTTAAATTAGTTTTGAAGGTCAATCATTTCGAGAGTAAGTTGCATTTTCTTGGATAAATTCAGATCTGCATTATTTATATCAAGTATATCTTCTATCATTTGGTGTTATAGAGGTGTTCCATTTGGGGATAAAAATTATTTCATTGGGGACATTACATCTTTTTACATCTGAAATTTGGTTTAAGCTGATTGCTTTCCAATTTTACATTGAAGGACAAAAACCCTTTGATGTTTTTGCATTAGAGGACGAAAACCCTCTCTTGCGAAGGTTGAAGAACGAAAACTCTTCTTCCTTTGTGTTTTCCATTGAGTTTTCAAGGAGCAATTTTGAATTCCAGCAGTGTTTGAAGGTCAAAGTCGCAAATTTGTGTTGTTTGCAGCTAGGGTTTGAAGGAGGAAGTTTGTAGCTGATTTATACTTTGTATTTCCAGCTATTTCATAGTGGTACGATCCACTTGTGCGAGGTTTCTGAGCACTTTAGGGCACGGCTGGCTCAGATCTGATTTTTAGCTTCATTATCAAATTTTTAGCGATTATTTCCAACTGGTTTACATGTAATTTGGGTTTGGTAAACTTCATTTCCATCCAGGTTTGCAAGCTGTTTTCTACAGAAAAAAATAAAATTCCAGCCCTATTCTTGGTCAGAATATTGTTATTGTTTTTGGTGTTCATGCATATATAATAATTTCATATTGGTTTGGGAAAAGATTTGAGCAATTTTAAATTAGTTTTGAAGGTCAATCATTCCTAGAGCAAGTCGCATTTCCTTGAATAAATTCAGATCTCTATTATTTATATCAAGTATATCGTCTATCATTTGTTGTTATAGTTCAGATTTGGAGGTGTTCAATTTGGTGTTATAAATTATCCCATTGGGGACATTACTGATCTTGATGCTTTATTTTATCTTTTAGCTTGTCTTAAAGCTCTTTAACCCAACCGACACTGCTTCATAGTAAATATACAAAAGAAAACTATAATTATGAATTAAAGAAAAACTAAAATATAATCCAAGGGATTCCTTTGTTCATCTACTTTTTGCCCACAAGAAGAAGAATGGGAAAGAAGCCTTCAAATAGATTAGTTTGAAGAAGGGGACATTACACGTTGGTTCTTTATCAAAGTTGCAAAAGCGTTTGTATTCACACTTGTTCTCTCCCATTTGTTTCACTTGATTGAGATTTTTGTCAAAAGGATCTCCTATCAACATTGTTATAGTTAACAAGGGACACCAAAAGTCTCTAAGGAAGAATTCCCAAGACTGACCTCAATAAGAAGCTTTTTTAATCTTTTAGCTTGTGTTAAAGCTCTCAACCTAGCCGACTTGCTTCATAGGAAAAATACAAAAGAAAATATATATTTTTAATTAAAGAAAGACTAAAATATTACCCAAGGGTCTCCTTGTTCATCTACTTCTTTCCCACGAGAAGAAGAATGGGAAAGAAGCCTTCAAATAGATTAGTTCGAAAAGGGGACATAACATGCTAGTTCTTTATCAAAGTTGCAAAATGTTTGTATTCATGTGTTCTCTCCCATTTGTTTTGAGGATGAGATTCATGCCAAAAGGATCTCCTATCTATTTGGTTTGTGTGTTGATCTTGAGATTTACTGCTTTCTATACTAGGGGTGTGGGTAGAAAGTAGTTGCAAACATCTTCCATCATTTTGAATTGTTGGGTAGAATGTGTAAGTTGTCGAGTTTTGTTTAGATTCAAAACGAATAAACACAATAATCTTCTACTTTATTAATTCATACGGTATACATTACATGTTTTTATAGGCTTGCATATTCCTATATTTAAGGAGTTTGCCTCAACAACTTCTCCATGAATCTCTCTCTCACAAACAACTCGCTAATTTATACGAGTTGTTATAACTCTCGATAATATGAACTAACCCAAAGAGCACTAATTAATATTATTCCTAACATTCCCCCTTAGTGCGAACATGGTAGAAAAACATTCACACTCTTAACTGCAGTATGCTCACCCCTGTGGCATGTCCAACTATGTGACTCATGACCTTGATACAAAAGAAAGACTCTCTCCTTCCATGGTTTTAAACAGGCTTACCACAAACCTTGACATGAACAGGCCCCATCAATTGTCCACCTCGTGTGGTTTTCTAGATCTCCCACAAACCTTTTCAAGATCCATGAACTGTCTTACACTAGTGCTTTGTTCTCTACAACATTTTTACATCAAGGAAGTACATAGGAATTATTGCTCACTTATTACCAATCTAAACAAGAATACTCACACTAGAAAATATTTCACATTACATCCATAAGAACAAAATGTTCTTAATTGTAGCCACTATTGTTGATCGCTACCACTCGATCTCAAACAACATAGACAAATTGCCACTGCCATTGGAAGCTGCCCTTGACTTTAGCTGGTTTGGCGCAGAATGGAAATGGAACATTGGTGTCATGTTCCCCCCCACAATGTGAAATTTCCACTTAGGAACATTGAAAATAAAATTGTATCATACTGCATACTATTGTTTGGATCTTGCTACACATGATCACCATTTCTAGTGAACGTATTCACCGGTTGACCATCTCAATGACGATAGTAAGAGGATCTTTGTAGTTAGCTGCCTTACTATACAATTATTTTCCAGCATTCACAATACACACCACTCAAAGGGGAAAAATGAAACATACTGCACAATTGAAAATCAAATACTAGCACCAAATGGTTTTTCCACCATAACTAATATGCGGCCTCATCTTTGGCAACTAACGAGAGGTCGCTGATCGACCTCCAACCTCCGTTTGCTTCCATCCTCCGATGTGAAGCTGCTAACTTAGCTTGATTTGGCTTTGAGGCTCAAATTTTACAATATGGACATCAGATAACACCGAAAATACATCCGTGTGGCAATTTGTTTTTTGAATCTTTCGAGTTTTATCATTGCACTTTGATGACAGACAAGACTATTAATTTTTAATGGCCCGACATTACCATTCATGTCTATAGACAAAATTTGACTTGGATAAGATAATCACCATTATTTGACATTTTGCTGACTTGTAATTGATACACAAATTAGCAACAATTAACGACTCTATAAAACTCGACACAAAATATGAATTCAACTTCTAATAAAAACTCTTGACCACAAATGTTGAATTGAATTTATGAATTTAAAACTTCTAACAATCTATAAACTAACTTTATGAAAAGGCCCTAATCTAGACAATTTAATGATTAATCAAACATCCTAGCTGCACCAAACTAAAACAAAAACCGACCTTCTTGAAAGCTTGTTTTGTATTCGTGATAGATCTGATATATAGATGACAGCGAGCAAAGGTGTATTTGGGAGCAAATGACAGATTAATTGAACGTATCGAACGAGAGCGTACATCATAGCCGTAGCCACTCTATGTGAAGCATCCAAAAGCAATCTGCTGAGCTGAAGTATCTTTTGTGGGTCGTTGTGGGCCAAAGGAGGCCGAGAATAGAAGGGTCGTGGGTGTGTGGACCTACTGTGAGAGCAGAATGAAGGTTCTATCAAGGTAGCTCAGTGAATCCATTGTGGATCTCAATGCAAATGTAAAGAAACTGAGGTCAGATTACGACCAATGAAGATCGATTAGATCAAAATTTCACGTAGAACTTGTAAAATGATGGTGCAATGGCTGAGTAGAATAAGCCTCCACACACAGATCAAGTTTGCACAGGTGAATCATACGATGCGAAGCTGGAAATCTAATGCTTTATATGAAAGTGTATGTGAATTTTACACAAATAGATCTAAATAGAGATCATAGGCACGCACTTCAGAACTCAATCCCAAGACTGATATCTAATGAAAACCGATGCCATGTAACCAAATATCAATGCTGCAATTCAGGCAGAGGTTCAAGACTCCAAATGACTGGCATTGCACACAGGTGTGCGAGGACTGTTAGAGAAATTTTCAATGCAAAATGCATGGGCTGTAGAATAATCAGGCAATATGTGTCTGAAAAAATGCTTACGAATAATAATAACCACATGCTTCAGGATTGCACAAGGGGATAAACAGGCCGTAGATAGAATTCCTTATGTGGGACAAGAAGAAAACCAACTGCCCCTCCAAACAATTTATTGATCCATCATACGCATGAGCCTGCTCTGATACCAAATGTCAGTTTTGGTTCAGATTCAAAACGGATAAACACAATAATCTTCTACTTTATTAATTCATACGGGATACATTACATGTTTTTATAGGCTTGCATATTCCTATATTTAAGGAGTTTGCCTCAACAACTTCTCCATGAATCTCTCTCTCACAAACAATTCCTCTCTAATTTATACGAGTTGTTATAACTCACAATAATATGAACTAACCCAAGGAGCACTAATTAATATTATTCCTAACATAGGTCACATAATCTTGTTGTTGAGAGGTTGTGAGGAAAGAAGAGATGGCATGCAAAGTTTTCCACTAGAGGACAAAACATGAGAACTTCTGGACTTGGCTGACATGGTCAAAGAAATGCAAGCCTATTTGGAGGCCATAGAAAACCGTGCAACGCAGAGGAGTTTTTGTTGATGAAGCTACAAGTGATGATGAACGAGAAGCAAGATCACCCATAGATCAGGAGGCTGAAGCAAAACATGTAAATGAGCAAGAGGAACGATTCTTGCATGCAATCATGATGATTGAGAGTAACCCACGAATAGAAGTTCCATGCTATTTTGGGAACTTAGGTCTAGAAGATCTTATCATCTGGATCAAAGAAATGGAGAAATTCTTCGAGTATGAGGGTGTGAAGATAATAAGAAAGTGAAATTTGTGATTACCAAGTTGAAGGGACATGCATCCTTGTGGTGGGATCATGTGCAGACCGAGAGAGTTCAAAGAGGCAAAAATAAGATCAAGAAGTGGGATCAAATGGTGACAAAGTTGAAGGCTAAGTTCATGCTTGTGGATTACTAGTCCCATTTGTTCAAGCAATTGCAAAATTTATGTCAAAAAGAACTGAGTGTGAAGAAGTACATCGAGGAGTTCTATTGGCTACACATTAGCGTTGGACATGTGGAGGATGATGCAAAAAAGACTTCAAGGTGTGTTAATGGATTTTGCATATTTCCATTCAAAATGAACTCAAAATGGTTAGGGTGAGATCTATGGAGGAAGCCTATTTATCTCTGCGTTAAAGGCGGAGGAGGAATTGTCTCAAAGACAACAATGCAACCCATGGGGAAAAGGAAAGTCCTGCACAAAGGTGGAAGTTTGCGTAGTGACACACAAAATCATTTGCATGAGGGATGAACAAATTCATGCACAGAGAGGTGAAGGTAGATATTCGAAGGAAGAGGATGCGAAGAGAAAGAAGATTTAGTGGAACTTGTTTTTGGTGTGGAGAGACTGGACATCATACATTTGAGTGTCGACAAGCCATGCAAAACGACGGAGGTAGGAGGAATAATACTAGTAAACATGTTGCTCAACAAGAAGATGCAAAAATACATGCGTCGTCGAACAATAACACAAATGAATCAAAATGTGGAGAAGCGCTCATGATGAAGAGTGTGTTGTTGAAGATTGTGAAGGAAGAGAATGTCCTTGCATGGAGAAAAAAATTGTTTAGATTCGTAGAACCATTTGCAAATTTGGAGGTAAGTGTTGTAAAGTCATCATTGATAGTGGTAGCATTGATAATCTTGTTTCTAATGAGATGGTTGAGAAACTTGGTCTGAAGAGAATTAGGCACCCGAACTTGTATAAGGTATCATGGTTATTAAGGGGCATCAATTGTTTGTGAATGAGAAATGTAAAGGTGTGTATCAAGATTGGTGCATATGAAGATGAAGTCTCATGTGATATAATGCCCATGAACGTATGCCATGTGTTGTTGGGGAGATCGTGGTAGTACAACAAATAAGCGGTTTATGATGGTTGCATGAATACTTATACATTGGTGAAATAGGCATGAAGGTACCCTCTAAAGCCTTTAAATGGGGAGGATTCCAGGTGTTAATTTGGGAAAGGAGTTCTAAGTACTATGAAAGGGGACAACAATGTTTTGCATTCATTGCAAGACTTGCACAAAAAATAAAGGAAGGCACATCTGCACAAGGCAAAGGAGATTCTGCAAAAGGTGAAGGAGATCTTTGGGTGAGTACGCATATATTATGTTGAAGGACATTTAGATGGTTTATCACCTACGTGCAATATCAATCATCAAATGGACTTGATATCCAGGAGCTAGTTTACCAAACAAGGTCACATATAGATTAATGTCTATGGAGATTGAGGAGATGAGAAAATTAGTGCAAGTGTTGCTTGACAAGGGGTTGATAAGAGAATCTCTAAGCACATGTGTAGTACTTGTAGTATTGGCACTAAAAAAGGGGAGAGAAAAGAATGTACACTGATTTCAGATCCATCAATAAGATTATTATCAAGTATGGATTTCCATCAACACGCATGGATGATTTGATAGACTGTTTGAGTGGAGCGAAGTTCTTCACAAAAATGATCGGAAGAGTGGGTATCACTAGATCAGAATCAAGAAAATAGATGAGTGGAAGATTGCTTTCAAAACATATGGATTGTTGTGAGTGGTTGATCATACCATTTGGGTCAACCAACACACCAAGCACATTTATGCGGTTGAGGAATGAAGTATGGAAGCCTTTTCTAGGTAAGTTTGTCATTGTTTACTTGGATGACATTCTAATTTTCAGCAAGATGCAAGAAGAGCACTTGGTCCATTTGCGGAAAGTGTTGGAGCATTTGCGAGAAGAAAAACTATTAGTGAATCTAAGGAAGTGCATTTTTATGTGAAAGGAGTTGGTATACTTGGGATTTGTAATATCTCGAGAAGGGTTGAAGATGGATCTCGTGAAGGTATGAGCTATTGTGGATTGGCTGTCACGTAAGCTTCAATGGACTTGCAAAGCTTTTATAGATTTTTTTAGAGTATTCATTGAGATTTGTGGACCGATCACAAAGGTTATGTGGAAGAATAAAAGGAGTTTCTATGGACTGCGGATGCAGAGTTGTATTCCAGAAGTTGAAGAAGAAGGTCACATAACAGCCAACGTTGGCCTTGTTTGATTTTAGTAAAATATATCAGGTTGTTTTGCAATGCTAGTGGAATAGCTATTAGAGTTGTGATGAGTTAGGAAGGGAGACCCATTGCTTATTTTAGTGAGAAACTGAATGACGCGAGAAAAATATATTAGTTTATCAATCATGAGTTTATGCCATAGTGCAAGCTCTTAGAACGTGGAGGTATTATTTGTTTCCCAAGGAGTTTGTGTTGTGTACGGACCATTAAGCATTGGAATTCATCAATAGCTTGGGAAGCTGGATTAGAGACACATGAAATGGGTTGAATTCTTACAGAGTTAGTCATTTGTTTTGAAGCAAAAAAGTGGGAGATCAAATAGAGCTGCAAATGTGCTAAGTAGGAGATGCACCTTATTGACTGAGATGCAAGTGTAATAGGGTTCAAAGCAATGAAGGATCTCTATCTCGAAGATGAAGAATTTGTAGAAGCATGGAGGGCATTCACAAAACCAATGAGCGTGGACCGCATGCCATGGTTAGAGTATTTCCCTTACAGAAGGAATTATTAATCAAAGGCACACAATTGTGCATACCGCAGACATTGATGAGAGAATTTGATCTTGGAGAAGCAATTCAGAGGAATGTCAAGTCACTTTGGGATAGATAAGACCTTGGCACAATTGGGAGCAATATAATTTGGCTGTAGATGGCTACAAATGTGCACAAATATGTGTGATGATGCAAAATATGTTGTGAAAGAGAAGAGTTAGAATGCAGGGTTATATCAACCATTCCCAGTTGTCAAGAAACCATGGGAGCATCCTAGTATGGACATGGTTTTGGGATTGTCTAGAATGTAGAAAGATGATGATTATATCTTTGTTGTTGTTGATAAATTCTCAAAAATGCTTGTATTTATTGCTTGTAAGAAAACAAATGATGTTACACATATTTCTAAGTTGTTTTTTTAGGAAAGTTGTGATACTACATGGATTGTTGCACATAATTATATCTGACATAGATACTGAGTTTTTATGCCACTTTTGGTGCACGTTATGGAAGAAGCTAAAGACAAGGTTACAATTTAGTTTTGTGTATTAACTGCAGATGGATGGCAAAACAAAAGTTGTCAACAAGGGCCTTGGAAATTTGCTAAGATGTTTGGTTGGAGAGAGGCCTGGAACATAGGATTCAATTCTTGCATAGGTAGACTTTGCATATAACAACTTTGGCAATAGAAGCACTAGCAAGTCACCTTTCCATATTGTGTATGGAACAAGTCCACAAAGCAGTTTTGGAGCTGCAAAAGTTACCACGCAAAGAAGGGAGAAATGTAGAAGCTAAAGACTTAACGCAATATATGAATAAGATGCATGAGCATATGCACAAACAATTGGAGAGAAATGCGTGATATAATGAGTGTGTAGATTTGAGAAGACACATGGAGTTTAAGGTTGGTGATCTAGTTCTTGTGCACCTACATAAAGAGAGGTTCCCATAAGAAATGTATGATAAACTCAAGTGGAAGAAGATTGGACCATGCAGAGTCCTAAAGAGATTTGTGGAGAACACATATGAGTTGGAGTTGTTAAAAGGGACAAACATCTCACCGATCTTTAATATAGCAGATCTATACACATATTTTGAGGGAAAGATAAGTGGAGGATTATGCAAAAGTAGATTTGAGGCACCAACAACGAGATCAAGGGAACACACAAATTGAATGCATTTTGGATGATCGTAGAGGGGAGACGACATGCAGAAAGGAGCATACAAAATATTTGGTGAAATGGAGAGGCATGGTCGAAGATGCATCTTGGGTCGAAGATGCATCTTGGCTTATTGAAGTAGAGATTGTTAGATTTGATCATTCCATTTTAGAACTTCGGAAACCCGCCTGAGCAGGGGCTCAAGTTTCTTCTTTCTCTAGGTGTTTGATGTAGGAGCACATCTGGGTTCACGAGAAATCCTAAGTCACCAAAAACTATGTAGAGTTAGTGAAAAAGACTTCAATGCCGTATCACTCCTAAGCAGCTGCCTGCACAAAGAACCCACGCCTTAGTCATTCTTGTGAAAGCCACAAAATCTTGTCCTAGCCGTGAAAGCTTTAGCCTCAACAACAAAACATTTCTCACCTGCACAAAACACCAAAGCTTGTAGCATTTTCTATGTGGCACTAGCTTCCATATGCTGCGAGACCTTTTCCTTGACCTCACAAAGCTAGACTTAATCACATGGTATCCCAAGCCACAAAACAATATCTTGTGCATCGAAGTCACACACACCCCTGCGTAGTGACACCGCACACGCTGGCATAGAACAATCATGCACGCTTTGTTCGGGCCGTTGACGCTTTAGGAAGATTGTTGATTCCTAACAACGTTGTGAGACACTTCCTAAACCCACAAAACCTTTGTATTCATGTCGGATATCTCCCATTTGTTTCAATGATGATATTTGTGTCAGGAAGGATCTAATGTCAACATCAAGGCAATTAGTAGGTGACACACCAAACAATCTGATTGAGCTCGATCCAACGGGTGAGATCTTCCAAAACATATCAATGGCGATTTGAGGAATATTACGCAAAGTATCTTTACTTGCAACAAGTTTTCTCCCCACGAAGCTTTTATGAATTTTATAAGTAGAAGGGGGCTATGAGTGTAAAGCATAGAGGAAGGGATTCTATCCTTAAGATTGAGAATACGTCTAGTGAGAGATTGCTGTTTTGAGTTGAGTGTGGTTCTGCAAAAGCTTTATAGAGTTTTGCAAGCTTAGGATAGGTCTAGGATTTGAAATTCTTAGAAGAATTCTTGCAAAGTCTTGTCATAAGGTTAAAATTGGAACATAATGCCATTGGACCTAAGTTTGTAATCTTTCCTTGTATTAATAAAAGAAGCTTTATCGTCTTCTTGTTAAAAGATATTCTTGAGATCTTGCTTTGGTGAGTTCTAACTATGACATAGGTTGTGTCCTATAAGGCGTCTCTTTAGTGGGAACCATGATTGTGACTGCATCATTAATCAATGTGTTCATGTGCAACTTGATCTTTAAGTGCTTCTTTGGTGTCTTCATCATTTATCATGTCTTCATCCACCGCAACGCCTCAGTATTTGGCAACTTGCATAGCCTCAGAGACGGGTTGCATTCCTCTCTTCAATTTAGCCAATTCAACAGCTCTTAGAGCTCTAGATGCTCCTACAATCAAACTTCCTTTGTATGCCATTTGTTTGCCCTTGAGATCAAGTGATTGCAATCATTGCTACCTCTACATCTTCTACCCAACTTTCTTTCTGGATGTCTTCACCGTTTTGTATTCGTACTCATGAATGTGGAAAATGGATGGCCCATGCCTATGTACAAGGAAGAATGTTTGGGATTCAATACTAATTGATGTAGTTGTGGGTAGGGAGTCCAATCAAGAACTGCCTTAGACCACACAATGGTACGAAACAACACGACTCTTGACTGATTCAAAGCCTTTGCACATAGAAGAAACTAGTTTAAATAAACTTTATTGATCATCTCTAAAGGAACAATGCTTACACAAACTTGTCACTTGATCGCAACAAATACAATCTCTACACAATGTCTAAGGAAATACAACAAACACAATAATATTGTTGATCCGAGCAGATCAAAATGTGACAAACTAAGCTATAACCCAAATGAACTAACTCCTAACTTAGAGCTTGTAGCCGACTTACAACTATCCTTGGATTATTACTCAAGTAATACCCTCCGGAACTCTCAATCACCTCCCTTCTCAAGAGTTGGGCCGAGTTCTTATAGAACCAAGCGCAACCTACTTACAATATTGCCTTGAAGATACAAGTGACCCATATGACATTTATTGAAGCCTCTTTAATTAAATGTGTCACAATGCACTATGTAAGATAACGCCTAAATTTTCTCTGCCGTGTTTTCAATCATAACATTACTTGATGTATACAAGTCAACTCAACAATCACAATTATAGGTTAGGTGAGTCTTCATTGGCTCATTCCTCAATTAAAAGAACAACTTGAATTTGAATTCTTGAGCTCCCAAAGATACGCACACACTACATCCTTGTGCACAAGATTGCGGACTAACCTTCAAAGTGGATCCTTGTGTGTTTGCTCAAATGAAATCAGATGCCTTTGAAGTTTCAAAGATAGATGTGTGCCATCGAGACGAACCTATGCCGATGTAATGCAAAGCCCTAGAATTGACTTATGTGATACCGTGCAAAAAAGAAGTGATTCTCGCTCACAAGTCTAAGGGTGATGTAACTTAACTATCCAATCTTGTGCTAAGTGATCCAATCTTGTGCCCAAACATCTAAAGCATTGGGCCACTCATTTGAAGAATTGTGCATACCACAAATATGTCGCGATGCACCTTGACCCATCATTTGTCATGAATGTACTTTGTTGTTATGAAACACATTTCTACATTGTGCCATCAAAATATTTGCTTGCACAAATTTCTAAAAGATGTGTAGAACCCTCAAAGATACCACAAATCTATTGAACTCTAGATATGCTGCAAATCACAATAACTATGAAAACATGCAAACAACTACAACTATTTATGGTTTGATGCAGATTGCATGTAAACCTAAATGCTCCGACATCATTTTGTAGGTCCTGTCTTTGAGGGCCTTGCCTTTGAGTGGAACTCTAAATCAATCCTAAGTTGAATATCCTCTCACTTTGTGTACTTGGGGGCTGATCTTGTACATGCTTGATGGGTCGTGCTAAGCTAAGCGGGGTCTCCTCCAAGAGGATTAACTTGTTCATGGATTCAGATCAACCACTCCTCTATCTATTATTCTTCCCTCTATTGCTCCTTTGTGATAGGCTAGTCCAACTGTTCGGAAGAGGGAACCATAATTGGAGGTGCGGTTGATCCTACCATATGACTATTGTTATCCTTGTCCTCATAAGTGTCAATGTCATCTCCTTCTTCCTCTTACGAAGTGGTGGGGTCTATTATGGGTTTCTTTTTCCTTGTTATCATACCTAACTTTAGCAAACATATTTACCAAGATATCTCCATTGATAAATGGATGGCCAACTCATGTTTACTGTAAGAACTTTCCGATGGAAATTCCTCTCCCACCATTGCTTGTGTATACATTGCACACAAAAATAGCCCAATAACACTCTAAGTCATGTAGAATCCTGTGTGTTAGTAATAGAAACGCATGAATTCAATTCGATAATAGCTCCACCTGTTTTTAAATCTTACCTCATTGTAACTCGAGCGTGTACTCTGTCATCCAACCGAAATGCCGAGATCATAGTAACCTAAGACTCGGGATGGTGGGAAGTCGGGATAGGGTTTTCGGGACGACATTTTTTTGAAAATTTCGGGGACGGGGGGACAACAAGGGGACGACTAATAAAAATATATATAATTTATTAATTTTACAAATATAACATGAATAATTCAATAAACTAAGACTTAAAATTGAAAGTTTGAAGATTGAAACCATTAATGATTAATCCAATTATTCATCACATAAGCCAAGGCCCAAAATGCTATAGCTATATATATTATATTCAATGTTCAAAACTTCAACATGACAATGAAAGACTAAAGCTGAAAATTAAAAACAAGTCTTAGTCTTACTCTTCAATAATCAACATGAGAAGAGTACAACTACACCCACATTACATATGCTATGAAATATTATGTCATGACTCATAACCAAAATGACATTACATAACCAAAATGACAAGTGACAAGTACAACTCAAAAATCGCTATCAGAGCCCTCCGAAGGAACAGTTGTGAACCGCTCCTCCTCACTAGAAGTATCTGTATCAACATCATCTGCATCTGCAAAGGAGATATCAACCAATCCTCGCTGCTCCTGATCTTCATCAATCTGCCTTGCATCCTCAGGATCCACATCCCACCGCAATGCTGGGCTCTCCTTGTATGTAGGTGTCTTGTGATCCATGAGACACAAGGCACTATGTACAACAAGTTTCTCTACTCTCTTAGAGGTAAGTCTGTTCCTCTTAAGAGAGTGGATCCACCCATATGTTGACCAATTCCTCTCAGAAGTGAAGAACTAGAAACCTGAGAAAGAAGATGAATAGCAAGTGTATGTAGCAATCCTGCATGTCCATACAATCGCCACCAACTAACTAGACTCTCCTGTGCCAATGTGGTCTTGTCTATCTTTGATGATTTTTTGTAGCCATCCAAATAAGCGAACTTGAGCCAATCAGTTTTGACTCGTGAAGCATCCTTTGCATTATACATTTTTGAGGGCTTTCAAGAAACCCTTCCTCACCTCCTCATCATCTACTGGGAGAACTCTGCCAGGCCTCTCAACATACCACTTCGGATTTAGTGCATATGCAACTATGTGTAAAGGAGTGTTCAACTTCTCCCATCTCCGCTCAATGATAGGCTAAATATGGTGATGGTAGAACTCCAAGGTGGGGTCCCTTGCCCGAACAACAACCTTCATCTGGCCAAGCATACTATCAATACATTTGTATATCTCACCAAGGCTAGGGCTCTCAAAATCGCCATATTTTATTACACACGAAAATTAGAGATATTATGGATGTGATATATCTTACATCTATCCAAAATGTTTCATTTGCCCACAATTGCTTTCACCTTCTTCCCTGCTCTCTCTTCGACCCATCCCACCTAGACCACTCGATGTCATGACCATACACTTTGTAATGATTCCTGTAACTCATCCATCCTATCCAAAGAAAATAAAATATGATGCAAAACGTGTGTCCACCGGCTTGAGGTCGAAAAGCTACGAAGAGTGCCAATGACGTATGGTGGGTGCAGATGAACATCTCGCACATCTCTAGCATTAGCCACTACATTTTTGACCCAACCAAGTTTTCCAATATCTTTTAGTGCATTGTTCATGTCATGCACACAACATGGGGTCCAAAATATATGTCGGTAATGAGCCTCGACAAGCTTACTGTTGCCTGCACACATAAGCTACATCGTAATAACCTACCACATGTTGTTGGTGGGGCCAACCTCCTTCCCGAACAATCAACTGCCCTAAAAAAGTAAGGACCCTCTCTACATGAAACAATGATATTTATGAGTGGGTGGTGTCTGATATCTATCCACCCATCCATGATGATGCTGCAACCGTGAGAGACCCATGTGCACCTCATTTCCTCCATCAGTAAATTAACCTTGGAATAGTTCCTATCCAAGATTGTGGTTCTCAACTTCGTGTCTCTGGGGCACATAACTCACACCTGCTTTGGCTACCTTAGCCATAGCCTCCTTGAAATAAGGAGAGCGAGCAACATGAAATGGAATGCCAGTAGCAAAAAAGAATTTTCCAATGGCATCATCAACCTCTTCTCTAGCCTTTGTATCATACATTTCAACAACTGGATTGGAGGCCACAACCTTCCTCTTCCCCCTACTACTACCAAAAGCATCCAATTCAGACACCTCATAAGATGCACATGTAGCACTACCAGTATTAATTCTCACAGAACTAGAAGGGGTGCCAGTGCCACTAACATGACAGCCACGAACTTCTGGAGCCTTTTCGACCATATCTCCATTATACAACCTCACCATTTATGATCTCTCTTCAAGTGATAGTTGTCCACACATGCCTACACCTTTCCCCTGGGATGTGCAATAAATGTGCATTCAACCTAGTAATGTTGCCTGACCAAGATAATGAGCATATGTTGCATTTCCATATTTTAGTGCCCCCTGAAATGCTTGATCTAGGACCTGCATAATTTGACCAAATTGTTTCAAAGGTTTTTTCTTATCAAAAGGCCCCTAGCATACTTTTTCAACATTTTAGAGGGGCAACTGAACTTGTCCACACTCCCTTGTGAACTAGTAGCAGTATTAGGTGTTTCTGATTGTGTTCCTTCTCCTTGCACACCCATTTCAACCTCACATTCAGCTTGATAATCACTATCTGAACTCATTTTGAAGCTGCAATAATTAAAATACAAAACAATATAACTATACAATACAATAAAACAATGAATACAATTTTTAAAAAAAACAGCGATGAATACATTTAAAAATTTAAAAAACAAGCAATAAAAATGCCCTCCCTTTATGCTTTATCTCATTCCCTCACTTGCTAATCCAAATAGGAAAAAAATACAAGCAAATGCAATGCCTTCACTTTCAACTTTGCATTTGGAAATTTAAAAAAAAAACAAAGAATGGTAGTAAATTAGTAATGTATGTACATACCTCTTCCTCTTCCTCCTTGCTCTTGCTCTTTGCACCTTGCTCCTTGCTCTTGCCTTCTCTTTTTTTACTCTTGCTCTTTCCTTCTCTTTTTTTTGCTCTTGCTTGGTGTGATTAGAATGAGTGTGAAATGCTCTTTTTATAAGTTTTTTTGTTGCTTTTAGGGTTAGGGCATGTTGCTTTTAATTAGAAAGCATTAAAAGTTTAAAAAATATTAAAAAAACATTAAAATGATAAAATGCGAGCTGTTTTACCTTTTAGCTGGCGTGAAAGACGTTGGGGATGTCACGATGTCCCCAATGAAGTCCCCAAAGCTCTCTTGCACCCGGGACGTCCCAGGTGCGTTCCTGGTTTTTGGGGGACGTCCCCCTTATTTTTTGGAAATTGGGGATGGCAGGGAAACATCTCGTCCCCATCCCAAGTCCTTGAGATGTCCTGGACGTCCCCTAGGATGTGATGTCCCCAAAAGCTGGGCCTAGGATGTGGACGTGTCCCCGCGTAACATTGTGCCGAGATGCCCTAGTGGCCACTACGAACTGGCATTGAATCACATACAAGATGCACCACCACTCTTCGGAAGCCAAATACTCTTTTTATTCCACGATGCCCCTTTGCCCACATGCTACCCAACTCTTCCTTGGTCAATTTTTTATTGGAAAGATGTTGTATCGCTTGGTTCATCTGAGCAGTTGTCAAGTGACCGTTGATAGTCTTGCTAACTGGAAATCCATGTGAAGACATGATCAATAATTTTGGTGAAATCCTATGGAGTGTAAGTGACTTTGACTTCATTGTTCATGTAGTGGAAAGATGAACATTGAGTGTTCCTGTTGTAGCGAAACCATTCGAACTAAGCAGGGTTCAGAGTCCCTCCCATTGAAATAAGGCATTCAATATTCTATTCACACTTGCTCTGCATAATTTTATGTTTAGCTCATGATTGTCGGATTTATTTTCCCACCTTGTGCAAGATTTTGTATCCTTTATTCTTCTTTTGGTCATGTTCTGCCAAATGGCTTCTAAAACCATAGAGTGCCTAGCAAGGAGTCTGGGTAATTTGTTGAACAGTCAATCCACTTCTCTAGTTACAGAGAAATTGCCCAAGATAGTTTTTATCAGTATGTGTGTCCCTTCAGATTCTTCCTTGGTGTGCTCTTGTATGGACAGATCACACAAGTACTTAAATTTCTTTGTGAGGTCGTTCTCTCTTTCTTTGTTTGTTTCAACTGCTTCTTGGATTGGTGGACCCATTAGTTCTCCATTATGTTTGTCATCGTCAATAGGAATGTCGGCCGACTTTTATTTCCTGATCTAATTTTTACTTAACCCAACATTCTTTTAAGGCACGACACCATAATGTTTATAGAGAAACTACACTACCAAGACAATCAGAGATAATATTGCATACCACAAGTATAGACAAGAATGAAAGAAATAGTAGCTTCTCATTAACGAAGGTAGTACTCAATATAATTCATGGAGTACAGGGAGGACATGATACAAGTGCGCCTACCCCTTCATGCAACAACTATTTAATATCAAGGTGCAATGGTTAGTGGTTGAATCAACCGCTCAACTGAACATTATGCTGTTCCCACCGCATGTCGACAAGATCAACATTAATTACAATTATTTATAAAGACGGTCTACAGTGTGGATTTTATTTGTGGGAATAATCTATATTTTTGTAATCTCAATACCTAGATGATTATTTTATTTTGTTTTGATTCTCCATGTCTACTTGCTGATACTACAATAACTGTTCAGATATGGGGTCCTTTATATGTGTAATTTTCATATTTTTTTGTACAGGGACATCTTCGGTTGCTCCTACAAGTACCCTATCTTCAAATTCTACAATTGACGAGCAAGACTTTTATTCAACATTTCATAAGACACCTGAAAGAAAACATTTCTCAAAGGAAGAATGGAAAGCTTTTACCAAAGATTCCACAAAGAAAGCTTTAAGAGAATTAGTGTCTACATATGACTTTACAAAGTGGGCTCGCAATAATGCTGACAGAATAATTTTAAGTCCCCAGAAGGATAGTAAGGACTTGGATTATAGTGAAAATGATTCTGAAGTTGGTATAGAACAGGAGCATTCTAGAGGAGGTGGTGGTTGGTTTGGCTGGTAGGATGATATTCATAAATGTATTTGTTTATGGCCTTCAATTTTGAAGTCAGACTGCGTAGCAACCTGAATTAGATTGTTTATTATACCTACAATAGGAATGAACCCAGAAACAAGCCTTGTAAATTAGAACTGTCAATTTCCAATCTAGTCTTCCATTTGACATTTGAATAATGATATACCTTGCTCATGGACCTACAGCAGTGTGAATCTTGTAAAAATTACCTTTATGAACAGAGCAAAGCTGTTATTTTAAAAGAATTATAAGATCAAATACAGCCATCAGTAAATAGATTTATAGACTCAATTGAATGGTGGATTTGGATCCAAACACTGAATTTACAGCTAGCCCAAGATGGATGATATACAATCATATCGGTTTTTATACATGAATCATTGCTTCTGTTTTTGGCAAGATTGATCATCCAAACAAATTTATTTTCCTGTTTGTGAGAAATGTATGCTTGGTTAATAGGCTCCCGGTTGCCCCCAATTTATATTGTGCTGGAAAATTACCTATAGCTGTTTGATTTTTCATAATAGTCCGTTGTTAATGAATAGACAGTTATTCTCTATCAATTATTCATTCTTAATGACATCCTACACAATATTATACTGATGCTTGCCTACTAAACAGAATAACGGTCTGTCTTGTAATACTGGAATAACATCTAATGCCAAATACTGCAGCTAATTTTCCGTCAACATATTTTTAAAAATTTACAGAGAAAATTATATTATTATTTTGTACTCTTGATACTTTATTGTGTATAAAGGTTTTCTTCTGTATGGAGGCATTTGGTTCTCTACAGGAAACATACTGATTCCATCATTATGGAAGGGTACACATTCATATTATCTGAAAGAATTACATATGCATCGACCCACAATTCTTTCATTGTAAAAGAATGACTATTGCATTGGCGTCTTTCAAAGTGATTCATAGGATGATGTTAGTTCAACAAGTTGAATTACCTGGTTTAGTGTCTCATTAGTGGTGGGAAAATGACTAAAAGCGACAAGTGGATCATGTTTGTTGGATGGCACAAATTCATACATAGGTGAAAATTTCATTTAACTAGAACCCAAAAGATTATGGGTTTATTAATGCGACATAAACTCAGAAATGAGCCCAAATGAAACAGTGAGTAAACAAACAGGTCTGGTCAGTGCATTCTAAACCTGTCTTTCACACCTGAACATACATGGTTGAGGTCATTCTCCAACAGTGCTGCTGTAATGCCCCCCTTTGGAAATTAATTCCGAGGAAACCCTTAGCCTATTTTATTTCTCGTAGGTGAAAAGGGAGTTGCAAGGGAAATAAATCACTAGTTTAATTTAAGTTGTCAAAAAGGTAACTT
The DNA here is from genome assembly GCA_018340775.1 of Taxus wallichiana var. yunnanensis. Classification (NCBI taxonomy): domain Eukaryota; kingdom Viridiplantae; phylum Streptophyta; class Pinopsida; order Cupressales; family Taxaceae; genus Taxus; species Taxus wallichiana. The sequence continues at coordinate 1,023,661,851 of CM031240.1, forward strand.
CATGTTATATTCATTTAAAAAGGCAACTTATGTTTTATTGTTGGAAAAGTGACTTTTTGATAAAGTAAAACATAATATCAAAATAGAAGTGGGTCGACCCATTTGGGGACCTTTCCTCGTAATGTGTGCCATGAAAAAGCATAAAAGGGGTTGATGGGGTCATTTGGGGGCACTTTTTGCATACACTCTATTTTGTCATTGAATTTTGAGCTACTGCTCGAACTTCCTTTTGCAGCTGGGGACAAAAACCCTCCATTGCAACAAAATTAGAGGACAAAAACCCTTCAATCTTCAGAGGTGATTCCATCCAAGAGTTACATTTGTGCTTCTAGTAAAGGGTTTTCAATTCAGATCTGATTCGTCAACTAGGGCATCAACGAGGGCACATTTTAGATTAGATCTCAGGATTTTTATGGTTGGGGCATCATCTATTGGTTGAGCTATTTTAGATTAGGGGACATCGAATTGGTTGATCATACAAAGACGTAATCTCATCAATTCCTATGATGAGTTTAGTAGGAGATTGATTGAGAGATTTGATAGAACTGATCCGGAAGTTCACTTTAGGGAATTGGCACAACTGAAACAACACAACACAATGGATGACTATGTAGCTGAATTTCAGAAGCTATCCGTGATGGTACCAAATGTTACTAAAAGGAGACTTGTGGTGTTGTTTGTTGAGGGGTTGGCTGAACCACTCAAAGGATTGGTAAGAGCTTTTAACCCTCTCTCTTCAAGAAGCAATTAAGAAGGCATTGGATCTGGAAACATCAGCTCCAAAGGGTAAATTTCTGATTGTAGTACAACCAAGGACAACACCTTTTGAGCAGCCAAGAACAACACCTTTGGGGCAGCTAAAAACAACACCTTCTGGGCAGCCAAGGACAAAAGAAGAAGAGACCAAAAATGAATTAAGGAGAAAGAACTTGTGCTTCTCATGTAAGGATCCATGGACACTCGGTCACCGTTGTCTTGGCAAAGGACATGTTCACTACATAGAGGTGATATCAGATGGAGAGTCCAGTTCAAAAGAAGAGCTAGAAATTAAGGGCAACACTCTTGCTACACTTGTAGGCACACAACAATATCAACCCTTTAAAGTTTGTGGAGTTCTTCTCAAGCAAGACATTATAGTATTGATTGATAGTGGGGCAACCCACAATTTCATAGATGAAGGATTGGTAAATAGAAGAGGGTTGGAGACAAAGGACGTAAAAGGTTTCAACGTCATTGCAGCAGATGGCTTTTCCATGCCTTGCAAGAAGAAGGTTGAACAACTCAGCATCACCTTGGGTGAACATCAGATGAGTGATGACTTTTATGTGGTTAGTTTGAAAGAGACTGACATGGTATTAGGAGTACAATGGCTGCATTCTTTGGGAGAATTCACCCAAAACTATTAGACTATGGAGCTGAAGTTTAAATCTAGATGGGGAAGAAGTAGTACTCCAAGGGATCACTAACACAATTTCAACATCAGTATCAACAAACAGAATGACGGGTATGGTAGTACTCTTTTTAGATCCTAGTTGATTCATGATTCACCCATTTTGGATGCACTTGTTGAGGATGTTGAAGGAGCTTCATTCGGTACAAAAGTTCCTAATCATATCAGAAGGGTGCAACAAAAGTCAATTGTTTCACAAAGCGAGCATGGATTGGGAATTGCCAATTTCCAAGATTGATTTGGGACCCTGGTATTTGCAGGAGGGTTTAGTCTAAAAGAGAGTAAGAGTTGAACTATGCATTGCTTGAGGGCAAGCAATTTTGGGAGGGGAGGACCTGTAATGTCCCTATTTCAAAATTAATCAAGGAAACCTTTAGCCTATTTTATTTCACATAGGCGAAAAGGGAGTCAAAGGGAAATAAATTACTAGTTTAATTTAAGTTGTCAATGTTATAGGAACGTTTAAAAGGCAACTTATGTTTTATTGTTGGAAAAATGACTTTTTGATAAAGTAAAATGTAATATCAAAATAGAAGTGGACCCATTTGGGGACCTTTCCTCGTAATGTGTGCCGTGAAAAAGCATAAAAGGGTTCGATGGGCTCATTTGGGGGCACTTTTTGCATACACTCTATTTTGTCATTGAGGTTTTGAGTTGCTACTCCAACTTCCTTATGCAGTCGGGGACGAAAACCCTCCATTGCAATAAGATTAGAGGACGAAAACCCTCCAATCTTCAAAGGTGGCTCCATCTAGTAGTTACAATCGTGCTTTCGGTAAAGATTTTAGTTCGAATTTGATTCGTCACCTAGGCATCAACTAGGGCATGTTTGAGATCAAATCTCGGGCTTTATTACGGCTAGGGCTTCATCTATTTAGATAGGACGATGAATTGGTGGATTGTTATTCCATTTTGGGGCCCTTCTAGAGGTTGAAGTCACCCTCCTAGGGCTGTATGACTTCATTAGAAGTTGTTACAATGTGTGGTATGGTTGGGACTATTTCCTAGGGCTTGTAAATAGCCAAATTCAACCTTAAAATGTCATCTTCAATCAGTTGGGCCAACATTTTGGCATTATTTCCCTACGTGCGATCAACTACAATTTTCCATTATTTCTCGTCTACAAAATAAATAAAAACTTAGTTCGTAGTGCAAAAATTTAGATTTCAATATTTATCCCTGATTATCATTTATTATGTAAAAATATGTATTTTCTTATGATTTACCAGTAATTTCTAGACTTGGGTATTTTCTATTTTGAGGGTTTGCATAAAATAATCAGATTACTATATTTTTCCATAAGGATTTGCTAGAAATCCAAAGTTCTTTTATTTTTGTCCTAAGGGGATATTATAGCTGCAACTAACAAATAGTTAAATTGTGAATGACAATTTGATACAATTAGCATAAACATATGTAGTTGGATTCAAACATGCACGCATTATTTTTTCATTCAAGTTGGCATATGTTTTTCTATCTTCTTTTTGCTTTGTGATTACTGCAAATGTGATTATTGCAGCCCATGTTTTGGGCATTTCATATGATTTAACATTATATGACTAGGTTTTATAGATAAAAGAATTTTGTAATGATTTAATAAGTATTTCTTGTTATCTTTGTCCTTCATATTTGCAAGGTTTTTCGTTTCTTTTCTTTTCTACTCGGGTTGAATATTACTTGATTTTTCCTTTCAGACTAAACCCAAACCTATAGCCATAACATGTTTTGTGCAATTGCTTTACTTCTATTACTTAATTATTCTGTCATTTTAAAAAAAATCATGATTATTTATTTCCCATGGATTAGCTAGGACTTGAACACACGGGAACTTCTCGTGACTATGCTCTACTTGCTAAGGTGCTCTACCTTGATCTATTATTCTCTATGTGGTTTCGATTGCAACTTGTGTTCTTCCAATATCCCTTGCTTCCCCCCACTTTTGTTCCCCTTCAAGCCATACTTTTGGGCTTTAGGGGATTAGTCTGGGTCTATCACCATGTACTTTCCTACGGACAAGCTAGGATTTGAATCTAGGACTTTCCGATGACTCTCTACATGCTTTGGGATGCTTCGCTATTTGAGCTACTAGCGCTTTTTGGTTCCGGGTGTGGCTTATTTTCTTTCAACATGGTAAGCCTTTTTGAATATTATTTTTGTCATTTATGCTCACGCTTTTAGTGGAAAATGGTTTGCCCATGCCATTCGAAATGGAGAATAGTAAGTCTTGGCAATATGCGTGATGAACTTCTTCATCAAAAGATTTTTAGACTAAATTTGACGATGGAGTTGTGTAAATATAGGATGAAATTGAAATTAAATATATGTTTTGAAAATTTAGGTTATTGAATGGTTATGAGGTTCATTGTTAAAATTGCTTCTTTGTTTTAGAGTACTTTGAGGTTCTATTCCGGTGGAGTGATAGGAGGTCCCAAAATGCATTGATACTAAAAGGTTCCATGTGTGTTCCATGAGAAACGTGACAAAATAGTTAGCCCTTATACCTTGGTATCTCTAAATATAAAAGATCTTAAAATAATAATAATCAATGTACATTGATGGATAGTTTGACAATATCTATTGCTATGTAATTATCATTGGTTATTCGGGAAAATGTAGCACAATAGTTCTTGTCATATCTTTTCATTTGACTCTTGAGTCAACCTAAATTGACCTCCCTGTCATCCTTCCTTAACACCACCATCATTCCTCTCCACAATAACACCATTCAACAATCGGGCATTGTGAATGTCTTTCTACCACCACACGTTGTGTTTCCTCCACTCCACAACAAGTTAACACTACATGGCATATTCACCAACTCATTCAAAAAAACTAATTGGATCCTATTCATACCACGAAAGGCATGTCTCCCTATCTTTACTGATTTTATCCCATTTGACATAAATATTTCACTTTAAATTTCACTTGATATCTTCATTGACTAGGAAGATGGAGTGGTGAGAACCATATGAGGAAGACGGTGACAAACTATTTTTTAAATTTCCTACAAGATTGAAGCCAAGTGTTGCTTTGAATTTCCCCCATTATGGATACACTCACGTGCTCGTGTTCTTCCCTCCATTGCCCACCAACCCCTTCATAATTCCATTTTCACATTTACAAAAATTTCAAAGAGAAGTGTTTGTGGTGCGTCGAAATTTGTATCATTCGATTCAATCTCCTTTTTAATAACCACCCACCACGTTCAATCTATTTGCAATCAAAAGAATGGAAACTCACTCAAGACACCCATCTGTGTACATTAATAAAAGGACAAAGGCCTATTCTCCCCCATAATATCTTGCAATCAAGAGCCCAAGTTCTACCATTGACAACATCGCAAGGACAAAGTTTGCTCCTCCCTCCCAACAACACCAACGCGAAAACCATTGTACCAACATGAAGAGTACAACAAAACATTTGTATTCATGTTGAAGACATTAATGCTACTAGTATGGATGAGGACACTCAAGCGTAGGGGAGCCCTCAGCAGTCTACATCCTCTTAGAATACCAAACTTGTGAAAAGGACCTTACCAAGGTTATGATTTTTTTACTCTGTACGACCTCTTCTTTAGGACAAAACTACCATCTTGGTTTGTTTTATGCTCATGATTATACTAGTGTGAATTTGCTACCACATTTGCCCCATTCTCCATTTTAAAGCCCTCTTTTCAAATGTTGGGCATTAATCCTACCAATGCCAACCATATGCCTATTACCAAAGCATAGTTCGTCTCCTCCCTTACATTGACTTGCTCCACATCATTCATGTTGGCTTTATTCTAAAACTTGTGCCACCCTAAAAGATGTTGACTATCTTCACCTTCTAGTACCTTTTTTCTCTAGACCACCTTGATCCGAAATGGATTTGGAAGTGCCCAATTTATGTAATTATCTAGCTTAACTTGTAATATCCTCTCTCTCATGTAAATTGTAAGGTAAAAATGGTTGAGTCGGTCTAAAGGTGATTCGAGATAGCTTCAAAAGACAAGGCTAGAGTGTTACTGTTATGAGAAGGAAGTTTTGGCTACGATTACCAAAAACGTGAATGTGAACGGTTGCAAATGTTTGCACTTCTCTAAATGGTTTGTTTCACTTCCTTCTTCCTTCTTGAGCAGAGCAACATTAAATACAAGTGGAAGAACACGTCCAACATAGTGGTTTTGGGTGAATCCAAGTCTGAGGGTTGTAAACAAGTAAATGCAAGTAAGAGAGGTTTGAACCTTTCATGAAGGCCACACAGTGTAAGAAGCTTGTATTTTTTGAGAGAATTGCATAGTGGAAGGGGAGCAATTGCTCACCCATTGGAGTTTTTCCCAATTGGGTTTCTCTAGGATAATTGTTTTGTCTCCTTATCTCTTGTTTACTAATTTCTAGTTGGTTGTGTGTTGAAGTTGCACTTTTATATTAAAATTGGAACTCTATAAGAAAGGACACTCATTATCACTATACATAGGATCTGTTATAGCTGTCTATAGTCAATTTATAGATTAGATTGGTATCAGAGCAACTAGAATCAAATTGTCTTTGTGTGGTTAACTTGTATTGACATTGCAGTTATATGCCTCTTACCCAAAGAGGTATTAAAAGCGGTGAAGGTATCCTTATACCTTTTGAAGCAGATATTTCCACAAGAAAGTGGAAGCAAGGAATCCAAAGCATGGCTCATAGTGGTGATGAAGATGCATGTGGAACTGAAGAGGAACATTTCTACAAGTTGGAGGTGGATGTGGCAAGTCTGTCAAAGAATATGGGCAACATTTCCTTGTCTATGGGAAAGTTGGAGTCTATCATGGGACTGCTCATGGAGAAGCTTGGTGTCCCCAAGGAGGCACTAGGAGATCATAGGGAGGACACTCTTGAATATGAGGAAGAACAACCCCTGTGCCAACCCTGCCCCTTCCCCATTCAAAGCTAAGGCGAAGATAGAGATTCAACCATATGACGAGAGACATAAATGCCAAGAAGCTAGACCATTGGCTAGCTCAATTAGAGGTATATTTCAGTTTGCATTAGATTAATGAGAGTCGACAGATTTCTTTTGCAAGGTTAAAATTAACCAATCATGCTCTAACTTGGTTTGAAAGTTATGTTCACACTTTGGTTGTTAAGAAGCTTCCTCTTATTTCTAAGTGGGATGAATTTAAGATGCTAATCAAGAAGTAGTTCTATCCTATTTTCTATGAGGAAGAGAGGTCCATGTATTAACTCGAGGAAAAAATCAAGGCCAAAACATGTGAGTACACCAATAAGTTCCAAAAGAATCTTTGTCTAAATGGTAAAAGATGTGACAGAATGAGATATCTTGATGAAATACATTGGTGGACTCCATAGCCACTTGAGAAGACCAATTCTCTTGGCCAAGCCGGTGAACGTAGATGAGGCTTGTTCTCAAGCCCACTACCTAGAGATGGACAAGAAGAAGAGTTTTCTGCCTCTCAAAGTGCTTCAAACAAACAAAGTGACACCAAGCAAAAAGGACAAAAAGGGAAATATAAGAAGAATGCTACTTCCATTTCTAAAAGGTGTTAGCGAAATAATTTGTCGATATGACAAATTAGTGGATTTCCACCAACGCTCTGGGACTAGGTCCCTCTGCTTGAATGGGCAGCTCCATTATTGTGTGTAAATAAAAATAAAACTTTGTGGTTGGCCAGGGGGCCGGGGATCCAACAGGTACACTCCAATGCACATGTGGAAAATGCTTGCAATTTGTGCAAGGGAGGAATTTGCTAGGAAGGTGGGAAAGTGGGAGTGGGAAATTAGGAGAGGGATTAATATTGTAAGTAGGAAAATTCAGATTCTTGCAGGATTAACCGAAATATTAACACACAAAATTAGAAAGAATCATAACTTTGCTAGTTATATCAAGACAAGATGAAACCATGAAACCATATAAAGACAAGATGAAACTATGAACAAAAAATTTCACTTATTCACTCATCCAGAAAAACATGAAACTCCTTTCTTTATTGACATATTGGCAAAGTTGTATAATGAGAGAGATGAAAGAACATATGAAAAGGAAAATGGAGGAATTAGCTATCTTTTTCTTATTCTAGGTAGTTATCTACTCTTGAACATACAAAATTGACAACCCTTTGGAATGGGGAAGTCATTACAATATATAGATTTCAGAAAGACTCTTCACCTACCCCCACATGACCTTTCATTTGTCTTTTACACATGCGAATCTTCATATTCCTAGGAATAAAATTAAGTCCCCTTTTTATTAATTGAGGGTGACTTATTACAATGTCAACTATAGTCACATAAGACAAAAGAGAATAGGACAAAAAGAGAATAAGACAAAATGAAAAGTGCAACCCCCATCCCCTAATGAAGAAATAGAACATGAAGGAAGAGAGGGAGGGAGAGAAGAGAGAGAAATACTCAGATGGAGACAATGCCCTTGCTGATTCTGCTTCACTCTCAGGTGAAATTTTTTTGAGTACCCTTGGGAAGATATCCACTCCTTTGAATTCTCTGTTATATCGAGCTATTGCAGGTGCAACTTTCTCGGCTTGGGGAATGTGGACAAAATTCAATGACTTGATCCAATTATCCGAGATGAAATTGATTTTTTTACACTTTGTGAACCAAGATTGATGTTTATTCACAATGCTTGATATCACAACCCTTATCTCGGCGAGAGACTCCACTGTGTCCTCATTGAAGGCAAAGGGATTCTGGCTTCTTGTTTGACAAGTTCTTCAAAAGGTTGCAATAGGTCATCCGCATAGGTGTTTTCATCAATTGCAGGCACTCCAAGCTTCTGTATCTTGATGTTGACATCATCCTGCATCTTAGAAGCACATTCCTCATTTGAATCCAACTCTTCCAAAGCACGGTTCAACATCTCGTACCGGGTGACAAGAGTTTTGGCCCATACTTGTGAAAAATCCTCGGATGGAGAATTAATTACCTTCTTGTCTACCAATACATGAGAATGAGATTTCCTCGTCCTCATCGCCAGTGGAAACACTTGATCCCAATGTTCCTTTTCTTTCTCAATTTCACTCCTTGTCATTTGAACCTTGGTGACTATCGTGCATATGTACTTAAACAATGAGATCATCTCCGAAAGCAACACTTTCCACTTTTCCACAATCTTGTTCACCCATTTGTCGTTTTCTCACCCATGCATGGTGAAACTTTGTGTGAGTTATTAGGTCTAGGGGACAGTGGTTATCTCATAGTCGATCGAGATCATTTCTTCGATGGGATTGATTACCTTTGGTGGACTACTTCTACATATTGATTTCCCAAAGCGCCCTGCTAAAGAAGCGAGAAGTTACTTGCGCTAACTTTCCCTTCTTTCCTTTGACCATTAAGGCTATAACCGAGAATTCGGGGACTACTACCCGTTGAATTGTGTGGGATTCTGTTGTGATCATTTCCTGCACCCATGGAAACATCTCATTCATCTTGGGCTCGACATTTGGAAATATTGCAGTCTCTTGCTCGAATGAGAAGGAACATCTTGTGCAGGAGGGCCAGTGCAACAACGGATGATGAGAAGCTTTGGGATTGTTGAGGGATTGAAAGATGAACCAGATCAATTTCTCCTTGCTCAAAATCTACCACAGGGTCCTTTGTCATCCTTACCTTTTTATGCAACCTTTTATAGTGAGGAGCTTCTAGTTCCACTTCCTTTCACTTTGAGCTTTCTCATAAGTGAGATTAGCCAAGAGATTTCTCCTTGACCTTGGAAGAGGAATGATGGGATGCTTGCATTTGGAGAGTTGGGAAGTTACCTAATGTAATGAGGGCATCCCTCTTCCTTTTGAACCACTCTTTCGATCTTTTGATGACCGCCTTAGTCCTCTCGTTTATATACCCCGACTCGCGAATTCTTCAAAACACTTGTGGGAGGGGTGAGGCTTTCACTGCTTGATATTCTGGGCCACACATCTTCGTACCATCATCTTGAATGCCATCTTCATACTAATCAAGCTTGAATCCTCTCATTTGCTCGATTGTCATCCTCTTGTGATCTCATTCTCTGACTTCAAAATCATCGACACAATTCACCCAGTAGTCTTCAACCTATGGAACATGATGCAAGTCGGGGAGGTGAAAAGTGTCTAGATCACTTCGAATATCGAAGTCTTCCCTTGGAATGTATTAATATATGTTTATGGGAGAGAAGATGACTTCCGTGTTGGCAGCCTTGTGAGCAATTTTGCAGGATAAAATCCCTAGAGAGATAGGGACAACAAGCTGTCTTCTTCTTTTGGTTTTTTGACTTACTATTGACATGGACAAGGTGCCTACACAACTCGAACAATATGATCCTATTGCTGAGGTAGTGGGTCAACCTTTGTGGAGCAAGATTAAAACCGAGACACCTAGATGTAGGAAAAGTTTGAAAACTATATGAAAAAGGACCTATACCTTTTGATTAGAGCAACGACTTGTGAATACATCCTTGAGTGAGGGTTCCCTTCCAACAGTTTGATGACAAAAATCATGAACGCATCGTTCACTCTTACAAAGTGTTGGTTGCTTTCTTTCAAGGCTAGGTGCGGATATTTCTCATATGCAGGAGCCTTTTGAGAAACATTTTGGGTGAGTGTTAAACCCCTGAATGGTCTCGTGCTTGCAAGGGCGTAGACCAAATATGAAGTCATGAAGAACTTTTGGAATTTGGAACTTGAAGTAGTTGGTGGTGTAATGATGATTTTCCCCAAATCTATCATCTGTATGTCTTCGATGATGGTGAGAATGAACAATGCCATCTAGTCATGGAAATCACTTGTGGTTTCTTCTCCCATTAGTCGGCTTAAGAGGATGATTGCATATGAGAAGCCCTTGTGAAATTCACTTCGGGAGAGAGATTTTGGCATACATAAATGTTGTACATTGACATTGAATGTGAATATTAAATGAAAGTATATTAGAGAGAATGCAATTTAAACTAGTGTGTTGAGAACTATTGTCTCTTGAACTCCTATGTTTTAAGCACTATACATGGGAAAACTATTTGGCTTGTATCTACTTATGTTTTAAACTAACTTTTCAACATCAGTAGGGGTGACACCTAATGAGTGTAGGACCAACCATGTAAAAACCATGTTAACTTAATTAATAAAGAAGATAGTTAACAATGTAAATTAGTAAAAATAATAGTGCTTACTTTATGGTTTTTATGCCCATTTGGATTTAAATAAGTAAAGTTAGTCTCACCCAAGAACTAGTCTAAGGATAGTTTCTCGTATGGTAAATCTTAGGGTGGTAATAAACCTACATTTATTCTTTGGGTACCCTCATGGAATATAACTTCTCTAGCATTTCCTTTAAATCCTTGTAATAGGCCTTGCATGTGCGTAAGTGTGGATGTTGTAGATGTTAATGGAATTGTAAGTGTTTGGAAAACTAAATGGTGTGATTTAGATGTAATAAACATGTGTGGACTGACTTGTGGTTAATTCTTGAGGGAATGTCATTCTATCCTACTTAACACTTGCATGGTGACCTAAGCGACATAGTTTCTTACCGTTGGGAACTCATTTCGATGTGGTAATATTGGTTTAGATAATTATTTAGAATAGGTGGCATATAATGGTAAGGTGAAAGGAAACCTTCATGTAGAACACCAATGTGATGTTGAACTCCTCCCTTCCAAGGCAACTAAATAGGGCACAATGTACAAAGGAGACATGAGGAGTATGGTTTGCATCTAGCCCTCATTAGATCTTTTTGTAAGATAAAATTAAATGAAAGGTAATGTGAGATAATTTAGGAAGCACATTGTAGGAGCGTAACTAAACATGTTGGAGTATAAAAGACACTAGCAATTTTGTTAAGGAATAATTTCAATAAAGTAAACATTTAAGAATAGAGAAGGCACTAGAAATTTCCATGCAACATTTCTATTGGCCACATCTAAAGATAAATATTTGCAAGATACATCAATAATACACGATATAAACCATAACCAAACTCACAAACAAGAGACAAAGAGAATTGGCTAGTATTTCCTAGTGCCAACTAAATAACCTTGTGAGTATAGATCAATGCACTTTCCTTCAAATTGTATCACTCCAAAAGATGTTTATGATTGTGCTTTCATATAGAGAATCAATTTTCAAAACTATATAATTATCTCAATGCTTGTTAGAAGAAAAATTCAAGGCTAGATTTTGTAAATCTCTTCTTTGAACATGTGGTATTTTCTCTAATTTTTTCTACAATTCTTGCAATGGTCTAAATAGGGAGTTGCAATCCTTTAACATCCTTGTTGTAGTGTATAGAAAGTTACCTTGTGAAGGGTACCATCATCCCTAGTGACTTTAGGAGACATTATACTCATGATGGTCAATGGCCTTGAAGGCTCATTGTAATGCATCATTGGAAGGACCATAGAGTGTAGGATGGAAAGTGACTTATGCCTTACAATTTGATCTAGGACCTTGTTTTGGTTTATAAATGTCTCTTGACACTTGTGTCAATGAGTGACTCCTACCTTGGGTAGTATACGTGAGAGAAATTGGATGGCGAAACATAGTTTGAGGACTGCGGTATGATGAGAATTGATATAAAGAGTTCAATGGGGTTGGTAATCCTATTACGTGCTTGATCTTGTCTAGACTTGCGTTGACAGTTGTAATATGTTTCTTAATCTTACCTTATCTTGCGTCTCTCATTCTTGGCGATGGCTTATGTATGCTCGGGTTGTATGCCAAGGCCACACACGCCTACACCGAACCTTCTTATAAGAATTAAAATTATTTTGGCTTAGAAAGAACTAATGAGAATTGATATTAGAGTTGACACACAATTTGAAGGCGAGACATATAATAAGTCTTCTCAAAATATGAGTTATGGGCCCTAACAATTGTAATGGTGCTTCCAAAACCACAACATCTCTTGATTACGAGATGCAATGTATGTGAATGTAAAATAGTTAGTTGTATGTCGTTTGGACAAATGTAAACTGTGAAACTTGGTGTGTATGTGAGACCTATACTTGTATTTGGTGACTATGGTAGCAATAGTAAATGTGGTTTTTAAAAAAATATTCGGTATTTTTACTGTTGTATTTGGGTGTGAAAATTATGTGCATGCCAATATTCCCATAAAACCCTTCAATAGACTTCAAACAAATCCAAGTATGGTGCAAAGAAATACAACCTCAATATAATCAAATAGATCCATTCAAGATATTTGTGTAAATAGAGTTCCTAATAATACATACTAAGCAAAATCAATAATGTAATTTCCTTCTTATAACAAACTATATACCTCTCTAATGTGTCATTATTCAAATAATGCATAACAATAAAAGGAAACTCAAGATACGACCCCTCCTTAGGGTTGTCCAGATCTGTAAAGATACAAACTAAACCTTGATTGCATTTAAATAAAATAAAATTAGGAGTCTGAAGAAAAACCCCAAACCAAGTACAATCCATTCATATCTTGTATACTTGGAATGAGCTTAAAACAAAGAAATAAAAGCAACATCATCCAAACCTCGAGGTATATTCACCCAAAAAAATATTCCATCATGACATCAACCATGAAATTGTATTATATCATTCCAAAAAACAAATGATATCTATCAATAAAATAGAAATATCAAAACCCATCTCAGAGATAGAAAAATCCATATATAGCTAATGAGACCATATTAAAGCCACAAAGCTCGCCCATAGTTCTTACACATCACTACACAATAATGAGATTGGAAGATTAAATCCATCCTCCTACTAAGACTATAAAGGTGAAGAGTTTCAATTTAATGATGATGAAGTAAAACATTTTAGATCAACCTTCCTATAGTTTGATATAGCTTGAAATAAGCATATGGCTCAAAACTATGCAAAAGATTTGCACGATTATCATCAAAACTCCTAACATGAAGAAAAATGTTAGAATATGCAAAGAGAAGAAAGAATACATAAGGCAAAAACTGCACTTGTCTAAATGATATAGGCAGAGGTTTATTTATAATATGGAGGTGGTTCTGAACAGTTACACAAACGAATGCAACTACATAAGCTGTTTAATATGCTATATAAGCATCGTCATTTTAACACCCCCTCTTGATGACTAAATCGGAAACAAGACAAAGTTTGTCCTGAAATTTTACAAATTTCCTAAAGCCCATATGTTTAGTCATTACATTTACTGATTGTGCCATAAGTTGTACTTTAAAATCAATGATCCTTAAGCGTGATGCGGTTGTCGAATGAAGACGAACATGCAAAACAAAAATCTAGTCCCATGAACAAAATATATGGCAAGTGGTCCTTTGGTTCTCTGTTATGTGATTCATTGACCGGTGATGAATCACCAATGGTGAGAGTGTCGGCCCCATCTCCTAGAGTCTTGAAATCGGAACCTCGAAGATGTGGAATAAAAAATCTATTCCAGGCTTGTGTAGCCTGCTGAAGTCTGTACAAAGACTCAATTATCCTATGATCAAAGTCACCTCGATCACGTCCTTGCACCACCATGTAGTGCTCATCCAACTTTTTCAAGAAGAGGAATGTGACCATCTGTGCAGGAGTTAGAACCAACTCCTCAATAGTAGGAGAAATAACCATCTCCGTCTTAAAAAATCTATTCCAGGCTTGTGTAGCCTGCTGGAGTCTGTACAAAGACTCAATTATCCTATGATCAAAGTCACCTCGATCACGTCCTTGCACCACCATGTAGTGCTTATCCAAATTTTTTAAGAAGAGGAACGTGACCATCTGTGCAGGAGTTAGAACCAACTCCTCAATAGTAGGAGAAATAACCATCTCCATCTTATCTATTTGCTCATCTATCCCCCTTTGTTGGGAAAGATCATTCACAACACAATGAGCAAACTGGTCATGCTCTACTGTCCTTCGAGCAAGGACCTCTGAGTGAGTGGCTGGGCATGCCATCTCACCATGTACTATCAATGCATCTAGAATAGTGGAGTCTCCGTCCATAACAAATTGTTCTTCAGAATGAGGAAATCCATCCTCCCAAGGCATGTCCGCCTCCCGTACACCTAGTATAGTGGATATTCCCTCCACAATAGGTGCATGTAGGTTGACTGTATCCAAGTCAATGATTTGTGAGGAATGGCTTCCTCCCAAGGTATGTGCAACTTCCGCACATCCCGAATGGTGGAGCTGTCCTCCACTCGTGCATTCATGTTGATTGCGAAATGGATCAACAAGCCGATCTTCGACCACCTTCCCCAATACCAAGGGAAATTATCCATCTCTGTTTCGCATCGAGACAACACACTTCTTTCCACAGAAATCCACATAAATATTGGGATTTTCAATCAATTGACAAATAGATAGAAGATTCTTTTGTAAAGAAGGTACATATCTAACATTCCGTACCAACAATCTATGAGCATTATTCAATACAATGCATATATCTCCTATCCCTTCTACATGCAAGTGATTCTCCATCGGCCTAGTACTACCGATTCAAAACATATATTTACAGTAAATGAAACATACCAGTCCTACGACATGAAAGGTGTGCAGAGCGCACGAGTCAATAATCCAAAGAACTCGTACCACTATCATTCGAGCATGATGTCGTAAGACAATAAAGAGCATGCCCATCATCCGAATCCCTTTCTTTCGCAACCGCGGCTGCCACATGTTCCTCATTACATGGCTTTTTGTTACGCTTGAAAGATCATACATCCACTTCCGCAATCCTTCTTGAGGTGCCCAATCTTGTGTGATAATAGCGTGTGACGTCGATACCGAGTGGAAGATTGACTAGATTGGACGTGTCCACTTTCCCTTTCGACTTAGTGACAAGAGCACTCTCCGAATGGTCACAATTTGATTCGCTTGAAGTTGTCTCCGTTCCTTTCGCAAAGTAGGAACTCACCTTGTCAAACGTGAGTGTTTGAATTTCAGCCATTAAATGGAGTGCCTCCACAAATGACTCATACGAAGAAGGTAAGCTGTTCAAAACCAGAGCCACCATATCATCGTCGTCCACCTTTTTATTGATGGAAGATAACTGGTCTTGGAGCTCTTTCATTGAAGTAGGTGCTCAGATAGCGATCCACCTTCTTGTAACTTTATGGAAAAGAGCATATTTTTAGGTATAAAACCCGACTTTCTCTCGACGTCGATATTTATCCCTCGTAGATGGTCCACAACATGCTTGCCCACGGTGGCATTCCGCACTTCCGGTATCAAATCATCCAACACCGATAACTTGAGAAGCAATAATACTTCCTTATGACGTTTGTCATAATCCTCGAAGTTAAATCACTGGTCGATTTTCCTCCCCTTGATTATTTTATCACAATCACGAAATTCGCAACCGTTAAAATCTTATGGCTCCATACATTGAAATTAGTGCCCGTTAATTTTTGTGTCTCCGGCAACGTCAAGTGTGATATATTTGCCATTTTATTATTCCAAAGTAACGGAAAATAATAAAATAATAACTTTGCCTCACACTTAATAAAATATCCAATTTTCCAGCAAATATATTTAATTATTTTAATTTCTCCACCAAATAAACAAAAATACTTTATGTTTTATGCATATACGTGGCAGCAGAGAAATATTACAACACAAAACCAGGACTTTGTTGTTCGCAAGTTTTACCTCTGCCACGATTTTTCTTCTGGTTCTGCCACGATTTTGCTCTGGTTGCCCACGTTTTTCTGGTTACTTTGTTGTTTGCGTTTGCTGCTCACGTTTGCTCTTTGTTCACATTTTCTACCTCCAGCGAAGTCAGCCCTAGGTCTTACGTGTATTCCTCCAGCGAAGTCTGCCCTGGATCTCACGTATTCCTCCAGCGAAGTCTGTCCCACGTTTTTCTCTGTCCCACGTTGTATTTGCTTGCGACTGTATTTCCGTCGAAAAAACGTGACTTTGTGATACGAAAAACATGACTGTAATACGTGACAGGAGAGACTCACGACTTCAAACTTCTTCTCTACAGTTCGTACCCATGTCGGGGCTTCCTCGAACCTCATGCAACACTCCGTGCTCGTCCAAGAGCTTCCTCGGGCAAGTCGCTCTGATACCAATGTTAGAATATGCAAAGAGAAGAAAGAATACGAGAAGGCAAAAACTACATTGTACAAATGATACAGCAGAGGTTTATTTATAATATGGAGGTGGTTACAATCTAGTTACATAGTTAACTACATAATTGTCAAATAGGCTATATAAGCATCGTCATTTTAACAAAAAAACATTAAAAACAATGCCTCCAACAAAAAAAAACCACCTTAAAATTCTCCATGGTTCTATTCACCAAGTAAAATATCTTTAAATAACATGCAAGACAATCATCTCTTCAAGCTCAAAATAAAAACATGGTTAAGAGTTAGTAAAAATATAACCCATGATATTACTTACTTATAGTCCAAAAATGAAGGGCACTATTAAAAAATAAGCCACGTAAAGTTATTTACAAATTTGTTTTCCATACTTCCACCAAATTGAAGTGCTCAAACAAACTCAAATACCTAACTCTTTATTTTTGAAATATTTCATTCAAAGCAAACTAAAATGCAAATCACTATTAAAATATTTTCTAAGTACGAGACTAGGGATTCAAATGAACAAAAATGGTCTAATTCCATTCAAAATTTAATTTATGTTAACATATGCAAAGAGAGGAAAGAATTCAAGAGAAGACAAACTACACTTGCATCGAATGACCCAGAAAGATTCTATTTATTATATGAGGAGTAGTTACATTTAGTTACATTTGGTTTTGGTTACAACCTCTACAACTTCCTAGAATTGAATGGTTCATTATATATTCAACACCCCCTCTTAATGACTAAACTGGAAAAAATACTAAGTTTTTCCCGAAAATTTACAAATGTCCTAAAACCCATATGTTTAGTCATAAGATCTACAAATTGTGCCATAGGTTGTACTTAAAATTAATAGTCCATGATTGTGTTGCGGTTGTCAAATGGAGAAGAACAAAAAAACAAAAATATGGTCGCGTGAACAAAGGCTATGACAAGTGGTCCACTAGTTCTTTGTTACGTGATTCATTGACCAATGATAAATTACCAATGGTTGAGAGTGTCAACACCATCTTCAAAGTGTTGGAATCAAAACCTCAGACAGGTGGATTGAAAAATTTGTTTCTTTGGAGTGCAGACAGAGACTCGGTTATCCCTACAATTGAAGTCATCTCGATCATGTCCGCAACACCATGTAGTGCTCATCCAACTTTCTCAATAAGAGAAATGTGACCATTTGTGCAATAGAACTTAGAGCCAACTCCACAATAGTAGGAGAAATAACCATCTCCATCTCATACGTGTTAGAAAGTGGGAGAAATAACCATCTCCGTCTCATCCATCTCAACAGTGGGAGAAATAACCATCTCTCGCAGTAGTAGGAGTGAGAACCAACTCCTCATCTATTTTCTCATCTATCCCCCATATTGGGAAAGATCTTTCACAACACAATGAGCAAATTGTTCATGCTCTATTGTCCTTCGAGAAAGTACCTCTAAGTGAGCGGCTTGGCATGCCAAATCACCATACACTGTCAATGCATATGGAATAGTGGAGTCTCCATCCTCAACAAACTGTTCTTCAAAATGAGGAAATCCATCCTCCCAAGGCATGTCCGCCTCTCGTACATATTGTGTAGTGGATACTCCCTCCATAATAAGTGCATGTAGATTGATTGTATCCAAGTCAACATATTTGAGAGGAATGACTTCCTCCCAAGGCATTAAAACCTCATACACATACTATATGGTGGAGTTGTCCTCCACACGTGCATTCATGTTGATCGTAGTAGGATCAACAATCCGATACTAACCACCTTCCGCAATACCAACAAAAATTATCGTATTTGTTTCATATTAGAAACAATACACTTCTTCCCATAGAAATCCAAAGAAATATTGGGATTTTTAGTTAATTGAAGAATAAATAGAAGATTCTTTTGTAAAGAAGGTACATACCTAACATTTGGTTTATGAGCATTATTCAATACAATGCATATATCTCTCATCTCTTCTTCTAATGCAAGTGATTCTCCATCGCTAATATTGTTGATTCAAAACATATATTTGCAGTGTATGAAACATACCAATCCTGCGACATGAAAAGTGTGTGGATGCACTAGATTCAATGATCCAACAACTAGTACCACTGTCATGCGAGCACGATGTTGTAAGACAATAAAGAGCATGCTTTTCATCTGAATCCCATTCTTCTGCAACTAGTGCCACATGTTCCTCATCACATGGCTTTTTATTCTTTTGCGAAAGATCACACTCCCACTTCCGAAAATCCTTCTTAAGGTGCCCATCCTTGTAATAGTAATAACATGTGACTTGATACCGAGTGGAAGACCCACGAATGACGTTTCCACTTTCCTTTTCACCGAGTGATAAGAACACTCTCCGATTGGTCAAAATTAGATTGCTTGAATTTGTCTCTCGCTCCTTTTGCAACAAGCATAGAGTCACCTTGTCAAACGTGAGTGTTTGAATTTCAGCTATTAAATGGAGTGCCTCCACAAATGACTCATACGAAGAAGGTAAGTTATTCGAACTAGAGCCACCATATTGTCATCATCCACCTTTTTGTTGATGGAAGATAGATGGTCTCGAGAGGTTTTCATCCGAAGTAGGTTCTCGTGCAACGATCCACATTCTTGTAATTTTATGGAAAATAGCATATTCTTAAGGTATAAACCCGACTATTTTCTCGATCCCGATATTTATCCCTTAGATTGGCCCATAATATGCTTGACATAATGACATTCCGCACTTCCGGTATAATATCATTTGACATTGATAACTTGAGGAGAAATAACGCCTCCTTATGACGTTTTCATAATACACGAAGTTCGTCGTTGGTCGAATTTCACTACTCATGATTATTTTATCACAATCATGAAACTCTGCAAGCGTTAAAATCTTATGGCTCCATACATTGAAATTAGTGCCCGTTAATTTTTGTGTTTCTGGCAAAGTCAAGTGTGAAATATTTGCCATTTTATTATTCCAAAGTAATGAAAATAATAAAATAAATTTTTGCCCAGAGTTAATAAAACAATATTAGTTTTTCCAAAAATGGTATTGAAATTAATTACTCCAGCAAATAATATGAATATTAATCAACCCTCGAACTTCTGCTATCCTCACGAATGGAGAAAGAAATATTTATTTTGTCCTCATTTTTAGAGAATACCCTCACGATTATGCCCTTGTCATGCCCTAGCAACTGCTGGCTTTTCATAATTTCAATGGTGATGTTGCGACTGTTATACTGAACTACGACGTCATGAATATTCCTCCACAAATTTGCCCACAATTTCTCCTTCACACGACCGTATCTGCCACAAATTGGGTTGAATATGACTCTGTTGGCCCATAGGATTTGCGATAGGAATCTGAGAGGATTTGCGATTGGGTTCCAACACGTCTTTCTCTTCCCAGTGGTCGTTTACCCTTCTATCGCCACGAACCACTATTGTTAAAAAATGACTGTGTATTTTCTCACAGCCTAGACCGGTATGAAAACTACCTTCGAATGGTTTTCTGAATGTCTCTTGTTGCGCGAATGGAAGAATTTCTTCCTTTTCTGCCCTAACATATGGTATTTTTCTCCAAATACCTTCTCGTTTTACCAAATTCGTGCCCTGTTAGGGCTTCCTCAAATTTCCAGTTCGTGCCTCTTGGAGGCTTCCTCGAACTGCAACCTTGGACACTCTGATACCAATGCTAGCATATGCAAAGAGAAGAAAGAATTCAGAGAAGGAAAACTGCACTACATCAAATGACTTAGGAAGATTCAATTTATTATAAGAGTAGTTACATTTAGTTTTTGGTTACAACCTCTACAATTGCCTAGAACTGAATGGTTCATTTATATTCAACAATTTAGAACCACCCATAAAGTATTGAAGTGGATAATAATATGTCACTATCCAAAAAAATGATAACATTGCAATTGAAAAATTACTTTTGACCATTGTTTATAGTAAAAGGATTATATATCTTTCAAAATTTATGATCAAACTCCCAACAACCTCTTTCAAACTCCAGGGAGCTAGGGGTTAGGTCCCAATGAAAAATAAGTTCTTGGATCTCCCAATATTAAGACCAAACAAATAAAACCGAGAAAAATCAATGCAAAGTATTCGAAGTAGCTTGAACTGAAAAAATAACCAAAAATGTGAGTTTTGTTTGCAAGTAGTGGTTAAACTCAAACTTAAACTAATCCATCACTAAGCTCTTTTATATCTTAACTAGATCACAAAAAAGGGATGAAAAAAATATGATAAAGCTTTCTTAAATGTGGAAAATAGTAATGGCGAGCTAGACATAAAAGGCCCCATTACTATCATGTGATATGATCGAGACTGGATGGGCATTATCTACCAACTTCAAGTACATTATCATAACCCCATAGCTCATCAAATAACCCTAGCTACCTCAAACCATGTGTTGTGATCTTTAACTACTTGTCTAGGGTTAGAGAGTGTCACATCTTGCATTTTCATTTCATGTAGTCACAAAAATTAAGTCATTAATGTGGAGTGGATCACGAAGACAAGGGGATTGGAAGCGTTACTTGGAGGGTGTCGCATTAGCAATAGCAATACGCATGTTTACCCTGAAAAGGATAAACATACTTATGCGTAGTTGAGAAACCAACTATGTAACGATGTTTGTCACCCAAGCACTCGTGAGACACTTTACGCTAATTCCTTATTTTGTTTGTGTGTTTGTTTGAGTTACTTACCTTGTTGATTTTTATGATTTCGATGTTTGGATATTTTGTTTGGTTTTTGTACCTGCACAAATAATTTGGTTCATCTTCTTGGAATCAATGATTTGCAAGAATGATTGCATCTATACATAGTGTAATGTATTACTTCATTATGTGAAAATAATGATGAATGTGGAAGTTACTAACTCCTTTTTGACATTATAATGATCATTGGTTATACAACAATAAGATGGTCTTCAATTGGAACGGGTAAAATTTTAAGTTTGATTATGTCAAGGTAAAGGTAAAGGTATATCCAATTATTTCGTAATAAAACATCCAAGCAGAGAGAGATGTATATCCATGCTAGTTACGTGAGAACTCGACCATTTACAATATCATTTTTATCTTACGAGATAGATAACATGATGGATTAATTATTACGAGGATTTAATTGGAATGTTCACATGCATGCTCGTCATGTGATACATTGTTTATCTGATTGTAAACATTGATTTAATGTATATCCAAATTTAGAATATCTAATCTTTATCAAGTGAACTATTATTTCGCGAAGTTGGAAATGGTAGTTGGCCAATTATATCATTATGAAATTATAGTAATACTTTTGAATAAGGAATTATTCTTAACAAGTTTAATACATACTTTATTTGAATAAATTCTTATGAGTTGTAATAATGTTGTACGTTGTTTTCAAATGTCAGTTGTACTTGATAATGATTAAGAATTGTACTTGATTGATTAAATATACATTATGACAATATTTAATTAATATCCTTAAATGACAACTATTACAATCTTAATCATGACTTCATCATTTAAATGAATCAATCAATGGAGTTAAAACAAATAATGTTTTTTTGGGACACCGATGTACAAGAGTCAGGAAATAAGTGAATTTCTTTGACTTGATCAAAAGTGATTAAGTAAATAATACATAGATGACTAATTATACCTTCATGATAATAACTTGTTTAATGATATGATGATGATAAAGTATGAAAGTACAATGTTTTAATAAGATATTATATGAAATGAGATTGTAGCATTTCGGACTATTGTTGTTATTACAACTTACTCAAATGCTTAAAATGATTATATATCTTTTTAAGAGGTATTTAACGTTAGATATTGGTAAGGTGAAAGTACAACATTATCTAAACATGATTGGGTTGATTTCCTAAACTTAATGAGATGATTAAACTAAACCTAGTATTAACAAAGGATGTTGTAAAGTGACACTTTGAGTTTTGAAACTTAGAACGACTATAATTAACGAGTTACTAATGAATCGTTGTTAAACATTTAACTTGATAAAAAATCTTAACGGTGGAAATACTTTATAATTATCTTACATATCAAGTAGTCATAAACTCTAAGTTGCGCACCACAAAATTATTGTAATATATCCATACCATCTTAGGATGACTATGTGAAGGGTAGTGATTAATTCTTGATGAGAGTCAAAAGTAATCATTATCTTTCCCATAGGGGTCCTAAGTCTGGGACTATTAGCGTGCACTCAAGTCGAGAGGTGAGACATAGATTTTAGGCCTCCTTAATACGTGAGCATAAAACATTTAACTAATAAGATGAGATTTAGATAATTGTGTGGTGATGGGACAAGTTTCGTGTGACTTGTGTGTGGTCACAAAACTAAGCATGCAAATAATATCTTGAAATATTTGGCCTAAGTAGTGTACTAGCTGAATTCACTATTAGTTCACCGAGTTCTTAATCAATAGCTTGGGATGCTAGATGAAACTCAACAAGCTGATTTTCGTGTAGACACTTCAGAAGCGCATCAGTTCACAAACCTAAAAGAATAGGTTGACCAATTACATAGATGATATGCATACTTGGAAGAGTAATGATAAAGGGGATTAGATATATCGATTGAGGAAAATTTTAGTGGTGAATATTCGTAAACTCACGAATATTAGGGGTTTTGAAAATGGGAAATGAATTTTTTTAGCAGTCAACTACCGCTCGGTTTGCCTACTATTTACACTTAAAAAAACTTATGCATGTATTTTTCCAACGTTTCGAATCAAATTGCACTCATATTCACTGAGGCATAATACATGTGGTGCAGGGGGTTGCGTAAGGGGGTACCTCCTTGAAGCCACATTTTATATGTATTTATTCCTTTTTCGGTACATCGACGACTGTCCAAACTTGTTGTCATACACGTCGACGGCCATGAAAGGGACGCACTTCTTTCTCTATTAAATGAATGCTCTTGCTATAGGGATGTTCGTCTAATAAAGAAGAGATGATTGTCTAATGAAGTATGTGGAATAGAGATCATATGGTTGTCCAACGATGTACAAATAGTAGAGAAGAAGCATCCATCTAACACAGTCCATCTAATACAATAGAGACCACCGTCCAACCTATTTTAGGTATAGATAGACAGACTTCCAATATTATCCGTCTAATACTGAGTAGAGACAAGCTGTCCAACCAATTTTAGGTATATATAGACAGGACTTCAAGTACTTTTTGTCTAACATGGGAGAGATGGTTGTCCAACCTAGTCCATCTAACCTCAAAAGGAAAAACCAATGACTCACTCATTTGACTATAACACCCCTCTAACCATGCAAAATCTAGGAAAACTACAACTGCCAAATCAGCTTTGCCATGAAACATTTTTGTATATATTTTTATTATTATTGGTAAATGGTTTTGAAGGGACCATACCTTATAGTACAAAAAGGCTCGAAGCCGGGATATACGGTTGGAGTATAGTGGTTTTTTATAAGTGCGGGCCACACCCCATCAACAAAAGCCTAAGAATAACTAGATATTATGATAAAGACAAAGGAAGGGTCCGAGTGCCTACAAGAATCCCAACAACAGACACAAAACAACAAAACCACAACACCAAAACTGCCCCAAAACAAAAGCAAAGACTAATTAAGAGACTTGTTAAAAAAATTGAATAATTTTCAGGGCCTTATAGAGGTTGATGGCAGTTTACAAATCCTCATCCTGGATGCTCTCAACAACAATATTCTTCTTGATTCTTCCATTCTTCCAGGCTGCCCTGAGATACCACTAGCATCACAAATCTGCTTGACATGGATTTCAATGAAATCAAGCACATATGGTTGATTTGCTTGTTCTCAACATGTTGAACTTTTTCCTCCTAAGGCATTGAGTTGGTTGGTTAGAGTTTTAATTCTCTCTTCCAATCTTGAAAGAGTGGAGGGGTCCAAATTGTCCTTGTTACCTTCCTTAAGAAGGAAGTCCACATTGTATTCTATACCTTTTAGAGCCTCGACCCTGCTGCTTCAATTGAGTTGTTAAAAAGCACTTGCAAGAGGGTCAAGAGAAGAATGATTGATAGCCATAAGATTTTTGGCTCCCACAATTCCTTTTCCCTTCTTCATGTTTCCACACGCATGACTCTTTTAGCGGGGGGATCAGAGGTGGGTGGCCTGAAGTTGGGGTTTTGGAACGGATCTTGGGTTATTGAGGAGGGGGTAGAGGGGGGATAAGATCATTGGCCACCACATCAAGGAAGTACTAGTGTGCAGAAGGAAGATCACTCCTTGATGAAGAGGGAGACTCCTCAAATGGGCTTGAACATCACACACCGATTTCTCAAGAGAATGTAGAATATAGTAAGACAAAATGACCTTGGAAGCATGCCTAAAATGGTTTAGAAGAACCAATTGATGGAGTGGTAGGGTAGAAAAAGTGTACTTCTAAGGTGAGGTGATATACCACATAACCATTTTAGATACCTCACCATATGAGGGGGATAAACGAGTAGAGAATACAAGACTTCCCAATATGCAGATCTTCATCTCCCTCCACAAATCATTTCTCAACGTCCTTGTCAAATTTGTTGTGATAGAACTTAACCCCTTCCATACTCAGACTAGTGATGAAAGAGATCAGGATCTTGGTGATGGTAAATTCTTTTCCCTTGAAAGTGATCACCTTGTCTTTCCATTTGCGGGTGAAAGTGAGAGAGATGTGCACATCGTGACCTCTTATTCTTTGCATAAAATCTATGAATCCATCCACATTTAAGATCTACCATAATTCAACATTTTGTTTCTAGGATGGATCACATATATGCTCCACTCTACAAGGAGGTCCTCCCATTTTGAAATTGGAAATCACAGACAGAGAAAAAATAACCTAGTCATAGTTAGGGTGTGGCCCTTCAATAACAATGATTCCTAAGTCCAAAAGAAGAATATCAAAATAGAGGACTTGTAGAGCATCTGACACTTTCCACCAACATTGCACAAACTTCTTAATTGCACTTCTATCAAAGCCAAGGAACAATAAACAATGAAAAAGGATCCGTTTGGAAGAGATAACTCTTGAAAGTTGGGAGTACCAAAAATCCTTCCTCCACACATGCCAAATCCACCAACTTAGAATGATTAAAAGATAGGTGGCCTTGGCTTCTTTAAAAATGATGGCTCTTTTGTTGCGAGAGAGATATCCTCATAATCATGCCAAAATTTTAATTTATTATTAATGATTCCATCATTAGCAAGTGCGTTAGTTACACTATTCCCCTCTCTATAAACATGGTGAATATTTAAATTATTGAAACCTTTACAAAGGACTTTAGATTCATTCATAAAATCTTTGATGGTCTAGTTAGGGGTTAAGAGCTTGTAAGGTTGTTTATAATGTTTAAAGAGTATCCCTAAATAATCAAATTGCTCACCTTGAGATCCCTGGTAGTTCTCGATTCCCAGAGAGGTGGGAAAACCTCAGCATATAGTGGTTTGATTATTTCCCATAGGATCTACATATGTAGAAATGAGGTGTCCATGATGGTTTCTAATTAGACCCCCACCCCTAGTTGCACTTGGGTTACCCTTAGAGGCCCCATCAAAGTTCAATTTGTACCATCCATCCTTTGGGGGAATCCATTAAATAAGAGTCATGTCAATGTTGGGAGAAAGAATTTGACCTTGTTGAATTTCAATATTCCAGTACTTAAGAACCTTTCCTCTTCCTTGGGATACTTAGCATTCTTGGGAGGCTTAAATTTTAATTTTTTCCTTTTCTATGCAACCATGATTTCATTAAGGAGCCTTTTGATGGATTTTCTAGTATCTTTGAAAATGAGAGAATTGCGAGCCTTCCAGATTCTCTAGATAGTGTGTGGAAAAATAATCCTCCAAAACCTCTTGAGCAATCCATGTTTGAAAGGAAGACTATCAAATGTTCTAGGCATGAACAATATCATTCGAAATGACCTTTCTATGCTAAATCTAGTAAATATAATCTTTTAAAAAACAAAAACAACATGACAAAGGCAATACAAGAGAAGGTGATGGATAGTCTCATTCTCTCTTTTACATTGGTAGCACCTATTGGGCATGGTGGATCCCCTCTTAATGAGGTTATAAATGGTAAGGATACTCTTGTTCAAAACCAACCAGAGGAAATGATTGATTTTGGGAGTGAGTTCTTTAAACCAAATCTTTCTCCAAGGAAAGGAACAAGGAGTTTCCTCAGCATAAACTTGGTACCCGGTTCTCACCAAGTAATATCCATCAAAGGAATGGGACCAAATAAACTCATATTTAGTTTGTATCTAGCTGATTGGGATTTGGATGAGAATGTTTTACAAATCCATAATGAGATCTTTATGATTAGAAATAATAGAGTTTAAAGTCTTCCATTGAGGTCTTCCATCAATACTACAGATGTAGTCACTGACCTTTTGCCCAATAGCCATTGAAAATTTGTTTTGAGTTCTCCTAGTGAAAATTGTTTATGAGATTATGGAAATATGCCCAACTATCTTCCCGAATAGGATATCCTCTCCATTTCCTAGATTCCATTTACAACCAACCTCTAAATATTTTCTAGTCTTAACCAGATTTTTCCAAAAATAGAGCCACTGGGATTAGTATCATTCTTAAGAAAATCTTGGGCTTTACCTTGATCAAGATATTTGGCTATGATAAGGTCAGTCCAAGGGTGGTCATCCTTGAGTAGCCTCCAACTCATTTTGGAGACAAGGGAAACATTCATTGTTTTGATATTTTTGATCCTAATCCACCCACTCTTTTGCTGGTGCAAGCCTTATCCCAAGCCACTAGATGGAATCTATTTTTCTCCTTAGTTCCCATCCACAAGAAGTTATTTTGAATTATCTCAATCCTATTAATAACATTAGTAGGAATAAAGAAAAGAGACATGATGTAGATAGGAAGGTTTTGTAATGTGCTCTTAATAAGAAAATTTTACTTACACTAGAGAGAATAGCCCCCTTCTAACAAAAAAACTTCCTTTGGAACCTTTCAAGAAAAGAATTCCAAACACTCATGGAGACTTTGTTAGTGACAAGAGGAAGACCAAGATAAGTGGTGGGGAGAGAATTAATTTCACAACCCAAGATCTTAGCAATTTTCCTTTCCTTCTAGAGGAGTACTGAAAAAATAGAGAGAAATTTTGTCAAAATTAATTTGCTAACCGAAGCCTCCTCATAAGTTTTGAGTATAGTCTTCATCATCTTAGCTTTCCAAAAAGAGAGGCAAGAAGAAGAAGAATAGTGTCATCAACAAATTGTTGGTGAGAAACAATGATCTCCAAAGAAGTGTGTTTAATCCATTGAGTTAGCTCAAGAAATAGCTCTAGAAATGGTGTAGCTTAGACTATCTTCCATAATGATGAAGAGGAGGGAAGAAATGGGATCTCCTTGAATACCTTTATTTATTAAAAAGAATCCCACAGAGGTTCCGTTGATAACCACAAAGAATCTGGGAGTTGAAATACAAGATCTAATAATTTTTCTAAAATGAGCATGAAACCCAATTTTTCCATCACTTTATCAAGGAAAAGCCAAGAAACTCTGTCGAAGGCTTTATTCATGTCCAGCTTTAAGACCATGCCTTTTTTTTTCTTTTCTCCATAGAATGGATGGTTTCATGAACCATCACAACACCATCCTGTATAAGCCTACCCTTGACAAAACCCCATGCTGTTTGGAGATAAGTTGAGGGAGAAAGTGGTTGGAGTCTAATGGTTAGAATCTTAGTGAAGATATTATAGAGGACATTCATGAGGCTAATAGGTTTGAAATGCTTGAAATCCTTAGCCCCCAGTTTCTTAGGAGCTAGAATAATGAAAGTGTTATTAATCTCTTTCAGAAGTCTCCCTGTCCTATAGAATTCATTAGCTACTTTCAGAATATCTTCAGAGTAGATATCCCAAAATTTGGTAAAAATTTGTAGAGAATTCATCCAGACCAAGGGATTTGTCCCCTTCCATAGAGAACACCTCCTTTTGCAATTCCTCTAATGTGGCAGGTTTGCTAAGAATATTGAAATCTTATGGAGCCAAAAGATCATTAGGAATAGAATCCAACAAAGTACTCACTTGCCTCCGAGGAAAAGAGGAGTTATCATTTAAGAGATTCTTATAGAAAACTGAGAGCTTCCTCCTTGATAATGTTTTGATTTGAAGTAATAGAACCATCAGGAAGGGAGACTTCGAAATTATTTTTGAGCCTTATGTTTGAGAGTTTTCATATGAAAAAACTTGGTATTTTTTCGCCATCCTTGAGCCACACAACCCTAGATTTATGCCTCTAGAAAGTTTCTTCTTTAGCACAGAGATTGTGAAAATCAGACAAGAGAATTTTTTCCCGATTATAATCTTCATGAGACATACCAACCGCTAAACTATTTTTTCCAAAGCTTCAAGCTCCTCCTTTACCTACTTTTTTAAATGAAGACATTTCCAAAGACTTTCTTATTCCAAGTCCTAAATTTCTTTTTTAAATTTTTGAGCTTTTGATGATTTTGAATTGTGTTGTACCTTCCACTTCTAGATCCCACCATTCCTTGATTTTTCCTTAATGTATGGGTGGTCAATCCAAATTTTCTCAAACTTAAAATAAGAGTGAGTGGGATTTTTAGTATTAAGCATATTCAACACAATAGGATTATGATCCAAGCCTATCCTAGGGAGAGAGGAAAGGTGAAAGCTTTGAGATAAGATCCAATCATAGAGATAATATCCCGATCAAGTCAAACTTGAATGATCTCATCCCCAAGTTCTCTTATTAGACCAAGTATAAGGATTTCCATGAAGCTCCAGATCAAAGAGATTAGAATGAGAAATGAAATCTTCTAAATCATCCATCCCGGAGTATGATCAAAATAACCACCTTTATTTTCAGTAGTAGAAAGGGGAGTATTGAAATCTCCCATGACCATCCAATCTAGTTCTCATAGTTAGCCTGAATTTTTTTGAGATCTTTCCAAAGTTGTCTTCTACCATGAAGAGTATTAGGGGAAGATATAACCTAAGAGGATCCAACTAATAGAACTGTCATGAGTGTGAAAAAAAACAACAAGGTGAGAAGGAGAGGAGTAAACCAACTTACCCAAGATTAAGGTTGGGTCCCAAAGGACAACGATACCACCAGAAGCCCCTCTAGAGTCAACAATAATCCATTCCACCTTTTTCCAAATATTTTTTCTACAAGTATTCATAGCTTCTAAGTTCATCTTGGTTTCTTGAATAACCATAATAGTGGGCTTGCAGTTCTTTCTTAAATCTTTAAGGGTGTGTTACTTACCACTCCCATTAAGGCCTCTAATGTTCCAAGAAATAATTTTCATTAAAAAATACGGGGAGGTGTGTACCAGATGGTCCAAAGAGGATTGGGTTCCATCCACAAGAGCTTTATTGATTTCCTTCTTTATCTGATCATTGTTTATTGGTCTTCCCTTTGTGGTATTAGCCCCCATATTGGCTTTCCTTTTAGAGGATCTAATGACCCTAGAACAAGATGTAGTCCAATTACCAGGTGAATTTTTTTTCAAAGAAAAGGCATCAGGAATGCCCTCAAGGCCTTTATATTTCTATTTTTGGCTTTTACAGTAAACTAGGTGTAAAGAGTGTTGGTACATTCCTCCAAAATGCTACTTTTCAAAGGGGTGAGCTCTCCCTCCTCTTTTTTGGGCTAGGAGTCTTCTGCAAGCCTTTAATAATCATCTTCAAGGAGGCAAGGGTGAATATATAGCCTTGCTATTTATCTATTGTTCTGAAGCTGTTAGGGGTATGCTTACTTCAACACCTCCATTAAGCTCGAGTGTAGTATATTAACTTGTAAAGGATTCTCATAACCGTTGTCCCTTTGATGCTATAATTTGAGGTGATTTAGATCCCAACATGTTTGTTGAATCAACAACTTTGTATGTTGTTTTGTGTTCTCCTCCATTAGAAGGTTGTTCAAAATTGTTAAAGGATTTTTGTGTAGGTCCTTTGTCAAATAATCCTTCTCAATAGCAACCGAGTCTTCAATTGTGACTTTTGGAAGAATATAATGAGAATAATAATGCAAAGGAGGGAAAGATAAAGTTGTGTTCTGCATACCATCTTCCTTTGGCTCAAATATTAGTTTAAGATGAATCTCCACCATTTGATGAACCTCATCTACCTTTAGATTGAGATCTACAAGTTTCTCCTCTTTATCTTCAATTTTGTTATTAAATCCATCGTTTTTGTCCATATTTTGAAGAGGAGTTTTAGGCACCCAAGAGAGTTCTCCAAATAGGGTTTTTTTGTGGAGTTTTAGGTTACCCACATGAACTTGATTCTAAGTAGGACAACTTCCATTTTCGCTTAGATCCATAATTCAATGTTTTTTGGGAATCTAAGCGAGGCCCATTTTTATCCTTGTTTTCCCTAGGGATTTTGGTTTCAGGACATTTCCTAGTGAAATGGCCCATCTTGTGGCATTTGGAGCATCTCATCTAAAAGTATTCATAGACAATAAAATTGTTTGAAAGGTCCCAACCTTGTTTGAAGATTAACATGATCGATAGGTTGTTATTCCATCTCGGTGGAGACATATAACCTAAAAAATCCAACCAAGTATACTTTTAGTAGAGTTGTCGGACCTATTGGAGATCTAATAGATTTGGCAATGTTCAACATGATCTCATAATCCCAAAACCGCATCGATAGGCTTGAAAGTCTACACAATAGGGGGATGAGATTGATGTTCTCCTTGAAAGGATCAAATCTAGGGTACCATCTTTTAATGAAAAGTCTTGTGTTCCCCAAAACACATAGGCCTCCCAAAGAACACAACATCAATGTCTTCTTGAAGATTAAACTTGAAAAAGAAGAAACCATTGGCCATAGAAGAAATGATCATTTCTCCCAATGGGTTCCATTTTCTAGAATCCCATTTCCTAACTACATCAATGTTAGGTCGAGGACCCAGAAACTTACCTACTAGCACCATTTGGTTCTTTTGAATCACTCTATTGAGGCAAGTCTTAGGTATTTGGATGTGGAAGATGCCTTGATCGTTCAGTAGATCTTGAAAAAAATAGATAGGGCATGGGGTTCCATCTAGTTTTTGGATATTTTCCATTATTTGGAATTTCTATTTTGGATATTCGTTACCCATTCTATAATAATTTTTTTGGTAGGGGGAGGGGGTCTTTAAAGGCACCTTGATCTAATTAAGTTTTACAACTGCACATGGTTTTTGATGTTATTAGATGGATTTTAAACTATATTACTTGTTGGATTATTATAGCTACATTATAAAATCATTGAAGACATGTAATGGGGTTAACGGTGGTTGTTTTAAAAAAATCCATTGATTTGGAGTTGTTATAACATTGGGTGTTACATTTTGGTATCAAAGTTGAAGGTTAAAACAACTCTTGGACACAATGGGTCCTTACGCTAACACTAAACTTATTTCTTCTTTAAAAATTAAATGATTAGGGCAAGAGGAAATGTTGTAAATAATCAAACGATTAGGGATGAGGCTACCACGGTTCAAAAATTGGATGAGATATTTGGCGTTATGCTAGAAAATCATAATCTTATTGTTGTTATTAAACAATGTATTCGATTGAAGATGACGACTCGAGGGAGATGAAATTGAGAAGCTTTAGGGATCGTTGAATGCAACAAATCATAATGCTTCCAATAATAATGTAAATGTAGTGGATCTTAATGCTGCAAATAATAACGTAAATGCTGGTAATAACAATGCAAATACGAAATCGGGAATCACAATGTTAATGTTGTAGATAAGAACTAGCTTGAGAACAAAGAGAACGTTTGATAGTAGAACTTTCAAATGATATTAAGTGGATCATTCCCCCAAAATTTTACGGGACAACTTAAGGTGTTAGAGCTGAGAATTGGCTCAACGAGATGGAGAAACATTTCTCCATCAACAAATGTTTAAAGGAAACTAAGACATTTTGGGCTGCATATCAACAATCAAACGAGAATTCCTCATGATGGAAAAAATGGAAGGTAGAACTGCGGGTTGATAGAGCTAACATCACCTGAGATCAATTCAAATTCTATTTTAGGTAGTGTTGGTTGCCTTAGTTGTACTAGGACCAAAAGATGTCTGAATTTTATACATTAATACATGGAAAATTGGTTGTAATAGAGTATTAGGAAAGGTTCACTAAATTGTTAAAATACATTCCTCGATCAGGGCTGATGAAAAGTTTAGAATAAGAAAGTTCATCATGGGACTTAATCTCATGATAGGTGGGGAAGTGGATGTGCATGGTCCTTTAACCATGGAGAAAAATTTCGAGAAGGTCATCCATCAAGAGAAGAAACTGCATGCTATATCTGCTCACCGTGATGATAAAAGAAAGAAAAATTACATCTCACCATCACCGATTTCACCAAAGAAAACTTGGTGGAAGAAGGTGGGCACTAAAAATAAAAATGGAAAGAAAAATACAAGAGCAAAGTTTGCTGCAAGTCACAAGAAAATAGGTAAAATAACACATCGAGTTAATGAAAACAAAACAAAGAGCCATTTTTCTTGTAATTTGAGCATACTATGCTTGGTGTAGTTTTCTTTCCATTTTTAGTTTTATTTCCCACTTTCTTCCACCAAGTTTTCTTTGGTGCAAGTGGTGATGGTGAGATGTGATTTTTCTTTCTTTTCTCATCACGATGAGCATATATAGCCGGCATCTTTGCTCTTGACGGATGACCTTCTTGAAAATTGCCTTTATGGTTGAAGGACCATGCACATCCACTTCCCGCCTATAACAAGATGAAATCCCATGTTAAAATTTCTTATTCTAAACTTTTCATCAAATTGTAATCGAGGAATGTATTTTAACAATTTTGTGACCCTTTCATAGTACTCTGTTATAACCGATTTGAGTATCTCGCGCTATTTTTTCCAAATCAAAGAAAGAAAAATTACAGCTCACCATTGCCACTTGCACCAAATAAAACTTAGTGGACGAAGGTGGAAATAAAACTAAAAATGGAAAGAAAAATACAACAAAAAAGTCTGCTAAGAATTGGCTTAGTGAGATGGAGAAATATTTCACCATCAAAACCTTTTCACAATAAACTAAAGAAGTTTGGGGTGCATATCAAATCTCAAATGATACTTCCTCATTGTGGGAAAGCTAGAAGGTAGAACTAGGGTTATATGTAGCTAACATCACTTGGGATTAGTTCAAATTATATTTTAGGCAGCATTGGTTGCCTTAGTTGTACTATGACCAAAAGATGTCTGAATTTTAGACATTAATACAAGGAAAATTGGCTATAACAGAGTATTGGGAAAGGTTCACAAAATTGTTAAAATACGTTCCTCGAGACTAGGCTGATAAAAATTTTAGAATATGAAAGTTCATCATGGGACTTAATCATGTCATAGGAGGGGAAGTGGATGTGCATGGTCCTTCAACCATGGATGAAATTTTCGAGAAGGCCATCCATCAAGAGAAGAAGTTGCAGGCTATATTTGCTCACCATGATGAGAAAAGAAAGAAAAATTATAGCTCACCTTCACTTGTTTACACCAAAGAAAACATGGTGGAAGAAGGTGGGAAGTAAAACTAAAAATGGAATACAACAACAAAGTCTACCGCAAATCACCGGGAAAATGGGAAAAATAACATATCAATCAATGAAAAAAAATAGAGGAGAAGGGGCATATATGAGGATGATGTAAGTGTGGTGGTGATCACTATGCAAACAATTTTCCTCAAATAAAAATGATAATAAACAACAACATATGATTCATGTTGCAGTGCAAAGGCAAGCAAAGTGAAAAGTAAGCCACACATGTTGAAGTATCGGGTAAGTTGTACACATTACCTGTAACTATTCTTTTTAATATTGGTGCTACTAAATGTTTTATTTCCAATAAGTTAGCTGAAAAATTAAAAAGAAAATTTGGTTATATGAAGAAATCATGGATTGTGCAATATGGGAACAATGTTGTCCACATAGTAAATAAATGCCTTTTTGCGCGCAAAGATTGGAGTTGTCCAGTTTTACAATTGAAATAGACTTGTACGTAGATAAATTATTGAAAGATAAATTAACTATAACACCAAATTTGAAGGTTTCGGACCCCAACGAAATCTTTACCGTGGTAATAGATGCCTCTGGTGAAGGTTTGGGTGGAATTATTCTTCAAAATGACCATGTGATGGCATAAAAGAGTAGAAAACTAAAGGTACATGAGCTGAACTATGTTCCCACGATCTAGAGCTTGTTCCATAGTGCACACACTTCAAGTTTGGAGGCATTACTGTTGGGAAAGACTTTTGAGCTAAAAAGAGACCATTTAGGGATAAAGTATATCTTCATGTATCCCAATTTAAACATAAAAAAACAAAAGTGGTTGGAATTCTTTTCACAATATGATTTTGATATAAGTTACATAAAAGGAAAATAAAATAGAGTGGCAGATGTACTAATTCGTCGAAAGCATGTTTCTACGATTTTTACCCTTAGAACCCAATTCAAGGATGAGGTAAAGAAATAAATGTTAACAAATTCATATTATCATCATGTTAATGTTGCGTTAGCTAGAAGATTCTAATGATAAAAGGTATGAAGGATTCAAATTTGACAATGAGGGAATCTTGAAATACAAAGGTAGAGTCTATGTACCTTCGAGAAATGAATTAAGAATAAGAGTTATGAAAGAATTTCATGATTCACCATACTCTGGGCATCCTAGAGTAACTAAAATGCTTGTTGATATAAAACAATAATATTTTTGGAAAGGAATTAAAAAAATGTGATAAAATATGTTTCTCACTATTTAGAATGTTAGCATGTAAAAGATGAACACTTGGACCCCGTTGGCTGCCAGTATCCACACAAAATTCCACACTATAAATGGAAATTAATTAGCATGGATTTCGTGTAGGGGTTTCCTATGTCGAAAAATAAGCATGACATGATATTTATAGTTGTTGAAAAGTTAACGAAAATAGATCGTCTTATAATGGGAAATCTGAAATATGATTCTCTCGTGCTTGCAAAGTGATTTTTGTATAAGATTTCCAAATTGCACGGAGTTCCGAGTTAATAATTTCAGATAGGGATCCAAGGATGACATCTAGATTCTGGAAAACCTTGAATTCAACCTTGGGAATGAAACTGAATTTTAGTTCAACATACCATCCGGAAACAAATGGTCAAACTGAACGGGTCAACCAAGTTATGGAGGATATGCTCAGGATGTATTGCATGGATCAACAATACAAATGGGAAGAATACCTTCCATTGGTTGAGTTTGCATACAATAACACCTACCATGCTTTCATTGAAAATGGATCCTTTTGAAGCATTGTATGGAAGAAGGTGTAGAACACCCATCAATTGGGATAGTATGGAAGATATAGTATTAGTGGGCCCTAAAATTAATAAAAATGGAAAAGCAATTAAATCTCATTCGTGAGCGACTAAAAGAAGCTTTTGATAGATATAAGAGCTATGTAGATCTGAAACGTATAAACATGAAATTTGAAATAGAAGATAAATTTTTCTTAAGGGTTAAGCCCAAAAATAATTCGATAACATTTGGCAAGATTGCCAAGTTGTCACCAAGATATGTTGGACCTTTTGAAGTGTTGGAAATCATAAGTTTGGTAGCAAATCATCTAGATTTGCCTCCTGCATTGTCTAAGATGCATGATGTTTTTCATATTTCTTTGCTTAAAAGTATGTTTTAGATGTAACATATGTCATTAATTGGAATGCTTTACAAGTTCGGGATTCGGGAATTGAGGTATTCGAACCAATCAAATTTATGGAAACTCGCAGATTGCACTTGAGAAATAGAGAAATCACACAATGTAAGGTCTAATGGGACCAATATTAAGAAGAAAGTGCAACTTGGGAGAATTTAGAAGAAATAAAAACAACATTTCCTTATCTGTTTCAGTCATAAAAACTGATATTTTTCAATTTATTATGTTATATTGATATTATTTTATAAATTCGATTGCTAAAATGACAAAATTCATGTCGTATTTAAGACAATATGCCAAAAGTGGATGTTTTATAAGGTTGTTGCAGCCAATAAATTGATTGCAGATAAGTTAAAAATATGGAAACATTATGAGTTTTGATAGAAATGTATGACTATTTTCCTTATATGTTTGTGATTTATTCTATTGTTGTTAATGAGTGAAATCATCAAGACGATGATTCATTAAGGGGGAATATGTCACATCCCGCATTTTCATATCATGTAGTCGTAAAAATTAAGTCATTAACATGGAGTGGATCATTAAGACAAGGGGATTGGAAGTGTTACCTGGCTAGTGTCACGCCTAGGCGTACATATATTTACCTTGAAAAGAATCAACATACTTACACGTAGTTGAGAAGTAAACCACATAACAACGATTTTCACCCAAGCACTTGTGAGACACTTTACCTTAATGTCTTATTTTTTTGCATGCTTGTTTAAGTTACTTACCTTGCCGATTTTGATGATTTCAATGTTTGGATATTTTTCTTGGTTGTTATACCTGTATTAATAATCGGTTCATCTTATTGCTAGAATCAATGATTTGCAAGAATGGTTGCATCTATACATAGTGTAATGTATTACTTTGTTATGTGAAAATAATGATGAATGTGGAAGTCAATAACTCCTTTTGACATTATAATGATCCTTGGTTATACAACGATAAGATGGTCTTTAGATATGTAAAGGTTTAAGATTGGTTCTATCAAGGTAAAGGTAAAGGTTGTCTTAGTAATTATTATTAACAATAAGGCAAATGCAATATTTTATATTGCTAGAAAAATGTTGACTCGACTATTCAATCTTTGCTTTTTTATTTAGTTGCTTACAACTTGATCATAACTTATTTAAATTATGCTATGTTGTGAATCAAAATCTGTTGATTTTAATTAGCCTTCAACCAATCGATACTCCCTTTGTAGTAGGTGATCAAGTTTAGCAATGCTAGATTCATTAGCATGGTTAGATCAAATGGATTGGATAATACTCCTTTGGTAAGTGCGATGAAATGGAAAAGTGTTAAAGGAAATATACATGGTTAATTACTAAGGATAGTAATAAGGTCTTAGACCATGTCATTGGTTTTTTATTTTTTTAACAATATGGTATTAACCATATTAGAATGGAAAAATTTGATTGTTTAATATATTTAAAGGTCGATGGATGACCCATGAAAATTAATATGGTTTTGTTTTATTAAATCTTGGATAGCTCAAGTTAAACGTCCAATTTTTTTAGGAAGTATTGGAATGACGGTGGTGGTTTAATGTTTGGCCACTATGTGGCACCCACTAAACGGAACTGAATTAAATTACTGGGGAAG
Source organism: Taxus wallichiana var. yunnanensis (assembly GCA_018340775.1). Classification (NCBI taxonomy): domain Eukaryota; kingdom Viridiplantae; phylum Streptophyta; class Pinopsida; order Cupressales; family Taxaceae; genus Taxus; species Taxus wallichiana. The sequence continues at coordinate 1,023,699,630 of CM031240.1, forward strand.
CCCTAAGCTTCCTCCGAAAGCTATCATGCATACTTGTTTTCTATTTTATTTTTGCATGTTGAAGCTTCAAGCTATTTCCTCCTCTCAAGTTTCGCATGTGGTTTTTGGATTCATTACATTGAGCTATTTTTAGAGGTATTAATGGTGGACTTAGGAGTTTATAGTCACAATTTTGTTTGGTTTATTGGGTTATCATTGCTTGAGTTTGGCTCACACTATTTGGTTTTTCTACTAGAGAGTGGAGGAATATTGCTAGAAGTTTAAAGGATTTATAGAGACTATAATGAGGCATGGCTATACTTCTTTTACCCGATTATTTATTTTGAAATAATAGAATAACTATCTGGGTGATTGTTGAGTGATTGCATGTGTTTTATGAGCTTCAAATATTGGGATTTTGAACCTGGGTTTTCTTACCTTTCTAGGTGCTTGACTATACACTTGAGAAATCTTTATTTGTGATTTTTTCTTATGAAAATTTCTTAATTGTTCTTTCAAGCTTCTAATAGTGTTGTGTATAATGATTATTTTGGGTATTGAGACCACATCTACTTGATTCATGGTCGTGTCTGGTTTAAAATAAATTGTTTTGGTTTGTGGGTTTTAACCAAGCTCGTAGGTTTGGGAGTTATTACTTTGAGAGCATGTTAATCCGAACCGCTTTGGGATCTATATGATTACATTTTTGTTTTCTCTCTCGGGAATATTGTGAATTTTAGGTCACCATATTCAAATGGGAAATGGGTCGAATCAAAACTTGTTACTTCTATTTGGGCTTAGATATTCCGCAATCTACACAAATTGAGTTTTGGGATTTGTTTTGATTGTTATTATTCGAGTAATCCTACTCGAATGGCTTGTGAGAAAATTGATCTTAGATGTGTGCTAAATGGTTTTCATGGTTTTCTTATATTGGTTTCTTCTCCATGTGACATCAAGAAATGTTTATCTTTTATTATGATGATTTTGATGAACTCTAGTCATGTATAATACACTGTAGATACGTTCTCTTTGTATGAAATTCTATCCAAATTTTTAACGAGGATTCATGTAGGTGGAGGTTGTTAATAAATCTGGTTATTAGACTCACATGATTAACTTTAAAATGCATATCACATAAACATTTTAATGGGATGATGTTTCTTGCATAGATGTAACCTACTTACTTTACTCCTGTGTGTAAAATTATAATGTCAAGAAGATATGGTTGTAAACTATTAGGTGGGTCATTAAAATAAATTCATTTTCAGTTTATTCTTAGGCTCAATAGTAAGAGAATTTGAAGGATTTCTTATCCTTATCAAGGCTTGCATTTTTATGATCTTCTCTTTGTTTAGTATTAACAAGTAAGCATGTTGAAAGCCTATTGTGAATAGATGTATTAACATTATTTTGTAGATGAAAGAAAATGGTGTTTTTGGATGAGTTCTATGCTTAGGTCATAATATTATGTTGAGTTAAGATAAATTGGTAACTTACACATGTTGTCAATAAAAAGAACTTGTTTTATACCTTTAGATCATTGTGTGTGAGTTATATGTTTTGTCAAAAATGATACTTGATTGTTATCATCTAATCAAACAAGAGATATGCAATTATTTCGTAATAAAAAAATATAGGTAGAGAGATGTATATCCATGCCAGTTCTGTGAACTAACCATGTACAATATCATTTTTATCTTACAGATAATATGATGAAATAATTATTACGAGGATTTAATTGGACTATTCACATGCATGCTCGTCATGCAATAAATTATTTATCTGATTGTAAACATTGATTTAATGTATATTGATTTGGAATATGTAATATTTATTGAGCGAAATATTATTTTGCGAAGTTGTAAATAGTAGTGTGCTAATTATATCATTCAAAAATTATCGTAATTCTTTTGAATAAGGAATTATCCTCAAGGAGTTTGATACATAGAATTTACAATGTTGAACTATTTGTTTTCATGAGCGGTCAGACACGATAATGATTAAGAATTGTATTTGATTAATCTAATATATGTTATGACAATATTTAATCAATATCCTTAAATGACAATTGTTACAATATTAATAATGAATTCATCATTTAAATGAATAAATCAATGGAGGTAAACAAATAATGTTGGTTAAGAACAACGATACAAGAGTCAGAAATAAGTGAATTTCTTTGACTCGATCAAAAGCAATTAAGTAAATAATTGATTTATTATATCGTATAACTTAATAGTACATGGATGACTAATTGTACCTTCATGATAATAACTTGTTTAATGACATGATGATGATAAAGTATGAAAGTATAACATCTTAATAAGATATTATATGAAATGATATTGAGCATTTAGGACTATTTTTGTTATTACAACTTACTCAAATGCTTAAAATGATTATATCTCTTTTAAAGAGGTACTTAAGGTTAGATATTGGTACGGTGAAAGTACAAAATTATCTAAACAAGATAGGTTTGATTTCCTAAACTTAATGAGATGATTAAACTAAACCTAGTTTTAACGACGGATGTCGTAAAGTGACACTTTGAGTTTGGAAACTTAGAATGACAATAATTAATGAGTTACTAATGACTCATTGTTAAATGTTTAAATTGACCAAAACTCTTAACGATGGACCTACCTTATAATTGTCTTACGTATCAAGAAGGCACGAACTCTAATTCATGCACCATGAATTGAATGTACTCTAACCGTACCATCTTAAGATGGCTACTGGAAGGGTATTGATTTATTTTTGATGAGAATAAAAATTAATCATCACCTCTCTCATAGGATTCCTAAGCTGGGACTATTAGCGTACACTCAAGTCGAGGGGTGAGACATAGAGTTTAGGTCTCCTTAATATGTGAGCATAAAATATTTAACTAATAAGATAAGATCCATATAGCTGTGTGGGATAAATATGCAGTGGTGGGAAAAGTTTCATTTGACTTGTGTGTGATCATGAAACTAATCATGCAAAGTATAACTTGAAATATTTGGCCTAAGCAGTGTACTAACTGAATACACCGTCAGTTTACTGAGTTCCTAATCAATAGTGTGGGATGTCGGATTAAACTCAGCAAGTTGAATTTCAGGTAAACACTTAGGAACTGTATCAGTTCAAAAAATTAAAAGAATAGGTTGACCAATTGCATACAAGATATGCATACTCAAAAGAGTAATGATAAATGGGGTCGGGTACATCTAATTGAGCTTTATAGATATACATGGTTTTTGATGTTATTATATGGATTTTAAACTAGATTACTTGTTGGATTATTATAAGCGCATTATAAAATCATCGACGACATGTTATCGGATTAAGTGGGTTGTTTTAAAAAAAAAAATCCCTTGATATGGATTTGTTAGAACATTGGGTGTTGCGAGAGACTTTAATCTAAAAAATTTAAGATCACAAGTAAAACCATAATCCCCATGGACCAAAAATGAGATTTTTAAACTACAAGCGCATAAAACCAATCTTGATCTAATGTTGTGATGATAAATATAGATATCACTCATACTAAAATAAACATTAGTTAATCAATGATTTAGTTTTCAATAAAATAAAAAATAAAATTATTCTTAATCAAGGAAAATATTAGAGTGTTTACAAAGATCACTAGATCAATGAATACACATGTTAAATGAGAAAAACAAGAAAGTTATTGTGAGTAGGAAATCAAACGTGAGAATAATGAAGAGGCTTACATTTTAAACAATCACGAAAGTAATTGCAAAGAGTTATTGTGAGTATTTAATCAAACATGAGAATAATGCAGAAGCTTGCATTCCAAAATCAACTTAGAATAGCTTTACAATAGGTTTTTACAAATACGAGGAAGAAAGTGTAACTACTTCCTAGAATAGTGGTCAAAGATCATAAAATAGGAATATAACTCCCATACTTAGGATAAATGGTCAAAGAGTAACTCCCACTAGCTAATAATGGGGATCAAGTAACTTTATAAGACCAAGGACACCTAAGAAGGATGAATCCTCATGCGTAGGGATAATCCATGTAAATAAATAAATGAAATAAATAATATTCTACACTAACACCCCCCTTAACCATAAATTATGTGGGTATAAGAAATGGGTCCCAATAATGAGGCCGATGATGTACCCAAGTAGAAATAAACTATCATAAAGTAGAGAAAAAGGAGAAAACCCATATGAAAAACTCCTCCCAAAAGAGAGAAACGACCCCCAAGAAATGGAGAGATTAGAAGAAGAGGGCTAACAACCCCCAATGAATGATGTTGAAGAAACCCACACCCCAAGAAGAGCTCAAAAGTGAAGATAATTTCTCTCGGTAAAGGGTTTGATGAATATTATAGTAATCTTCCCCATCATATGGAAACATCTCGGATCAATGACATGTCCATGAATAAGCTCTTTGATGAATGGATGTGATTCTCCATGTGTTTAGTTCGTTAATGTTGAATTGGATTTCTATAAATTTGAATAAAAGTCTAATTGTTGTAGAAGATGATTATGGGTCACCTAAATTAGATACTAAACTTTGTGAGAATCTGGGAAGCTAGATAACCAAAAGTAGTAACATTAAAAACTCTTCTATATTCTACCTTAGTATATGACTAAGCAATTTACCATTATTCTTCTTTCTTGACTAACTAATCAAACTTGAACCAATGGAGAAATTGTATCCTGAAATGGACTTGTGGAGAATCCTCTTAGCTACTTTATCAGCGTAGCTCATGGGCCTCCTACATAATTCTCAGCAGACCATTCCCATAACATATGAAATATAGGGTTTGGTATGTTTCAAGTAGATGAGACTTCCAACAAGTTGTAGATACAAGGTAACATGAACAGATGGTGTAGAAAAATAAGCCTCAAGCTTAACTCCAGATAGAAAGGGAGTCAAATTTGGCTTGTAATATGCCATGTGAAACTCGAGAAAGTAAATCAAGAGCATAGTTAGATTGTGCAATGGTAATCCATGACTTAGAGTACGAAATATGGATCCCAATGTAGCAATGCATAAAACCTAAGTCATTCATGAAAAATATATCATGAAGAGCTTCTTTCACCACTACAAAGTAGATCACAAAGAACTCCTTGGGATCAATAGATCATGAACATATAAGACCATAATCAAAATTGAATCATCCTACCACAAGAAGTACACATTCATATCAGAATGGAATCTATTGAATCCTGATGAGAGAAGGAAGGAATCCATCTTGAAATATCAAGCCCAAGGGGCCTATTTGAGGCCAAAGATATATTTCCAAAGTTTGTATACTAAGGAAGATTCCTTGAAAATACCCTGTGGCTACTCCATGTAATACTCCTCCTCAAACTTGTGAAGAAATACATTCTTTATATTTGATGAAAATCCTAGTGATGAGTTTTGGCAATGGTAAAATTAATTCTAATAGAGTTCATATTTGTAATCGGTGCAAAGGTCTCGGTGTATTCAATGTCAAGCACTTATGAAAAGGCTTTTGTGACCAATCAAGATTTGAACTTATCAACTAACCCATTTACTACATGCTTAGTTTAATATATCCACATGCATCAAAATTTTCTCTCCCTTAGGAAAGTATGTCAAATCCCAAGTGTTATTTCTAATCAAGGAATTGAACTCATCATACATAGTCATGTCCCATTCGGGAATGACATATGCCTCTTGAAAATTATTTGGATCGAAAGAAAAGGCTTAGAAAACATGTGGCATACTATGAAAATATGAACGTGTGTACTTGATATTTGAAGGATCCCTAACCATAATGTACCTATGTTTTGCAGTTTCTTCCTAGCCCAAATAGGATTGGAAGTAGGTGAGTCAGGTGGTGAATCCTCATCCTCCAAAGTGTGACCAAGTCTAGATGAAGATGGATTTCTATCACTACTCCCACTATCCGAACCTGGAAGAAGAGTCCTCAACCTCTAGAATGTGCTCATCTTGATCTCGAATCATTAGTTTCATCATCAAATCCAAGAGATTCCAATGAAGTGGGAGTGGTGACAAGTGTTGAGTCTCGAAGGAATCTCTTAAAAGTGAAAACTTCTCTAGATGTACAACTCGTGTGTGGTTAGATGAATAATTCAATATTCCTTAACAACATCTAGGCAACCTAAAAACATGCAAGGATTACTTTAAGGTTTCATAGCCTTGTGTTTTTCTTGGGTATGTGTGCCATAGTTGGAGATCTGGAGACCCTAAAATTCTCAACTATGGGTATCTCGATTGTTCCAAGGTTAAAAAAGGATTGATTCCTTTAAATGATTTATGAGGAACTAATTATGAATGTAGCAAGAACAATTGGTTTCCTCCACCCGAGTACTAAGGTCCTAGTGATTTAGAGTGAATCTTATAGTTAGCCATCTCTTTCAAGGACTTGTTCTTGTATTCTCGTAACACCATTTTGCTAAGGACTATGATAAATTGTATGATGAAAATAGATCCCTTATGATGTTTGAAACTTATTAAAATGGTTGTTGACAAACTCACCATAATTATTTGTTCCTAAACCTTGATGAATTTCCCAAAATGTTTTTCCACAAGAACCTTGAAGTATCAAATCTTTTTAAAACTTTAGACTTCTTTTGAAGGAAGTAGACCCATGTATGCCTCAAGAAATCATTAAATAAGGTGAGAACATACTTAACCTAGGTGAAAGATGGTTTTGGGAATGCCCTAGATACATCATTGTGTATTAACTACAATATCTATGTATCCCTCCATGCTTTACCCTTGCCATAATTTTCTTGAGAATGCTTATCAAGGGTCTGACCCTCACAAATATCTTTAGAGAAACAAACATGAGGAAAACATGTGACCATATCATGTTTACTAAGTTATTCTTAATAGTGATAGTTAAGGTGGAAAAATTGCTAATGTCATAGTTTATTTACCTCGTTTGTGTGAGTAAGTAATATAATAGGATAAATTTTAGGTGTAAAGCACGAGAATATATATAATCGAGCCTACTAATGTATCCTTCCCAATGTGACTTTATAATCGGTGTGTAAATCTCTGATGACTACTAAATATGGGAAAACTTAAACTCTCATGCCCTTACTGATGTGAGTGATTTGGGACAATGATAAGAGATTAGTTAATAGTGTGGGAATACTTAGAACATTCTTGAATGTTCCATCATTCACTTCAACAAACCCTCTCCCTACAAATGCTACAAGAGTGTTATCACACGATGTGATAGAATACATGCTACATGGTTCTGAATAAGTGAAATCAACTTGTGAAGAACGCATTTGATGTTAAGAACCTAAGTTTATAACCCATGATGAAGACATATCTACAACCACTACAAGATCCTTGCCCTTTCCTTTCCCTTTATCACTATCTTTTACCTTATAATAATATGGAGTTGATGAATATTTTTTTGATATACACAAGAAAACCTATGTTATTATTTTCCGAATATGATTTAGGTGGTCAATATGTTTCCTCATACACTTATGTTCATCATGCCCATTTTATTGAAATAGACACACTTAACCTTCTCTTTTTAGGTTTACCATTAGCAAAAGGAGGTTTCAAAGTGGTTATTTTTTAGAAGGTAGGATTGTATTCCTTCTTCTCTCGATCATTATTATTTTGTTTATTATCTTTAATATTTAAAGCCTTGAGTTTCCTATTCCCAAAAATTAGATATTGTTGTTTTGAGGACTTCAATGTGCCCATTTGAATTAAATTATCTTTCTCTTGAGTCAATTCAACAAAAAAATTATCTAAAGAGGGCATTTTGCATGTGTCTCTAAGAGAAATTTTGGTAGCATGGAAAGTGGAGACTAATACAATGTAATCTAGACCTAGTTTGGAGAGTATAGAAAGCACCAATCGATCATACTTCTTATCTACTTCACATTATTTTAATTATAATATTAAGGACATAAAATTAGTGAATAAATCATATAGAGTGTCAAAACTATTAGGACTCAAACTAATGATCTCATTCTTGAGTTCATCACCTCTCATCACATCTTGCTTCCCAAAGAGATTTCGTAAAGAGGTCGAGACTTGTAGGTGATGTGCAGATTCCACATGAAAGAGTAGATCAACAAACATAGAAAGACACAAAAATCAAAATTCTTCCTCACAACGGTTAAACCATTTAAATTTTTCTACATTGGGATTTGGTCTAGCCTCAACACCCATTGTAATCGATGTAATCCTTTTCTCCTTAAAACAATTTGCATTTTAAGTTTCCATTTATGATAATTAATTAGTGTGAGAGGGATTATCAAATTAGCATCCATAATGTAGAATTAACTTTTTTTTTGTTGTTGTAGAAAATAAGACATGAATATAATGAAATAAGACACACAATACCCCCCCTTAAATTATTTTTGACCAACCCGCTTGATTTTGGCATTTTATCATTTTAATGTGATTAAAAAATAGATAGCTCCAAGGAAACAATCACGAAAAAAATTTCTTTGGAAAAATTGGTTCCTTAATAGAAATTGTCTCTCAAAAGTTCTAAGGATTTCAATTTTATGTTATTAACTCCTATTTTGATTAAATCCATACTAAACTCTGGAATGGTTTTTTTAATAAAATATAGTTTTAAAAAATACATGGGGCAAGACATGTCTCAAAGTATACCTAAGCCTAACCATTCCTTCTACACACTCCCAAGTGCATTTCTTTGGATAAGAGACTATAAGAGTGCAATAAAAAATCAAGCTATTTTAGAACAATTAAAAAATAGGTTTTGATTTTTATTAAGGCACATTAGTAATAGTTAGGCTTTAAGATTATATTTAAGGAAAATACCAGGCTTGCGCCACCATCATGATTGTGGGAAATCGACCAACCACGGATCTTGGTCACCACCACTTAAACAAAGCATAAAAGCATGTTGATTCGTTTGGAGAATTATTGTGTATTTACAGGATAATGAATCACCGATCCAATACTAAGGACTTTTTTACCACATTATTTGGTAGGAGATGGTGAAGGGGTTTATCTTGTTCGTTTGACTATATATCGATGCCACATGTATCGCTCTCTAAGTCTATTCCTTTATAAAGTAGAAAACATGTACAAAAACACTACCTAAAAATAATAATACCTCCGATTTTAGAAAAAAAAATGCCCCCTAAAATTTTAACAAATCACTAGGTTTTTGATATTTTAAAAACACCCCATAATGTTTTTGTAAACCCTCTAAAAATGCCTAACAATACATTGTAAAACCCTAAAATATGGATTGTTGAGACAAAACCTCTGTATTATTTTTGCTCTAAGACCTTATTAGAGTGTTTTGAAGATCAATAGATCAACAAATGCACTAGTTCAACGAGAAAATCAAGAAAGAAAGTGCACAAAGTTGCATTGAGTGGTAAATCAAACATGAAAATAATGTAGAAGCTTGTATTCCAAAATCATCTCAGAATAAATTTACAATAGGTGTTACAAATAGGAGGAAGAAAGTGTAACCACCACCTATAATAGTGGTCAAAGATCCTAGAATAGGAATGTAACTCCCATACCTAGAATATCCAGTCAAATAATAATAATCGCCACTAGCTAATAACGGTGGTCAAGTAACTCCCTAAGACCAAGGACACCTAAGCAAGTTGAATCCTCATGTGTAGAAATAATCCAAGTAAATAACTAAATGGAATAAATAATATCCAAAAATAACAAAAATTAATCATTGTAGTAAGAAAAATGTCCCTTCCTAATAGTAAATGATGTTGGTCTAGATTTAACTCAAGTCATGAGAGCCTAGATCAATAAAGTGATAAAATTTTAAAAAAGGTGCAATAGTGCATGTTAGCTTATATCCGAACTTCTTTATCCCCCATCTACTACCCTTGTATATATCCTTTCTTGGGCATCGTCTTAACCCTTTTTGTATAACTACAACATTTGGGTATTGCAAGTAGGATAACAAAAATATTGATGCATTTACTAAACATTGTTTATTTGAATGTGTGTTATTGCAATTATCTCGATTGCTTGTTTATTTTCTTAATCACATTGCATTGCACTTTCTTTGAGTCACCTTGTAGTATCTTATAAACATTGGTATTATGGTCTTTCATATCATAGTACTTATTTTTGTATGTTTATATCAAATAAATGGTATATATCAAACTATATCAATGCGTAATTTATAACGTGGTTTCCCATTCATATTCCCACTCATCTTATCTACCTATCCCACATCATCATCTGTCTATCCTCCTATCATAACTAACCTCCCCTCTAACTAACCTTTCCATTTCTTCTACCTTACCAAGACATGGTGGTTAGGCATTAACCAAAACATGAAACAAATAAAAATGGCTAAGTACACACATGAACATCATATTGGATAAGGTAGATCACATCAAAGGATATAAAAATACAAAAATAACATCGTCATCCACAATAGATCATTATAATGTCTACATGTCTAATCTACTCATGCATATAGACATCTAGTCATCATCATAATCACAATATTGAAAATAACATGTTATGCATGATCCACCATATCTCAATGCCACACACCATAGCCAGAACTCAAATTATATATATAGATATATCCACAAAATTGAATTTACAAAAATTCTATCATAACCATGTGCTATACATATCTTAGTGGTACAAAAACTCCTAAATCTAGCTTGATTCAGTTCTTCTGCATGACTCTCTCTGGCGACGGAATGCCAAGAGGTCCTAGTGGTGGTGAAGCCGATCTCAATCCTCCTATAAGCCCTTATGTTGTTGATCCTAGCGACCCCATCACCGACAAAGTCCCCATTGATTCTTGAAATATAGTCAACCCTAATGGTCTTCACGACTGGATCAATCTTGATCTATGTGAGTAATTAGGGGCTCACTAATTTGTAGGCATAACTACCTTGTATAAAGTATCGTAGTGAACAACCTCACCCTATAGCTTTGTGATCCTATCCAACATATTTGATATACCCTATGAACTAGGAGAAACACAATCTATGTCTCACTCCCGTCACATCCTCTACCCCACCTCCTATTAATTGTCTCGCTCCACACAAGTTTTACCTCACTCAATAACCAAAATATCACGCTCCTTTTAGAGCACATATCTCTCTATAGTAATGTTGTCTCACTCAATCAGCTTAATAACTTTCTCATATATATAGTTGTATCTATCTATATGGTATATTTATCCATCTCAATAATAAGTCACACTACCTTGGTCATCAATTTAACTATCTTTGTATCTCTATCGATACCATGACCTTAGGATGTTATCCCTATTATCTCCGAATCTCGAGAAGATATCTCAGAGCTAGTAACTATGTTACTCACTTGGTGGCTTTTGTCATGTTAGATGTACCTAATTTTCCACTCCTTATACTGGTTCTTATATTTTTGGAGGTTGATCCTCCTATACCTTTCACCATGACACCCCATCCAACTCCATCATTGCCTCCATCTCCACCTACTGGTGTCTTCCATCCATCTCATCCTTCCTCTAGGACTATACCAACCATTTTTATAGTCCTACCTCCTATCCTGTCCCTCCCTCTTATGGTCCCATCTCCCCTCCTCCATCACCCCTTGATAAGATCATTAGTACTATGGGTTGTACCTATGTGGTTTTTTGTATCATGTAGGGATGTCTCCACCATCACACTAATACGGTCACCTCTACATGATTAATTACTCTATACCATGGTGTGGTAAATTTGACTAGATAAAATAATCAATACCAATCCCATTAATCTCTAGTAGTCCCCACATCTATAATGTTCATGCACATATCCCAAATGGTAATCGCTAGTGTCACCTAATATGTAGCAGCTTTTTTCCACATCTATGGTAGGCCCCCATTATAATATCTCTATTGTCATATTGGTGAATATGTGGCACAATGCGCACCCTTTTCCTCTATCCAAACCGTCATAAAAATCAATCAAGATTCTACCTCTTAATGAAAAAGTCTTTCCGCCTACCAGGTAGCACTCGGTGTGGGCGTAAACTAACTTTTCATAAGTCTTGGGTCATGTCCTTATCGCTAGGTAGGGAATCCATATAATATATTCCACTACGATTTCATCTAAATCTTAGCTTTATAACAACAGCTCATTATATCCATGTCGCTGCCCCTTCATGATCGTACCCATCCAAAGGATCTTAGATCATCATCCTCAAGTGGATTGAAGGGCCCCCCGGTCATTAAACAATGATGTACTCCCATACCCATATATTCAATAAGGTAGTGTGACCTATATTATGACCACCTTTATAGAAAACCATCTACAAATATCTATATAGCGTAATGATGACATGAGGTCCCCATGTTAATATCTCGATGCTACTCAACCATATCTACTATAGCTCCCAAATACCAATTTGAAAGGTAATGACCTCTCTTGTCAAAAACATAATGCCACCGATAAGAGCCATCAAAACTAGGGAAGATCCTCAATCATATCTCTATAAAAATATCTATCGGGATGATATTGGTTATCATCTATGGGGGCATATTAGACTAGCCTGTCTAGCTCATATCACCTTCTATATCTATGGTATCTATGGTATGATAATATATTGAATTCCCTATGATCTGTAATCTCAAAATACTATGCAAATTCTACAAGGAGATGTTCATCTCCCATGTTAGGAGTTGGAATGTACTCTTCTATGAATGTCATCTCTCGGCCTAATGATGTCAATAGTAGCCTATCCACCTACATCACCGACATTAGTGTTATATAGTATAGTCCAAAATCCTGCGGGATAGCCCAATCATGTGGGTGCATCATCTAAAGTTATTGTAGGGCCCTGTATTGGTGCTCTTAATCTGAATAAAAAGTAATCTCACATGTAACCATCACAAACACAAATCTATACTTATCCAATTTCTCACATTTGATAATCGATAACTTAAACCTATATTTTCCCTAACTTTAGCGAGTTTGCTACAATTTGTGTTGAATCCACTCTTGGTGAACCCACCGCAAGGTGTAATGAGTCCACTTATAATGCGAGATCATTATGCTTTGCAACAAATTTTCCACCCAGACGACTTCACCACACCTTGTTATGACCCTGCTATTTGTGAGTTTGCTAAATGGTGTCGCAATTACATTGAATGGATCAAATTTGCTAAAACTTATAGTAAATATGATAGCATTATGGTGATTTTGTTAAGATTTATACAAAGATGGTAAAATGTAGTGGGAAGCCAATAAAATTGACTAATGTCAATTTTGGTGGCCTCGATGCCACCATATTAGGGGAATTTAATGTACTCAATAAAAAAATTACAAAAGACAAATGAATTTTAATGAAATCACCTACTAGATCCTCATGTATTGGTGTCATCGATAGTCTTGGACTAGCTTTTCTCGGTGTGTGAACATTGAAATGGCCATCTCCTCTTGTTGTGATTTCCCATAACTCCTTTTCTACTATTTGTTACAGTAAAAATGATTTGTTTTTACCCCTCCCTATATTTACCCCTTCTTGTGGTGATTTTGACCACTACAACATGGTTTTTTTGCTACCACGATAGCCTTTTCGTCCACCATGATTATTTTTCTCTTATTTTCAAGTGTTCATTGCCTTCTCCTATTACCACATCGACACTCAAGATGGAATCCTCTATCCTACTTATTTTTCCTCCTATCATGCAACATAAAATTGTCTACCATATTTGAAATGACATCAATCACACGAAACCACATCAAAGAGGGGAAAATGTAGACACCTACTTTCTGCCACACAATTTTAGTACTAAAATTACACTAGTTACTCTCTTTCTCATCATCACCATTTAATTAATGACCTTCTCGTTAATTAACTAATATCTTCTTATTGGATATAAATTAACGACACTTTGTTAATTAAAATCCCCTTTTAATTAATTAATTACCCATTATTAATTAATTACCCAAATCCCCATCTTTTATTTAATTAATAACCCTTTATTAATTAAATCCCACTCTCAAACCCCTCTAAACCCACTAATTTTCCTCTACATTTCCTCTAAATAACTTCTACAAGCTAATCTTGGCCTATTAATTAATCCCAAGTGATTAATTAAGCCTCCCCTAATTCTCATGGGTCATTAATCTTAATTAATTACCTCTAATCATGTTTATCCACTCCTAATCCTACATATCATTATCCCACATTCACTAAGAGTTACACTTTTCCCAAAGAGGAAAGCTATAAAAGTAACCTAGTACTCCCTTCCCAAAACACACCATGTCCTTGTAAGACATATATATCTACTTTCTCATGCTAGGCTATTGTGAAAAGAGCTTAAAGAAAAAGTGAGAAAACCCTTGCTTGTTAAGGTAGTAAGAGGAGAATTAAACATGGATTTTGGGCCATTTTGAGGAGATCTATCCTTCACCAATCTCTCTCCTTTGATCTAAACTTCTTATGGGTTGTACTTATCTCACAAGGATACCCACGTCTCCAAATAAAATCTACAAATCAAAGGGAGGTTTGTGTTTACTATGTTGATGTTTATATAATTTATGTTTCTTCCTTTCATTTCTTTATCTTGATGTATTTACATTAGAATTAGATTAGGATTTACTTGGTGCTAGATCCTAGCTTATTCGTCTACTTTTATTTGCATACATATATTAGCAACCCCACTCAAGCAAAAAAAAAATGTCAACCTCGGTTCCAAGGAGGTGGTTCAAGTTCAACACCCTAACTCATCACCTATGGTATATGTTATCACCGATTGTCATCTTGATTTACATGATAATTATGTCATTGCTTTAATGAATGTTCGTTCAACTTCTCCCTATAAACTAGAGTTTAAAAATTCTCAAATCCCTCCTTGCCAACACAAGGAAGGAAAAATTACTCTAGAGACTAGTAGAAAGTTATACCTTAATGATTTTCTATTTTCTAACCAACAACGGTTTTTACAAAACAATTATAAATATGTCATAGGCTTAAAATCAAAGGATACGGCCCTTTGATGTAGGTTACCATGAATTGATTCTCATAGAATATTAGGGGTCTTCCATATTCTTCTCATAAATATAACATGCAAAAATTTCAAAAGTGATTTCCTAATATGGAAATTATTTGTCTACAAGAAGTCAATGTAGCTTATTTTCTACTATCTTATCATTAATGTATCTGGCCATATAGTTCAGATATAACTAAAGACCATGAACCTAGCCATGGAGGAATTTTAATTTTTATCACACCTAAATGGTGGCCTCATTATGCCATTCATAGATGTGACCCAACACATTACATTCTTTAGGTTTTATTCAACATTGACAAACCGTAGAAACTCAAATTTAGTAATTCTACTCTTGGAAACTTTTGTCCTTCACATTTCTCTCTTTCTCAAACAACGACACTCTAACCATTCTCATCCAGTACATCCCTAGGTCTCTTATCTATCTTGTTTGATCTTACACACTCACCTGTCGACAATTTCTGAGAAGTGAATGCATGAAACACAATAAGAAAATCTACTTGTCAGCTTCCATACTTCACATTATAGATTCCCACTCTTACGTAAAATGTACAATAGGGAAGGAATGTCTCAGCATCTTGTTATGATCCTAGTGTACATTCTTGAGCTAGTTCACTTTGTTCCCAAACTTACCATTGCACATTATTATTTTTGTCACTTAATTCATATCGACAACAATTCTAACTTAAATAACCTTTAGAATAATATATAAACAAGTTAAAATCACCTCATTTGAACTAGGAAGCACTCTTATGGAATCCTATTGCAAAATCTAACACAAAAGGAACCCAAAGCTCCCTACACTCCAAAAATACCTCTACACATTCATTAAGGAAGCACTATTTACAGGTATGAAGCTTCCCACTAGGTCTAGGGAACTGATTCCCACATTTGCAAGCACTCAAATTCACCCACTCAAGTAGATTTAAAAGAGAGAAACTCAAATCAAGCATTGCCAAAGAAAGGATGTCAAATTTGATTACACTATAGCTAGATATCACATGCTAGGTGGAGAACAACGTGTGGTTTGAGGCCTCTTCAAAGTAATGTTGATGTCGTAAATTCACATGGGTGCCCACAACCCAACTAATGTTTTTTTTGTAGGAATTCATCCATGGTTGGGGTTTGAAGGATTGAGAAAATATTTATAGACCCTCAAGGTGTGATTGAGAGTGACCTACAAATAATGAAAAAGTAAATCAGACAAGGGAAAAACTCAGAAATTCACATACCACGAGTTCGAGCATCGAAAAACCATAGAAAGAGGTCAATATTGTATACATGTTCCTTTCCCTATTGTATGGTCCTGTCCTAGGAGATATTCAGCTCATTGTCTCATTTTGAAGTAGTGATAGGTCTAGAAAGTGATGTTTCAACATCTAGATCACCCATATAATCCCGTAATCACATGTAACCAACTAAGTGCACTCAATCCCATACATTTGAGAGTTTGTGTTGTATTGTGTATATAAATTGTAAGTATTAATGTATTATTAGGATATTGAATGCTTAATGTTGGAAGTTAATTAGTCATAATAACCCCTTATAGATCCTCTTTCATTATTTGTTTGATTATAGTTATAAACCATAATTCAAACCTAAATAGGGTGAAAACATTTGGTGAACTCTATTTTGATACCATATAGGATACATTCATTAAGTATTAGGCTTTCGATATTTGAACCTTAGTTTTCATAGGGTTGTATGTTTCATTGAATATCCAACCCTAAATTTGATTTGCACAAATTTCACTAGGGTTTCATGGAATCTGGTTCAACCCTTTGGGTCACTTTCTAAGGCTCTTAATTTCCAAGTTACCTTACATTGCATATTCAAATCATAATGACTCTATTTTCAAATTTCTTAGAGTTTATTTGTTATTTCTATGTCGTTAATGAAAACTTCTTTTTATTTTCCTAATATCTAGCATACTTTTCGTAAATTCAAAATTACTATTTGTTGTAATCAAGGAATAATTAGAAAAATAAACACTTTTGGAAAAAACCCTTAGATTTTTTTGTTTCCCATTATTATATTAATTTTTTTCTCTTTTTGTTTCTTAAAATTCAAATTCTATTTTGAGATATGATCATTTTAATCATTTGATGATAGTCACTTTTTACTCACCATCACTTTTGGGTCTCATCTCCTATGATCTTTCCATAGTCATCTCTCCATGGATTTATCCTCATTATTTTATATCGATTGGATTTTTTCTGTCATTGTTTCTGTCATCATGGCCTACATTGTTTTAGTTCCTTTTATGCAAAGCATAATGTTGTCTTTATAACACCCTCCTATAGTACATTCAATCATTACAACATGCTTTTCAAACCCAATTTCAAACCATGAATGTTGAAATCTAATCTCTTAAGGATATGATATTACATCTAAATAATCCTTCTAACAAGCCATGCCATATAAATTCCTTACATGATACATGTGCTCATATAAGTGAAGTAAAAGTCCTACATAAAGGCAATAATGTGTGTGTTCCAAAAGATCAATCTCAACCACTAAGGAAACCAAAACCGAAGGAAACTATCTAGCTTTGATAATAATTCTAAACAACATGATATCCTATTTGAGCTACTTGATAAGTACTTAATCAATTTGTTACCTAATATTTACCCATACTATCAGCTTAAAAGACTCAAAGGTCAACCATTTTTCAATTATCATGGAACTAATGGACATTGCAACAATGATTGTTATGCTTTAGAACAAAGAATCAAAAACTCGAGCATAAATGTACACAACATTATACTACACATTCATATCAAGTTTGTAAATTGATGATCGTTGTTGATACTCACACTTTAATGATATCTTTATTGTTAGTCTAGGGAGTGCTGCGACTATTTGCAACAAAGAGAATGATTGTAACCATACTTAGAATGTGTTCACTAATGAACTCAATCAAATGCTACTATAAGCGTAATGAAGAAATGAACTCTATTGATAAAACAAGAGATTACTGAATTTAGAATTAAAATATTGAAAGTAATGAAATTATGGTAATTTAAACAAATGTTGAATAATAGAGATTAAATAAACAAGAAATTATCCCTTCACATTGGGGAGGAGTGGCCCTTTCTCCTTCCCTCTGATCTGGTTTAGAATTGTAAATCACATAAGTCGATTTATGCCATAATCATGCACTTTATTAAATAGAATAATTTCTTTCAACAACAATCAACAAACTAACTCTATAATTCTACTACAAATTCCCTTTTATATCAAGAGAAATCCTTGTCACTCTATACGAGGATATATTATTTGTAATAATTAACTACTACTTAACTAAAATATCTCTATGACAACAATTGATTGTTGAAGAGTTACAATTGTGGAAGAATAAGTGCATGTTGCACTAGATCATATTCATCTTGTTAACTATAGATGGATTCCTTAATTAACCCCTAGTTGAGATGATTTAAAATTGTCAGAATATGTCAAAGATCATGCATTGAATCCCTATAATCATAATGACTATAAATTATTATGTTCATCTACTTCACATCTCCAATCAACAAGGTGTTAAGTCGGGCTTACATGATCCACATAAGTCACATGATGTCTAAGATGATAGTATACATTTCATGCCCTTTTCACCATGTCAAATAATGTGATGGCTAAATCAACTCACCTTCTTTACATCCGAGTCCTTTGATTTCTTCATAGGATTCCTCTACCCTCGTAACTCGAGTCATGTGCTAGTGCACACCAAATCTTGTGCTCCAAAGTGATTCATGCGGTAGTGCATGTGCGAGTCTTACGTTGGTCTATATATGAGTCATGTCTTTGGATTAATATATGTTCTTCAAAAACATTGTTGACACATATAAAGGTTCATTTAAATTCATTTGAAGAAGAATACACAAGATGAAAATAATAAGATTATGCACAAAAATCCTTTCAAATATACTAAAGTATTAATTACAAAATGATAATATAAGTCTTAACAAAAATGATGACACTACAAAATGTGGGTTTACATAGGCATTAATAGCACTAATCACTCCCCCACACTTAAGGTTTAACAGGTCCTCCTGCTATCTGTTCAAGGTCTCAACAATACGTGTACAATTATACTCATTGGTAAAAGTAAGCCATGTCTCATCTTGTTTTGTATTACAAAATCCAAAAAAAAAAATCACTATATCCCTCCATGTTTTTAATATTTCTTCAGGATGATCCTGGGCAGTGTTCCATCGTGGCACAAGTGCTAATATTTATGGAATTTTGTATCTCATGTCGAACCATTTCTCGTGCATTTTCAACATAATTCTGCAAAGGTCCTTGACCCTTTTTAATGGCCATCAAAGGTTGGTTAGGGAAATAACCTCCTTCTTCCAGATCCCTATAAGCAATCCATACCTTAGCTGAAAAGAAAGGAAAGTCATGATAAATTTCAGGAGTACATACTCTCAAAAATCGAGACACAAGTTGAAATATTTGTTTTTACTTGTCCACAAGTCTGCAGACAATAAACATGAGACTGATATCTCCTGAATAATTTGATTGGAGTTGGGAGATCATGCCTCATTAAGAGGCATGCATTAGTTTATTCTCTCACATATTCCCCTCTTTGCTCACGCCATACAGATTGATGTCTTAAATTGGAAATAAAAGACCTTAATTGTACTTCTCCTACATACAAATTGATTGGAATTTCTACTTTCTCAGGGAGAAGAAACTTATGCACTAAAAACTCACATAATAGATTATTTCCAATGTGTTAGTTGTTGTATATACCCCCAAAAATTATTTATCATTTTCAAATTCTATGGAATCGGTGGAACAAACTCGGAAAATTTCCACTCAAGAACTTGTCCTTTCAAGAATAATGCATAAAAATTTGAAGGTGCTCTACAATAAAGGGCTTAATCATATAACCTGTAGATAAGAAGCATGCTATTTTGAAGTATATTTTGTTCTTATTTCAAAATTTTGTTTTCTTCTTCCACTACTCGAGATCGTAACATTATTTCATCCATTTTAATTCCCTTGTACTAGTCAATATTACCTAAAAATCAGAATGGTGTTTTCCTGGCAATCAACCCCATCCTCAAGTTTCTTTCCCAAATGCTAACTTAAACCTAATCCTTGTTTCCCAATCCCAATTTGAAACATCTCATATGCCTCAAATGGAGGCTAGAAAGCAAGAAACTCAGAGTCAAAGGCAACCAAAGTAAGCAATGATTAATTATGAGGAAGATGAGCATTGTGTAGTTTTGACCAAATCTAAAAAGAGGGCTCTTAAAGAGGAAAAAACTAAGGGAAAGAAACAATTCTAGTATTGATAACAGTTCTAGTACAACTCGAGAAGGATAAAGAAACACCTAAATCATGGTGGTCTTCTTGTGGTTCTTCCTTCATAACCAAGTCCTCTTTAGGAGGTTCATGTTCACGTAAACCCGTTGTTCTAAAACATCCATGTGGTCTCAAGTGTCTCGGAGGAGCTCAATAATTTCTTGAAGATTCTCAACATGTTGAGGGCCTTAATAACTTCTTGAGGCTTCCCCTACAACAGATCCTTTCTCTTTATGGTCCATTTGTCCCTGATAAAGGTAAAATACATTTATATTAGTGAATCGGATCAATAAGGTCCAAGAACTGGAACCTACAACTCTGATACCAAATGTAATAACCTTGAAATTCAACCCCAAATTAGTAAAAAAATTTATAACAACATATAGACATTCCTCTGCATTACAAATCAGATTACTAGCTATAGCTAGTTAATGCAGCAAGTTAGATTATCTTAGCAATGAGCAAACATTCCTCTGCATAATTAATTTTGAAAACTAGTTTATGCAACAAGTCTTAACAATTTAATCCATCCTATAACATGGTGATAAACCTTGTGCAACTGTAAGGGTTAAATATCCATGATCTCCACGATCACCCTTAACATTCATTTGAATGTTCATAATTAGCTTCGCTGGTTTTACCGCATTGTGGTAGTGAGATCTTGTGACTGATCCTCTAGTGTCTACCTAGAGTTCACTTAGTAACTCCATCCTATATCCTACACTTCGGGATTGAGGAATCATGGTGATTAGACAATGTACCCAGCAAGTACAATACTTTGGCCAAATTTTTCTAGCTGTACTATGTACGCTTAGATTAGATGAGTGCACAACTCACCTAAACTTGTCTTCCCATCACCTCACTATCGTCTCATCACAGTTATCTGGATTTTATAAGCTTAAGTAGATGAACCTATTATGACTCAATTAATTCCTAACAAGTTCATTTATGCAAAATTTATCTAGATTCGAAGGATCAAATGTCTAACGCACACTTATATCTCAGTCCATCATCTTGTACATTAAATAATAATATTGGTTACATAGTTATAGGAACATGCAGGCTCTAACTCCTATAACAACTCCACCAACCCATCACACTAAAATAGATAGGTTGTTCTAACAACCTATATTCACTCCCTCCTATTTTCACTCTTAAATCTCTACATGAGTTGTATTAAGAACCCACGTTACATTATTCCACACACATCTAATATCTACCCCTAATATTATTGATCACCACTTAACACAAACATGAGCACTAAGTTAGGATATCCCTATCATCCCCCACCCCCTAGTGTGAACATGGGTAGAGAAACCACATGACTACACATTTGTTAATTATGCCCGCCCCCACACCCGCCCTACCCTCCCCATACTTTTATCTTACATAGTCGAGTTTGCCTAAAATGTGTCCGATACAACATCAATGGATTTTTTATATTGATGATAATATGTCACATACATGAGAGATTTTATACATGATTTATTTGAAAAATACCTTTGAAGGCTTACAACTAAAAGTCGACAAAACAATCACAATACTTAAGTAAAACATGATTAAAGAAAATGACACAAAATAATGACAATGGACAATTTTCGACAAAATGCTTTATAAAAATAAAAAAATTTATTAATAAAAACCATATCACTTTAAAATAAAACAAAACCTAAATTTTAAAATCAAATTAAAAATATAAAATACTTTAAAAACAATAATCTAAAATGAATATACCTAAAACATAACTTAAAATGAATGCCACTAATTATTAAAAACTTAATTAAACATTAAAATGAAATTATAAAAAAATTGAATTAAACACATACTACCATGCTAAAATCCACGATTTAAAATCAAAACCAAGAGTTATGAAAACCAGGCATGGAATTTCAAATTATTAGTCCCTGTCAAACCAAAATTCCTTAACGACTTAGCTCTTTTTTGTAGGTGTAAATTCCAATATTCTTTATATAAATTTTTCACATAAATATAAATAACTCTTATATTTTTACATATTATATATGAATATATTTATTAAGAATAATAAAAACTAAGCAAAAACATTTAAAACCTAACCACTTAATAACCAAAACCATGGCTTTCAAAAAATAAAACAATAAAAAACCATTACTCAAAAAATTAAAACAATGGGGAAGAAAGGAAAACACGGTCAGGTGAAGACAAGTGCGTGAAATGGTGAGCTTCTTGGGATATGCACACTGAAAACCGTTCAAAGTTATGGTTGCAGAGATGTAGAGGTAAATGTTGAGTTGCATATATTTTGAATTACTTGATGTCGTGAGCTTTGTAATGTTCTTTGATACTACGATGAGCTTTTTAAATAAATGTTTTTGTTTGTAAAGCATACTTCTTTCTCCATCAATCATCTTCAACATTAAACAATAATATTGGTTACATAGTTATAAGACCATGTCTCCAACTCCTATAACAACTCCACCAACTTCTCACATTAAAATAGATAGGATGTTCTAATAACCTATATTTTCTCCCTTTTATTTCCACTCTTAAATCTCTAAGTGATTTGTATTAACAACCCACTTTGCCTTATTCCACACATATCCAATATCTACCCCTAATATTATGTCTCACCACTTAACACAAATGTGAGAACTAACTTACGGTATCCCTAATTGCGTGACACTATTTGTACTATTATCTTTTCACTTACAAAAACATTATTATTGTTGATTACTACTTGTGAACTACATAAAATTTAAGCAAAGCTATTTAACCTAGACTAACACCAAGTAGTCTAAAGCTAAGCTACAAATTTATACTAGAACCATCATGATCATAGCTTATGAGAATGCATAATGAAAATTACATGAAATTACTCATCTAATCTATAAACATTTTTACTAAGTTAATGATTGCTAAATTAAATTGAGCCTAATTAGATCTTTGAACAATCAAATTATGTTGTTGTTCTCCAAAGAGAGGGAGAAGATCTCACCAAAGAATGGCTACAAGGCCAAGCTTGGATCTTCTTCTACTACTCAACAATGGTAGAATTGATGCAAAGTAGCTATGCCAAATTAATGGAGAAAGCTCTTGATCATATGTTTTATATGAAATACTATTCAAAGTATGGTGTAAGGTGTGAAGTTAAGAGCTTGGTCCTTTTCATAACTTTCTATTTGGGGAAAGATTTAATCACAATGAATGTGAGACAAATGATAAACTAACTCCAGGCTAATTAACCATGATTAGATGATTTAACTATTGAGGTAACAACTCATGGGAGTTGGGGGTACTTTAATTAATCAATTAGTATTAATTAAGCCAAAGGCATTCCCCTATGGTAAAGGACCTCCGGACGTTTCTGCAGTGATGTTAAATTTGATAGCCTCCTGGATGTTTTTTCAAGGCGTTTAATTTTGACGGCCATTTGGACATTTTTATTTTTAGGCTATTTTTTACGGTTAGCCCTAAAATTCCCAAATCCACGACATTTTTTTTTTTCACAGGATGTAGAGGTTTAGGTTAGGGTCATGGGTGTTCCCAATCCATTAAACATATTGTCTTCTTGGCAAATGATGGCTTGGACACATCTTCTTTTTCATATTCCTTTTCTTCTAGAAGTTTATTTGAGTTATCTGTCTTGGAACAAGAAACACAGTTGACCACTTTGTTAACATTATGATCCCAACTAGGTTAACAACAGAAAGAGGCTTTCTTACTATGCCCTTAAATTTAGAAAGAATGCCATTGGAGGATAGAATGGTAGATTTTATGTGTTCTATTTGTTTATGGTGATTGAAGGTTGAGGAGATCACCAAAGCATTGCAAGCCCAATGGTATAAAAAAGATACGGGGAGAGGTATTTACTCCAATGGAAGTTTTTACTAGTTATTAGAGAACTACAACAATGACAAGGGTATGATAGTAGGTTTTTGTATTGGGGAAAGGTTGTGGACCACAATTCTAGGGCCACAATTATTATTATTCTAGGTAGAAAATCTTACACTTGTTTTCTATCTTGCTTAACTTTTTTTAGTCGAAATGATTGCAAGAAATGTACTGCTTTTTATCTTTCCAGAAACCACGTCCTGTGCTATTTTGAATATTTATTTAGAGCAACATTATAAACTTCACATATTTTGTGTTGCTTCAACGGAGTGCACTCTTTATATCTACAAATTAAGTAGAGAAAAATCACAATTGATACTTGTATGTTTGTTATGATCTGAAATGCTAATACTTGTATGTCTGTGTATCCAATCCTTGTTGGTTCATCGTAATACTATCTTCCATGTCTACCAACAACAATTTTGTATATCCCCCACACAATGCATCCATATCCTATCCAACCTCTAGCAATTTGAGAGTTTGTGTGATTAATGATGAAAGACAATGGAAATCACCATGGAGTTTCTTCAAGTGAGAACATCCATGATCAGAGTTTTTGTTTCAAGGCCCTGCATTCAGGAAAAGTCAGTTTTGTTTCCTCCCAGGCAACAAAAGTCACTGTACAATTCCTCTACTGTTTTGCATACTGATAATTTTAGCTTCTTCGTACAACAATGTTTGCCAAAGCCGGTCAAGAAGCCCCATCATATTTTTGCATGTGGACATGTAAAGGTATTTGATAATGTTTTCGGTTCCAACAAATTTTGCTCAATACATATGGTCAGTAGTTCTTGTAATGGTTAGATTCTAGAGGTTGCCATTCTTCTCTATTTAATACTTATTACCTTGTGCTTGGCTTATGTACAATAAGCCTACTTCAATGACAACTGCAATGTTAAGGAATGAATTGACTTCAATACAGTCTGTTCATTGTTCCCTCAAGTTTGAATATTTAGATAATTGTTTTAGTCGGCCTTTAATTGTTGATAAATATTGAATACAGTAACTCCTATATCATAATTTATAGTCATAGAATGGATTGTGTAATTTTCAGTCATAGAAAATGCCCTGCTCTTCATATAGGGTTTGAGAGTTTAATACAGGGTTCATGTGTGTATTTGAAAAAAGATTAGAGGGTTAACTACCTGCGAGGAAAGTTCAAAATGGAATATGCTCTAGTGATTGCAAGGGAAATGACCATGGCATTCGACGATAGAGGAGGTATGTTCCTTTATCTCCCATATGAGCCCCTCTTAATCATTTTAGCTAAGCTACCTATCAGGTACCTTGTAAGAATTAAGGTTGTAAGTAAAATATGGAATCAAATATTGTCTTATCTCGGATGTCTTCAAGTTAATCCACATGAATATCTCTCTTGTTTTTACTCCAGCATTTTTCATTCACTCTTCTGATAGAGGTGAGGAAGTTGAACAACTCCCATCATGGGTTATAGAACCTACAACTAGAGAATTTTACAAATTTCCTATTCCCAAATTCCCAAGACTTCTTTTCGAGAACATTATAGTGGATGCTTGCAATGGCATCTACTTGTCTTTTTCACGGCCTCACTACTTTTTCCAAAAGGGATGCTTTTACCATATGCAACCCTAGTAATAACACCTTCAAAACCTTCCGAAAACAAAATTTTTTTCGGAATTTTTCTACATAGCCTTTGATCCATCTACCACCCACTTTACTCTGCTGCTTGGTCTAGATGAAAACACTTCCTCCTCTTCCAACTCTTCCGAGGAGGAGAATGAATCTGACATAAGGTTGTTTAATCGAGATTTACGATTCCCAATGTAATGCATGGACTCAGATCACCAATACCAAGCTCAATGGTATAAAAAGGATGCATGGGAGAGGTATTTACTCCAATGGAAGTTTTTACTGGTTATTAGAGAACTACAACAACAAGGGTATGATAGTAGGTTTTAGTATTGGGGAAAGGTTGTGGACCACAATTCTAGGGCCACAATTGGCCTATTTGCCAGATCTTGATCTTCTTAAAAGAAGAAGTGCTTTAAATTATGAAGAATTAAACCATCCTGAGGAAAGAAGCCCTTCAGATTTTGAAAAAGTAAACCACAATTTAGTGTCTTGGGAAGGAGAGCTAGCTTTTCAAATCCATGCAGAAGATGATACTCTCTTTCTTGACTACACTTAGTAGTTATTTGGAGCTAATGACCTATTAGTCTTGGTAATAAAGGATATTTGTTGTATGTGGGAGTTAAAAGGAAGACTTACTTAAACGGTGTTAAGTGCATATAAAATTACCCAATCCCATGTATGGAGTGGCAATGAAGATCAACGGGTGGAAATTGGTTGCGTAAGGAGCACAAAATAATGATTTACAATGGAGAGAGAATAGTTGAGAGGACAATTGAGCATTTTGAGCTTAACCTAGAAATTTCTCCCGAGCTCATGAATGGTACTATCTGCTCGAGACTATATATGGCCATTGAATGGAATAATGTACGGTGGCGCTAATGTAAATTATTTTCATTGGTTTATTTGGTATCTGGAAGGAACTTTGTAACTTTTGGCCTGGTTATGGCACACTAATGGTCACATGGAAGGGGAAGCACTCACCTATAATAGATTCTTTTTAAAAATCCATCAATTATCAAGAAAGGATTGTGGAATTTTCAGTCATAGATATATCTATATATAAGTACTACTAAAATTCATAATTTATAGTCATAAAATGGATTGTGTAATTTTCAGTCATAGAAAATGCCATGCTCTTCATATAGGGTTTGAGAGTTTAATATAGTGTTCGTGTGTGTATTTGAAAAAATATTAGAGGGTTAACTACCTGCAAGGAAAGTTTAAAATGGAATATGTTCTAGTGATTGCAAGGGAAATGACCATGGCATTCGACAACGAGAGAGGAGGTATGTTCCTTTATCTCCCATATGGGCTCCTCTTAATCATTTTAGCTAAGCTACCTATTAGGTACCTTGTAAGAATTAAGGCTGTAAGTAAAAGATGGAATCAAATATTTTCTTCTCTGGATGCCTTCAAGTTAATCCACAGGAATATCTCTCTTGTTTTTACCCCAGCATTTTTCATTCACTCTTTTGATAGAGGTGAGAAAGTTGAACAACTCCCATCATGGGTTATAGAACTTACAACTAGAGAATTTTACAAATTTCCTATTCCCAAATTCCCAAGACTTCTTTTTAGGAACATTATAGTGGATGCTTGCAATGGCATCTACTGTCTTTTTCACGGCCTCACTATTTTTTCCAAAAGGGATGCTTTTACCATATGCAACCCTGGTAATAACACCTTCAAACGCCTTCCCGAAAACAAAATTGTTTTCTGGAATTTTTCTGCAATAGCCTTTGATCCATCTACCGCCCACTTTACTCTACTGCTTGGTCCAGATGAAAACACTTCCTCCTCTTCCAACTCTTCCGAGGAGGAGAATGAATCTGACACAAGGTTGTTTAATCAAGATTTGATTCCCAATGTAATGCATGGACTCAGATCACCAATACCAAGCTCAATGGTATAAAAAGGATGCATGGGAGAGGTATTTACTCCAATGGAAGTTTTTATTGGTTATTAGAGAACTACAACAACGACAAGGGTATGATAGTAGGTTTTAGTATTGGGGAAAGGTTGTGGACCACAATTCTAGGGCCGCAATTGGCCTATTTGCAGATCTTCTTAAAATAAGAAGTGCTTTAAATTATGAAGAATTAAACCATCCTGAGGAAAGAAGCCCTTCAGATTTTGAAAAAGTAAACCACAATTTAGTGTCTTGGGAAGGAGAGCTAGCTTTTCAAATCCATGTAGAAGATGATACTCTCTTTCCTGACTATGCTTGGTGGTTGACTGGAGCTGATGACCTATTAGTGCTGGTAAACAAGGATATTTGTTGTATGTGGGAGTTAAAAGGAAGACTTACTTGAATGGTGTCAAGTGCATATAACATTACCCAATCCCGTGTATGGAGTGGCAGTGAAGATCAATGGGTGGACATTGGCTGCAGGGGAGCACAAAATAATGATTTACAATGGAGAGAGAATAGTCGAGAGGACAATTGAGCATTTTGAGCTTGACCTAGAAATTCCTCTTGAGCCCATGAATGGTACTATCTACTCAGACTATATATGGCCATTTGAATGGAACAATGTACAGTGGCCCCAATGCAAATTATTTTCATTGGTTTATTTGGTATGCTGGAAGGAACTTTGCAACTCTGTGGCCTGGTTGTGGTACACTAATGGTCACATGGAAGGGGAAGCACTCAGCTATAATAACTTCTTTTAAAAATCCATCAATTATCAAGAAAGGATTGTGGAATTTTCAGTCATAGATATATCTGTATATAAGTACTACTAAAATTCATTATTTTGAAATTATGTGAAAATCCAGAGACACTGTAAGTAGTTTTTTTTTCCTTTTTGGAAATCAAAAAGTTTTAGATGGTCTTTTTTTTTCTTTTTGGAAATGAAAAATATTTGACATCCATTAAGGATATTTGTGAAAACCCATAAACACTTGAGTCATTTTCTGTTATGGTTGTTTTGTGTCAATGTTTTCTGCTTAAACCTATCGAAGTTGTTTCCTCTTTGGAAGAAGTTGCACTATCTAGCTGCTAATTTTTTGCCATTCCATTCTGAATGTTGGTTTCCCAAAAAAATTTTCTGTGAGTTATAAGAAGTAATGGCAGTTGGCATGGAGTATTACTTCTATGAGTTGGAGGACACATGTTATTTTGATGTCAATTATCAATAAAACAAGTTTACTCTTTTTGGTGAATAATTTGTGTTTTTGAAAGAGAAACCATAAATTTTATTTCAGTAGGGGACAAGGTATGTACACTTTCTATTTGAAGCATAGTTAGGTGCCTCCTACATATTAGGAATACAAAGTATTCCCATATGCTATGAGCCTCCCGTAAACCCAACAACAAGCCACCCAACATCGTAGACTATAAAACTAATTATTATTATTATTATTTCTCGTGAAGCTTTTCACCAAATTTTTATTGGAACCTTGCAAGCCATAATAGCACGACATAACCATACTTGATAACAAAGTGAAAATATGGGCTTCCTCTTATACTCCGGTGGATCAACATCTTATTCCAACAGGGGTTGTTGTGCCTATAAAAGGAACACCCTATGATTTTAATAAAGATACCACTATTGGGAGCAAAATAAATAATGTGCCTGGAGGGTATGATATAAATATGGCTCTGGACCCTCCAAAGAAGAACCCTGGTCTGAGACATGCTAGTTAGAGTGAAGGATGATTTCAGTGGCAGGATTCTGAATTTGTGGACAACTACTCCGGGCTTGCAATTTTACAGTTCCAATATGTTGAAGATGACTGTGGGAAAAGGAGGTGCAATCTATGGGAAATATTCAACCTTGGCCTTGGAGACCCAGACCTTCCCTGATGGTGTCCACCACCCAAACTTTCCCAATACAGTTTACAAACTAGGGAAAATCTACCATCATACTATGGTGTATAGATTTTTAGTGCAGAAGTAGTCATCACATGTTCAATGTTAAGGATAGGTGACATGGCTTCTCAATCTATCTAATGAATTCTATTGTTTAAAGATAGTACAACATTGCCATTGAGAACAATTTTTTAATATTGCTTTTGAGGAGAAAATGTATAGGATTTTCTTTTATGAAATAATCTTTCGTTGGTTTTCTTCATTTTGTCAATTTATTGGCTTTCTTCTTATAATATGACATTTGTATGGGGTCAGTTGGTTCGATCGGATACTAGGAACTTGCTTAGGAGCAGGCATTGGCAACATCGACTTTAGAACTCTAGCAACATCATGCATGGTGGGTCGATCAGAGGGTCGTTTCTTGGTGCAAAGCAAGGCCAACTGGAAGATTTTTCTTACAATCCCAAGATCCCTGCAGGTTGCTACAACTTTTGTATCAGATTTCCCCTTCTACTGTATTCTTGCATTCCATGGTGTCTTTTTATCTCAGATTGCATCGTTGTGAGTCTGTGACCCATTATTTTTTTCTCTCTTCCATTATATTGTTACATCACATTGCATGGTGTGCATTGGGTTATTTCCTTGCATTCTTCCATTTTACTACACATTATATTGGATTCTCTTCCACTGTAGTCAAAAATGTATTTTATCCTTTAAAAAGGTTGGCTCACATTTTTTGGAAGTTAGGTAACTGTGGAGATGTTTGGCCTTCAAAACTCTATGTTGCCCTTTGTTAGAGGAATAATGAGCATCTTGAGTCCTTGTTTCAGAATGACATCTATTGCAACCTTTAGAGGTTGTTATGCATCACAAATGACTTTTACAGGTTCTGGACATAAAAATCCCTTTTGGGATGAGATGAACTAGAGGTCCTCATAGAGAACTATTGCACGGAATTTGAGCTTCCTTGTTTGGCTGAGCAATTTTGTGACTCTTTGCATCAATTGTTTGGATTATTTTTCAACAATGATGATGCTTTACTAGGTTTGATGTTCAGAATAGGTGATAATTGTAATTGTTTCTATGAATAAAGACTACACATACCATATGGGGTTTTACAACGATATCCCTTTTACCATTTTTGCAATTGAAGGCATGATTAGGATCTTGTGATGGTGAGAAGGCTTCAGTAACAAAATCTATTGAATTGGTGAAGTGGGAATGCATGCGTAATGTATATTGATGATGGAAAGATTTTGAGACAAAATACAACTCCTATAGAAAAAGTATATACCATAAGACCCTAATGTGTTGTGTGGTCCACTTTGATCTTTGTTGATGTTGTGGGATTAGAAAATGATATCATTTGAAGGGCTATACCTATCAGGCTATCATGTTTGGGTTTTAGCTTTTATAATATATACGTTCTTCATGAAACTAATTAATAAGTCTCTACAAGTACATGTTAGAAGGTGTTGGGCCTTAAAGTTCATTTGATTGGTATTTTTATTCTCTTGCTTAAAAACTTTTCATGATAAACCTAAAATATATTTAGGAGAAAAAATCCCTTACAATGTATGTTTTTTCATACTCAAAATATCCTTTGTAAAAAGTGACATAGAACACAAAGGAAAGTTTTAACCAACGACCTCAAGGTCCCATTGATTAATTTCACTACTAATGACTCGTAGTATAATGACGTTACATACATGAATAGGGGAAACCTAATATGATACATACACAAGCATACATATATGTGCTGAAAATGAGATCAAAATGTAATATCCCCTTCCTAATTGAAAACCTTTGGCCTTGTTATCCCGTTTTGAGTTCACGATGAAACGATCGGATAACCCTACAAAATTTTTGAAGTGATTTTGCATTATGATCTCTTTTAGAGCAAATCGGGTTTTCGGGTGTTACTAACAGCTTGACATAAGTTTTAACATGCTTTATGTCTTATGACCTCCGAAACCCGAAACCCGCCTTGTATTGAAAAATCCTTTGAAATCGGGTTTTCGGAAATTCAACGCATCGGAACATACTTGTGTTAAGACATGCTTTGTGTCGCGTGACTTCCGAAACCCGAAACCCGCCTATTGTTAAGATAATCCTTAGTAATCGGGTTTTCGGAAGTTCAATGCATCGGAACATTCATGTATTAAGACATGCTTTGTGTCGCGTGACTTCCGAAACCCGAAACCCGCCTATTGTTAAGATAATCCTTAGTAATCGGGTTTTCGGAAGTTCAATGCATCGGAACATTCATGTACCAAAACATGTTTTGTGCTCCATGTTTTCCGAAGCCCGAAACCCGAAATACACTAAATCTCCTCGTGTCGGGTTTTTGGACTCCTCCAACACGCTGACGTGGCATCCATGCCGAATGGTTGGTGAGCTGGCACGTGCCGAGCTGAAGTGTATTTATTACTGATTTTCTTATAAATACGCCAAAATCCACGTCATTTTTACCGTTCATATTTTTAATTCGTGGATTTTTCGCATGCTCTTCCTCTCCCAAAACCCGCAAACTCGCGTTACCAGACTGGATCGATCGTTTTCGATTTTACTTGTCTCGAATCGAAGGTATTCTTCGTTCCTTCTTTATTCTTGATTTCTCTGGATCGACTGCATATATTTTCTTTCCAATTTCTTGCCAGTTGTTGAGGGTTTTTCT
The DNA here is from genome assembly GCA_018340775.1 of Taxus wallichiana var. yunnanensis. Classification (NCBI taxonomy): domain Eukaryota; kingdom Viridiplantae; phylum Streptophyta; class Pinopsida; order Cupressales; family Taxaceae; genus Taxus; species Taxus wallichiana. Next base: position 1,023,731,850 of record CM031240.1, read on the forward strand.
TCCTTCTTCGTTCTGTATTGTTTTGGAAAGGGGTTTTGGGTTTTTAGGGTTTATTTTCTTTTTGAGATTATCAATTGGTGCTGTTCCTTCCAAATTCCAATTACTTGCATAATGTATGGAATATGAATAACAAAAAAAGAAAGGAAGCCGTGTATGTAGAAATTCAAAGGAAAGGCTCTGTTTTTGTTTCCCGGATTTTGAAGTTTGTATTGCAGATTCAAAAGTCCGAAATACAAAGGAAGCTCGCAGAACGGGGTTTTCAACGTTCCGCCTCAAAGTGGGGTACGGGCACCTCCTAAGTTCCGCCATCAACAGTGGGCGCCGGGTTTTCCCCTGTTTCCGCCATTGAAAGCAAGTGTCGGGTTTCGCCAAGACTCCGACATATCAGACGTGTCGGGTTTTCAAAGTTTTCCGATATCTTCTTCTGCGTGTCGGGTTCTTCGCTTCTTCCGACGCCTTCCGTCAATCAGGTTTTTCAGTGTGCACAGCATCTCCGGAGTTCCGAGCTTTTCTCTTTCCAATATTCTTCATGTCGGATCCTGGTTCATCACAGGAGAAGGCCGGAAAATCTAGCAAGATGAAATACAAATTTAAGAAACCAGAATCCCCGTCATATATCGACTGTAATTATGATATCAGGGATACTGAGATGGGCAACATAGATATGGACGATTTTTGGAACAGGGTGAAGAGTTCTTCTCAAACCCCATGGATGGTGGCTTTAGCAAATAGTGGCTTGCCTCTTGCAATGGCTTCCCCATATCGCCCAATGTCCGAGTTTGTTTTGGCGTGTGCATCCAGCTACGACTCGGCTTCTCGGTCCGTAAGGAATCAGGCTGGTGAAGTAGTTATCAAACTAGATGGGGCTTATTTGGATGATCTCCTGAAACTACCAAATTTTGAAGAGTATGGAGCCCTAGACATGAAATTGGCTCAGAAGGCCTGGGACAGTAACCAGGAGAATTGCATTAAGGATGTTAATAAGAAGTTCTTGGTTAAGGCAAAACCAGTAATATCTAGATTTCCAAGAACTATCCCTAGATCGGATTTCATCCAAGAAATCAACGATATTATCACCCTACTGAGCCGGGTGTTTGGCTTGCCAGAATCAAATTTATTTCATGGATGGATGTACCAATTTATGGTCACCATTAGGGAGAATAAGCAAGGGATTGACTGGGGAACCCTGATCAGTGATGAAATTGATTCCCAGATGATGACGGTCCTGTCAACCGGAAAGTTTTATATGTTCTCATATGTGGCCTATGCAGCAGCTGGGATGAGGAGTTATCCAGGGTTGGAGACTAAAGGAAGTAGAACCACAAATCCAGTCTATAAGTATTATCCTCAAATAACGAAGAAGGGGTCCAAGGATCACTTTAGGAGGGTAAATGACGCCTTTTTCTATGAAAACATCGCCGGCTCAATCCGTAGTGAGAAAAACAAGGGTCTCGGACGAGGCATGGGCTGAAGTATCTAAGTGGGGATGTATCTTCTTACAGTTCAAGAAGTTTACCTACCTTCGAACGGTCATGTATTCTGGAGAACCTTTTCGTCTGCCTCGTTATCCCGGCGATAGATTGATACTAATAGAATTGGTCAGACAGTTATTGGATTTCCACAAGTTCCAACAGAGCAAGCATAAGGCAGCTGTATCCTTCCCAATTTCTATTGGGAGATATACTTGCTCAACAGCGGCAAAAGCTAAAAATGTCGAATGTGAACTCCAGGAGAAGTTAAAGAAGCATATGAAGTCTCGGGATGGTTTTGACATCCGAGGAGTACTAAGAACTTATGGAGCCCTACATCTGCACAGGCCCGACATTGAGGATATCTGGGTGGATCTGCGTAACGAAGTTGCGGTTCGCAGAAAAGATCATAGCAGATTAACTATTGATGAGATTCAGACGCTAGAGATTTCTGATTTGCCAGATGGTATAAGGGACAATGAAAGTGTGTTAGATATGTCCTATGATGGGCTTAATGAAGATCGATACGTTTTTCCGCCTATTGATTGGTCGGCTAGCGAAAAATCCTCTATCACCGATAGGTCAGCCCTAATTAAAGCTCTCGCTGCAAAGAAATGGCTCTCTTCTTGGGGCATGAATTTTAAAGATGACAAGTTTCCAAAATTGGCTGCTCCTGAGGTGGGGCCCTCCAAAAAGAAGAAGGACAAGGAATATACTGGGGGGTCTATAAAAATCAAGATTCCCAAGAAGAGGAAAGAAAGACAAATCTCTTCAATTGTCTCTCCAACTCAAACGGTGGATGTGCCAGAATCACCAACACCACCAGAAATAGGAGAAATTAATTTGGAAGAAGGAGGAAGTCAGCCCTTGACTTCACCATTTGCTGATTGCTCAACTGAAGAGACCTTATCTCTGGCAGTCAAGGCTTTGGAGACTGAATCTGTGCCTCCCCCTCAACAACCACTTCAGCCTCCTCATTCCCCATCCACTTCTTCAAGCATGGCCAATATTTTCCCGGGCTCTCACCCCTTTCTACTTGGAACCCAAGTGATCACCAACACTCCCCCACAACTCGTGCCTTTATTCATTGCACCTACTACCACGTTGATTGCTGTTCCCCCTCCAATAGTAGAATCTTGCTCCCCTTGAGAGTAGAATACCAGCCTACTACAACATTGGCGTTTCCTACGATACACCACCATGGCTACTCGAACAAACTCCGAGGAAGAGGAAAGTGATTGTACCCCTACCAGCCTTTGATTTCAGCTCACTCAAGGCTTCTCTCTGCGAGATCAGCCAAGAAACCCAAAACAGTTTCAAGAGTTTTGGTAGATGCTTCAGAGATAAGTTCGCAGAGATCGCCACTCCCTCGGTGATAAAACTAGGGATGATGTAACATTGCTGATTATCGATCACCAAGGTGGCTCTAGGGAAAGTAACAATGAAGGAGCGCAACAAGATGCACGGGCTTCCATAGGCGTCTTTGTGCCAAAAGTTGAAAGAAACAAAGATCAGCGAGAGATGAGTTTAAGGAAAAAGTGGAGCGGTTGTGAGAGGTTTTGATTAAACTCTCAACACCCTGGAATCCATACCATCTCGCCTTACGCCGGATTCGATTTCTCATCGGTGCCTACGATTGAGAAGATTACCGAGAAAAGGAAGAGTGGTTGATGAGTGGATCCAAAAGTTGCTCCAACGAGGGAAGGAAGTAATTCAAGAGGCGTGGTGAAAGTTCATCGGTCCTTGGCGAAATTGAAGGAAGGAGAGAAGATGGATGAGGAATTCGAAGAACTTGGACAACTTGATTTGACTTGTGAGGCTCTCCAAGTCTTGAAGCAAATACCACATCTCTTGGTAGAAGAAGCAATTCTTCCACATACGAGATAAACACTTTCGGTGATCAAGGGCATCAAGTTCGAGTAAAGATTCTCAACGAAGCTGCGCAGCAAGTTGAGAGAATCAAGGGATAAATTGATCGATGGGAAAAGTGATCTGGAGGAAGAATTGCTAAAGATTTGTCCAAAGATGTCGGTTGGGAAATCAAGTGCCCTATCAGCAGATGATCTCTTCAAACAAGTTCAAGAGATTATTCAGCATGAACCTGTAGATGGATTCGACCTTGAAGTCATTGGTCAGTTTGTAAGGATTGAGCATACGTTGGAGGCCTTAAGAAAGCTCAGCAAGAGGTTGAAAAAGCTTCCCGGCAGTGCCAGTGATATCCATGAGACCTGCGAAATGTGGAATGATCTTTCCACTGCACCTGAGGAAAACGAAATGCAAGGCATTATTCGGAAGTTCCAGGAGTTCCGGAACAAACAGTCTCAGCTGGAGGAAGAGAAAGGAGAAGAATCAAAAGATGATGACTCGGATTGAGCTCCAGCGTCTCATGTCATTTCTATTTTTAGAATGACACATCTTTTATTTCCATTTTATCATATTTTTAATTCAGACTTCGACTTGATCTCCTGCGTGAGAATCATGCAAAGCTGAAACTCTAGTTAGCATGCTACTTTTCAGGATCTGTTCTGTTTAAACTCTAGCTTCTTTTGTTATAAAAAGGGATGCTTGTGCATTCTAAAGGGTCGAGAATTTTTGGAGCATTAAGAGGCTATTGGAAAGGAGAAAAACTTTGTGTTTTCTTTCAATCATTTTGAAGAATAGAAGTTGATATCGTTTTGCAGACTTTGTGTTGCGAAATACATCTTATTTAAGATATTGTTCTTATGTTCATGATCTTAGAGCTATTCTTTGCATAGAATCTCAGTGTTTCTAATTATCTCGGACATTATATCTGTGATCTAAAACTCGTATGATTATTTCGTGCTCTGTGTTTACTCGAAAGAAAATACGTTTCTCCCATTTCTTTTCTACCGTGCTTCTTTCACTGTAATAGTTTCTAACCTATTTCACGTACGAAAGCAATATCCTTGAATCGTGTGAATGTGGATTTCGGGATTTCATCCCAACCCCCAATGGTTAGATTAGTGTGAATATTGTATATATTATTTACTGTGTTTTAGATTAGCAATAAACAGGCAGCCTCACCTGTCTTTGAGGAGGGATTCAATCCCATGTACTGTGGTTGAACCTCATATTTTGGTTTGACAAAATATCCAACCAACAGTTTTTGGCGACTCCGCTGGGGAAATACAGATCAATAGTACAAAGCTTATCCTCTCGGTGTCTGGCGACTCCATATTTGCCTTATTTTTAATAAGATCTCCTTTCAGTTCAAGCTGGCCAGGAGGATCTTCACTCGGTCTCGCCGAGCTCAAGGTGAAATTGATCCACTTTTTGAGTTGCTGCAACAGCACAATTTCAGCCTTTCTCCCAACAGCGTTGTCTCTAACCGAGCCAGAAGTTCTTCACCTGTTCGGAGAAATCGGATCCCTGAAGAACGGAAACATCTGCAACTTGTCGTGCACTACTCTTGTCTGATACCAGGATCCTGTGACGCAATCTTTTGAAGGATGGCGGTTCAACCTGTGCCTTGGGGTGCAGTCATTGGTCCTCTTACTTTGACTCCTCCATTGCATGAGTTACCACGTGGATCACGTAAGAACATTCCCAAGTTCAATGGGGATGGGAAGCAGCATCCCGATGAGCATATTGCGTCTTTCTTTGTTGCATGCGGTGTCCTCGGAGTAGCCCACGAAGATGTCTCTGTTCGACTCTTCGTTGAAACATTGCAGGGAGTAGCAGCTGAATGGTTTTATCACCTCCCGAATGCATGCATTCCAGATTGGGCTACCATGCGGACCAAGTTTGAGGCACGTTTCAAACCAGCCGAAGATTCTCATGCATTGTTAGCTCAGCTTACGCATATGAAGAAGGAATCGCATGAACCTATGCGGGAATTCGTGGCTAAGTTCAATAAGCTGATCCGGAAAATTCCAGTTATAGCTGTACCAACTCTAGAAAATCAAAAGTGCTTTTTCATCAATGCTCAACCTCCTGATATAAGCTTTTTATTACGAAGGTCGGTTATCCCAGATCTGGCTACTGCTCAGTCAACGGCTACTGAAATAGAGGATGATCTCATCTTAGCTGGAAGGATCAAGAAAGATATACCCAAACTCAAAAATCAAGGTTCTTCTCAAGGTAATACTGACCCTATGTTTCAAAAAATGGCTAATGATTTAATTGCTTTAAAGAAGCAAGTGTCTCAGCAGGTGAGCAATGTTCCGTACCGGGATATCCCTAGGCGGAATTTTAATAACAATGGTGTACCTGCCAGAGATAGGCCACGGTTAGCTCCTGCTCAACCGAGATTAGCAATTGAAGCTCCACCTGTTAATGCAGCAGTGGAAATAATTGAAGAAGATGATGAACCAGAAGAACAAGATTCCCGAGGATTTGAAGCTTGGGATATTTGATGAGTCTTATGATGAGTCATTTGGCGACTCAAAGCATTGGTTATTTGGAATATGATGAAGATGAATGTGAGCCGGATGGTCAATCATTTGCTTGTTTTCACTCGGTCCCAATCTCGGGTTCCAGAAAGCCTCGGAAAATACTAAGGAGAAGAATAAGGAACCTCCTGTATCCATAGTCAAAGGGGTACCCCTATTTCGGCGCAAATCGAAAGAGAGGTTACTAAAAAGCATTTGTTCCTTATTCTCCTTCTCCTAAGGCCGAGACTACCCCACCACAAGCTCATGTAATTAGAACCGAGCCTACTATCATTCCTTCTTACACTTTGCTTTTGACATTATTGATCATGCGAAGAGAACAAAAATTCAAATGTCGGAAGCAAAATACCTTGATCGAATCCGAACAATTTGAAAAGTGGCCAAGTTCATGAAGTAAAGTGCGTTCCATCACCGTCAAAAGGTCTCCTCCCAAATCTGTTCAACTTACACCTCGAATAATCGACCTCTGCTTCTTCCTCGGGAAAGATTGAACCATTTTATTTGTCTCTACTTATAAATGGGTTTAAACTCAATTGTATCATTGACTCGGGGCCTCGGATAATGTTATGCCCGCAAAAGTGGCCCATGCCCTTGGACTTACTTTGACTAAATCATATGGACGATGCTATTCCATGGAAACTAAACAAGTCCCTACGATTGGTCAAATCAAGGACGACGATTTGCATTTGTTGCCTTCCCGAGAAGAGAGAGTCAAAATGACTATTCTGCAGTTCTTTGATATCCCCTGCGGCTTATGGTATTCTCTTGGGTAGAGGATTTTGTAAAGATGTCGGAGGAGAGATTAGTATGGATTGGACCAAAGCCAAGATACCAGTCAAAGGGGTTCAACAGGTTCTTCATCCTGAACCGCAGGCAAAGTATTTGGTGACCAAATCAGATGATCCTAAGGCTCAGATTCTTTTCGAAGATGCTAGCTTCGGGAATTATTTCATGGCTTCAGAGATACCTATTGTAGATGTGGAAGAGGAAGATCCCAATGCTATTTGGACGCTCGAATTTGATGGTAGCTGTTCAATCTCTGGATCAGGCGCTGGCGTTGTTCTCATATCTCCTAGCTCCGAGATTTTTCCGTCAGCTTATAAGTTGCAATTTGATAATACTAACAACACGGCCGAATACGAAGCCCTGTTATTAGGATTAGAATTGGCCAGACGAAAGGGAATCAGAAATCTCAAGGTTCAAGGAGATGCGGAGCTGATTGTTAATCAGGTCAGGGGTATATATCAGGTGAAAAATGATCGGTTGAGACATTACCGAAATAAAGTGTGGGATAGTATAGAATGCTTTGATGCATTTTCTATTAAGGCAGTTTTAAGAGATTACAATGACAAGGCTGATTCTTTGGCCGTATCTGCATCTCTTCTTCTTCCTCATCCTCAATTCAAGCAAGACACATACTCTATTGAGATTGTATATCGTCCTAGTATCCCAGATAACGCAACTCACTGGCAGGTATTCAATGATGATCGACAGGTGTTGGCTTTTCTAGAAAAGGCTGACAATTTCAGTGAATTGTATTTTGAAGGTTCAGAATCAGCCTTTCGTGAAACTATTTCAGATCCATATCAGGAAGTTGATGGTGAATATATTCAGCTGAAAGGCAATAAGATACCCAAAGGTTTGGTTTCTTTGGAGGGCTTGTTTGATAAACATGATCGTTTTATCCAAAACAAAAGGCAGGTCGAAGGTGCTTCTTCCTCTGAAGTAGATCAAATCAATCTAGGTTCATTTGATCAGCCTCGAATGGTGAATGTTGGGAAATGCTGCTCTGCTGAAGAAAAGGTAAGATTCACTTCGCTTTTAAAGAAATACATCGATGTGATGGCTTGGTCTTATGCAGATTTGAAATCCTTCAAACCCAAAGATGTACAGCACAGTATTCCTTTGAAACCTGATGTGAAGCCGTACAGACAGAAGCAAAGGCATTACAATCCCAAGATCTCAGGAACTATTCTAGCAGAAATTCAGAAGATGCTAGATGCCAGGATTATTTTCCCAATCCATCATTCCACTTGGATTGCAAACATCGTTCCTGTCAGAAAGAAGAATGGCGAGATCCGGATTTGTGTTGACTTTCGGAACTTGAATCAGTCCTCGCTGAAGGATAATTATCCCTTGCCGATCATGGACCAAGTACTACAAACTGTTACTGGATCAGAAATGTTATCCATGCTCGACGGGTTTTCGGGATATAATCAAGTCGAAGTAACCACAGAAGATCAACACAAGACAGCTTTCACGACCCCATGGGGTACCTTTGCTTATAGAAGGATGCCATTCGGCTTGATCAACGCAGGAGCTACTTTTCAGAGAGCTATGGACCTAGCATTCAGAGATCTGATGGGTAAGGTCATAGTCGTGTATTTGGATGACTTGACTGTCTTTTCTAAAAAACGAAGTGATCATTATGATCATTTAGAACAGGTACTTCAGAGATGCAGGCGTCACGGAATTTCGTTGAATCCTAAGAAGTCTATGTTCGGGGTTACAGAAGGAAAGCTGCTGGGTCATATTGTGACCAGAGAAGGAACTAAAATTGACCCAGAAAGGGTAAAGGCCATTCAGAGTCTTACTTTACCAACAAGTAAAACCGGAGTTCATTCTTTCTTCGGAAAAGTTAATTTCTTGAGAAGATTTGTACCTGACTTCGCTGACAAAACCAAGGATATTCTTGGAATGATGAAAGGCAAAGTCCCATTCAGATGGAGTGCAGAAGGGAAACTTTCATTTGAAGAAATCAAAAAGGCAGTTGCTTGCGCTCCGACCCTAGTATGTCCAGACTTTAAGAAAGATTTCATCATGTATAGCTATGCTTCAGCCCACACAGTGTCAGCGATCCTGATGCAGGAAAATGGAGAAGGCATTGAAGCTCCTATCGCATTCATGAGCTGCCCGTTGAAAGAGCATGAATTGAAGATGTCGCAAATTGAAAAACATGCTTACGCAGTGGTAAAGAAAGATAAAACACTTCGTACTATGTCGAATTCTCATACTCGTGTTCTCGCTTCGATATCTCTTTGTTAAATCCATTCTAACTCAACAAGAGTGGGAAGCCAAAGAGGTACTTCGATTGCTAAGGTTCGGGAGTATGACTTGGACATTAAACCTACCAAGTTGGTACGAGGAAGAGGCTGTGTCAATTGATTAGAGAATCATCTTTGAAGCGAGTATGAAGAGATTCCTTGTCTTGTGAAGACCTCCATCATGATTGAAGTCACAATACAATCATAACCCATTTTGTCAATTGGTGTTGATAAAACCTTGTTATGTATCCTGACAATACATAAAGCACTGTAACTCATATGGATAGTCCACTTGGATTTAAGTCCCTATGTAGCCATCTCCCACTACATAGCTCAAATGTTGCTACATTGCCTTAATCTGATTTTTCATACCTATGAGGAGACACCACATCTTGCTTCCATTTAAAACAATCCTTTTTAGATGCCCAGGCTTTCAGTTATAACGCTTAATTTTTTTCCCTCCTGTTTACTTTTTTTTAATTCTTTATTTGCAAATACTTCTACTTTGCATTCTTTACCATGTCCATTGGTGTTTCCAACTTCATGCCTTTTACCTTTGTTGTTATTTGTTGGTGCTTAGAAGGCTCTGAATGACTTTGGTAGATTGTGGCCCATTTTTAAAAAAACATCAAATCACATCTCTATTAATCGGCTTTCTCCATTCATGTATTCCTTAGAAGCGCCACCTTGCCTTCTTCCCTTTATAATACCCAAATTTTCACTTGACTGAAAATCCCCAAAATTTAGTCCAATATGTTCCTTGCGTAAAAAATACAACTTTTTCTAAAGACTCAAGGGAAGAATACATAGTTTTGACCCCCAAAACAGATGGTGCATCTCGATTGGGCACACCCTTATCAACATCAACTATAAAAGTAATAACTATCCCTCTAAATCAAATAACATATACCATTCGGCGTTCACATTGCATTGTATTCATGTGATTGCTAGTTAATAGGCTAGAATAAAAATTTAGGCTATTTGGAGGTGATTTAGGAGAAATTTGATAAGATTGGAAGCATTTGAAAGTGAGATTTAGCCAATAAGAGGGTTTATTGATTAAATGCATGTTAAAAGGATTAATTAGCTAATAATAGCTAATTAATTGATTCAAAGAGGATTATAACTAATGAAGTGTCGTTAATTGGCATCCGAAATGTGATAGAATCTAGTTAATTAACAAAGTGTCGTTAATTGACCAAAATAGAGGGAAATGTTAGTTAATTAGTAGAAAACACTAATTATAACGGAAATGATAGAATAGAGGATAATGAGTACCACTTTAGCATTAAAACTACAGAAGCGGATTTTAGGTGTCTACACCACTAGTTCTCTTTTTGACAATGTTGCTTATAGTTTTCTTGTTGCTATTGTTACTTTTGATTGTGCATCATGGTCTCCATAATGCACAATATATTTGGAGGGTACATGTTCTTCTCGGTGGTTACCACATCAAACCTTCATGTTTTTTCTATGTAGATTATCAAACTTATCATACATGGCTACACATTTATTATTTTGAGCCACTCGCTCAAACTCTTCATCACATGCACCTCAAAGTAGGGGCATTCATTCAAGTATATACTACACCTACAATATACACGAGACATGTTTTGGAATCAAACACATGCAAAAATAGGAAAAAACACTCAAAAACAACATCGAGACATGGAAACTCAGAAAAGAAAGAACAGGGTCAACATAGTATAGTAGGTTCAAGACCATATGGACGTTCTGAGCCATTCATATTTTTTTCCCTAGGGTTAGTTGTAACAATTTTCTCAACAAGCTCATATTTTCACCTACGGGTACAAGTTTTTGGCACATTTTTACACTCAAACGACTCGATTGAGTAGTAGTTTTAGGGGGCATGAAAGGTTTCATGCCTTCTTATACATAACACTCTAGTTTCAATTTTAGTTTTAGGAGTATTGGTGGCATGGGTCCCCTTTATCCATCCATATTTCGGGACATGTAAGTTTTATTCAGTTTTCAATTAGTTGTGTGGCACATGGGGAGAGTATGGGGAAAGCCATTTTCTTTTATATTTTGTGTCCTAATTTACAAAATTGGGCCTATATTTGTTTGTAGTAGTGTGGTTCATGAGGTTATGGAAGGTAGCGAAGTAGCTAAGTTCTTCACAGGGATTCTTTCCTCTCCTCTTACACCTAAGGAGGAAGATATCAAATTTGTAAAATGACTTTGATACATAGTCTTCTTCCTTCACAAGGTGCTTCGACTCCTCATTATTATTCTCTTTCTTTGGCATTCATGTGTTGGGTTCTATACACCCAATACTTTAGTATATCCTCAGCACAATTGGAGACTAATCATCTCCAATCCTTCGACAAAGGTCAACAATCCAAATCTCCAAGTACAAGCAAAGAAATGAGGAATTATTCCCTCTGCAAAATGAACAGGTGTATTCATTCCATGTTTTTCATCTCTTTATTTTAATCTTAGAGTTTCAAATTTAATTTACATTGAATATTTACATTCAAGTTAAATTTCAATTCTTTATCATGGACATTGACTACACTTTGTGTTTCGAGTTTCATTATGGAATGTTCCAACACCAATACAACATGATCTTGTAAAACAAACATTGAGCAAAGACAAAGTGTGTCTACACACTCATGTATCTTTTCCTTTAAGCATGTAATTTAATTTCATACTTAAAGGGGGAAATATAGAAACTCAAATTTGGTAATTATACTCTTTGACATTATTGTTCTTGACATTTATCTCTTGCTCAAACAACTACACTCTACTCATTCTCATCCAATAAATCCCTAGGTCTCTTTTCTAGATTTCTTAATCTTATATACTCACCTTTTGATAGTTTATGAGAAGTGAATACATGAAACACAATAAGAAACTCCACTTGTCGATTCCAAACTTCACATTATAGATTGCCACTCTTAGGTCAAAAATGTACACTAGGGACAAGAACGTGTCTACTGATCGTGACCCTAGTGTACAATCTTGACCTAGTTCATTTGGTTCTAAACTTCTCATTCCATGTTATTATTTGGGTTACTTAATTCCTTGCAATAGTCATTTCCAAATTAAATCACCTTTGAAAACATATATAAGTGAAAATCACCTCATTTGACTAGGAATCACTCTTATGGACTTTGATTGTTAAAGCTAGCACAAAAGGCACCCAAAGCTCCCTACACTCTGAAAATACCTTTACAAATTCATTAGGGATACACTATATATAGGTATGAAGATTCCCACTAGGTATAGGGAATTAATTCAAACATTTGCAAGAACTCAACCCACTTAAGTAGATTGGTAAGATAGAAACTCAAGTCAAGCATTGTAAAAGAAAGGATTTCAAATTTGATTGCACTACAATGAGATATTACATGTTAGGTGGAGAAGGAAGTGTGATTTGAGGCATCTTCAGAGTAGCGCTAACGTTGGTAGTGAAAAAGGGTGCCCATAACCCAACTACTTTTTATTTTTCAGTACTTCATCCATGGTTAGGGTTTGAAGGATTGAGAAGAGTATTCAGATACCCTCATATCATGATCGAGAGTGACTGAGGGACAATGAAAAATTGAATCAGACAAGTGACAAACCCAAAAATTCATATACCACAATTTTGAGCATGTGAAAAAATGTACACAGAGGCCAAAACCATAGAAACATTCTTGTCCCTATTATACGGTCCTTCCCGGGAGATCTTCAACTCGTAGTCTCATTTCAAGCACCGTCAGTCTAGAAAGCTTTATTTCCGCATCCAGATCAACCCAAAATCACTTGTACTAAATAAAGTGCACTCAATCCCATGTATTTGAGAGTTTATATTGTATCGTGTACATTTGTTTCAAGTATTAATGCATTATTATAATATTGAATGGTTAATATTGGAAGTTAATTGGTCATAATAACCTCCTGTAGCTCCTCTTTCTTTCTTTGTTTTATGATAGTTGTAAAACCCTAATCAAACATAAAAAGAGTGAAACACAAACATTATTTTGGGGTTTTTAATGTTTATGCATCTAATGACATGATTAAAAGGACAATTATTTGGCATTAGATGGAAGATGAACTCCTAATGTGAATTGGGAGTTGTGTGGTGATTTCAATATGGTCAAGTCGAAAATTCACAATATTGGTCACTTACCCATACATTAGATAGTTGGTGAAAGAGCGGCCTAGACATACATGTGTAATAAATTTATTTTACCACCCCAATTAAATCCATCACTTGGAATTTTTGTGTGGCATACTTGATCTATTTTCTACTAGGGATATGACATAGTCCTTAATTGGCTAGATTGTGCCATGCTTTCCTCACAACCATTATTCTTGCTTGCAATGTTTTTAGTTACCAATGGAAGTTATGTTGAATATTGTTCTTTCTTACCATTTTACTATTCAAATGGTAAAAAATTCATAAAACCTAGTTTTATCTCAATATTTCCCTACTTCAAAATGGGCACACTTTGCATCACATTAAGAGGGTCTAGAACTTAGTTGTTAGGCCAAATAGAAAGAAAGGTTGGATTGAGTGGTGGAAGGATGACATCCATTAGTTGACATGTTTCCTTCACACTTTAAGCACCAATTGGCCCCTCATTCAGTGTAAAGCCTACTTCGCCACCACTTTTGAGTTGAGTCATTTGTTAATCGCCCTAGAACAAATGTCCTTTCACAAGCCTTTAAGATAGGTAGAAAAATTAGGAAATGCCTCCAAATTATAAACACTTAAAATATTAGGGGTGCTCAGATAAAATCCATAATGCAATGGCTCATAGTTGTAGACAAAGTTTCTAAAATAATTTCTAAATTCTAAAATCCAAGCATTCATGTGAACAGATCAAGGTCGTCCATGGAGACAATCAATGCCTTATTGAAGTGTGAGATATGGTGTAATCCTCTGTCTACCATTACCAATAGGATTTCAAAGCTCAAGAACCTTCTCCTAAGTGATAAGCGACACAAGCAATGCATTATCATCATCCCTTATAAGATCTCTCAAGCTTAAATGGTGGCATGTGATTGGTCGATGTCTATTGATGATCGGTATGAGGTTATCACTCAAATGAATAATGAAAAGACCCTAGAAAGATTGGTCATTGTCTATTGATGATCGTGTGAGGTTGTGGCTCAAATGGGTAATGAAAAAGACCCAGTAAAAGATGGGTTGTCATGAAAATTGTATAAAACTCTTTAGGATGTGGTCGGTAATGACCTCTTCCAAGTTTATTCAGAATATTTTAGCTCAAATTTTCTTGGGAATTGAATAAACCATGGCCACATCAAATTCATACCTAAGATGGGGAACCTAGAGCTTTTTCGACATTGGCATCCTATTACCTTATTGAATGTTTCTTACAAAATTATTGCCAAGGCCTTGATACTCCACATCCAACACCTACTTCTTGCAATTGTTAGTCCAAACAAACAAGTTTCATACAAAGAAAATATATTCAGGATAATATAATTATAGTAAAGGAAGGAATGGAGTGGGCTCTCCACTCTCAATAAAAGGCCTTGTTTATGAAAATTTACTTCTAAAAAACTTATGATCAGGTTGAATGGAACTTCATTATACAAATGCTAAAAGTGCTATGATTTGGGCCTACCTTTATCTATTTTATTCAAATATTTTTTGTAGATTCATGAACATACCTTTTTGTTAATGTAGTCATTTGTGAATAGTTTTACCTCTTATGCTAATTTGGAAAGGATGTCTTCCTTTGTTACATTATATCTATTAGCTTCCTACATCTTTACCTATCTCCTTGCTAACACAACTTAACAAGGGCTTGTCGAGGTCATAACTCTTCTTCGTTTGACTCATTCTTAGCTTGTTAATGGCCACTATATCGATGATTCATTTCTTACCTTTCTAGAAGATGAGAATAATATTCATAAAGCTATGTATTTCCTTGGCGTCTATTTCTTAACCTCTGGTTTAAGCATCCAATAACATAAGACTCAAAGTGTTATAGGAAATTATTCTTTCCATCTCCTTCCTAGTACAACACCTTAAAATGGAAGTGTATACAACATGGTGAAATATTATTATTTATTAGTATCCCATTTGCATTCAAGTAACACCCTCCCACCTTTGGTAGTATGTGGTTGACAAGGTGGAAAAAGCTCTCCTATTGGCTCATGAAACCCCTTTCCTTAGTAGGTAAATTATAAATTTGTTCCAAAGTTTCGCTGCCACACATGTCAATTATTCCTCTTGTTTGGCTCCTTCTCAAGACTTGTATAAAAATCTTAACAAGTTTCTCAAAGATTTTTGGGCTAGCTTTGAACTCAACAAAGGTTTTCATAAGGTTTCTTGGGAGTTCTTCTACCTCCCAAAGAAGTCATGGGGCCTTAGATTATTGTACATTAGACGTCAAGGCACTACCCTCTGTTCAAAATGGGTCATTTTTGTTATTGAAGGAAAGAAACCTAGAAGATTTTACTATGGAATTGCATCTTTAAAGGAACCCCACAAGGGTGCAAGACCTAACAAGGAATTAACTTTAAAAACATTCTTATCATCAAATCCCAGTGAAAGTGGTTGGTTTATTCAATTTCAAAAGCATTTGGAAGGCTTGGGAGAAAATCAACCCATGACTTTAGTGGGATGACGATGGGTTCAAAAATGGCCTACCCATAAACTTAGTCTATTTTTTGATTTTTAGTCTTCAATTTTCACAATTTTCCCCTCGTAGAGGTGCCTTGAATGCATCCCCTAAAGATTTTTAGATGTGGGATTCACACATTGCAAGATGTGTTTTGTAACTAAACTAAGAAATTGTTGTCTTGGAAAGAAGAAAAATTAGATTTAGTTGGCTAATAATGACCAAGTAGAGTTGACTTTAAGAGACCTCTTGGAATTCAGAGGTGGAAAATCCATGGTGAATATCCCTAGAACCGGTTTCACTGGAAAGGAAATTTTTGGGGTTTGTGTGCAAATTTTTACCTAAAAGAAGATTTCATTTTCAAGTCGTGTGACAGAAAGGCTACGAGACATTGTCGCGCGACAACAAGTTTGTTGTCATGCGAAAATAACCTTACTATCGCGCGTAAGGAGGTTTGTTGTCGCACGACAACAAATCTTATGTCACACACCTGCAGCCTCCGCCCTCCTATCACACATCAACAAAATCTCCTTGTTACGTGCCAACAAACTCTATGTTGTGCGTCTGCGCAGCCTTTGCCCTCCTATCGCATGTCAAAAAACTTCCTTATCCAAAGTGTCAACAAACTCTCTATCACGCATCTGCAGCCTCCACCCTCATATCATATGTCAACAAAATATCCTTCTCGTGTGTCAACAAACTCTCCTTATCATGTGTTAACAAATTCTCCTTGTTGTGCGTCAGTGGAACTTTCTTGTCGTGCGTTTGAGAACAATACTTGTACTCGACTACAAATCTGATGAATATCTATAAAACTACACTTTGTGTATTGGCCTCTGTTGCTTCGCAAGTTTACTGTACTTGATAATAGATATGCCCCCAGGTGGTATGAGTGAGCTAGTAGTGTTCTACCTAGTGAATAATATAGGATTATATAAGGGATATTTTCAAGGGTAGGCGAAGCTGACCCCTAAAAAAAATTAAACTGTAATTTTTAGGCAAACAAGTCACTGAACCGCGCCAAAAAATTCTCCTTTTCAAATTTTTCAAAAATGGAATATTCTCCATATTACGAATATTCGCCACTAAAAAAACCTTGTGACCAAGAATCCTTCTAAGAATTATGGATGTTATCCATGAGAAAATGATCCACAAAATTGGAGTTTTATCTTCTTGCCCCTTTGGAGAGATTAGAAGTGGAATATGGAAATACCATTTGAGAGATAGTCACCCAATAAGGGATATGAGTTGCTTTCTCCCAAGTTGCTCATGACGAAAAAGCTCAATTACCATTGGTCTCTGCATGCATTCTACTACGCACTATTGGAAGCACAAATTTACTCCTAATTGGTTTTCTGTAGCGCCCGATTTTTGTAAATTAACTTGGTGATTTCTTTCTTAATGTTGTAACTTCATCGAAATGAAGGAAAACATGTTAAGATATATTTTTGATCTTAAAGTAATGTGTTGCTGATCTGGATTCTTGCATACTATAAATTGTTACATGGGACACCAGTTATTATTGCTTGTATGGTTGTTGATGTGAAGAAAAATTTACCGTATGCTTGTTGAACTCTATTCGCTGATTGACAGCACACCTTGAATCAATTCCATTGATCCAAGGTATGCTGTGGCCTTCTTGTAATCGCTTTGCCGATTTACTTTTAAACAAGACTGAAGGTTGATATAAATGTGCAGCACCTGATTTTAGGTATGAATAGCTGGCACATAGATGCCAACGGAAAAGGTTCGATTCTCAAACCATGCACTGTTGTAACGCCAGACCCCGTAAGGTGATGAAGGCTCAGGTATGTGGAACGTGGGACGAAATGTCCTGCATAACGCTGAATTTGGATGTCAGTCGGAAGGACTTGATTGGAATTGATTAATTAAGTGCTAAAGGGATTAGACCCTAATCTAACCCTAAGTTCTACCTTATATCCTAATTACTATCCTAAGTGGATTTTTAAAATTCTATAATGGTAAAAATAAATCTAAGTCCTATTAACCTATGACCTAGATTTGGACACTATTGTTAATCCTAAACTAATCCTAACCTAAGGAAGGGGATGCACAGACCCATGGGGGATGGAAAGGATAAGGATGGAAGGAAATTTAATGGGCATTAAGTAAGGTCCTTGCGTGGACAGCGCCAAGTTTGGCGGGAACAGGAAAAAGCTAGAGGCATTCAGTTAGTTATGGGACTAAACTTGGTTTTCTTGCAAAATTTGAAATTGGCAATTCGCCAACCCGAGTCGGCGGTGGCGTGAGGAAATAGGAAAAGGAAGAGCCTTTAATGCATTTAATTTTCTTGGTCTTCGCGACCAGCCCACCTTGGAAAGAGTATGGAGGAAATTTTGTTGTTTATTGTGTTTGTTCGGGTTTTGGAAGTTGCTCTACATTTGGTTTTTCATGGTTCTGTCGAACCAGTTGTGTTTGATTGCTATCTTTGTTCCTTGGCGAATCGAAGGCTATTTCTGAGCCTGTAGTGGAAGGTGATTGTTGGGAAGCTTGGCTCTGTTGCCGTGGAAGGAAATACCTCCTGTAGGCGTGGTTTTCTTCGAGCTTCGAGGAAGATTATCAGGCATGTTAAGCCCTTCTCTTTAAACTGCTTGCTTTACTTAAACATCTCATTAAAACAACCCTGCTCTTCTGGTGAAGGGGGTTTTGGGTTTATTCGATTTTGCTGTCATGTTTGAAATGATTCTGGGTAGAGTCGTTTTGTTTTGTTGTTGCGATTTGAACTGTCTTTGCATATTTATTATGTTGGAAATACAGTCCATGCTGTGTGATTTATTCGACCATATTGGGGAATTCGTTCTGTATGTTATGAAACTATGCTTTTGAATACTTAGCTGTGCGTGAATCATTTCTGAGATCTGCACATCATTGTGAAATAGAAGAATGGAATTTCGGGTTGAAATGTCTGTTGATAAGGAATTCAAATGGGTATTTCTTTGTAAATGATTATATTGAATGAAACTGTACAGGCTGTATGAGTTTGTTTTTCATTGTTGAGCAATCGTTCTTTTGCCAATATGAACTTGAGTGATGGAACGTATTAACTATGATAGTAATATTCTTATTGTTGTGCTTTTCTTTTGTAAAAATGGACGAATACGACTTGGGTATTCGTGAGAGTTGGAGAAAGTAACTGTTTTTCTTCTGAAATTATAAATGATTATGTTTCTCCTTGCTGTGATGGAAAGTTAATTCTATTGTGTTTTGTGGTTGCGGTTTGACCTTCTGATTCGAACTGTCTTCGTGAAAACGAACTTGGCTTTGAATTTCTGTGCAAATAAATGAAATATATGGGAATTAGCTTGTTGTTTGAGACTGTTTTGATTGTACCTTGCTTGTGCATCTAATATCCTATGCGGGTTTTCATTAATAAAGGTATTGTTATATGAATATTGTATTCAGGTTACGCATCATCATTGTGAAAAGAAGAATGGGATTTGAGGTTGAAATGATTGTTAAGAAAGAACTCGAACCTGGGTATTTCTTGTAAATGGGTACATTGAATGAAAATTATACATAATGTGTGAGTTGGTTTTGACATCGTTTCTTTTCTGAAATTAATAAGGAAACGAGTTCTTCTTCTTCATTGTTTTAAATTTGAAGAAATGGTAATTGGGGATTTATTGAGCATTATAGGTTCGGCTTGATGGAAGTGACAGTGGCATTTAGATTGTTTTCTGAGTGCTTTGTGTTTTTTTTTTACAAACGGAAGGATGAAATGATTCGTGTGATCTCTGATTTTGCACTGTCATTCAAAAATGAACTCGACTTGAGTGATTCTTGTTGTGTTTGAAGAAAATGGGTGTTTTCTTATTGAAATAATTACAGGAATGAATTTTTCTCTTCTTGCTGTTTGAGTTCTAGAAATATTAGCAATAGAGCTTACTGTACATACGGGTTGGACTTGCTGTAGGTAACAACAATGTGCAAATGGTTATTTATGAACTGTGTGCATTCATGGATATAGAAAGTCGTGTGAATAATTGATTAAGTGACTGTATAACTGTTTATTTGGTTAAAATACAGTGAAGGAAGTATGAATTCTTCTAGTACAGTAAGTACATAGTATGCATTCTTTATATTGCTTGTTCTATGATGGATACGATGTTTTACCAACTTGTTTTTGGTATTCGTATGTGCCTGATTTAAAGGAAGTATTGATATGGATGATAAATTCTTCCTTGTTTTCATTTAAAGCTGAATATGAATGGAATTATTCTTTCTTTGTTGGAAAGTGAATTCTGAATGGATTTTGTAAGTTTCACTCTGAACTGTTATCTTTGATTGATGTCTCGTTTGGATTTAACTTTCAGTACAGTCATGAGGAAAGGAATAGGAGTGAGAATGGATAACTTGGAATAATGGTCATTTCTTCTCTTATACAGTTAGAAATCTGTAATCGTTATGGAACAAATTTTGTATTGCTTTGGTTTAAGCATCTACATTTTATTGTTGTTTACCTTTCTCATCTGTACTTGATTGCTTGAAATCAAATGAGATGCATGAACTGAAAGGAAAGTAATTGGTTTATATTTCAGTCAAATTTTATCCTTTGATATTATAACTAATGAAAGGGAAGGAAATTGATAGCATTTAATGTTATAACAGCAGTATACATACGTGTGTTCCTAGTTCTTACAAATGTTGTAATCTGGAACTGTTGAAGGAAATTGCGTCTTGTAATGGTTATGTAGGAAATAGGACAACAATCCTTTGACTGATTGGGATGGTATTTAGATGGTTCAGTTGTTATGTTGTTCATTCTTTTTATACTTAATTCTTGATTGATGTTCATATTAACATTTCATAAAAGCAGGGTTCTTTTATTGAGACAGTTAATTAGAAGCACCTCATTTTAATGACAAGTGCTTAATATGCTCAGTTCAATGAACTGACCCGTGCAAGTAATTTTGCAGATGGAATTTGAGTAAAACAAAGACATGGTTGTTTTCTGATACTTCTTTTGATTGACTGAAGATGGATTGTATTTGATAGTTATTATTCCTCTACGAGGAATTGAGAAAAGAAGAAATTACATTCTTCTATCTTATGAGTTGTAATGTTGTTTTATATAAACAAAGTCCAGTCATTTGGACTGGCAAATGTATGGATTATGAAATGGATTGATGAATACAAATACAGTGTGATATTTTAATGACTGTATCAGTTTGATATTGTTGATTAAGTTGGGAATATAACATTAATTCTTGATTTGGAATTATTCAAATGTTTTTGGATGAATGTAAAAGGAAATGATATCTTTTCTTACCTAAATACAACTTTTACGTTGAAATGTGCAATTAGTTCATACTTGGGTTAAGATGAATTTTTAATTGACATTAAAAAGGATTAGGAAGAACATGGTCTCATAACTGATTGGTATTCGGGATTAGCTTGAAAGCTAAGGAATATCAAATAACTTAGGAGCAGCCAAACCTTGTATTCGGACTCCGTTAATAGACTCGAATGTTAAATTCAGAAAGTAAGGATATGGGAAAAATATATCTAGGGCTAACAGACCTTAACTATGTAAGGTTAAGGAGAATAAATGAATATATTCATTGAGAATTAGACCTCGTTTTAATGACGTCTAATAAGCTGGAATTCTGAATTTGTTTTCAGTTGTGAAAAACTTGGTTAAGTTTAATAGGTTAAACTTATTAAGTCTATCGGTAATGGGTTGTTTAATCCAAGGATTAAGAAAAGAACCAAGTAGAGAAAATGCAACCCTTCGGTATGAAGGAGAAGATGCATAGTAAGCTAGAAGATGGATTTAGTCTCTCTTAGCTACATACAACTGTAACAAGAATGAGGATAAAGGATCAACATGGCTGCTAAAAGTTGATCTTAAATATTAAGATCATAACCAAATCACTTGAGCTGGATGTGTACTCTTGATGGGAGGATTTCGTAGGACATTGACATACGCCAGTTACAGCATGGTGTCTTCATGAAGGCGGGGCCTTCATGACGACACAATGTTATAGTTGACATATTACAATGCCCTCCCGAATTAAATCATCAAGATTACATAAGCTGAATAT
Organism: Taxus wallichiana var. yunnanensis; assembly: GCA_018340775.1. Taxonomy (NCBI): domain Eukaryota; kingdom Viridiplantae; phylum Streptophyta; class Pinopsida; order Cupressales; family Taxaceae; genus Taxus; species Taxus wallichiana. The sequence continues at coordinate 1,023,753,445 of CM031240.1, forward strand.
TAAGTTCTTGGTTGGGGATAGGAGTGTGATCACGTATACGGAGTGACTCCGGAGGACTAAAGATAACTAGACACACGGAGTCATCTAGGGATGACACCGTATGTCTGTGTATCTTTAGTTACCATGAGTGACTTCCTATACTCATTCATATTGCTAGTTGGAGTTAGAGTTTGACCTTAAATTGGAAGGACTGGTAGGAACCAGGAAAGACCATTCTAGATAACAGACGAAGTGAGGTGAAGGACGTATTCCATTGGTGTGTATCACATCCTGGAATATGATCATGTAAAGCATGTGAAAATCTTTGGCCAAAGTATCGCAAGTGTTGGTTGTGTTGTCCTGATCACCTAATTTAAGATGCAGGATGTCAGATGAATATCAGTAATAGATATTCAGATAGGCTTCTTAAATGGATCACTTTGATAACCGGAAACGGTAAGAGAACCTTGTATATATATTATACTATGCATGAATGAACATGAAGGATCGGTAAGTTGCCGAGTCATGAAATGAGAGATCGTTGAAACTCCGAGCCATGAAAATGGGAGATCGGTAGTTCTTTGAGTCATTTACAGCAGCATATGGAATCTGTTATATGATTGAATGGCACTGAATGTGTGTTCCATATTACAAATATGTGAACAGAGAACATTAGTTTTAAAAGGAAATTGTGTGTTCCAAACTGCATTGTTTGGGTAGAGAACAATTATTAAAACTTGAATGTGTGTTTGAATTATATAATTCATAACAGGAATGTTGTATAAAAAAATAAAATTCCCTTGTTCTAGTATCTTAAAATGGGGATGTTACATCTTGGTATCAAAGCTGAAGGTTGCAGCTCTTGGACCTAATGAGTCCACAATATTAATAAGGTTTACATTTTCTTATTGAACAGAAAATGGTCAGAACAAGAGGGAATGCTGCGAACAACCCGTTACTGGGTGGAGAAGCAGCTACTGCTCAAAAGCTGGATGAAATCCTTGCTGCCCTACTAGATACGAGAGATCATTTGACTATTCTGGAACAACAGTCAATGGGCAATGAAGAGGAGGAAGAAGACGCTGATATAAATGATCAGCCGCCTCCTGTGGACAACATCAATGGAGGGAATCCGGGTGTTGATAATAATAATGTAATTGCTCCTAATCATCCTGAAAATAAAAGGGCAAGATTAGCAGCTGAACTTACAAATGACATAAAGAGAATAAGTCCTCCAAAGTTTGATGGAACAACCCTTGGGGACGGAGCTGAGAATTGGCTCAGTGAAATGGAGAAATACTTTGCAATAAGAAACTTCTCCGAAGAGACCAAAGCGATATGGGGAGCATATCAACTTTCTCATGAAGCATCATCATGGTGGGACAACCGTAAGGTTGAGTTGAATATTGTCGAATCAGACATAACTTGGGATCAATTTAAGGGTTACTTTAGGCAACGATGGCTGCCTCAACTCTATTTTGATAGGAAAATGACTAAATTTCAGAACTGGTCGCAAGGAAGGCTGACGGTGACAGAATACTGGGAAGGGTTTACTAAACTCCTTAAGTATGTGCCGCAGTACCAAGCTGACGAGAAGTTCAGAATATGGAAATTCATAATGGGACTGAATCCCATCATTGGGGGTGAAGTGGATGTCCACGGCCCAACCACCATGGAAGGAGTTGTCGAAAAGGCAATTAGACAGAATGAAGGTGAGAGCAATATCTGCTCATAGGGAAGAGATAAGGAAGAAGATTCCCAATTCTTCTTCATCTCTCACACCAAAAAGGGGGCCTTGGAAAAGGTTTGGTGTGAAAAACAAAATTGTTGTGGATAACAACAAGAAATCTGTGATGAACAAACCTGTAAATAGTGTGGAATAGCTTCACAAAAGTTAGTGGCAATGGACAGAAGTCCTATGGGAGCCAGAATGATAACTTCAAAGCTGGTAACAAATTTGAGCCTAGGAAAGGGCCAGTTGGAGGATGCTTCAACTATGGAAAGGACCACTACGTGAATCACTATCCTCTGAAGAAGGATGATCGCGGTCAGCAGCATAGGATACACGCTGCAGTGGCTAACAGACAAGCTGAAAAGTAAGTTACGCCTATAGAAGTTCCGGGTAAGTTATTCGGTACACCTGTAGTCATACTTTTTGATACTGGAGCTACTGAATGCTTTATTTCTACTAAACTTGCAATGAAATTAAAAAGAAAGGTGGAACGAATGGATAAAACATGGACAGTGCATTATGGGAATAATGCTGTCCATACAGTCGAAATGTGCCTTTTTGGGGCAATTCTTGACTTGCCTAGTTTCTCCACCGAAGTTGACCTGTATGTCACTCCTTTAGGATCATATGATATCATTATTGGAGTTAACTGGTTGGCAGAACATAAGGAAAAAGTTGACTGTTATGAAAAACAAATTTGTTGTTTTGATGACTGCAGTAAAGCTTGATCATTCAAGGTGTAAACGTGAAGTTGCGTTAGGAACCGTGATTATATGCAACTAAAAAGGGCTAAAAATAGAGGCTGCACCTTGTATGTAGTAAAAATGACAGAAAATGTAGAGGAAGATAATGATTTCATGGAAAGATATCCATTGTTAAGGGGTTTCAGTGATGTGTTTCGGAGGAATTGCCAGGTCTTCCACCCAAACGAGAGTTTGACTTTGCAATAGAAATCAAACCAGGAACTGAACCCATATCTAAGGCACCTTATAGAATGACCACCATCGAGTTGGTAGAGCTAAAGGCTCAGTTACAAGAACTTTTGACTAAGGGGCTGATAAGACCGAGCGTCTCACCTTGGGGAGCGCCGGTAATTTTTGTAAAGAAAAAGGATGGCACATTGAGGCTGTGCATTGATTACAGAATGCTGAACAAGGCAACTATTAAAAATCGATACCCACTTCCTAGGATTGATGATCTATTTGATCAGATGCGAGGAGCATCAGTCTATTCAAAAATAGATCTTCGATCTGGGTATCATCAGCTGAGAATAAAGGAAGAAGATATTCATAAAACAACTTTTAGAACAAGGTACGGGCATTATGAGTTCACGGTGTTACCTTTTGGGTTGACTAATGCACCTGCCGCCTTCATGAATCTGATGAACAATATTTTTCAAGAATACTTAGACAAGTTTGTGCTTGTATTCTTAGATGACATTCTTATATACTCTAAAAATGTCGAAGAGCACCAAGAACATCTAAGGATAGTGCTGGAAATTTTAAGAAAGAGGAAGTTGTATGGTAAACTGTCTAAATGTTCCTTTTATGATGCAGAGGTGCATTATTTGGGACACGTTATAAGAAAGAATGGAATAGCTATAGACCCCTCAAAGATCATAGCTATAACCGAGTGGCATGCGCCTAAGAACGTGCACGAAGTGAGGAGCTTCATGGGCTTGGCAGGATATTATCGAAAGTTTGTTAAGGACTTTTCAAAAATTGTTGCCCCAATCACTTCACTGCAAAGGAAGGATAAGAAATTTGTCTGGACGGACAAATGTGAATCTGCCTTTAAAAATTTAAAGGAACAGTTAACTACAACACCTATTTTAACTGTACCTGATCCAAATGGAAATTTTATGGTTGTAACGGATGCATCAGGAGAAGGTCTTGGAGGTATTACATTAGAATAACCATGTTATAGCTTATGAAAGCAGAAAGCTTAAGTTACATGAATGAATTATGCTCCACACGACCTAGAGCTTGCTGCCATTGTTCATGCACTTCAAATGTGGAGGCATTACCTTTTAGGCAAGCCTTTTGAGTTAAAAACAAACCATCTGGGGTTGAAGTATATTTTTACTCAGCCAAATTTGAATGCAAGGCAGTGAAGATGGTTAGAATTTCTGTCTCAGTATGATTTTGATATAAGCTACATCAAAGGCAAGGAAAATAGAGTGGCAGATGCTCTGAGTCGAAGGAAGCATATCTCTGCTCTTATAACGTTAAGAACTTAGTTTAAGGATGAGGTGAAAGATGCCTTGGAATCAGATCCTTATTTCCAGCAAGTCAAAACAGCACTTGCTGTAGATCCAAAGGATGTCAGGTATAAAGGATTTCATTTTGACAATGAAGGAATTCTGAGGTTCGAAAACAGGGTATATATACCTTTGGCAAATGACTTAAGAAGGAAATTGTTAACTGAATTTCATAATTCACCTTTTTCTGGACACCCTGGCATTACAAAAATGCTTGCTGATCTTAAGCAGCAATACTTCTGGAAGGGAATGAAAAAGGATGTGGTGGAATTTGTAACACACTGCTTAGAATGTCAGCGTGTTAAGGTGGAACATATGCATCCCATTTGGATTATTGTATCCCACAAACATTCCACAAAGATACAAATGGCAAGTGATAACGATGGATTTCGTTCAAGGATTGCCTATGTCAAGAAATAAACATGATATTATCCTGGTTGTCGTCGAAAAATTGACCAAAGTGGCACACTTCATTGCTGGTAATTTGAAAGATGATGCACCAGTGTTAGCAAGAAGATTTGTGCATGAAATTTTCAGATTGCATGGAATACCCGAATTAATCATATCGGACAGAGATCCGAGGATGACATCAAGGTTTTGGCAAACGCTTAATGCGGCCTTGGGAACTAAATTAAACTTCAGCTCTGCATATCATCCGGAGACGGATGGACAGACCGAGAGAGTTAATCAAGTTTTAGAGGACATGTTAAGGATGTATTGCATGGACCAGCAGTATAAATGGGAGGAATACCTTCCGCTGGTAGAATTTGCTTACAATAATACATACCATGCCTCTTTAAAAATGGTGCCCTTTGAAGCATTGTATGGAAGAAAATGCAGAACCCCTGTCAGCTGGGACAATGTAGAGGACAGAGAGGTAATTGGGCCAGAAATCCTTATGGAAATGGAACAGCAAATCAAAATGATTCGGGAACATCTAAAGGAGGCTGCCAATAGGAAAAAGAGTTATGCAGACTTAAAGTGGGTTGATAGGAATTATAAACTGGGAGAGAAGGTCTTTCTTCGGGTGAAGCCGAAAAAGAGCTCAATAACTTTTGGCAAGGCTGCCAAGTTGTCACCACGATACGTGGGACCTTTTGAAATTGTTGAAATAATCAACCCTGTAGCTTATCGTCTAGCATTACCTCCTGCTTTATCTCAAATGCATGATGTTTTTCATATTTCTTTGCTTAAGAAATACGTAACAGATTTATCACATGTGCTGAATTGGAATTCCTTGCAGGTCCAAGACCCAGGAATAATCGTGGTTAAGCCCATTCGAGTGCTGGGAACTCGCCAGTTGTACTTAAGAAATCGCGAAGTGAATCAATGTAAGGTCCAGTGGGACCAGTTTAGCGAAGAAAGTGCAACTTGGGAAAATCTCGAAGAAATGAGATCTGCTTTTCCATACTTGTTTGATCGAATTTGAAATTCGAAAAACTGATAATTCTACCAAATTTAGACAATTATTAGTCTATTTTACAGTTGTCTTAAAACACTGTTTTTAAGAGTGAATCTGTTTTTGGTATGAACTTATAAATGGAAGGACAATAACTGAACTTTGTCCTAGAAACTCCTTGATTTGGTTAATTTGATCATCGGGACGATGATTCTTTAAGGAGGGAGGAATGTAATGCCCTGATTTTTGTAAGTTATCTTGGTGATTACTTTCTTAATGTTGTAACTGCTGAAATGAAGGAAAACATGTTAAGATATATTTTTGATCTTAAAGGAATGTGTTGCTAATCTGGATTCTTGCATACTATAAATTGTTACATGGGACAAAGCAGTTATTATTGCTTGTATGTTTGCTGATGTGATGACAAATTTGTCATATGCTTGTTGAACTCTATTCGCTGATTGACAGCACACCTTGAATCAATTCCATTGATCCAAGGTATGTTGTGGCCTTCTTGTAATCGCTTTGCCGATTTACTTTTAAACCAGACTGAAGGTTGATATAAATGTGTAGCACCTGATTTCTGGTATGAATAGCTGGCACGTAGATGCCAACGGAAAAGGTTCGATTCTCGAACCATGCACTGTTGTAACGCCAGACCCCGTAAGGTGATAAAGGCCTGGATGCGGGTGGCTCAGGTATGTGGAACGTGGGACGAAATGTCCTGCATAGCGCTGAATTTGGATGTCAGTCGGAAGGACTTGATTGGAATTGATTAATTAAGTGCTAAGGGGATTAGACCCTAATCTAACCCTAAGTTCTACCTTATATCCTAATTACTATCCTAAGTGGATTTTTAAATTCTATAATGGTAAAAATAAATCTAAGTCCTATTAACCTATGACCTAGATTTGGACACTATTGTTAATCCTAAACTAATCCTAACCTAAGGAAGGGGACGCACAGACCCATGGGGGATGGAAAGGATAAGGATGGAAGGAAATTTAATGGGCATTAAATAAGGTCCTTGCGTGGACAGCGCCAAGTTTGGCGGGAACAGAAAAAGCTAGAGGCATTTAGTTAGTTATGGGACTAAACTTGGTTTTCTTGCAAAATTTGAAATTGGCAATTCGCCAACCCGAGTCGGCGGTGGCGTGAGGAAATAGGAAAAAGGCAGAGCCTTTAATGCATTTAATTTTCTTGGTCTTCGTGACCAGCCCACCTTGGAAAGAGTATGGAGGAAATTTTGTTGTTCATTGTGTTTGTTCGGGTTTTTGGAAGTTGCTCTGCATTTGGTTTTTCATGGTTCTGTCGAACCAGTTGTGTTTGATTGCTATCTCTGTTTCCTTGGTGAATCAAAGGCTATTTCGAGCCTGTAGTGGAAGGTGATTGTTGGGAAGCTTGGCTACTGTCACCGTGGAAGGAAATACCTCCTGTAGGCGTGGTTTTCTTGAGCTTCGAGGAATATTATCAGGCATGTTAAGCCCTTCTCTTTAAACTGCTTGCTTTGCTTAAACGTCTCATTAAAACAACCCTACTCTTCTGGTGAAGGGGTTTTGGGTTTATTCGATTTGTTGTCATGTTTGAAATGATTTGGGTAAATTCGTTTTTTTTTTAAGTCATTGTTGCGATTTGAATTGTCTTTGCATATTTATTATGTTGGAAATACGATCCATCTTTGTGTGATTTATTCAACCATATTGGGGAATTCGTTTTGTATGTTATGAAATTATGCTTTTGAATACTTAGCTATGCGTGAATCATTTCGAGATCTGCACATCATTGTGAAATAGAAGAATGGAATTTCGGGTTGAAATGTCTGTTGATAAGGAATTCGAACTGGGTATTTCTTTGTAAATGATTATATTGAATGAAATTGTATAGGTTGTATGAGTTTGTTTTTCATTGTTGAGCAATCGTTCTTTTGCCAATATGAACTTGAGTGATGGAACATATTAACTATGCGAGTAATATTCTTATTGCTGTGCTTTTCTTTTGTAAAAATGGACGAATACGACTTGGGTATTCGTGGGAGTTGGAAAAGTAATTATTTTTTTCTTCTGAAATTATAAAGGAACTATGTTTCTCCTTGCGTGATGGAAAGTTGATTCTATTGTGTTTTGTGGTTGCGGTTTGACCTTCTGATTCGAACTGTCTTCGTGAATACGAACTTGGCTTTGAATTTCTGTGCAAATAAATGAAAAACATGGGAATTAGCTTGTTGTTTGAGACTGTTCTGACTGTACCTTGCTTGTGCATATAATATCCTATGCGGGTTTTCATTAATAAAGGTATTGTTATATGAATATTGTATTTTGGGTTCTGCACATCATTGTGAAAAAGAAGAATGGGATTTCGGGTTGAAATGATTGTTGAGAAAGAACTCGAACTGGGTATTTCTTGTAAATGGGTACATTGAATGAAAATTATACATGTTGTGCGAGTTGGTTTTGACATCATTTCTTTTCTGGAATTAATAAGGAAACGAGTTCTTCTTCTTCTGTTGTTTTAAATTCTGAAGAAATGGTAATTGGGGATTTATTGAGCATTATAGGTTCGGCTTGATAGAGATGACAGTGGCATTTAGATTGTTTCCTGAGTGCTGTGTTTTTCTGTACAAACGGAAGGATGAAATGATTTGTGTGATCTCTGATTTTGCACTGTCATCCAAATACGAACTCGACCTAAGTGATTCTTGTTGTGTTTGAAGAAAATGGGTGTTTTCTTTTTGAAATAATTACAGGAATGAATATTTCTCTTCTTGTTGTTTGAGTTCTGGAAGTAGCAGCAATAGAGCTTACTGTACATACGGGTTGGACTTGTTGTAGGTAACAACAATGTGCAAATGGTTATTTATGAACTGTGTGTGTTCATGGATATAGAAATTCGTGTGAATAATTGATTAAGTGACTGTATAACTGTTTATTTGGTTAAAATACAGTGAAGGAAGTATGAATTCTTCTAGTACAGTAAGTACATAGTATGCATTCTTTATATTGCTTGTTCTATGATGGATACGATGTTTTACCAACTTGTTTTTGGTATTCGTATGTGCCTGATTTGAAGGAAGTAATGATATGGATGATGAATTCTTCCTAGTTTTCATTAAAAGCTGAATATGAATGGAATTATTCTTTGCTGTTGGAAAGTGAATTCCGAATGGATTTTGTAAGTTTCACTAATCTGTTATCTTTGATTGATGTTTTGTTTGGATTTAACTTTCAAATCACAGATCATGAGGAAAGGAATAGGAGTGAGAATGGATAACTTAGAATAATGGTCATTTCTTCTCTTATACAGTTAGAAATCTGTAATCGTTAAGGAACGAATTTTGTATTGCTTTGGTTTAAGCATCTACATTTTATTGTTGTTTGCCTTTCTCATCTGTACTTGATTGCTTGAAATCAAATGAGATGCATGAACTGAAAGGAAAGTAATTGGTTTATATTTTAGTCAAATTTTATCCTTTGATATTATAACTAATGAAAGGGAAGGAAATTGATAGCATTTAATGTTATAACAGCAGTATACATACGTGTGTTCCTAGTTCTTACAAATGTTGTAATCTGGAACTGTTGAAGGAAATTACGTCTTGTAATAGTTATGTAGGAAATAGGACAACAATCCTTTGACTGATTAGGATGGTATTTAGATGATTCAGTTGTTATGCTGTTCATTCTTTTTGATACTTAATTCTTGATTGATGTTCATATTAACGTTTCATAAAAGCAGGGTTCTTTTATTGAGACAGTTAATTAGAAGCACCTCATTTTAATGACAAGTGCTTAATATGCTCAGTTCAATGAACTGACCCGTGCAAGTAATTTTGCAGATGGAATTTGAGTAAAATGAAGACATGGTTGTTTTCTGATACTTCTTTTGATTGACTGAAGATGGATTGTATTTGATAGTTATTATTCCTCTACGAGGAATTGAGAAAAGAAGAAATTACATTCTTCTATCTTATGAGTTGTAATGTTGTTTTATATAAACAAAGTCCAGTCATTTGGATTGGCAAATGTATGGATTATGAAATGGATTGATGAATACAAATACAAGTGTGATATTTTAATGATCAGATCAGTTTGATATTGTTGATTAAGTTGGGAATATAACATTAATTCTTGATTTGAAATTATTCAATGTTTTGGATGAATGTAAAAGGAAATGATATATTTTCTTACCTAAATACAACTTTTACGTTAAAATGTGCAATTAGTTCATACTTGGGTTAAGATGAATTTTTAATTGACATTAAAAAGGATTAGGAAGAACATGGTCTCATAACTCATTGGTATTGGGATTAGCTTGAAAGCTAAGGAATATCAAATAACTTAGGAGCAGCCGAACCTTGTATTCGGACTCCGTTAATAGACTCGAATGTTAAATTCAGAAAGTAAGGATATGGGAAAAATATATCCAGGGCTAACAGACCTTAACTATGTAAGGTTAAGGAGAATAAATGAATATATTCATTGAGAATTAGACCTCGTTTTAATGACGTCTAATAAGCTGGAATTCTGAATTTGTTTTCAGTTGTGGAAAAACTTGGTTAAGTTTAATAGGTTAAACTTATTAAGTCTATCGGTAATGGGCTGCTTAATCCAAGGATTAAGAAAAGAACCAAGTAGAGAAAATGCAACCCTTCGGTATGAAGGAGAAGATGCATAGTAAGCTAGAAGATGGATTTAGTCTCTCTTAGCTACATACAACTGTAACAAGAACGAGGATAAAGGATCAACATGGCTGCTGAAAGTTGATCTTAAGTATTAAGATCATAACCAAATCACTTGAGCTGGATGTGTACTCTCGATGGGAGGATTCCGTAGGACATTGACATACGCCAGCTACAGCACGGTGTCTTCATGAAGGCGGGGTCTTCATGATGACACAATGTTATAGCTGACATATTACAATGCCCTCCCGAATTAAATCATCAAGATTACATAAGCTGAATATTAAGTTCTTGGCTGGGGATAGGAGTGTGATCACGTATACGGAGTGACTCCGGAGGACTAAAGATAACTAGACACATGGAGTCGTCTAGGGACGACACCGTATGTCTGCGTATCTTTAGTTACCATGAGTGACTTCCTATACTCGTTCATATTGCTAGTTGGAGTTAGAGTTTGACCTTAAATTGGAAGGACTGGTAGGAACCAGGAAAGACCATTCTAGATAACAGATGAAGTGAGGTGAAGGACGTATTCCGTTGGTGTGTATCACATCCTGGAATATGATCATGCAAAGCATGTGAAAATCTTTGGCCAAAGTATCACAAGTGCTGGTTGCGTTGTCCTAATCACCTAATTTAAGATGCAGGATGTCAGATGAATATCAGTAACAGATATTCAGATAGGCTTCTTAAATGGATCACTTCGATAACCGGAAATGGTAAGAGAACCTTGTATATATATTATACTATGCATGAATGAACATGAAGGATTGGTAAGTTGCCGAGTCATGAAATGAGAGATCGTTGAAACTCCAAGCCATGAAAATGGGAGATCGGTAGTTCTTCGAGTCATTTACAACAACATATGGAATTTGTTATATGATTGAATGGCACTGAATGTGTGTTCCATATTACAAATATGTGAACAGAGAACATTAGTTTTAAAAGGAAATTCTGCTTCCAAAGCTGCATTGTTTGGGCAGAGAACAATTATTAAAACTTGAGCGTGTGTTTGAATTATATAATTCATAACGAGAGGAACGTTTTATAAAAAAAAAAAAAAGAAAATTTCCCTTGTTACAGTATCTTAAAATGGGGATGTTACATTTCCATTATTGAAACTAAGCTCGCTCCTTTTGTTTGGTATCTAATTTATCGGGTTTACCTTTCGAATACACGCTTATCCATTTCAGAGTCCCATAACTGAAATTCCCTTTTTGTGGGTGCATTGAAACCCTTTTGAACCTTTTCTAATTCTTGTAGAAAGCCCAAACTATTTGGATTTAGATTCATGAATTCTTCCAATCCTTTAGCCCAGAGCCTTTCCATTGGTAACACAACTTGCTAGAAGATTGGCTTGCCATCATTGATGTTTAACCAAATTTGGCATGCTTTCAAAGTGGAAATTTTGTATTTCATTTGGAAAGGGAGAAATTCAACTATTTTTCTCATGTTGTTGTTGATTACAATCTTTCAACTTCAGAACAAAGCGATGATTTTTTCGAATGTGTTTTCGTAGATTCAAGTGCAAGTCTAAAAGGCAACTTTGTAGGTTTTCCATCTCCAAACCCCTTCTAGATCACCTGGGTAATGCTCCATGAACCTTTTCTCGAGTTTTGCCACTATTTACTTCTTGTGATCCCTTGCTTAGTGGTAGGGGGCATCGTTGCAAAAGATACTTGCTAAAGCCATTGAAAACACAACCATCGACTTGGAGCCCATTCATGATGGGCAAGACCTTCCATGTGGCGTTAGAGCAAGCCCGATGAAAGAGATCCTCCTCTTTTTGCTTTCTTCGTGGTCGTTGCTTAAATAATCATGTGTTTTCGAAGTTTATGTTGGTTTTTTTTTGTAAATAGTTCCCACATGTTCAAACTAATTTGATATTTCATAACGTACTTCTATACCACCAACATTTTTTTGGTAAATAATTATATGATTTTTTTAATAATATAATATTATTTCATAATTTAAGTATTTAGTAATATAGCTAGTATTCCATAATTTAATTTTTGTTGTTTTCTTCACCGAGTCTAAGACAAGAATAGTTTGCCACTTCACACCACACTATAAGGTACGTAACCTGAATTTGTCAAATAGTCTGGTTTGGTAGTGGAATGACTGCAATTGCATGCATTCAAAGGCCCCTTTCAACATTCGACTCCTTTACTTAATTCAACGTCAACGTCAACGTCATCCCTTTTTTCTACCTTTCCTATTTAAAAACATCTCCGTAATCATCGCCTTTCACGACGCGTTTTGAACGTCATATTCTTCTCGAGTCGCACACGTCAATTGCTTTGATTTTGTGGGAAAGAGCGTTGTAATTTATCCATTTTCAACGAGGCGAGCTCACGAGTCACGTATCTTTCACGATCATGGTGTGAAGTCGAACACTTTATTCAGGCCTTAGGTACTAGGGTAGAGTGTAGAAAGCATCCATAGATGTAGATGTACACTTGCTGAGCCTAAAGTCTTTATTCAAGTATTAACTGTATATTTCAAATGAGAAATTCCAACCATTGTCGTCTTTAGGTACTTAGAGTAGCAATTTAATTTTGATTACATAATCTTTTTAATTGATTTTATTAATAATAATATTAAAAAATAAAAGAATACGATGTTAAATTATTTTGTAGAATGGATTCACGTCTCAAAATATGGTCGAATTAAATTATTTGAGAAAACAAATTCAATTAAATCAAATATGGGGGTTAGTTTTATATTGGACCCCCTTGCAACATTATATATGCAAAAACTTGTTTTGATATTGAGAATGATACTAAGAACCACTAGGGAGAGGATCCAATAGTTGAGTCGGGTCTAATAGTTGAGAGGGTACTCATGGGAGGGATACCCAAAACTTGAGTAAATTTAAATAGCAAGTAGTTGTATAACTTGTACCAAACAAACATGTAAAGTAGCCAATCACGATGCAACACATCGTTGTCCAACTTATAGAAAACCCATGCATAAATTTAAGTCCAATTAGTTTTTAGTGTATTTCAAATTTGATATTTTAAATAAATTCAAAAGGTGTCTTTCCCTCAAAATAAACACATCAAACCAAATATACATATTAAATACATGTTGACTCAACTATGTGACAAATTTCAAGTGCTGACATGGCACCATTTGATCACCACATAGGTGCCAAGCAGGTTAAATCGTTTTTGTGATTTTAGACGTAAAATACTTGTAAATTTTTTATCTAACCGTCACACGCAACTTGCATATTTACAACATGACCGTCATTTTTTATATAGATTTGTATAAATATTATAAAAATATATGTAAATTTATATTACAAAAGATATAATAAATATAAAATAATTAGTAAAAATAACATTATTTTGCGTATTTGAAGGGTGGTATTGACAAATTACCGTCACTAGAAAATTGTAATGAGCATAGGTGGGCGTCAAATTTAACCATCATGTGCCAAGTTAGGTATCACAACTTTGGTTTTGCTTCCTAACATGTAATGAGATATGCAATGGCATGCATGGATGACGAGAAAAGCAAGCGCTCCCTACCATGGTAGAGGAAAGGGGAAGAGAATTATCGGATGAACCTACAAACTTACTTTGGGATCCAAATGAATACAATTTGTCAACTTTTAAAATACTAAAAACTCTAAACAAAAAGGTGTTTATTCGGGAAATTTTACACTCTTAAGATTGGATGTTGTCTTCATATGAGAAAAAAGGGCCATTCTAAAGATTAAGAGTGAAGTATGAAGATCAAATAAAAAAGTCAAAAAATTGGCACTCTAAATATATGTGATATTCAAGCACAACTAAAATTTTGTATATATTAACACCATTAAAATGTAATTTTACATGTTGTTATTGCACTTGTTTATATGAGAAATGTGGTTTTATGTAAATTCGCTTTACTTTGTTGCTTAAACCCAATAAAACTCCCAATTTTTTGAGCGGCTATCATAGGGAGAGGCTTTCTTGTACCATAAAGTAGTGGGGGCCACAAAAAAATGATCCACTTAAATGATTTTTATGCTACTTGCCATTTTGTTAGAACTTCTTTCTCAAATTTTCCTTCCAATATTCTCTTTAAGATTTATAGGACCCTGTTTCTGCTACTGTTAAAGTTTCCTACTTTATCTCTGCACAAAAAAATAAAAATTATAAAATCTTATCAATACCAAAGTATCCTATTTTTCCTCCATACACCCACTGAAAAAGTCCAACTTACACCCTAACATAAAACTAGATAACCTTGATAAACCTTAATACGTCCTTGATAAACCTTAATACGTCGTTGTCCCTTTTACCAATGTTAACTTTTCCGCCAAACTAAATGTTACTGCGTTTGTCCAATTGATTAATTCATAAAGAAGTGTGTTTGTTTCTTCTCTTTTCTAAGTAATGCCTGATCTCATTGTTTTTAGTAGCAATGAGGTCATGTAATTATTATTTTAGGTCACCTCTGTATCGGAGAAGTATTCTACACATAAATCAAAAGCAGAAAAGCATTATCTGGACTGAAATAGTTTGTTCACAATAAGAAATTAGAAATCATTTCTTTTGACATAAATGAGAAGTAAGATCATTTTACAGCAGCAAATGAAATAGGAGTACTTAATTACATTATTGAATACAAGGGTAGACAATGTCAGAAAATGCAAGATTTCTGTGGCAAAGAAACCCTTAATACACATTTTTACAAAAAAATTAGAGGAGGTACTTCAGATCAAATTCGTTGTAAAGATTTGGGAAAAAGAAAAGAAAAGAAAATATTCGTTCACTAATGCTGTTTGAATTCAATGATGAGAGGAAGAGGTCGTTATATGTGAAGAGGCAGAGCCAGAAATTAGAATGATTTCTTGGGAAGAACTTGTGACAAGTGGAGGATAATCTGATCTCGAAAACACAGTCTCAGAAAAGAAACCTTGTTGAAGAGGAGAGTAGGTTGGTACAGGCAGAGAGCGTGAGAGATGAGGAAGAGGGGCTTCAGAGTTTAAGACCTGTAGAACTTGCCTCATTTTAGGCCTAGTAGCAGGATCAGGGTGGGAGCACCATAATCCTATCACCATCACCTGCTCCATTTCTGCTCTCTCAAATTCCCCATTTAAACTGCTGTCAACTGCGTCGAATACTCTGCCTTGCCCATACAAATCCCACACCCATTCCACAAGCCGCATGTTATATTTTTCCCCGAAGAAGCTCACCGCCTTCCTTCCGCAGGCAATTTCCAAAGCAACCGCACCAAAGCTGAACACATCTGATTCTGCACTGGCCTTTCCTGTGACAGCATATTCTGGAGCCATGTATCCCACTGTCCCTGCTATTATGGTGGTCTCGGAGCACCTATCGTGCTTCACCAGGCGTGCCAGTCCGAAGTCCCCCAGCTTCGCATTGAATTCAGAATCGAGCATAATATTGCCGGATTTAACATCTCTGTGCAAGACACATTCATCCCATAACTCATGAAGATAAAATAGCGCAGAGGCAATGTCGCAGGCGATTCTGTGCCTGCGCGCCCAAACCAGATCTCCTCTTCTATTTCCGAAAAGGAGATTGTCCAGACTTCCATTGGGCATGTATTCGTAGACCAACAGCAGTTGCCCCTTCTCATGACACCATCCCAACAGCTGCACCAAATTGCGATGCCTCAGCCGACTGATCGTAGTTACCTCTGAAACATACTCTTTTAACCCCTGTCTGGATCCCTCGGATATGCGTTTCACCGCCACAATTTCATTTGTTTTCACCAGCACACCTTTGTACACATCGCCAAACCCACCACGCCCAAGTTTCTGTTTCTCGCTGAATTTCATGGTTGCGGCGCTCAGCTGTCTGTATGTAAATCTACGGGCGCCATGAACGCGCTCGCACTGCCTATTTATCTGCTCCTCAATCTGCTTTGACGCTCGCCTCCTTCTAACACCCACATAAACCGCAACCCAGAACGCAAACACCGCGGCCAAACACACAGAAGCGGTTATGATAACCCAGGTCGACCAATTCTTTTTCTTGCCCTTCGAACCAGACAAGGATACGCTGGTGAAGCTCCAAGAAAGCAAATGATGGGTTTCAGATGAGTTATAGATCGAAGCCGAGATCCCGATCATAACATTTTCAGGAAGATGTGCTCTCAGGTCTATATCATATGCCAAGAGTGGACTGATATTGGCTTTGGGTTTCAGGCCATTAGAAAGAAAAACTAGCAGCTTTTTCTGTTCGCAATTGTAGTCGATCCAAGCATCCCAGATTTCCCCGTCATTGAGACTTTGATTGACAGCAACAGTCACAGCAGACACAACAGTGTGCACATCGATTCCCACATGGGGATTTCCAATTGTTTCCCAACCATTCTGATATGTATCGAATTCAACAGCCACAATTTGATAAGAAGAATTGCCGCCATGATCGATAGGACTGCCGCTATCTTTGTCATGGGAAAAAACGCCCAGCCCTCCGCCCTGTGATTTGTAGGGGATTTCTTCGCCGGACTGCTGAGATGCAAAGAAAAAAGCCAATCCCTCGCCATGCGGACGATCGCCATGCTCCATAAGGAATCGAAAATGTGTGGTGAAGTTGGCACTCCACACAGGGATTGTTTCCTTGTAAACAGCTCTCCCTACGCTTGATATATCAGTATATCCGTTTTTTTCACTTGTGTACGTGAGAGCGATTACATTTCCAGAAATCGCAGCATCTCCTTGAAGAGACAGTAATTTAGCAGACGATTCGTTGAATTTGGTGAAGTTTATGGAAACCCCACCATTACCTGAAACGCGTGATATCACACAACACATTAATAAAGAAATGGCAACCGTTCTGATAGCCATTAAAACCAGTTTAAAATGAGAACATTCGTCCCATTTTCTTAGGTTTCTCCACAATATCATATATCATGAGAGCTCAACGTTGTGCAGGTTTTCTCTCTGTTTTCGAGCCCCTTAGTCTAGTCAAGTAGAGACCCAAGCCTTGAAAGCATTAGTCAATTCAAGTTATTTTGAGATAGTTATGCCGTCTGAGCGTGTTTTTGTGGTGTGCGTGCTTTGAAAATCGTGATCCCTACAAGGCTACGCCATACATTTCCCATCTCCGCCTATTTTACTTGGGCATCCAATTATATACCTAGTATAAATGGTTGGTCAACATTGTAATTTACAATATAGTTTCTATATTAATTTAATTTATAGGTTAATATAGTAACAAATATGTTGTTACTATCGCTTTTAGATATGGATAACCTCTTTAAATATCTATACAATTATTGTAAAATAGATTCGCTTTTATATAAAAATTTGACTAACAATTGATTTGTAATTTAAAATTCAGATTGGTTAAGTTTAAAAAGAAACTGTTAAAAGAACGAAACAACATAACTAAAAACAACTCTTATTCATTCTTCTCCTCTACCACTGCTTCTAAAATACTTCTTCTAAATATTCCACAAAATCAAAGCAATTACAAACAATTGCTATTACTAGGAATGACCATTCCCCCCAATTTTCCAAATATGCCAACACAACCTTGAGTTATTAATGAATCATTATGGTTTACATCACTTCTTGGAATCGTCCCTCAATTATTGCTCATGAATGTTGATGCTCAGGGGATTTGAAATATTTGGGCAACGTGCTTGTAAGGAGGGGATGGAAATAGGAAGTTTTCCTAAAATGGAATGACTTCCAAATTTGGAATGACTCCTACATAGGATGACTTCACAATTTAATAATGTTTCTAGAAATGAAAAGCTTGCATAGGAGGATGGTGTACAATGTACCTTTGGAAGGTTCTTTATATAGGTTTTATCTAGGGGAGGTTAGGTGATTTGAGAAAATGTGGGATAATGAAATGTAGGATCGATGACTAGGTAAGTGGGATTTGAAGAAATTAAGAGTGATTAATTGGGCATGGAATATTTTGTGATGTGATGAGGTGATTCAATTGATTAATGAAGTGGTGTTAATAGGATTTATTTAGCGAGGAATGCTTTTTTGAGTGGCGGGTGTTGTGGGTAGTGTCTTCTGTCACAAAGAAAGTAGACAAAAAAAGAATGTAGGAGAAAATAGGAAGATTAGTAACTTGATGCCCCATCGAGAGTTCGTGCATGGACGAAACAGAGATAGAGGGGATCTCGAAAGGTGGAAGAGAGGTAAATAGTACAAGAAGAGGGTCGAATGGGTGGTTGGCATGAGTAAATAGGAGGTGGAAGTAGTTCAAAATTCATTTTCAACATGGCTAGTTAGAATTTGTAGCTCAGACTTTGTGAGAGTGAGTGAGAGAAAACATATCAAATTCTAAGACACAAGGACATGAAGTGAGTGGGTGAGGTAACATAAGTGAGCAAAGAGATGCCAACCAACGATAAGTGGTGTTTTTGGTTTGGTATTTCACATTTATGAGGGTAAAACTATGCAGACGAAAAATATTATGGATTTTTTTCGTGTGGATTTTCCTCTCACACAAACGAGATTTGCGTCTTTGTAAACACCATTTTTATTAGCAACATTTTTTTAGTTTTGGGTGGCTTTTTCAATGAAGGTCATAACATCTTTGATGATATCTATAATGTTTTTTTTATTATTGGTAAATAGTTTTTTGAAAGGGACTATACCCTTGTGTACAAAAGAGGGCCTAGAAGCCAGAATAGGAATGAGAACAAAACAAAAAGGATCAAGATCCAATTGAGACATAGAAACCCCAAGTAGTCCAAGAGCAGTTACCCCAACAAAACAAACCAGAATGAACACTGCTGAAGAGCAGCAAAAAACAACAAAAAAACAACAAAAAATACAGAGAAGTGCAGCAAGAGTATCCACAATTACTTCGTGGCGGCTTTGTCGATTCTGGTTTTGATATTCTGCCAAGAGGTGAACATAGCCAAAGTCGTCATGTGGGTAGAGTCAGTAACATCCAGCTGTTCAATGGTCCTTTTGCTTTCCTCTTCCGTACCCCAAAGAGTTGCTGGAATTCCGCTGAGATTAGAGACGCTGCGGACATGCTGCTCAATAAACTCTTCAATTGCACTAAAAATAGCCATATTATGATCATGGCGAGTCTTGGTCTTCCCTAAACGGTTATCTAAGGAGTTCAACTTTTTGTATATGTCTTCAACCTGTTTATTATCAATAATGACCTCCTCCTTCTTCCTCTTACCTTTTTGCTTTGTCAAGTTTTTTACCTCTTCTTTCAACAACATCATGTCGGCTTCTAAGGCTTCCCTTTTGTGGAGCTCTCAATGTGTGCTTCTGTGAACTAGTACTACTAATATGCAGGAGGTTATGGGCAATTTCTAACTCCTGAGGAACATTCCCGCAACAGGGGTATCAAGGTTCAGCCTTCTAGAAGACCTAGTAAATAGGTCTGGACGAAGTGGAAGCGAAGGGGGTGGGAGTAGAGGTGGGGGGGATGATAGATGGAGTCGAGAAAGGCAGCAAAGGGGTGAAAATAAGAAGTGGCGGGGCGAAGGTGGAGAGATGGGGCTAGTGGGGGCGGCAGCG
Source organism: Taxus wallichiana var. yunnanensis (assembly GCA_018340775.1). Taxonomy (NCBI): domain Eukaryota; kingdom Viridiplantae; phylum Streptophyta; class Pinopsida; order Cupressales; family Taxaceae; genus Taxus; species Taxus wallichiana. The sequence goes on from CM031240.1 coordinate 1,023,772,968, forward strand.
GTCTTTGGGTAGAGGAGGAATAGAGACAGGGGAGGATGGGATGCCAGGAGACCTAAGAAGACAAAGCTTATGCAACAAGAAGATGAGACCCTGATGCAGTGGAACCGCATGTGTATGCTTTTGAAACTCCAAAATGGAGCGCTCAAGAGAGTTAAGCAGATAGTGAGGGAAGCATACCGTGAAACTCCTGCAGAAGTGATTGAGGAACACAAGATGCTTAGAGGGCACAATGACGAATCTCCCCTCCAAAGAAATGTAACGCACCATCATACGGGTGACCTCGTCAAAAGGCAGAGGGATAGAACTGACTTGCAGGCCCGCCGTGACAAAGACCACTTCTCATTACCCTCAACAAATTTCCTCTCCTCAACACCTCTGTCAATCCTTTTATTAAAAAAGTGGTACCCCTCCATGCCAAGGCCAGTTGCTTCAGCAATTAACTCCTCATTGATCGAAATATTCTGCCCTCCATAATCCACAATGCGATCCTTCCAATCCTTTGCAAAATGAACAGAAATACTTTGGTCATGGCCCTGAATCTTCTCAATAAAATTAGTGATGCCTCCCTGGCTGAGAAGATTCCAAAGTTCTTCATTATTTTTCCATTCGGATCCACGTTGGGCTCTATCTGGCAAGGGGCTCCTCCCATTATCACCGTGCCTAAGTGCTTGCAAATAAAATTTTCAAAATCCTTATGAGGAGGTCTATAGCAGCCGCAGTTACTAGTCCGCCTTTCTCTATTATTTTCCGCGCGATGAGAATGATGACTAGGATAGCCATTGCTGTTCCCATGAATACCTGAGTGATCTTGCTATGAACCTGGGAAAATCCACATGTGTGAACTTCAGTCCTTTTAGTAGCCCACTCCAGCTCATCATCATCCTTATTACTGACTTGGGAATCCATAAAAACCTGTTTAAAAGCTATTGAGAGCTCAATATTTCCCGCATGCGCGTCTTTATTCTTCATATATATCCACTTTAAGGTCTCATTATACTTCATATAACCTTGATTTCCCGTCAAGATTTGCTTGAGTGTTGTTTTAAAATCAGCACGTGTGGGAGTTTTATTATTGCAATTCCACTCCCAATGCTCATATCTCATACCCCGAATTTGCATGCTCATAAGTATCCGCTTGTATGTTGCTTTGAAGTTGTTTAGGAATGTTATCTTTATTATCCCAAATAATGTGATTAACATTTATGCCATAATTAGCCAATGCATCTGCCACCTTGTTACCCTCCCGGTAAGTATGCTTGATCTGAATGTTATTGAAGGTTTGGCAAATACTTATGGATTCCAAGATGAAATCCTTGATGTTCCAACTTGGAGGTGAACATTGATTAAGATGATTAATGATATTAAGCGAGTCCCCTTCAAGAATGAGGTTTTGGATATTATGAGTCTGAGAAATTCTAAGGCCCCATAAAGTAGATAATGCTTCAGCAAAATGATTAGTTTGAATTCCCATTTTTCCAAAGATACACGAAGCAATCAAACTACCTTTATGATCCCGGATCACTCCTCCCCGCTGCAATCCTAGGGTTACCCTTAGAGGCCCCATCAAAGTTTAACTTATACCAGTTAAGATCAGGAGGATGCCATTGAATCAAAGATCTATCAATACTATTACTGGAATTACTTCGGATATTGTCACTCTAATGCACAAGTGGGACAAGATATGTTCTTCATTTTCTGGATAACTCTTGTTCTTGGGGGGTTTAAATCTAGCAATATTTTCTTTAATATCATTAGAAATTTTACCAATACTGAGCTTAAAATTCTGATTTTTATTTCTAAAGATAATATCATTTCTATCTTTCCATATCCTCCAAATAATATGAGGAATAACCAGATTCCAGAGCCTTCTAACAACACAATGTTTATAGGGTGGGCTCCATTGAGTCCAGAGCTGATTGAAATCCTTCGGAACCACCCAGAAAGCTTTAAATTTAGAGAGGGCAAAACTCCATATTCTGGTAGCATAATCACAATGGATAAACAAATGACTGATATCCTCAGAGTCTTTTTTACATAGATGACATCTATTAGGCATTATGAAACCTTTTCTTATCAGGTTGTCAGTGGTAAGAATCTTACCTTTGAGAGCCAGCCAAAAGAAGAAATTTATTTTAGGTGTTAACTCAGCCATCCAAATTCTACTCCATTTAAACTCAGTTTGACTATTGGGGTAAGTGCACGAAGTTGGTGGACAATTCCGTGGACATAAAAACCCGAAATAAAGGTACCGCGATCGTGGTTTAAAAACCGCGATCGCGGTAATAAAACCGTGATCGCGGTTCTTGAATTCTAGGTTCGGTAATTACTGAACCTAAAACCGCGAGCGCGGTTATAAACCGCGATCGCGGAACTCTGAGACAAAATTTAACAGTCCCGCGGCTCGTTATTTTCCTCATTTTTCATTTCGAACCGCGACTTTTCCTAAACATTTTTCACTCGCGCTTTCAATACTATCTCAAAATTGCTCATCGGACTTCTGGATAGCGATAGATTCAACCATGCCACCAAGACGAGGAGGTAAGTCCCCGATTGTAATCATTTTTTTGCATTTTAGGTTTTTTTTTTTGCATTTTAGGTTTTTTTTTGCATTTTCATGGGTTTTGTGAAATGTTTGTTTATGTATACAATTTTCTTGTTTTATCAGTTGGTCGGCAAGCTCGAAATCGTGCAAACCATCAAAACATTCCTCAAAACCCACCAAACATTCCTCAAAACCCTCCGAACATTCCTCAAAACCCTCCTCCAAACATAGATCCGCCTCCTGTGGCTCCTTCTGTCCCCACCGAGCCAACAGAACGTAAAATAATATCATTGGAAGAATCCAAGAAAATAAAATTGTCATTGAGAACCTAATTCAAACTATAAGACAAAATCATGCTACAAATCCATCCCGCATGACTTTAGCCAATACATTGCAAACATTGATTGGTGAAGTCAAGTCTGCAACCAACCAAATACATAGATGGAACACCTTTAGAAGTGACTGTAGGTGGTGGTATGTGGATAAACTATCCCATGCGGCCGTCAAAGACAAAAAAATTGGAAAAGACCTCATTTGTGCATTATTTACCGACCCTAGAACCAATGCCCCCTGCAGTTTTTTGCAAACGGTTCCCAATCCATTGGTGCCATGATGATAGAATCAAATTTTTTTTTGGGACCAATGGTGGATGGTTTTTGATTATCCACCATGCAACAACAATGAGGTTCCTCTTTATTTTTTGAAGAAATTATATTGTGAGTTCGTGCTCAATGAGGTCCTGAATTATTTTGACTTTTCAGACTTTTTTGGTCGAGGAGGTGGCTCTCGCACAGAAAGCGGCACCGGTGCACGCGTAGGTCGGCCTAGGATCCCCATGCCCCAAAACCCCCCACTTGCTTCTTGGCTTATCCCTCCTACGGTGAAGGAGGTTATGGAGATTGATACATTGCATGCATTGAGGGAGCTCACCGACACTCTCACCCAAGACATAGCACCTATATGCATCCGGTGATGTTGGTGGTGGAGGCACCAGTTCTAGTGCACCACACCACTGTGGATCATGTGGTGCCGTATGCACTGCAGGCGAGACATCATTTGCTGGTTCACAAGATTTCTTTTCTATAGATGAGATGCTGGGGAATGTTTTTGGAACTAGAGCCACTGATATTGGTCTTTCACGGGTAAATTTTAAGTAAATTTTAAATAAATATATAAATAATATATTTATATGTTTGAGATATTTAATTTATATATATTGAGATATTATATATATATATATATATATATATATATATGTTTGATTGTACGTCATGTACATACATGTAAAAACTAATTTTTTATTTTATTTTAAATAGCAAGAGTGGTGAAGGAAACATCCAAGTGTCGACATGCTAGCTATCTGCGGTTGGGCGTGTTTCAAACGTAAGTTTATATATATATATATATATATATGTTTGATTGTACGTCATGTACATACATGTAAAAACTAATTTTTTATTTTATTTTAAATAGCAAGAGTTGGTGAAGGAAACATCCAAAGGTGTCGACATGCTAGCTATCTGCGGTTGGGCGTGTTTCAAACGTAAGTTTCAAGTTGTACAAACTTACATTTTTAATAAATCATTTAATTGCTTTAGATTATTATTATAATTTGTTTCACGTGTATGTTGTACATGTATTAATATATTTCTCTTTTATACACAGGAGCTTGGCGGGTCATCATTTGCTCAGTGAGGCGAGGCTACTCGGCATGCCTCACATGATTTTTACGCAGTTAGTTACAAATTTCTTTACACTTTGTTTCTAATATGTAAACATTTCCTACTTTTAGATCCTTCATTATAAATACTAGTCCACTTTCATATAAATACTAGTCAACTGACATAATAAAGTATTAAAAATATTTAAATGATCAACAATTTTCATACCTTCTTTCATCCGCAATTCATGCAAATTACTTTTCAGGAAAATATAATTTCTTATAGATTTCGTCATGTAAAGACTTTCGATCTCGGTGGACATGAACATGTTGATGTCTTTTCTCCAACTATATTAAAGAGAACCTCATATGCTAAACATGTAATCATATTGCACTGAGTGATTTCATATCCAGATCTTCCCATTCATTTTCATCCATCCCTATAGGTTTCTTTACCTTTCAATCCATGTATTTGTGAAGCCCCTATTGCACCAGTGCAACACGTGCTTTGAGTTTCCACATATCAAAGTTTTTCTTATCATTAAACTTCTCCACCTCAAACTTTACACTTGACCTATCCATGGATCAACTCCTTGATGAAATTCTGTGAATCTAGATATGTGTTTGGTCTGGTGATGTTAGATTTAAAAGTCCTTCAAATTTGAATGATGCTCTAATTGTCATAGAAGATGACTATGGGTTACCTTGATTAAATACAAAACTTTGTCAAAATCTTATGAAGATAGATGGCCTTCGTGCTAACATTTATAGATCCTATGTATTTAGCCTAAATAGAAGATAAAATAATAACATTTTTATTCTTTCTTGAGTAACTAAATATTGATTTGTACATGTTTTTTGTATAGCTCTTAAGTAGATTTTAATATTTCAATTTGTACATGTTTTTTGTATAGCTTATGACTGCTAGAGAGACTCCTCCATATATGTAGACTGTGGAGGCTGCTGTAGATACTGCCATAGCATCTGCAGATCCACTAACTGAGGTACATAATTTTTTAAATTTGTTAAATTTTGGAGGTTCATTATTTCTTATTAAACTTAAATCTACAATATCAAATTTTGTAGGTATATACATGTCAAATATTTAATTTGAAAATTAATTATTTGTATGTAGCTTACCCCTCGTGAGTCTATTGTTGTCCCTGCGACGCGTCAACAACAAATTGATAGGGATCATGACATTGCGGTAAGATTTCACATACATTTTAACTAAATTGTACAAGTTTCTAAATTTTGAATGTATTTTAAAATTTTGGGTGTTAAAAACTTGTTGTTTATGAATGTGCAGGTTAGGTTGCAGGCATGCTTAGAGACACCTAGGACCACACAGATGAAATCCGTAGTGGCATCTCCCTCCACTACATCCCCAGGTCATGGACGTGCTACTTCTAGCAGGGCGAAGAGAGGGAAGATGTTTCATGAGTAGATTTATAGTCCACTTGGATGACACATATATGTGGTCATGAGTAGATTCACAGTCCATTGTATATATATATAGCCTTTTGCGACCGCATGTGGTCCCATATATGTACATTATGACACGTGCTTAGTTCGAGATGTATACATTATGAACTTATGTACATATATATTTTCAGAGACGTGCGCGTCTAGAGCACACTTTGTTTGATAGCATATATATATATATATATATATATATATATATATATATATATCCATGTGTGTTGGTTAAATCATATTTATTTTGGTTATTTTGGTATTATTGCTAACTCTGAGAAAGTGGGTTTTGATCTCTGTTCGGTGGATTTGATCTGTTCGGTGGTTTTGATCTCTGTTCAGTGGATTATTTTTTTGTCTAAAATGAGTTTATTTCAAAAAAGGTGACAATTGGATATTTATTTTAATGTTTATATAGGGGTGTGGTCCAAATTTAAATTCCTATTATTGAATATTTTACGAGTAGTTGTAGTTTTACTCATACAGTGTTTGTAGAAATGAAAAACCAAGGTCGAATTTGTCTTTCTGATGCTCATTGGCACGTGAAATATTTGCATGGTATTCCAACATCTCCAAGGTAGTGGGGGAAGGTTCCTACATTGTTTATTTTGGAATTATTTAAACATTGAGGCCCATTAATTTATGAACAATCATTAAGAAGCCAAATTGGTTTTAAACCCTCTTAAAACCCTAGTTCTAAAGAAATGGGGAAGTTATTTTCCCAATGGCCTAGAATGGATTGTTTTTTATAGAATGATGATTGAAGGTTACGGAGGACTCTCTCAGGTTTCTCTGGATGTGCAAGTTAGGTATTTTAGCTATGTGTGGACCCCACTCAAAAAGGCAAGTTTCTAAAGATTTTCCGTTTTCTCAAAAGTTGTCCATTGGACATGTTAACTAATTGTTTTTTTGAGGAATCATGGGATTATTTACTCATGTTAAATTATGTGGTTTCATATCATTTTTTCCCCTGTATGTACAAGCTCATTTTGCAAGACAAGTTTATGGAATTTTTGGAAGTATCTACTTGGTTTGGTTCGCAAATGTGTTTTGGAAGTATCTCTTGGTTTATGTTTTTCTAGATTTATAAAGTTTTTTTCAAGTCTTAGATAATTTTTATAAGTGGTGTATGTGGTTTGGTGAAGCTGTTGATGGTGCTAGTAATTTGGTATTGGCGAGTAGGCTCTTGTTGTGCATTAAGGGTTCTTAATTCCTAATGGAGTTCTAGATGGTTCTTGATGGTATTACCAACCTATCAAGTTACTTGAGTGATGTTTTTATTATTTAATTATGATATTTGTAAGTTGAATATTCATCTTGGGGGTTTGCGCCTTCTTGTAAGGTTGGTGCTTTATTAAATCTAGGGGTTGGTACTTCAATAAACCTAGGGGTTGGCACTCCTTGTTGAGTTAGTTATAAACTAAATTTGATTCATTGCTCTAATAAATATGTGTTTTAGTGGGTTTTCTTCTCCTAGACGGTGTCCCACTTACATCAAGTGCATTCTTAAATGTTTATGTTCTCTGTTTTTCTCATTTATGCTTATTTTCTTGTGGATGCATGCTTAATAGATAATTGGATGGTTAATGGATGAAATTATATAATTGGATGAAAATTTTTATTGCACACCTATTCACCCAACCCTCAGCATTTTTTCTTCCAACATACACCTTATATGTAATCTATCCCACAATTATATGAGTTTAAAGTATAATTGGATGAATTTTTAAAACAAGTAAGGATAAGATTTCTTATTTCTTCATGGAGTGCTTAAGTTTTATTTTTCAAGAAGAAAGAAATAACCAGGAGACTATGAGCTATATTCCATCATTTAAAAAAGTTAACAATTAAAAAGAAATATCCTGCACCGAACCGCCTGCGCCGACACGTCCGGGTGGCAGGTGAACGCTAGAGGAGGTGGTGTTTCGGTGCGTGAAAGGGTCGTTGCTTCCGGGCTACTTCGTTCGGGCGTAGTCCCTTAAGAGCCCTGAGACCAAAATATCGTTCAACTTTGACGGGTGACTACTCGGACTCCGTGGCACCTAGAGAGGCCCCGTCTGATCCGGCACCTCAGCGTACGGACCCTCTACAATAGCCTCTCTCATTTTTTTCCTTCTCATTTCGGTGCTCTCGCTGTCCTACTATTTGCAAACGCGTGAAATAGTGTAGTTGGAGCCAGTGTAAGGTTGTCAAATGCTATATTTTACAAACGGTGGGTCGTGGCACCGAACCACCTATGCTGACACGTCCGGGTGGCTAGGTGAACGCTAGAGGAGGTGGTGTTTGTGCACGAAAGGGTCGTTGCTTCCGGGCTACTTCGTTCGAGCGTAGTCCCTTAAGAGCCCTGAGACCAAAATATCGTTCAACTTTGACGGGTGATTACTCGGACTTCGTGGCACCTAGAGAGGCCTCGTCTAATCTGAAACCTCGACATATGGACCCTTTACAATAGCCTCTCTCATTTTTTTCCTTCTCATTTCGGTGCTCTCATTTGTTCTACTTTTGTTTTAAACGTGCGAAATAGTGCGATTGGAGCTAGTGTAAGGTTGTCAAATGCTATATTTTGCAAACGGTGGGTTGTGGCACCAAACCGCCTGTGCCGACACGTCCGGGTGGCCAAGTGAACACTAGAGGAGGCGGTGTTTCGGTGCGCGAAAGGGTCGTTGCTTCCAAGCTACTTCGTTCGGGCGTAGTCCCTTAAGAGCCATGAGACCAAAATATCGTTCAACTTTGACGGGTGACTACTCGGACTTCCATCGATCCGAAACCTTGGCGTACAAACCCTTTACAATATCCTCTCTCATTTTTTTCCTTCTCATTTCGGTGCTCTCGATGTCCTATTGTTTGCAAACGTGCGAAATAGTGCAGTTGGAGCCAATATAAGGTTGTCAAATGCTATATTTTGCAAACGGTGGGTTGTGGCACCAAACCGCCTATGCCGACATGTCCGGGTGGCCAAGTGAACACTAGAGGAGGTGGTGTTCCGGTGCGCGAAAGGGTCGTTGCTTCCGGGTTACTTCGTTCGGGCGTAGTCCCTTAAGAGCCCTGAGACCAAAATATCGTTCAACTTTGACGGGTGACTACTCGGACTCCATGGCACCTAGAGAGGCCCCGTCTGATCCAACACCTCGGCATACAGACCCTCTACAATAGCCTCTCTCATTTTTTTCCTTCTCATTTCGGTGCTCTCGTTGTCCTACTGTTTGCAAACGTGCGAAATAGTGCAGTTGGAGCCAGTGTAAGGTTGTCAAATGCTATATTTTACAAACGGTGGGTCGTGGCACCAGCGACTGCTGGCGCGACACGTCCGAGTGGCCGGTGAACGCTAGAGGAGGTGGTGTTTTGGTGTGCGAAAGGGTCGTTGCTTCCGGGCTACTTCGTTCGAGCGTAGTCCCTTAAGAGCCCTGAGACCAAAATATCATTCAACTTTGACGGGTGACTACTCGAACTCCGTGGCACCTAGAGAGGCCTCGTCTAATCCAAGCACCTCGGCGTATGAACCCTCTACAATAGTCTCTCTCAATTTTTTCCTTCTCATTTCAGTGCTCTCGCTGTCCTACTCTTTTGTAAACGCGCGAAATAGTGCGGTTGGAGCTAAAGTGTAAGGTTATCAAATGCTATATTTTGCAAATGGTGTGTTGTGACATGAACCGCCTACACCGACACATCCGAGTGGCCGGGTGAACGCTAGAGGAGGTGGTGTTTTGGTGCGTGAAAGGGTCGTTGCTTCCGGGCTACTTTATTCGGGCGTAGTCCCTTAAGAGCCCTGAGACCAAAATATCGTTCAACTTTGTGGGTGACTACTCGGACTCGTGGCACCTAGAGAGGCCTTGTCTAATCGCACCTCGGCGCACGGACCCTCTCACAATAGCCTCTCTTTTTTTTTCCTTCTCATTTCGGTGCTCATTTATCCTCACTTTTGCAAAACGCACGAAATAGTGCGGTTGGAGCCGGTGTAAGGTTCACAAATGCTATATTTTACAAACGGTGGGTCGTGGCACCGAACCGCCGCGCCAACACATCAAAGTGGCCAGTGAACGCTAGAGGAGGCGGTGTTTCGGCTTGTGAAAAGGGTCGTTGCTTAGGGCTACTTCATTAGACTTTTTCAAAATTTACAACTTTTTCAAAATTTACAACATTTTCAAAATTTACAATATTTTCAAAATTTACAAACTTGACTTTTTCAAAATTTACAACTTTTTCAAACAATGTTCAATCTTCTCTTAGCTTCGAGAATTTAAAATTCTCTACTAATGATGCCAACCACGTGAAGGTGGAAGCTTTTCTGGCACCACTAACCTAAGCATAAAATTGTTAGTCAAAGAAATTTAAGTTTCAAATCATAACCATATATATTAGATCTATATACATGACACACAAAATACACAAATTTAAAATAAAATATATTCAAACTTAAATATAGATCTTTAAACTAAAAAAATATATATATATATACGCTATATAAATTGAAACTTGAAATTAAATATATACCAGACATGAGCATGTTGTAAATTCATTCCAATGAACCATCAGGATCGGATCTACTCTGAATAGCAGACAAGATTGCTTCATGATCTGACTCTCGAACCTTCCAAAGAATCTTGTTATTAGGTCTTCCTCGATATCTATACAGTTGAATATTTGTCGCTAGAACTAGATGTGAATATAAGAGTATTTTCTTATGTGTCTCAAAGTCTTCAAACACCCAAATAGAGGAGTTTTTTAATGGATACCGTCGAAGCCAAGTTCCAGTAACTACCACTGACCCTGTAGGATACTCAATCTCTTTGCCATCTATAATAGGAGAAGTCAACTTCTTTCTTTCCTCGATGCAACGACATAAGAAATAGTCTGTTCCTTCTTCATTGTCTTCTGTTGCAATTACTGCAAACACATGTCCTACAAAAAAATAACCAAGGTTGAACAACTCAAATTTAAATTACATATTAAAATTTCAATGGACATAACTCAATACAAAAATTAAATAAATAACCATAAATACCTTGTCGCACCAAAATCGAAATTTCACAAAGTCCTTGGATGTTGTAACTTCATCTGCAGAAACAAGTTGTAATGCTTGTGGAGGTTGATAACTAGGAAGCGGAGTTAGAGGCCTACAAATCCATCCTTCCACCCATTCTTGTGAATCACACTCAGTAGTGACAAATTCGATACAAGATGCACAAAAACATGTCAACTTTCTTGTCCATACGGCCCATGAAGTAGTGTCTGAGCTACAAAATGAGTGCATATCATTGGACCAGTGAGTGTCATACAATCCTCATAGTTAGCAATATGTTTTTCCTCTATCAACCAAAAATATCTGCAAACTGTGGAATTTTCTTGAGAACCTCGGGCCATGTTGTCAGTACACCATTCCACTATGCTCTTTGCATCTTTTAATTTAGCACCATCTTTGTACTTTAACTCTTCTCTTGCAAGAGCTCTTTTCACACATGCCCCTGCACCGTCATGCTCTCCTTTTCCATGTCCAACCTCAGTGAAACTCCAAATATGTTGCACACCCATCTTGACATGCATTCTGCTCATCCAATAAAACATTCGTGCATTCTTAAACTGATACGTGTAATTATCTGACCATATATAATGTTGTTTGAAGTGGATGTCCCTATCAGACAAGTTTCCATAAAATAACTGGAAACACCCTTGCACAAATTCAGTAGAATGAGTACGATCATCACTGATATAAAAGTGGTACTCTCTTAAAATTTTTCGATCATTCTCTGTACTGTCAGGAGAATGTAGAAATGCTATATGCACAAAAATGACAACTTGTACTGAGTTGTAATATTGCGATTGAACCTCCATTTGTGGTTGCAATGTGTAATTCTCTACAAAATCGACCACTGAAACAATAGTACCAATAGGAAATGTGTCTTTGCATAGCTTGAATTGTTCATCCAACCATCGAGCTCTATGTGTATGCCTCGCATACTCATAAACAATTTCATCCTTAAATTTTCTCATAAATTGAAAAATGGGCATTTGTTCTGTAACTAGCTCACACCGTTTCGACTCTTTTCCATCTTTCAACTGGTATGCAATTAATTTATATTTATCAAATTCAACTAAATTATGTCCTATTGTACCTTCAATTTGCTCATGGATGTAACTTTCCAATTTAGGTAATCCGCCGCATGTACTACAACTTCCATCTAAACAATCCTGACTATAAAAAAATTGTCCAACTTCTTTTTCACAAAATATAGTAGGAATGAAATCCCTAGAAGATATTGGTGGAACTTGCACACCACATTCAGATAACATAGTTTCAGAATGAAAAATAGAACGAATACGTAAAAATTTAGCATAATGCATCGCAAATTCAACATGTTGCCTACAACAACAAGTGGTGCAAGCATGGTTGATTTTCACATAGAATGGTTTCAACATTTCAAAAAAACGTTGACTAATTTTAATTTCCAGATTCTCTTGTTCAAACTTACGAAAAAATTGAGTTTGAGTCATATCTAAGAAATGCTTTGGATGTGGTTCACGATTAGTAGAACCAACTCTCCGTTTTATAACATCTCTTGTATTAGGTGAAACTCTAGTGTTATCATGCCAAAATTTAATAACAACTTCTCTTATAGCATTAGAATTATTTTTGTCCTTACGCGGTGCTCTAGCAGAAAATGCCCAAAAATCGACATTATTGAGTGATTGAAGGATATTACGTCTTTCAATTACTTTCATTAGAGTTTTTCGATTAACTTGCAACATTCGACTTGTTTGCGTAATCAAACGTTGTTTTTTATTGATTCACTTACAACACTAGTAAAGAAGTACACGACGCACAATATTACTATCCCTAGTGCATCTATTGACACCAACAAAGTGATGTGATATGCATCATGAAGGTTTCAACAATTGTAGAGGTTTGACCATGTATGTTAGATGTTGTCAATCCTCGGGTGTTTAATGTAGGTCTCATTTTAATCAATTTCATCAAACTAACCAACAATCGACATCTTTGGGAATCATTTAAAATTTCAAAATGATTATCCCAAATTTTGAGTGGATTTTCTTCGATTTTCATTCGTAAAGTTTGCGGACATTGGTTTCAAAATGTTTTCATCAATTTCAATAAAAAATTAGGTTTCTTATGTAAAATCCTAGAAGGTGTTTTTGTCAAATTTTGCTTGTCTACAGCTTTTAACATGGATTTCCTTATTCACATTTTCATTGTCTCCTTCAATTTCAACATTTGCTACATCACGAGTATTTAATTCTTCAACATTGATAGTAAAAACTTCTTCATCACGAGTATTTAATTCAACTTCAACATTGACAGTAGAAACATTACCTAGTTCTTCATTGCTTACAGTAGTTGGGATTGAAGATGAACCTCTTCTAGATTCACGAAGTTTCCGCATTCGCTCAGCATTTTCAATTTTGTTGGCCTCTAATTCGTTTGGTGTTTTTTTACTTAATGACTTCCTTTTTTGACTTCGTTTTTGTCTCCCATGATGTTTTGCTTTCGGTGATAAGAAAAACGTGCCTGGAAAAAGACAGAATTTCACAGTAATTCGTACGGTAAAGTCAGAGAGTAAAAATCACATGGTAATTCAGACATTGGGATGTGTGTAAATATGATTTATAAACCGCGAGCGCTTTATAAACCGCGAGCACGGTATTGTTAAAAAAACCGCGATCGCGGATCTATCTGCCAAACCTAAGCCTCGGAAAATCTTTGTTTTTCCCCAACCAAAGCTATGGAAGGTCATTATGAAGTGCAAAAGGTCAAAAAACCTCAAATCTGCTCTTCCAAAGACTTGAACCATGCTAAAAAACTGAAAACATTTCACAAAAATGGTGCCATCACGTAGGGTAGACTCTTAGCTTTGTAGAAATATTGTTTTTAAAGTGAATAGAATAAGATAAATATCATTTTATAATTTCTTACTAACAATAGGTCTTTAAGACATTTTTTCCCGTGAATGTTCATGTCTACATTTAAGATTGTAACTTTTGTTTTTCTTATCAAAATATGATAAAAATTATACCATCCCAAGTGTGGAAAAATTCTATACACCTTAAAAAAATAAAAAATTGATTTCGATATTTTTTGATATAGTTATGGCGGGCAAACGGAAAGCGCTCCATTTTCTAAATATTTTCAGACCACTTTCACGGAAAAAATCATAAAAAAAAAATATTGCTAAAAAAAATACAAAATAAAATCCATCCCAAGATAGACAACTACATCTAATGTTTCACCAAAGGAAAAAAATAATAACAAGATTTGGTCATCCAAAATGCGGGCAAATGGACTACAATCTTATAAGTTTTTTCAAAAAAAAAAATTCATATAATTTTAAGTGTTTAATATAGCTAAACTTGTCCGTTTTTTACAAAAATTAGTATTTTAGAAACTAGATTCCGAATGCTACGATTCATATTTATATAAATTTTTCTAATTTAGAGTGCATGTATAGCTAATAATCCCTACAAGTTGAGATTTCACTGTTTTTTGCAATATGACGTCCACGGATGACCCTATATTTGTCCATCAACTTCTTGCACTTACCCATTGTCGAAGAAAGTATTATACCCAATTTTGACAGAGTAGTCCCCATCAATAGAATTATTCTAGACCAATTCATCCTTAACATCTAGCTGACTTAAGGGGATAAGATCTAACTGATCTTGAAGGGAGGAAATATTTTGGATCAGATCATCTCTCTCCACAGAAAGTTTTTTCCATTTCTTTTTGTTGCCATTTCTCTCAATATAATCCTTGATTCTAGTGCCATACTTGTTTTCAAGACTGTCTTTGACCATCCCAAATCTGTCCATAAGGCTGCCATTAAACCAGTTATCATCCCTGAATTTTATATCACAGCCATCTCCCACTTTCCATTTACTGCCTTGTTTAATGAAATTTCTGCTCTTCACTAAATTATTCCAAAAAATGGAACCATAGGGAAGGTGCTCATCTTTAAAAGAAAAGATAGTTTGTTGATTAAGGTATTTAGCCTTAATTAAATCTATCCATGGTTGCTTCTCGAAAGCATTCTTCAACCCATTTTCGCAATGAGAGCATCATTCATTTTCTTGATGTCTTTTATGCCCAGTCCTCCTATAGATTTTGGGATACAAACCTTATCCCAAGCAACTAAGTGAAATTTAAAATTCTCCTCCATGCCTTGCCATAAGAAGTTTTTTTGAATCCTCTCAATCTTTTCTCTGAAGGTAGAAGGGATCTTATAAAGAGACATGATATAGATAGGCAGATTTTGAAGAGTAATTTTTATGAGCAGGCACTTACCACCTTTGGATAAAATGGCTCCTTTCCATCCAGCCATTTTTTTTTGAAATCTCACCAATAAATCATCCCACACCTTGTTAGAGACTTTTTTAGTGCCGAGAGGGAGCCCTAAGTAAGTGGCTAGAAGCGCACTTATTTTACAGCCCAGAATTTTAGCAATTTTAAGTTGTCTTTCCTCAGGAGTGTTGAAGAAGAAAATGGAGCTTTTATCATAATTGATCTCTTGCCCAGAAGCAGATTCGTAAATTTGCAGAATAGCCTTGGTAGCCTTAGCTTTAATGACTGAAGCTAATAAAAGGAGGATTGTATCATCCAGTAAATTGCTGATGGGAAGCACTTGGTTGATGGAAGTGGGTTTTGAGCCTTTCAAAAGACCATCAATGATTGCTTTACCAATTGTTCTACTAAGACTGTCTACCATAAGAATGAAGAGCAGGGGGGAGATGGGGTCCCCTTGCCTTAGTCCTCTGCTGCTTGTGAAAAAGCCCACTGGCTCACCATTAACCACCACAGAGAATCTGACCATAGAGATACAAGCCTTAATAATTTTCCTAAATTTGGCTAGAAAACCAAATTTAATTAAGACTTTGTCAAGAAAAACCCAAGAGACCTTGTCAAAGGCTTTATTCATATTGAGCTTAAGCACCATATTCACTTTTTTATTATTCTCCATAGAATGTATGGTCTCATGAACCATAATCACTCCATCTTGGATAATCATGCCTTTAATGAATCCACTCCTTGCCTTGAGATTAAATCATTCATAATGAGTTGAAGCCTGGTAGCAATAATTTTGGTAAAAATTCTATAGATAGCATTCACAAGGCTGATGGGTCTAAAGTCTTTGAAGTCTTTAGCATCCATTTTTTTGGGGGCCAGCACAATGTGGGTGTTATTCATTCTTTCAAAATATCTCCAGATTCTATAGAATTTATTCACCGCTCTGAGAAGATCATCCGAACATATTTCCCAAAATTTCTGGAAAAAGTTAATGGAGAAACCATCCGGCCTGGAGCCTTGTCACCTTCTAAAGTAAACACAAATTTTTGCAGCTCTTCAAGCGTGATAGCTTTAGTGATATCTTTATATCTCTGCTCCTCAATTTTGTCTTGGGGAATAGCCTCCAGATGAAAGAATTTGCCTCAACATTAATGATATTCCTCTCATTAAGAAGTTTTTTATAGAAATTTAGAGCTTCTTCTTTGATGCTATTGGGATCTTTTATAATATTTCCATTACTTTTAGCCACTTCCATGATCCTATTACAAGCTCTGTGCTTCAAAGTGGTCATATGAAAAAACTTCAT
Source organism: Taxus wallichiana var. yunnanensis (assembly GCA_018340775.1). Classification (NCBI taxonomy): domain Eukaryota; kingdom Viridiplantae; phylum Streptophyta; class Pinopsida; order Cupressales; family Taxaceae; genus Taxus; species Taxus wallichiana. The sequence continues at coordinate 1,023,789,244 of CM031240.1, forward strand.
ATTCCTATCTCCTTCTTTAAGCCAGATAGCCCTAGATTTTAGTCTCCATAAGGATTCTTCTTTTGCAAATCATATGCAGCTCTGAGAGAATATTCTTTTCATCAGTTTGGTCTTCAACAGATCTCCCCATTGTATTCATTTTGATTTCTAGATCTTGGAGCTTTTGTTTTAACTTCTTTTTATTATCAAACACATTGCCAAAAACTCTTTTATTCCAGATTTTAACTTGTTTTTTAACATTTTTGAGCTTTTGAATCAATCTAAATTGAGCAGTGCCTTCACCATTCCAAACCCACCATTCTTTAATTTTGTCGTAGATGTTGTCATGCTCCATCCACATATTTTCAAATTTGAATGAGCTTCTGATGGGCTTAGTCCAATTGAGAAGATTTAAAGCAATCGGATTGTGGTCCGATCCAATTCTAGGCAGGGAAGAGAGGTGGAAGTCTTGATTGAGAATCTAGCTAGCAGAAATTAGGGCTCTATCCAATCTAACCTAGATAAGATCTTTTCCCAACCTTATGTTATTCCAAGTGTATTTATTCCCATGGAGATCCACATCCAAGAGATTAAGCTCAACAATAAAATCAGCAAAATCCTCCATACCTGTGGAAAAGCTAGAGATTCCTCCATATTTTTCACGGGTTTAGAGGAGAGTTAAAGTCACCCATGATAAGCTAGTTAGTTGTACTGTGTTGGTTTCTAAAGATCTTAAGATCAGTCCAAAGTTTACGTCTCCCACTAACCATATTAGGGGCATAGATATTAGAAAGGATCCATTCACCATTGTTCTCAATAGCATGAAATTTAATAGCAAGATGATTAGTGCTAGCATTAAGAACCATACCAGTACAGTGCCTTTTGTCCCAAAGAGTAGCCAGACCTCCAGAGGCTCCCTGAGAGTCCACCACAACCATTTCAAAGTTTTCCCAAAAACTCTTTTTATTAGTTTCAAGGATCTTAGCTTTCATCTTAGTTTCCTGCAAAATCAAAATACTAGGACTACTAGAGTCACGTAACTCCTTAATGATTCTCTGTTTGGAGTTTCCATTTAGACCTCAGATGTTCCAAGAGATAATCTTCATTTGGAAGGAGTGGGAGTTGGGATTTCTGATGGCTCAATTGACGTTGAATGCCATCTGCAATGTCTCTCTCTATTCTCTTGGATCTAAGAGCCTTTTTTGAGGGCCTTCCTCTTTTAGAACTACTTCCAAAATCTACTAGTCTTCTTGCAGAAGATCTAGTAGTTCTGGATGTTGAAGTTTCCCAGTTGTCCATTTTCTTTTTCTTATCACTGTAGAGCGATTCTGGGATCATTTCAAATCCTTTCATTTTTTTGAAATGACCTTTATGAATCCAAAAGTTAGCTCCTCATCTTCCTTGAATGGCGTTACTTCTCCCTCTTCTTGCTCTTTCTGATTCCTGTCAATAGAGTGTGGATCTGTTGTTCTGTTGCTGAAGCAAGTAGGTGAAACCATTGATCTGTTGCTGAAGCAAGGAGGTATATCTGTTGATATTTTACCATCGCCCCTTGGAGTGTTTTTCTGCAATGTTTCTTTAGAACCCATGTTATCCTTGCCCAATATTTCCTCAATGATGCACAGAGGGTTATCTATCTCAGCTTCCTTATTGTCATCCAAAGTCTGATATAGATCATTAGGGATGATATTTATCTTTACAGATCCTTCTTGTTCGTCCACCTCCATAGTCACCTTTATAGGATTTTCTAAGTCCTCTTTGATAGGTGCTGCATGCAAAGCTGTCACTGGGGTTTTGGATGCCAGACCAAATGTTTCCTTATTGGAGTTCTAAATCCCCCTTTTTTTTTTCCTTTTTATTGTAGTTCAACTCAGTCTGGTTAGGGGCTTTGTCTTCTCTCGGCTATCAATGTCAAGAACCCTGCATTCCTTTCTCAATTCTAAGTCATCCACAGGTTGTTCATTCTTTTTGTGTTTGTCCTCCACTGTAGGGATCTCCTTTTTGGGACAATTTTTGGTGAAGTGTCCTATGCGATGACATTGCTTACACCTTAAATGAAATGTTTCAAATTTGATTTTTTGAATCCACATTCCATACTTAGATTTCAAGATGATGTGCTCTGGTAACTCCTGTTCCATTTCAGAAGAAATGCAGAATCGAAAAAGCAAGTCTGGATCTGTTTCTCATGGGCCCATCCAGCCCGATCGGAGCACCTAAGGACTTAGCAATGTTTAGAAAAATTTCATCATCCCAAAATTGCAACGGTAGCCTAGGGAGTCTACACCAGATTGGAATGGTGTTTATATTTTCAATGTTAGGGTCAAACCCTAGATACCATTTTTTCAAAAAGAGGCCCATATTACCCAGCCACCACGGTCCTCCCAGAAGCGATTCCAAATCAGTCTGCTAATTAAATTTTTCCAGAAAAAAACCCCGTGGCATGATGGTAATACTCAGATCCCCCTTAGGTTTCCACTTTCTCAGAGCCCATTTTCTAATAAAATCAATATTAGGTCTAGAGCCTAGAAACTTACCAACAAGGGAAAGATTCACTTTGCTCAAAGCCCTATTAATGCAACCATCTGGGACCATCAGGAAGGTGGGTAGCACCTTCATTTTCCTTTTCCCACGTGAACTGTCCTCTTTCAGGAGAATGTGGACCCACTTTTTGTTAGGGTTTTGAAGAATCTTATTCCAAGCCAAAGGTGTGGATCCCAATGCGTCCACTTTTACAGTTTGCAACTTTTCATCCGTCTGATTCTGGTCAGAAAGCAGCCTCTCCTCAGCTATTCTTGGCCTACAGTGCATACATTCTCGCAACCGTAATCGTAGAAACTACACCGACAAGATACATCTGCCGCTTTCTCCATCACTCGTTTTCTCGATCGCTTTCTGCGTAAACAACGATGATCAATCATTGTTGCTCACCATGTTCAAGGAATAAACTACATCAATATCTATAATGTTTCAAGGGTGAAATTTTTATTTAGTCATAGCATTATTGATACATGTGTTGTGGTGCATGCACCTCTAGTCATGACATTTTTATTAAGGAAGAAAAATGACTGTGTTTTACTTTGTGATTATAGGAAGGACTATCGATTCTAGCTACATAAGAGAGGCGATATACTATTTTGAGGTTATTTAGATAATTTATTGATAATAATAAGGTAATAAGACCGATGATCCTATATTATATAGCCTACATGCCGAAGATCTTGGCAAACAAAGCCATGTTGACCACACTAGAAAAGCGGTGGCATTCAAAGGCTAGTAGTTTTCATCTTCTAACTAGGGAGATGATGACAAAACTTGAGGATATGTATAGGATTTTTTTGGATCCCAATACAAATATATTTGGTGTATTGGTGGAATACGATGACCCAAGAAGCTCTTATAAGGGTGGTCGGACGGGTTGATATACCATTACAAGGATGGCACTATACTAAAATGTTTATATGGTAGGAGACCTAGTGGAAAAATTTCCCCTAATACCTGATGGATCTTGTTAACAATATATTGCTTCTTGAGAAGATTGACAAATATTTCATGATGGTGTTAGGTGATGTAGTGGTGGAAATGGTAGAGGATCGAAGATTCTTTCCTGGGGGACTTGTGTATTAGCACAATTGTATAGAGATTTACATTTAGTAGTATCTAAATGTGATCAAAGTGTGGTTACTTCCACATTGTTGGGGATATGAGCTTAGGATCACATTGTTATTAGATGTTCAATAGGGGCACTATGATAGAGGGAGGATGAGAAGCCATGAACATATAAATGGGTGGTAGTGGAGGAGGGTAAAGAGGACATTTGGGAGATTGGGTATTTCCATGAGAGATCTAGATGAGTTTATTATGAAAATATCAATTGGCATCCATATATAGGGGATATGACGATGGCTAGAGGACTACTAGCATTGGGGGTTCTCATTTATACCATGGTATATTGTGTAAAGATGACAATACATTATTGATAGGTATGGGATTTATGGAGTACAATGATAGTTTGGGTTTAGGTAGGGCATCCTATCATGTTCACGTGTTTTTCCAAAGTGCAAGAGGAGAGATGACAACGGGGGCCGGATGATAACCTAGAGTGGAAACCAATAGTTGGACTTTGTTTTAGTAATTAGTATAGGTGGATCATAAATATGTGATTAACATAGGTGTGGAGGTCTAGACACTCAAATTTGGTAACTTATCCTTTGGAAATAAAATTTTTGACTATGTTCCTATACTAAGACAAATTTGCACATCCTAAGCTATATTGACATATGCTTCTCTATCTCACATGACTTGCTAATATATACACATTTCTCTATAGTTTATTCATGCAATATTAATCATCCAAAGAAATAATTCATCCCCGAGAATATTTCCTTGACTCAGCTTCTTTTGTTATAGAATCCATGTATGAGATTGTACATAAAAGGGTAATGTGGTACTACAAAGTTTGAGATGACCTATTAATTCTCATGCCTCTTCATCTAATGAATATTTTTCTATTTTTAAAATCCTGTGTTTTGTTTCATCTTCCTTAGGTTAGCCATAAAATATCTAACTTTTGGAAGATTATATAAGAAATTTAATTTCACTTTATAACTCACTTGAAATTCTCATAAACATTGTAAACACTCAAATTTGACAATTTCCCTTTTGACACTTCTTATTGCAATTGTACTTCTTGTCTAATACAAACACCCACATCCTATTCCCAATAAGTGCATGATTCCTAACTTGCTCACATCCTATTCCATCTCTTTCCTAACTTGCTCACTTTCATATACTTATGTGTCAAACATATGAATATTAATAAATAAGATCAATGCTTAAACTCTGTTTTCCAAGATGTGACTTTCAAATTTTACTTATCTCCTCTCTATCCAAAACCTTATGGTTTGGTCAAGTTGTATAATCTGGTCATGGCTGACATGTACGGTCCTATATTAACACATTTTCCAACTCTATTTTTAATGCACTATTAATTTTGGGTCTTTTCATCTTCTTGGGTTGTCCTTATCATGATAATTTACCTTTTGAACACTATATAAAATTTTAATACCAACTCATCTACTAACTTGGCACAAAGGTATAGCCTTAGCTCGGCTTATCCCTCACCTCATCCATCATGCTATTGACACACTCACTCTACCTAGACCATCCGGACCATGTACTCCCTTAAGTCATGCTCATCTTAGCTCACCATATACCTTCTATAGCATGAATCTCATTATAAACAACCCAAGTCCCACCATTCACTATAATAAGTACTTAAGGACAATCCACTATACATGATACAATCCTTTGAATACATTTGGAAGATATAACAACAAGCAATACATGTACTATGGATACTTCTATCCTTATTTTCTTGATAACCATGCTATCTAAGAGTACTCAAGATTTCATTTCCTCAATTTAAGTGTAATAGTCATCATGTTGATACACCATACAACTTTAATCTTGTTATATATTACATTCACATGATTTATAGTGAAGTCATACTACTTATCTTGTTCTCTCTAGTGATAATCCTTCAACTCCTGTTAAGCACATCTTAAATCATGATTTAAGGCCTTCAAGTGATGACATTCAAATGAATTTTCTACTCCTTCATATACTTTATCTCTCATGTGTATAACATAGGATCTTTATTCAACCTATCAACTTGTATTAACATGCTAAAACTACTCTATTTTTTCTTACACCCCAAACTTGGCTTCAAAGTCTCATTCATGGAGTGTCACTTAGAATATGTAGGTTATTAGACATCATCTTGAAGGTTATAATCATGAATCAATGCCTATTGTGAATGTTCAAGCCTCTACATAAACTGTATTATACTACAAATTCCCATGCATGTTGGTTTCTAGCACTTATACTTCTTAAGTTCCCTTGAAAATGCTTACTTTCCCTATGAATTCATGATGAAAATAAAGCACAATGTTATACATACCTGCCAGACATGTTAGATGCATCCTATTGGATATTCAAACTCCCTCACCACTTTACTCTAACAATGATCTCCCATTTGGACTGTAATACCCTGCTTTCAGGCTTCTTAAGGTGCTTGTATGCCCAACTCAAACCTTGAGATGAAAATAGTAGGATTCCATTCCATAGGTACATGCTTTATAGGCTTCCATTATCATTCTTGAAGTGTTCATAACCTCCATGAGATAGCTCTATATTGGTTTACCTAGCTCTCTTTCTTTGCAAGGTCTTTAGAGATCAAATTTTGATGCACAAGTCAGTCCTTTGTGAAGTTGATGGCATTTTATTTTGTGGAGTTCTTCCTAAGGCTTTTCATCTCATCATCTAGCCTCCATTTCATCTGTATTCCAAGTCTAAGATCATGCATTTTAAACTATAAGGAGTGTTCTACATCCAATTCACCTTTCATAGTAGTTTCTCCTTTGGTTTAGTACAATCAAACCCTGCACAATCATATTTCATTAGAATGATGACATTTTCTTATTCATGAATTCATGTCAAACCTTATTCCCATCCTTCCTAGGGTTCTGAGATCCATTCCAAATCATCCTTGTCCACGAACTATTCAAAATTATAAAAATGACTCTAAATTGTCCCATTTACAAGTCCTATTTTATTTTCTTGGATTTGCTCGAGAAGATCACAACGATATCCTCCACTGTGATTATCTGATCATCATGAGATTTCAAGGGTTTATTATTCATTCCCCAGATAGAACATGAGAATTTTAGCTCATTCTAACGCACAATTAGAAGTTATATGAAGCCCTAATTCGATTCCAAATCTTATAATTTACAATACAAATCTTATTAAGAATTTTCAAGGCCTGTAAAAATTAGGAATATAATCCTCATCACCTTCTCTACCTTCCCACATTATCAGTCAAAGTAAATTCAATACATAAATTTTATGGAGGGTTTCTAGATCACTGTCCTGTCAGGGTTCTCATCACATTCTATAAGAAAACATGCATTTTTCATTGAAATAAAGGAAAATTCTTCTCTTCAAACATCATACCTTCTTTATTTTTCATTCAATCATTTGTTATAAGATTCCACTCTCAAAATTCTTCCTCTCATTGTCTTTTTCTTACCTATTCCAACTCCTTAAGAAGCTCAACTAGCTTCTAAATTGAGTAAGTCATCCTAAGAAGCTCAACTAGCTTCTAAATTGAGTAAGTCATCCTAAAAAGGCTCAACCATGCCTCTAATCATAATAAGAATGGATAATATTAATCTAATAACACCTCACACTCGTTACATATCTATTCTTATGGTCTTCATGACCTTATCTAGCTCATGCCAACTCACACACACCTATTCAACCTTCCTACCTAGTCAAACTTGACAAATTACCACTACTACAAGGTTTTTCACCTTCACTACAACAATGCATATACAAATATGAATTTTAACATATGATGGAGAGAGAATTTTTTTGACAACTCCTAGTTTGTGCTTAATGCCTTTCATATGCTTATTCAACCTTTATTGTACTCTCCAAGCTATCAGGATTATGCTCTTGCAATGGGCTATCCATCTTTAAAGTTTTCATGAGCTCCTGCTCATGAGTCTTCATCTCTTTCTTGTTCCTTGACTTGTACTTGGGTCCCATATTCTCCTTGTCCATGCTAGTTTTTGTGTCTTTTTATTGTATTCTCTGTATCTCATCTTCTTGCTCCTTTGTCTCTTCTTGTATTTTCCTCTTCTTGTCTGCTTCTCATTTACTAGGCTCCATATTGTTGGTTCATCTTCATATAGGTCTTCAAGGTCAGATTTTTATCTTGTTTTCAATATCTCTCTCATATATTATTGAACTTATTCCACCTTACCAAATACTATGCCTACATGCACAACACTAAAAACAACCTTAGACACAAAATTTTGAAGCCATGAAGCTTCTTCATGTTGCTACTCTTCTCCTTCTTATTTTGTTTTTTCATTGACCAATTCCAATTTGGTATTCACATATTTTTTTCCCTTTCTTTACTTCCTTCCTAGACTTTTAAATGAGCTTTCCATTCCAATCTCACATTACACCTACACGCATGTGCTTCTCCTTTCATAATTCTTCTTCCCGAGACTCATTTTCCTTCTTCCATTCACCCAATTCCTCCATCTCTGCTAGTTTAGGATAGTTATTGTCTTCTCCATTATGAAGGGCATGCTCTAATGCACTCACCTTAGCTTGTAACTACTCCATGTTCTCATAAACAAATCCATTTTTCTCTTGTTCAAAATGTAACATCTCTTGAGAAAGGTTTACATCATTCATACTATCATCAAAATAAACAAAAATGATTTCAATTTTTCATATTTTACTTGTTTATCCTCATCCACTTGTGGCTATTTTTCATCATCCTTCCATGCTTCCACCACTTCTTCACCCATGGGATGAATTTAATATGAGTGGTTTCTATACGCACCCAAAATTACACATGCTGCATTATTGGGAAAAAGGTTACAAAAATACCCAATGATGATTTAAAGTCATTTCGAGAAGGTGTTCGAGCTCCAAAACCCATTTATAGTGTATACTTGTAGTCTAGACATACTTACTTAAATTTTCCATGAATTTTTCTAGCTCCCCGCTTCTTTCTACGCTTGTTTTGAATTTAAGTGTCAGGAACCACACCGCCCCATGCAGACGGCGGTTTCGCCACTTTTCCATAATTTTCATGCATGATTTTGCATGCGACGATTCACTTAAGTTTTCTTTTTGAATGCATCCGTGAGCCAAATTTTCTAAAAATAGCTTCATTTTCTTGGTTCTCCTTGTTCCTCCTATTTTATATATGATTTAATTAGTGGGAACTACCTCTTCTTTCCTTGTGCATGAAGTAACCTCCTAGCCTCCATTCCTATATATTCCATGCTTGTATTCAAGAAAAAGGCCTGTCACAGAAATTTGTGTATCTTGTTTTCTTTTGCTACCATAGTATTGCTAGAAATTTCATAGAAAAGCTTAGATCTCTTGTGCTATCTCTCTTCTACTTACATGCATTTAGATTGCTTCCAAGACACCATTGCTCAAGTTCCATAATCTTGTTTTCATTTCTTTGCATTCCCAATCCCTTGGACTCATACGAACACTCATAGAAAGGAAAGAAATGAGGGGATAAATACCTAATCCTACTTGGATTTTCCAAAGCTTTTTCTCTTCTAGGTTGGAGTTGTGTATTTTTTTACTTTGTTTATCAAATCGTCAATTACATATAAAATAGAGTACAGAAAAAAATCATCTCAATTAGTTAGATAATTACAAGTAGATCAAATCAATAGGAAGTTTTCTCTTCAAAATTGCCAAGGAAGATGTGGAGAACAATAGCTCTATGACAGCGATCATTTTTTCTTCACTTCTGAGGTAGGGTTGAAAGGATTTTGATTGAGTTCGAATAGATTTTAGATTTGGAATCACACATCTGCACAGACAGTTAGCTACATCCGGCTAATTTTTTGTATTTAGTTTGTTTATTAGATTACATGCATTGTCTGAAAAGTTAGAAAAGAACAAAAGTATTTATTTGCCATAGATTATCTTGCTTTATTGCTTTATTATGATATATTGAGAAAACAACAAAAACATAGACTAGATTTCCCTTGATTAGATAGTTCATCTACTGAGAGCAAATCGATTTATCTTGCATGACCATTAACGGTCCTCAACAGGAAAAGACATACAGTTGTGATCCTTTGGTCCCACAACCCAACGGGCCGAGTTAACAATCGACATTGACTCAAGTTTACATTTAATAGTCCTACGCACACCTGCAATATACGCCGAGAAGATAGAACAATGAGAGACACTAAACATGGCTGCCAATCAAGCCTATGAATTTTGGACTACTCCTGGTAATAGGGTTTGATTACATGCATGACCATATGAGGGCCTCAACCTCAACGAGTCTTTGGTTGTGATCCACAGGTCCCACAACCCAATGAGCCTACTAATCAGTTAGATATTGACACTAGATTACGCACATTAGTATTCATATCTTCACCGTTTCCACTAAATATCATTACACAACTTTCATTGTTGAACATAGTATATGATCAGGCTAAGACTTTCTGGACTAGACTAGAGAATCGTCCATAGTCTCTACTAAAACTTCACTACGCCTCTCATCTTTTCTTCCATGACGTTTTCTAGAAACCCATATGATGAACATGTAGGTTACTTTTCACGTGTTCCATAACCAACCAATAGAATCTCTAAGAATTATACATCGATTGGAGTCTCCGAGTAGCTATCATCTTAGACCATACCATCACACCCCTTTAGGTTAGGAGAGCATTCCTTGCCCTAGATTCTGATTCTAGTATTGCGCATCGAAGACATTAGATTTCCTAATTAGCTTGACCATCACCATGACTATCATTTTAATTTCCATTCCACACCAGTTGTCTGGCAAGCACGACCTCAAGAAAGCCAGTGCAAGAAGGTCACGTGTTGATTTTTTGTCGCATAAAATTGGTGAACTTGACGTGAAGAGCTAGTCTCTAAGAATTTCCATTTTCCATTACACTTTCTTTTCCCTTTATTCAGGATTCGATGAATATGGTCGGCCCATTCGAGTTACGACATATATAGCTACCAACAGATAACAACAACCCCCTCGCTTTCAACGTGGGAAGATCAAATAAAAATGCTCAAAAAATTCTCCTTCATGGGATCAATGTTGGTTCCTCCATGCGTATTGAGGAACTTGATCGGTTCATTTAAAACTTACCCTAAGGAACACCAATTTCCAACAATATGACTCTCATGGGGAGGTTGATTCATCTCCTAGGGTGTTGTTTGTGTAACCCGTTAGTATGTAATTAGACCAGCTCCCGATCTAGATGAAGAATATTTAGCACGATATGGTAAAACGAACAAAAATTCCACGACATGGACCATGCTTATGACAAAGTTGCAAAGAAATAATGAAGTCCCACTTCAAATCAATAATACTACCCCTCCCACACATGAAAACATTGCCAACGAGGGGTGATAATGTGTTGGCTTGGAAATTTGTCTTGGGGACAAATTTGTGGTTTTCCAAAACAACACTATGGGAATCTAAGTCCCTCTACTTTGAATGGTGCAGCTGCCATATTATGCATGTAAAATAGGTGGATTCAATGGTGGTTTTTCAACCAGAGATCCATAGGGGCACTCCATTGACCCTATGGCAAAGCCTGCAATTTCTTGCTAGGGAATTGGTCTGAGATTGGGAAAGGGAGTGGAAATAAATTCAAGAAGATCAATGATGGAGGTAGGATATCAGATGCCTGCATACATTGATCAGAAAGTTCATAACATGCATCAAATTGGAAGAAGAATACAAATTTACAAACCAGAGCTACAAGATCGAATAAAAACACATTGGTCACAAAGTACCAATCGATTCCTCCATCAAAGGGGCATAAAATCCTTCTTTTCTTATTGTAGCTGAAGCAAAAACTTGTACAATGAAAATAAATAGAAGAAAGCGTAGAACGAAGAGAATAGAAGAAGATTGACTATCATTTTTGTCCTCTGTTCGTGAAATACATTTATAGTCTTCAAATTCAATTTCCAACCCATACAATGACTTTTAAAGAACATGAAATAGCCCACACTAGGTAGTTACAACTTCCTGGTGTCCAAGAAATAGTTACAAACAAATTTAATCATTTCACACCATTTCAGGTTCTTGATTTGCAGAGAAAAGGCCATGGCAGGGAATGCTAGAAATTCATAATGATAGCCGTTACACACATTTCCATTTCATATGGACCATTAGATCACATTTTACGCCTTTAGATTTGAGCCATCCACATGGCAGAAGGAGATTGGAGTGGTCGCGGGTGAGCTCTTTTCGTTTTACAACTTTTTGGAATTTTGGAAAATTTTCACCTTTATCTTTGGCTCTCGGCTGGTCTACCTTGGGCAAAAATAGTAACTTAGGTCCTCCAGCCGTATCTTGCAAAATACAACGAGTTAGAATAACTTCTTTACCTTTTTGGAAAGGGGAAGAAATTTCCCATCTGATGAAGTAGGTTACAAACATCCTTGAGCCCTTGGAAAGAACCAAAAATCAAAATACTCAGTTTTGACCAATTTCAAAGGGTACCAACTCAAAATTTCTAAGTCTAGACTTGGAAAAAGAAGGAAACTTTTTGAGGGGACAACAGTGGCTCTAGCTTGGGGACATGACATGGATTGAAAAGGAGAAAACATGGCATGAGGATCTAGAATCTCAAGTTTTAAAACATATAACGTTGACCAGTGCCTTATCCATTGGGCCTTGTAGATTCATGTACAACTTCTGAGGAAAGAGAGAAGGAAGAAGAGGACACACAACCAAAAACACCAAATAGAAAGGGGAAAAAAAAACACACAACAGAAAAGGGGAAAAATAAAAACTATGTTACAAGGTGAGGGACAACTTCACTTTCACTGATGCACTTTTCATTTCTCAAAAGTTACCCCTGAAGAGGCAACACTAAAGGATTATGTTCTGTGAAGCCGTTGACAAGTTCTAGAAAGTAGCCTCCTCCTCAGCTGCTTATGAAAGCCAGGTGCTTCCACATTTATCTGTGTACTTGGTAGGAGTGAATCCATGTGAACTTCTTGATGCTCAGGTCCTTGCTTGGAAATTCCATTGCCTTCATGTTCTTTGAAATCAGTTTGATAGTGCCAATTTCCTTCCATGTTTATCCATATAGTTGATTCTCCATCAAGCATCTCATTACTGCCCCAAAGCTGATTTTTGTTCCAATTTATTGGATATTCTGAGTTACTTTCTTTTCTAGGTCTATGCTCATTGGAATCTTCTCCATGAAAAACATTTGATTCATCCTTTATCTCTACTCCACTATGGGGCATTTGAGTATTGATGGGAGGATTGGAGGAAAACTCATTCTTGTCTTGTATGTCCATGACATGAGTGAAGAGATCAAGAATCAGTTCGGGGTCTTCCTCAACTTGTACTGCTTCCAATATTTCTTGCACAAAGTTATGATTCATCATTTCTTGTAGCTCATCTTTGTATCCCTTTGAAGAATGCAGCTCAAGGAAACTATCTAGAGGGATTACCTCATCATCTAGGGAATCGCTGCACTCTAAAAATCCTTCATCAAAAAGAGATTCATCTTCAGAGGCCTCGAAAATCCTTGCTTCAATTTCTTCATCATGGACAGAGTCTTCATATTTGTATTCCTTTGAAGAATTCAGCTCAAGGAAACTATCTAGAGGGATTACCTCATCATCTTGGGAATCACTTTGCACTCTAACAATCCTTCATCAAAAATAGATTCATCTTCAGAGGCCTCGAAACTCCTTGCTTCAATTTCTTCATCATGGAAAGAGTCTTCATCCGCAAATGGGAAAGAAAATAAATCCATTTTGTTATTGCATCCATCAATCATTAGCTCCAGAATGGCATCATATTTTTCATATGGCTTTATCTCAATGTGGCCAACCTTCACATTGGTTAAGGCTTCCAAATCAGCTTCATGCTTGTCTTGAAGATTTTTGGCTTGTATCAGGAGCTCGAGACTGAGCTCGGGATCTTCAATTTCTTCTATGGCTTCAAGCATTTCTTGTACAAATATTTCTTTCAATCCTTTCACAGGCTCATCACAAGCTGATTTTGTATCTCCATAGATGGCCTGACTGAGATCATCTTCATCCCCAAATGGAAATGAGAATAACTCCTCATCCTGGAAAAGCATGTAAGATGATTTATCTTCTTGAAATTTATTGAGAACCATCTCCTCTTCTTTTTGGTCTGCATCATCTGGTGATTCGGGGCTGCCTTCCTGTAACTCAAATCTCCTCAGTGCTTCTTCAAAATTCAAATCTCTCTGGGAAGGCATGTCTAGCCCTATCAAGATTGGAATATCTTCTTCCTCCTCGGTTGTCACCCAGTGATTCATCTGCCTGGTATTTTGGTACAAAATGTTAGCTCCTAGGCTTTTAGATTTTTGCATAGTATATTTCATTTTCCTAACTGGCAACAACCTCTTCATTTCACCTTTTACAAGGATAGTAGTAGATGACCAATCCATTTTAATCTCTCCACCTAGGTCTCTACAAAAAACTTCTACTCAAAAGCATGCCAAAAGATGTTGGGATGTCTGCCACTAAAATAGTTAGGAGCACTTTCTTATCAGGGAAGTCAGCCAGAGCTACTTGTGCATCCTTTATTCTTCCAATCAGTGGCACTTGTTTAGATTCCATTGAATAACAAGCTCCATTTACTCTATTCAAGGTTAGGCCAAGGGAATTTGTAACTTTGAGTGGCATTACATTATCAGAGGCTCCAGGAATCAATGATACAATTGTTCAACTCAAAGCCATTTATGAGGAGAGACAAATAGAAAGGCTCAACCCTAGTTGTTTTGGAAGCATTGAGAGCTAACATGTTTTGAGATGGAGGTGTGGATGGTGTTGGGAGAAGTCCTTTAGAAATGGAACTTGAGGATATAGGGCTACTACCCTAGACTGCATTAATGAATCTGTCAAATTGGGCGGGTGTGTTTCATAAGTACTCTATCTCTGAGAGTTGGAATTTGGTTTTACTTGCATGTTCCACAAAGTCAAATGGGGAAATGCTGGGTGAGGAGGAAGTTCCTAAAGTGGAGGAGGATTTACATGGCAAGGGATTTGAAGGAACCTTGGATGTTTTGGATGGTAGATTCTCTCCCAAAGGTGAAGCAGTCAGTTTAGCAGAAGGTGAAGGTGTAGCCTTTGGCTGAACTTTGGGTTTTTTTAGAGACAACATTAGAAGGGGAAGTGCTCTTAACAACTTGAGAATTAGAAGAAGGAAATGATGAATTACTTGGTATAACAACAATGGGGTTCTTGGCAATGACCAAGTCTGGTTTTTCTTTGGAAGAATCCATGGAAGGTGGTAATGGAGAACCTTTACTGATGATTCTATTTTGTGTGACCTTTGAAGTGGAAAATTCTTTGGTCTTCTTCTCCTTTTGCAACCACTAAGGATGGAATGTTTTTCTTGGATTGTGTTCGAGTGAAGATAGCACATGAGAAACTTGGTGCTTCTTCATCATCATCAACAAACTCAAATAGGCCATTGTGCATATCAACTTCTTCAACTTCAAGGTAGCTTTCATAGTTTTCTTCATCATCTCCTTTAGGTTCATCAACTTCAGCTTCCTCCCTTATCTCTCTGGTATCACAGGTAGCATTGACTAGTGGTGCTTCAAGAGAAAGTTGGCAAGGAGGTGGTACAATCCTTTGCCTATCGGGAAAGTTTGGTCTTCTTAGAGCATTCCTCATAGTGATTTGTGACAAGTTACTTCTTCAAGGAAACCAGATCATTTCCATTTTTTGAAACATTGGGTCTATTGTGACTGAACTGGAACTTTGACCCTTTTGCTTTCCATTTGGGCCCTTCACCTTTCCAAAAAGGATTAGATCATCATCAGTCTCAATTGCAAAGTCTTGAGCTTCCCTCAATGTTCTTGGTTGGTCTCTTCTGAGGAAGAAACCAAATTTTGATGGAAAGGAACTGATGAAGAACCTCTTCAAATTGTTTTCAGGAGGAACTACATCTTCAGGGATTCTTCTTGTCAATCTATCAAACCTTGCTACAAAATCTCTCATGGACTCAGAGACTTCTTTCTTCATCTGAACCAATTGAACCAGTAGATCTTGGAAATATTCAGTGCTCTTGAACCTATGTTCAAATGCACTTCTTATGTCATCCCAACCCGTGATAGATCTTAGGGGAAGCATGTAGAACCATTCAAAACTTTCTCTTGGAGTGACTCCACAAAAATTCTAACTAACACATCTTCATCCTCAACCCCAACATGCCACAAGTAGTGATGAATGCTGCTACATGCTCTTCATGGAGTTGAGAACCATCTCCTTAAATTTGGGAGAATTATTTCTTGAGACTCTTAGCGAAGATCATGGAGTACTCGTGGGAGAGCAAGTGGACCAATGTTTCTTCCCCATGGCACATTTGGTCTACGTGCTTCACGTTCATTATCACCCATTCTATCTCTGTTTCTGGCTTCTTCAGCAGCTAGGGCTGCTTCTCTTTCCTCTGCCTCTATTTGGAGTCTTTCAATCTCCTCAAGTTGAGCTCTTATCTCTTCTTCTCTTTCAAATGGAACTCTCACCTCTTCCTCTCTTTCTAGTTCTTGTTCTTCTCTCTTAAGCTCATCAAAAGTAGGATCAACAAATCCTCCTTGTCTCAACTATCGGGTATACCTTCTGTCAGCCAGCTTGAAGGCTTATTGTCTTCTCTGAGGTGCCAAGATTTGTCTTTTCTCCTCCAACTCAAGAGAAAGTTCTTCTTCTTGGTCCAAGATTCTTGAGGCAATATAGTAATGATTTACACTCTACCTATTATGCCAAATAGCCTCCCTTAGGTCTGAAATGATATCTTCTTGAATGTGAAAGAGAAAGGTAGGTCTCTCAACAGGAGGGTTTGCAAGAATATCCATGACTTGTATCCATGTGGATCACAAGAAAATTCAAAATTTTCAACAAACTCTAATGATATATTATGACCTTGTGGTCATTTCTAGGGTGCAGATGCTGCAAAATCTGCCCCACAGGTGGGTGCCAAAATTGTTGGCTTGGAAATTTGTCTTGGGGAAAAATTTGTGGTTTTCCAAAACAACACTATGGGAATCTAAGTCCCTCTACTTTGAATGGTGCAGCTGCCATATTATGCATGTAAAACAAGTGGATTCAATGGTGGTTTTTCAACCAAAGATCCATAGGGGCACTCCACTGACCCTATGACAAAGCCTGCAATTTCTTGCTAGGATAGAAATTGGTCTGAGAGTGGGAAAGGGAGTGGAAATGAAGGAAAGAAGATCAATGATGGAGGTAGGATATCAGATGCCTGCATACATTGATCAGAAAGTTCATAACATGCATTTAATTGGAAGAAGAATACAAATTTACAAACCAGAGCTACAAGACCGAATAAAAACACATTGGTCACAAAGTACCAATCGATTCCTCCATCAAAGGGGCATAAAATACTTATTTTCTTATTGCAGCCCAAGCATAAACTTGTACAATGAAAGGAAATAGAAGAAAATTGCAGAAAGAAGAGAATAGAAGAAGATTGACTATCATTTTTGTCCTCTGTTCGTGAAATACATTTACAGTATCCAAATTTAATTTCCAACCCGTACAATGACGTTCAGAGAACATGAAATAGCCCACAAAAGGTAGTTACAACTTCCTGTGTGTCCAAGAAACAATTACAAATAGATTTAATCATTTCACACCGTTTTGGGTTCTTGATTTACAGAGAAACGGCCATGGCGGGAATGCCAGAAATTCATAATGATAACCATTACAAATTTTTCCAGTTTGAATATGGACCATTAGATCACCTTTGTGCCTTTAAATTTGAGCCATCCACATGGTAGAAGGAGATTGGAGTGGCCGCGAGTGAGCTCTTTTTGTTTTACAACTTTTTGGAATTTTGGCAATTTTTCACCTTTATCTCCACCGCCCGGCTGGTCTACCTTGGGCAAAAGAGCAACTTAGGTCCACTGTGCCATATCTTGTAAAATACAACGAGTTAGAATGACTTATTTACCTTTTTAGAAAGGGGAAGAAGTTTCCCATATGATGAAGTAGGTTCTATATGATGGAAAAGTGACATGAGTATGGGAATCTACAAGTACCTCTTCCTCGTACCCGACCTCCCGAGGTCATGCCGAGACAGCGGTGAATGTTGAATGTGAATGGATACAAACAAGCTAATCGGGTAATCTTATATCCTCAATACACAATAATGGAATCTGTGAATCTAAGGCGAAGAAGGCCCTCCTAACCTGAATTGGTGTAATGGTTTGTTCGGATATAATGGCTATTCGGAGGCTCTAATCAATGTCGAGCTCTACCGAGATCCTATTTCTTGGTTATTGGATACGTGGGAAGTGACCTATGGGAGCTTCGTATATATCTCTAGACAAGGTCATGAAAATGGTGATGGGAGGTTTAGTGGATTTGCAGTGAACTATGGATGGTTTTCTGGTCTAGCCCAGAAAATATTAGATTGATTGGCTTCTATATTTAATATAGAGAATTACGTGATGATATCTGGTGGGAGTGGTGAGGATCTAAATACCAGCATTTGTAAGCCGGTGTCAATACTTAATTGATTTGCAGGCCCGTTGGGTTGTGGGACTTGGGGATCACAACCGTGAGTTCGTGGTTGTGGACCTGTTATGGTCATGTGAAGAATCAATCTCTTCTTCTAACTATCCAGTAATCGTATGCCTTTTCAACCTCTATGTTTAGAACTAGAAGTTGTATGATTTTCTTGGAATACCTTACAAGTGTTCTGGAAACTTGAATGCGTAAGCTAGTATCTATGTCAATGAGGAGGTCTCCTACGTCAGGTTATGGAACTAAAGGATCACAACCAAATGCTTGTTCTCTTTCGAATCCTTGTATGGTCATTCAGATATTTTATCAGGGCAGTCTATAGTTAGGATGATTTGACCAAAATGTGTAAGCTTTGTTGTCTTCGATATTTAATCCTCTTAGTTGTTCACTAATTGCTTGTAGGTTTTCCATTTCTCAAAAGACTTGTATCCTGAGGTCTTGATCTATATCACCTAATGTCGTGGGTAGATTTGCATTTCGAGGCACTATGGGTTCAAATATATATTCTCTAGGCTCTCTAGGTCATGTGATTGTCATACAAAATGATTCAAATTTTAACTAACATTAATAAACCGATCACGAAAGAAGTATTTACACTATGCTATTTTTGTATTTTCAATGACGTATTTCAATGAAATTAAGGAGCAGCTACTCTAGTATATTTATAAAATGGACAACTAATCTAGTAATGAGAATAAAAACATGTAAGGTATCTTGGTTTGGCTATTTGCCTGTGCAGTTGTGATTTTATCCTAAGTATCTAAGCCGTTATTTATTTTGAATTGAAAGACTCTCGATCCTACCTCAGAAGTGAGGAATGAATCACAATTTCTCAGAAACTATCAATCCCCACAACTTCCCTAGCAATATTAAGAGAAATTTTTGACTGAAATAAAATAATTCACTACTCTATTTGATATGTTGTAACTAGAACTTTGATAGCTCAAACCTGGCATTTACAGAACAGTGGTAAATCCAGTTGTGTGTGATTTCATCCCCTCAGTGTGATCTCCTCATTCCTTCATGTCCTCGTGAATCTAGAAAGTGTGTATATGATAGTATCAATAGAAGATGGTATTCAAACAATGGTAGCTTTGGATATAGACCGAATATAATGTGAGTAGGAGAGGGATAGTGCAAGTGAACAGACCTTGACTATGCAATTCCTAGTGGGATTTATTGCGAGAATACAAAACAAGTGTACTGAGAGTTTTAGAATCTATCCTTGTGAAAAAACAAAACCTACAATTTTAATGGATTCTAGTCTAGAAATGAAGCTATTCTATGCTAAACTGATTGTATGGAACAGCAATGGAACAAGAGTGAAACAAGAAGATTGAAATGACCTCTAAAAGACCAACAATGGAGGCAAAACCTAAAATTGATAGACTTCTAAGCAAGAAATTCAGAGACTGAATAAGAGAATTGAGAAGGTGAGGGGCCATTTGTTTGAAAACAAGTTGGCTATTTATAACCAATGCATTTACCAGAGGGTAACTCCCAATTGAACTCTTTTACTATAAACAAAGGAAAAACACTATTCACAAGGAACAAAAAACATCAATGCAAGCCAAAGTGGTTGAAGAAAGCATGTAAAATTAAAGATTTACGTTTGACGTGATCGTCGGAAGAATCTGGAAAATGTGAACAGGACCGCCCTGCCTGCAGGGTGGGAAGTGGTTACAGATGCCGCCCTGCCCGAGCCGGTAGTCATGGGACCGCGCCTGTGAAGGGGCGGTGGTTTCATCACTGAAGACAAAGATGCAAGAAAAAAGGGGGCAGAGGGCAAAACAATGCATGCGGAGGCTGAGTAGGGCATGTGGGATACAAACGTATACTTGGCAAGCCTTTCTGAATTTTGAACACCTTACAAGGAGACCCGTATCATCATTGGGGTATGTGTAACATCGTTCCGGAGGTGTAGTACCGTAAAATTTTGGGTACGTATAGTTATGAACATCCTTGAGCCCTCGGGAAGAACCAAAAATCAAAATACTCAGTTATGACTAATTTCAAAGGGTACCAACTCAAAATTTCTAAGTCCAGACTTTGAAAAAGAAGGAAATTTTTGAGGGGACAACACAACGTAGTGATCAATTTATAGTGAGATATCACACTCCCCAATAAACTTCAAAACCACAGGCACATAAGCAAAACAATGCCTCACAAACAAGAGACGTTATCTCCACATTAGTGGATAAGGTCAAAGAGTTGGAACTCGCCCAGAATACTCAAAACTCATATGCGGGGCAATTAAGACCTCCTCAATATACACCGAACTACGGGAAAATACCCATGGCTCAAAATCCTCCGAATTATATGGGCACTCCAAACCTTGGAGACTTATTAACTGGGACGGGTACTTTGGGTATGCCTCCTTATGCCACATATGGATACCGACAATAGGAACCAACTCGGAAGTGCATTCTCAAACACTATACTAACCATAAGTGCAACGTTCCCTAGCTTTGTGCCTTCAGCCCCATATCAGAGTGGTCCACCCCCTTATATGCACATGTACTCTAAGACACCACAAGGAGATATTTACACCTATCCGGTCCTTATGGTTATCCGCAAGGAATGCCGTATGCCCGACGAATGCTTATACCATGCCATTTTAACAGCCAATGTAACCTTTACCTCCCTAAAAAGGACCTTCAATGGTTGAAACCTACACAATGGGAACCTACTCTAAGTACCTAAAGGATCCTCTAGACTTTTCCATTTGGACAGTCATGCTCCCAAGGCCATTTCCCGATCTTCCAAAATTTAAAGGGGAAGGCGATCCAAATGCTCATATCAAAGCCTACACAACAGCCATTTGAGATTTTCTCCCATGGGATGCAGTTGTTACAAAAATCTTCCCTAAGACATTAGAAGGCATCACTCGACTGGTATTACAGAATACTAGAGGCCTCGATACACTCTTTTAAACAACTCATTTTGTAGTTCATCAAGGATTTCGATATGAATAAGTTGTTAAGAACGAGGATAAGATAATTATTACATATTAAACAAGAGCATAACAAGTCTGCAACCCACTTCATTTAGAGGTGGTGACAGGTTCTCTACTCCTCCGCAAGTTCCCGAACATGGATCAAATAGAACTTTGTGATTTATTCCTCCACTCTCTTAATAGAGAAACAAAGGAAGAGGTCCAAAATTTCCCACTCAGGAGCTATGAGGAGGTACTAGAAGGTGCTCTCCGAATTGACCAAGTGGCTATTGACAGTGGCCATAAAACTTATGGTGCAAATGGGAAGTTAGTCACTCCCGGTCAGAACAATCCTGGCTATTATAACAACAAAAATAATAATCAAGGACTAAAAATCCTTAACAAGAATCATGGAGTCACAAATGATGGTGTGACTAACCAGCCCAAAAAGCCTAATGTTGTTAACCCTACTAGCATAAATGTTACAAATAACAATAACAATAATGGCAATAATTAGAGGAGTAATAATTTTTCACCCTCGATAAATGCTGTGGATGTTAATCATCCGCAACAACAACAATAATTACAACCTCGAAAAACAGAGACAAACTTTGACCCCAAACTCTAGTCAATACCCAAGTGGGTACACTAACCAATTCCAACAAATGAACAGTAATCGTAATTTCGGGCCACAACAAGGAATAAATCAAAGGCCACGAGATTATAACCCTAATCTATATTGTGGTTTCCATAGGGTTCGTGGGCATGATGCGAGAACATGCCGTGATTGCAACAAGTTTTTACAATGCTTGCCAAAGGATCAATGAAAGTTATTTGTTGATATGTTTCGGCAGACCCCACCGCACCAACGCAAAATGCTTACATGGGGCCTAGTATCCTTGCAGAACACCCCGCTTAAGATTTTATTGATCCCCTTCTTACACATCCCAAAGAAGGAATGATAGATCCTAATGGTTCCAACAAAGGTATTATGATAGGGACTAATGATCGTAAAGCTTCAAATTCATCGAACCCATAGGTGGCCTCTCCTCTCGATGGCTGCAAACAAACTAAGATTATGGGCTTGGTAGAGTTTAACACTGACCCCTAAATTGACACTGCAATAAGAGTCGGGATTATTCTTTGCAACCAATCCCGTTTTATCTGGATGCATTAGAAAATACTCATGATATGCTAGCAAGCCAAGTAGGTGCTTATGATCTAATCGGTGATCTAACAAGGACCTTTTCAAGCATTTCTTTTTGGACCTATTGAAGAATTCCCCGCTCATAGAGTTACACTTTATGAAGCACTAGGTTTAGGTCATCTAGTTAAGCGTCACTCCCCCAAAAATGCAATTAAATCATATAGAATTCAGCATTTTCTCTCAGTGGCAGCCCAAAATGGACATTGGGTTTGTGTTTGACATAAGTAAGATGCCTACAGATACTGAGATAGCTCATAGAGGTGATCCGACCTTGTTTTTACAAGTTTAGATCTACAACAACTATGTTAAACATGCAATGGTAGATGATGGGGCAGAAGTTAACATAGTCCCCTTCTCTTTTCTGCAGAAGTTAGGGTATGGGGAGACTAACTTGCTCCTCAAAAAGAAACATGTTAAGGGGCTACGATAGTCTTAAGGAAACATCAATCGAAACTATCGTATTACGGTCACCCTTGGGCCTAAGATGGTACTAACTGAGTTTTATATTATAGATGGGAAACCAACTATAATATGATCCTTGGTCATCCTTGGATCCATCGCATGAAGGCAATCCCTTCCACCCTATTTCAGGAGGTAAGATTCCTACATTTAGGGAAGGTATTTGTGGCACAAGGTGATCCAAAACCTTTTGACATACACCTGGCTAATTTAAAGAAGAGACCAGGCATTCACTCGAGTTTGAGCTTCCCATGAACTAGTTAAATAAACCTAGTGCAGTGCAACATAGAGGAAAAAGTGTCCCCATGACAGAGTTAGAAGTCACAGGGATGATTGAGGGCACTCCAGCCATCAAGGATGAAATTGTGGTTGTAGAGATAGTATCCCGGGAACCACAACAAAAATTGTCAAACTATTAGAGAGGGATTTTCCTATTCTTCTCCCCTTTGATTCTATGGGTATGGGACATACTCTGGGACTTGGTTCCCTCCCAGCAGATGAGATTTGTATGGTTGAAGTGACCGAGGTAAAAGGGGAAAATGTAAAAGATGATCCAACATCCATTTTCCAAGTAGTTATTGGACTCTCCATTTTTCAGAGCCAAGTGTCATTTTGGTGTCGGGCGGTGTGATCCTTACTTCGCCTGAAGGAAGGATTCTACCTTTCACCTTCAAACTAGATTTCAAATGTACAAATAATGGTGTTGAGTATGAGGCTCTCCTATTGGGTCTCATTATTGCTAAGAGAATGGGCATCATTAATATTAGGGTGTTGGGTGATTCACAACTGGTTGTGAATCAAATATCCAAGTATATGAGACCAAATCTGAACACCTACAACTCTACAAAATAGCTTTGCTAGGCCTAACAAAGGGTTTTGATTTTATATCAATCGAAGCGGTTCCATGTGAACAGAACCTTCTTGCGGACTCAATAGCAACTTCTGCTTCATGCTTCACCCCAAGTAGTGACCTAGAGGACACCAACTTCACGGTCTCGATTCACGCTCAACCCTTGATTTATAAAGTACCAATGACACCGATGTTGACATATGTGGAAGCCGAGGGTCATACTTGACTTTCAGACCCCATCGATAGTGATGAAATGACTTTGAGATACTTAAATGCTTTCGTAGAAATACATCTTACTTGCCACGAAATAGACCTCTCTCTAATCCCATGGTTCCTCTTCCTAGATCCCTGAGACCTCTCCAGGAAAGGATCTTGAGATTTACGAGGTAGAAGAAGAAGGGGACTTGGATCTGCCTCCGGCCCCTAGAATTCGAGGAAGGAAATGCTTCCTAATTGAAGGAACAATCGATGTAAACATTGGCACGGAGGAGGAACCAAAGATCTTAAAACTAGGATCCTCCTTAACTCTAGAGGAGGTGGAAATACATACCCAAATCCTCAAGGAGCATAAAAAAGCCTTCACGTTTAGCTATAAGGAAATGATGGGAATTGCTACACACATCGCAGTTCATAATCTCATCACCAGACCCGATGCTAAACCAATTAAGTAGAAATCAAGACCCATGAAGCCAAAGGTGGCCCTTATGGTGAAAGAGGAAGTAATGAAGCTTCTCTGGTAGGATTCATTAAACATTGATTATTCGCAATGGGTTTCAACATTGTTCCCATTCTAAAAAAGAATGGGAAAATACGTATTTGCATAGACTTCCAGGGATATCAACAAATCTTGTCCCAAAGATGAATTCTCGTTACCATCCATTGATGTTATTGTTGATGCAACAGCTGGGTTTGAGTTGTTGTCTCTCATGGATGGGTTTTCTGGATACAACCAAATTAGGATTTCGATGAGGATCAAGCTAAAACTATGTTCATAACTCCTTGGGGAACTTACTGCTACGCGGTCATGCCATTCGGCCTTAAGAATGTTGGTGCTACATACCAATGAGAAATGACCTATATATTCCATGACCTTATCCATAAGATTGTGGAATCCTACGTTGATGACCTTCTGGCTAAGGCCAAGAATCATTGTGATCACCTAGAGGTTCTTCATGTCATTCTTTCTCGATTAATCGAGTATGGTGTCACATTGAATCCAGAGAAATGTGTATTCGGTGTGACAAGAGGCAAGCTTCTAGGTTACATTATATCTTCACGAGGGATTGATGTTGACCTAGCCAAAATACAAGTTGTGCTGGAAATGGTTCCACCATCAGATGAGTCCTGGAATAGATATTTCTAGGGAAGCTTGGTGCAATCCAAAGTTTTATCCCTGACTTGACTTTTGTTATTCATCCAATCAACAATTCCTTTGAAGAAGGATTATTGCATCGATTGGACGGAGGAATGCAATGAAGCATTCAAGTTAGTTAAATGATTCTTATTATCTCCTCCCACACTCATGCCACCTAGGTCAGATCATCCCTTGATCCTATATTCGTGAGAGCTACTGATGTCTCATTAGCTTGCATGTTGGCTCAAGAGGATGATGATAAATGAATGTGTAGTTTATTTCATTAGTCAAACATTACTTGATTATGAGACACGTTACACATAGGAAGAGAAGGAGTTCCTCGCTATAGTCTTTATGACAAAATGCTTAAGGAATTATATGCTAAACCAAGAAACAAGGGTTATCGTTAAATCTGATCACCTATGGACGTTCCTCACACAAGGATCCTTATCTAAAAAGGTGGGATGTTTCATAACCCTAATGGGTGAGTTTGAACTAACTTTCATTAATCAAAAGTCTGTTAAGGGACAAATCATATAGATTGGTTGGCTAACAACCCATTAGATGGAGGTGATCTAGTAGATTTAGACTTTCCTGATGAGTGCATGTATTATATCAAAACCAGGCCCCCAATCTCTATATGTCCTTGGTACACTGACATTATCAACTTCATTATGGATCATACATACCCAGAAGGGGAAACATCATAACAAAGAATGTGATTACGCATCATCACTACTAAGTACGTTATTTTAGAACAAGTGCTCTATCATAGAGCCTTTGATGGAATGCTATGAGATGTGTTGACGTAGAGGAATTTGAAAATATTCTTTATGAATCACATAGCGGGGTATGTGGAGGTCACTTTGGTGGCCATGCCACCACTCGAAAAATACATCGGATGGGTTATTTTTGGCCCATGCTAGAGCATGATGTAGTATAATTTTTGTAGATGCCATAAATGTCAGGAGTTATCCATGAGATCCACATACCCAAAAGCTCTACAACCGATCACGACTCCATGGCCCTTTTCCACATGGGGCCTAGATTTGATAGGGAAATTCTCTCCCTCATCAAATGATGGCCATAACTTCATAATCATGGCCACATAATATTTTACCAAGTGGGTAGAAGCCATGCCTCTTACCACCATACCTAGCTCTGTAATTTCTAAGTTCATTTTGAACCAAATCATTTATAGGTACATGAGTCCCACAAGTCATTATTTCTGATAATGGCACATCATTCAAAAATGATGAGGTATGTGAGTTATGTGAAAAGTTCAAAATAAGTCATCATACAAATTCTCTCTACTATCCTCTAGGCTAATGGACAAGTCGAGGCTACCAATAAGATGTTAAAATCCATTCTCCTAAAAACCGTTAAGGAAAACAAATGAGATTGGCATTTAAATATCTTTTGGCCTTATGGGCCTATCAAACGTTAGTTAGAACACCAATGGGGCAACCCCCTTTTCTTTGGTGTTTGGTGCTGAAGTGGTTCTACCACTCAAAGTTGAAATACCTAGTCTCGTATTTCTCTGCAAGGGATCCTGGGAGAAGAGGGTTATCGAGAAGCGTGACTCTCTCAACTAGAAAGTCTTGATGAGACTAGACTCAATGTTGCACAATGACATAATGTTTACA
The DNA here is from genome assembly GCA_018340775.1 of Taxus wallichiana var. yunnanensis. Lineage (NCBI taxonomy): Eukaryota > Viridiplantae > Streptophyta > Pinopsida > Cupressales > Taxaceae > Taxus > Taxus wallichiana. Next base: position 1,023,815,812 of record CM031240.1, read on the forward strand.
CTGACTAGATGGCTCCGACAATATAACAAGAAAGTTTATGAATGTGAAATATATGAGGGAGACTTGGTCTTAAGACTTGACAGCCGGATAGATAAGAAGACCGATGAAGGAAGGAAATTTAGACCTAGGTGGTTAGGTCCATATCGAGTAGTAGAGGACTACAAAAATGGGGCATTTCACCTATGTACACTAGAAGGTGAGGAGTTTAGCGAATCCGTGAACTCTCTTCACTTAAAAGATACTACGCATGATCCATCAACATTTTCATATGTACATTATACTGCATCTGCATTGCATTTTCATCGCTTCCAGTTCATTTTGTAAAAATTGTGATCAAGGAACTTATTCTTATAACAATTCCTAAAAACTTATGAAAACATTGACAAAACATTCAAATCATATCTCTTCAAAATTTCATAGCATCATCAATTGTTTCTGAATCAATTTATCAATCCAAGCAAGATAAGACAAAGTTTTGATGATAACCATACCAAGGCCTGCATACTTGGTTCTACTTTTGGTCTCTTTCTAGGTTAGGTGTCTTTGCCCATGGTCTGTTCTAGAAGCTTCATGGTGTCACATCTATCCCATATACATCTCTTTGGAAATAAGAACATTCTAAACATTTTTCTCAAATAAGTAAATCAAATGCAAATCCACAAAATTTTTATTTTACACATTTCTTTTCCCTACCAACCTTCGGTGTTGAGCTTGCATCTCTTACTAGTGATGTAGGGTTGGGAAAGGATGGAAATTCCCTTACTCGCCTACGCCTTGTCCATGGTGATAAGCCCACGCTTCTTATTGGTAGCATGGGGCAAGGTGTAGGGGGTCTCTTTGACAAACTTGAAAGTCATAAACAATTAATTCAAATATTGTGAAATCATAAGTCAAAAACAAAGTGAATTAGGTGTCCAAAATTCCAAGAGAGTTCAAAACCCTAAAACCAGATTTTTTCAACCAAGTGGCCATCTATGGATCTAAGTCTAGATAAACTATGGAAAGCAATTCACATTCTAAACTATGGAGTAACTTGAGTAGGGTAAAGTTGTAGTGTCTCAATTTGGTTTTGCCAAACCTCTGTCTCTCTCTCATCATTACCATTCAACAAATTCTTATAACTTGTGTCCTTTCTAACTCTCGGTGTTGAGCCCTCAGCATCTTACTAGTTGCATGGGGTTAGGAGTGGGGCAAGTACATCTACTCATCATACCATCTTATCATCATGTTTTGTCAAAATAATATGAAGTACCGAAGATTGCTAAAGAAGCTAAGTTTAAAATCACATTGTGTTTGCATCATCATATATCAGCATTATAAAATACAAAAATAAATCATTTTGTTATCATTCATATCCATTGCATACATTTTGAAAAGCATTGAAAAGTGGGAATTCTAAACATCTAGAGTACACATGTGAAATAAACCAAAAGAAGTCAACTCAAATACAATGGAACACCTAACAAAAATAGAGTCTATATATATCATGGTGGGTCAAAGTTTGTATACAATGCCATCATGCACTAGGCATGGTCAAAAACACTTGTAATGAGCCCGAAATATACAAAAAAATCAGTATCAAAAAGTGTCAAAACATTAAAGGCTCAGTAGTCTGTCAATCCCTGTGGGATCCCTAAGATGGTGCATGACCATGTCTAGGGATCTACCGTGCTGCTATGTGATGCTAGGAATGTGCCAAATGATGTGAGTGCTCACGATGGCACCCACTACCCATAGCCTCACTCACGAGAGTGACCCCGCCTCATTAGGCACTCAGTAGTATCGTACCTAACAACCTGAGTATGAATATATCTCACTATCTCCGCCACCTTCTAGATAGGGGTGAAGACATCAGTATGTCGGCCGATGGCTAAGGGCTGTCTCGAATCCATAGTTAGCTTGGCCTGAGTCTTCCCCGAAGGGATCAATAAGGTGTCCACACACACTGATGAATAATCTCTCTCCACTCATGCACAGATGATTCAAAAAGAACAATAAAGGAAGATACAATAAGTTAGAAAATCACAAAAATGCAATCAAAAGGAGAATACTAAACTAGCATACAAAATCAATAGACAGGATCGAGAGAGTGTCAAACTTACTGGGTCTCTAGGAATCCATGTAGGATCGGTGGTTTTGCGGTAGGCTTGGATGTTGGGGGCCTCTCTAAAAAATGGGCATGATGATGTCCCATCATGGAATCATCATCCTCCTCTCCAAAGTGAGGAAGTGTCCTCTCGATTGAGACCAAGTCTCTCTCTCTCGCACTCACCTCCTCTGTGTAACTCGAGAATCTCCGAGTGTCATGCCACTCAAGGTCACTCTCCTCCCCTGCGAAGGGCTACCTCCCTCCTCCTCCCCAATCCTCCTCTCGATGACTCCCCTCATGTCATCCCCCATATGCTCCTCAGATTGGAGTCCACAGTTGATCGGCTCATCCTCCTCTCCCTTGTGAGCAGGGGCCGCATGATCCTAAGTAAAGGTGCTTGAGGAGCACCAAGCTGCTCCGAGCCGGACTACACACACCTAACTACTGCAATGGGCACACCAGGAGTGACCACTGTCCAACCAGGATCCCCTCTAAGACCCCTTAATGCCTCCTGAATAGTCCTATAAATTGGGATCACTGGAGGAAGCATGAAAACATATGGGAGGCCAAAACTTTGAGGCACCCGATCGAATGGGTGGGTCTCCAACCTCCTCCCCTTGTCAATTACTGACCGACTAGTAGAGGAACATGCCACTAATGTCATAACCTCCTCACCCCATAATCCTGCCATATCTTGGTAGGGTGTGGAAACCATGTCCGTGGTAATGAAGTGAAGCCATTAGCTAGTGTGGCATCTAAAGAAATGACATCCTTATCCACTGGCCCAAACAACCCTTGGATCTAACAGCACTAGGATGTCCCCTATTGTAAGAAGTGATATGCTCATACACCCAACTCATGACAAGAGTGGGGTGGCTCAAGGATTGGCCCTATAATCAAACTACCCTATACAAGTCATGGTAGGTAGTCCCCAAAATATCTATGCCCTAGGCATACTTCCGCCATGCCCCTCAATATTTGTAATGATGGGGCCAACAATATAAAAATGTATATCCCCCCTTGTCCCCAATCAGTCTCGAGGACAAGATACCCATGATAGCTCTCCGAAGAATGGGAATGGGAGTAGTGGTAATAGAGTGAAACTGATCCCCTTCTTCGACCTAAAAGAGACAAAAACATCTACCATATAAGTGGCCCCATTATGGGCCATCGATGACATGGACCCAACTATCCTCAATGTCAATCGTCTCCCAAGAAATGGGAGCCCAAGGATGTGGAATACATCCTCCAAGGTGATAGTCCACTCACCCCTAACACCTGGAAACTAGAAAGTGTTCCGGTCCGCATCCCAATAAGAGAATAAGTCACATAAAATGTGACTAGAAGGAGTAACATGGGGCACCCAAGCTATCCACCAAATGCCTACCCACTGAAGAAGGTCCATATCAACCTGTGTCAGGTGATCTAATATCCTAGGGAGCCAATCACACTCCCTCTCTCGACTCCATCATATGTACTCCTCCTTCCTCTGCATTCACCAAAACATGAGAAAAGAGCAAGTTAGTAATGTACATCACATGATAAGCTCATCAAAAACATAATGAAACATCAAAAATTCAAAAAAATCAAGTTTAGAAAGCGTTTTTCCATTTTGTATAGAACCGACGCCCAGTGTAGGGTGGCGGTTCCAGGACCGCCGCCCTACCTTGGGCGACGGTCCCGTGACCGCACGCTCTATCTTGGGCGGCGGTCCTGGACCGATTTTCAAAACGTGCCCTTAACCCTAAAAATGGTCAAAAATGAAAAAATTGACCATTTCTAACAAAATAAAAGCATGCCCTATGGGTGCCCCCTAAAGACTCATTTAAGACAAGAAATTTTGAAAATGTCCCCCCTAGGTGAACTTTTCAACATTTTAAATTTTAGGGCACAAAAAGACAAAAGAGGAAATAACTAACCTGAGAGTGTGCTGGTCGATCTCCCACTCATGGAGGCATGATCATGATCTTTCACAAAAATAGTATCATTACTGTACTCTCAAGAAATGGTCACCATAAATCTAGAGCTCCAAATCAATCAAATTCAACCAAATCAACAATGCACAAATGAATCAAAAATGAGTTTGTTTTAATATATATGATATTTCTAATCTCGTTTTGAGTGTTTTGTGTTTAAAGGGGTGGAGAATTGGCGCAGGTATATTTCTACATCCCGCGTAAATGGTAGGTCCTCTTGTCGTATTAATTTAGTGTTTATTTTTGATATTTTCATCTATCTGCACTTGAGTCTTTTTCCCATTTTGCAGGTAGCGTGAACTTGGACGGTGACTTTTCGACACACGGGTGTGTCAGGTATAGCTTCTAACTCCCATTTCGGGAACACCATACTTGGACTCTACATTTTATGCCTCTTCATGGCTAAGATGCTTCTCGAGGGGGAAATATGTACGCACCCAAAATTGCACGTGCTACATTTTCGGGAAAAGGTTACAAAAATCCCCAATGATGATTCAAAGTCCTTTCGAGAAGGTGTTTGAGCTCCAAAACCCATTTGCAGTGTATTCTTGTAGTCTAGACATCCTTACTTAGATTTTCCATGCATTTTTCTAGCTCCCGCTTCTTTCTGTGCTTGTTTTGAATTTAAGTGTCGCCGCCCTACCTGGGCAGCTGTTTAAAAATTGCCATCTAGGTAGGGAAGTAGTTCTACCCACTTTTTCTAGAATCTTCATGCGTGATTTTTCATGCAACGATTCACTTAAGTTTGTTTTTTGAACGCATCTGTGAGCTGAATTTACTAAAAATAGCTTCGTTTTATTGGTTCTCCTTGCTCCTCCTATTTTAAATATGATTTAATTAGTGGGAACTACCTCTTCTTGCCTTGTGCATGAAGTAACCTCCTAGCCTCCATTCCTATATATTCCATGCTTGTATTCAAGAAAAGGCCTATCGAGAGAAATTGGTGTATCTTGTTTTGTTTTGCTGCCATAGTCTTGCTAGAAATTGCATAGCCAAGCTCAGATCTCTTGCACTATCTCTCTTCTACTTGCATACATCCAGATTACTTCCAAGCCACCATTTCTCAAGTGCCATCATCTTGTTGCTTTTCTTTGCATTCCCAATACCTTGGACTCATACGAACACTCAGAGAAAGGAAAGAACTGAGGGGACAAATACCGAATACTACTAGATTTTCCAAAGCTCTTGCTCTTCCAGGTTGGATTTGTGTATTTTTTTCTTTGTTTATCAAATTGTCAATTACATATCAAATAGAGTAGAGAAACAATTCATTTCAATTAGTTAGATAATTACAAGTAGATCAAATCAATAGGAATTTTCTCTTCAACATTGCCAGGGAAGCTATGGAGAACAATAGCTTTGTCAGGGTTATGATTTGTTCTTCACTTCTGAGGTAGGGTTGAAAGGATTTTGATTGAGTTAGAATAGATTTTAGATTTGGATTCACACATCTGCACAAATAGTTAGCTACATCCGGCTAATTTTTTTATTTAGTTTGTTTATTAGATTACATGCATTGTCTGAAAAGTTAGAAAAGAACAAAAATATTTATTTTCCATAGATTAGCTTGTTTTATTGCTTTATTCTGATATATTGAGAAAACAACAAAAACATAGATTAGATTTCCCTTGATTAGATAGTTCATTTACTGAAAGCAAATCAATTTATCTTGCATGACCATCAATGGTCCTCAACAAGAAAAGACATACAGTTGTGATCCTTTGGTCCCACAACCCAATGGGCTAGAGTTAATAACTGACATTGACTCAAGTTTATGTTTAACAGTTTACGCACACCTACAACATACGCCGAGAAGATATAACAATTAGAGACTATAAAAATCACTGCCAATCAAGCCTATGAATTTTGGACTGCTCCTGGTAATATGGATTGATTGCATGCATGATCATATGAGGCTCTCAACCTCAATGAGTCTTTTGTTATGATCCACAGGTCCCACAACCCAACGGGCCCGCTAATTAGTTAGATATTGACACTAGATTATGCACATTAGTATTCATATCTTCATTGTTTCCACCAGATATTGTTACATAGCTTTCATTTTTGAACATAGGAGCCGATCAGGATAATACTTTCTGGACTAGACTAGAGAATCGTCCATAGTCCCTACAGCTTCACTACGCCTCTCGTATTTTCTTCCTTGATCTTGTCTAGAAACCCATATGAGGCGCCTGTAGGTTACTTTCCACTTGTTCCACATCCAACCAATAGAATCTCAGCAAAATTAGACATCAATTGGATTCTCCGAGTAGCTATCATCTTAGACTATACCATCACACCCCTTTCGGGTAGGAGAGAATTCCTTGCCCTAGATTCACAGATTCTAGTATTGCGTGTCGAAGATATTAGATTTCATAATTAGCTTTACCATCACCATCACTATAATTTTCATTTCCTTTCCACACCAGCTATTTTGGCACGACCTCGGGAGGTCGGGTGCGAAGAAGGTCACATGTTGTATTTTTTTAAATGCAGTTTCTATTACCTTTAACTCTTCATGTAACAAGAATTCATCTATATCTTCATGATAATCATCTAACCTTGGACTTGCATTTGAACACTATTGTACTTCTTCTGCATTTTCCTTCATTATCTCCCTTTGGCCTTCATGAGAACATTCACTGCTTCCATATTAGTCCATCCCATACTTTCTTTGCAAAATTCAGTCATGCATTCATCACTATCACTAACCATGCTTGAAATATCATCAACTGATGAATCAAATTCAATTTTTTTACCTTTGCTTCTCATTTCCTTTACCTCTCTTAGAATGACATCAATATTCTTCTTCCAACAAATCCTTGGAACAAGGACTGGTTCCTTTTTTTCTTCACCTTCATATGCATCTCCTTGTAATGTTATTGCACCTCCTTGACCTTCATATGTTTTTTTAGGTGTTGTCTTCTTGAGCCACTTGGGCACTATATATCCATATTATTTTGCAAGGTCCTCTATGCTCATCCTTTTTTTTTTTTTTTTTTCATTTTTCTTGTTGTATACCTTCATGCCTGAATGCTTTCAAATGCATTCCTTGTTTCCCTCTGTCATGGGATCTTTTCGATCTCTCATCCATCATGGATTCCTTGGCAAGGCTGCCCTTTATACCTGCAAAATCAGACTTAAACATAGTATTAGCATTCAAAAATGTCCTTTGAATGGACTTTCCATCATTATTCTTCACTTCTCTTTGTGGTTCTTCATCTCTACTAGACCACTTATTCTCTCCATCCATGAAGTATTCATACTCATACTCTGTTTCTTCTTTGTAAGAGTCTTCACATGCTTCACTCATGAAGATTAATTCTTCTTGTGCATCCATCATCTTATCCTATATGATTTCAACTTCTTCATACCCTATGCCAGCTAAGACTTCTCCTACAACTACTATCTCTTTCTCAAGGAGTTCAATTTGCCTCCTTATTTCATCTATCTCTCTTTCTTTCGTCATCTCTTTCCTCTTTTTCTCTTCTACCACTCTCCTTTCTTTCATTGCTTGCAATAAAACAATTACCCGTTTCCATGGTATAGCTTCCATGGTCTCTCTCTCTCATCCAAGTCTCTATCACCTTGGATTGTAGCCTTCTTTCTCTCTCTTATCCAAGATTCTTCTTGGATATCTGGCTACCTCTTCCTCTTCCTATAAAATCTTTACTTGTGTAAGCTCTAGTGGCATTCATGCCAATTTCATTGGCTCACTCTCTTCTTCCCGCTAGTTGTAGTTTCTTGGCTTCTTTTCAATTCTTCTTTCTTGAACATTTGAGTTTCTCTCTTCTCCTTAACCTACCGAAACCTTGCATCCCCTTATTCTGATCATTAGAAAAATAAATCCAAATTCAATATTTATACAAACATCTATATTATTATTAAACAATCAAATCAAAGGCCCGCTCGATACTAAAAAAGGTGCAACCTTAGCTCAACTATACCTCACCTCATTCATCACTCTCTTGACACACTCACTCCACCTAGACCATCCGGACCCTGCACACCCTTAAGTCATGCTCATCTTAGCTCACCATACACCTTCTATAACATGAATCTCACTATAAACAACCACAGTCCCACCATTCACTATAATAAGTATTTAAGGACAATAGTCATTTGTACATTATACAATCCTTTGAATACATTTGGAAGATATAACAACAAGAAATACATGTATCGTGGATACTTCTATCCTTATTTTCTTGATAACCGTGCTATCTAACAGTACTCAAGATTTCAATTCCTCAATTTAAGTGCAATAGTCATCATGTTGATACACCATACAACTTCAATCTTTCTATATACTGCATTCACATATTTATAGTGGAAGTCATACTAATTACCTTATTTTCTCTGGTGATAATCCTTCAAATACCTGTCAAGAACACCTTCAATCATGATTCAAGGCCTTATAGTGACAAAATTCAAATGACTTGTCTACTCCTTCATAGATTTTAGCCCTTATGTGTATAACATAGGATCATTCTTCAACCTATCAGCTTGTATTAACATGCTAAAACTGCTCTGTTTTTTCCTACACACCAAACTTGGCTTCAAAGTCTCATTCATGGAGTGTCACTTGGCATATGTAGGTTATAAGACATCATATTGAAGGTTATAATCATGAATCAATGCTTATTGTGAATGTTCAAATGAGAAATTCCAACCATTGTCATCTTTACTTAGAGTAGCAATTTAATTTTGATTACATAATCTTTTTAATTGAATTTTTTAATAATAATATTAAAAAATAAAAGAATACGATGTTAAATTATATGGTGGAATATTGAATAGTCATTTTCCCATTGGTGAAGTTTCTTAGCTCACATAGCCCACCACTGTGGTTCAATTCTTATTGAGTGCAAATGCCCGGAGATACCGTAATAAGGGATGAGGTTGGGATCATGCTCCGTGCGAATTTTGGTAGAGTGGAAAACCCTCGGTTCTTGGCATCTAAGCCTAAAAATTATGTGCACCTCACCGTGTAAAATGTTGGAACATAATGATTAAGTGGTCCGCCAACCCTTAATTAATATGGGTCCATCACTATTATATAGGTTAAATATTTAATAATATGAAATACTTTTCTATTATTAAATATTCATGCCTAGGTAATATACATTAGGTAAGTATTTAATAATGTGAATCATTTATGTTTATATTTATTAGATACACTCACCTAGGTATATGTGTCAACCATTTTAGGTTGAAAAGGTGGGTTGGGAGACATACGATCGATCACTTATATAAAAGGCTTTAGGTCTTCATTTGATATATTCGGGAAATATATCAAAGGTATGCAAATCAAGTGATTTGGTTTTACCCTTGGTAAATAGGGTATTAAGGAGGAGGTGATCTTACTTGATGTAAAATAAGTTCTCTGAAGTAAAAGGTTATTTTCAAAGTGGTTTTTACCGTATTGAGGTTTTCCACTATAAATCTTTGTGTCACTGTATTATTTATTTCTGTAAGTATTTCTTTATTTACTTATGTCATGATATAATGTTTATTTAAATATATATTGAAATATTATATAATATGTAAGTTGATTAAATCGTATTTATTAGAATCCTCAAATTCTAACATGGTAACAGAGTAAGGTAAATTAAATAAATTAAGATCAAATGTGTTTGTATTTTATTTATTTAATTTGTACGGGTTTTTTCAACCAACCTGAAAAGATAAATTAAATAAATTAAGATCAAATGTTTTTGTATTTTATTTCTTTAATTTGTACGGGTTTTTTCAACCAACCTGGAAAGGTAAATTAAATTAATTAAGATCAAATGTTTTTGTATTTTATTTATTTAATTTGTATGGTTTTTTTCAACCAACCTAGAAAGGTAAAATTAAATAAATTAAGATCAAATGTTTTGTATTTTATTTATTTAATTTGTACCGGTTTTTTTTCAAACCAACCCGGAAGGGTATTTAAAATAACCGGCCCCTTCTTTTCAGTATGCAAGTTTTGTTTTGTGAAGAATCAAGGTGAATTCATAGGTGGAAATTTTAGAAACTTCTTACTTTCCGTGGAAACTTGTGTACAGGTAAGGGTTAAATACTTGAAGTATTTTTTTCTATAGTTTTAATATGTGCAGGTTGAATTTTGTCAATGATAAATGAAGGAGGAGACAAAGCTCCATCAAAATAGGATTTGAATTTTTTCCATTGGATGCATGAAAAATGTTGTCTCTTTTATAAATTCTAAGGTTTATGTAGAATTTAAAATTATATGGCCTGTAAATGTTTTAAATCTTTTTTTTTTTTCATAAGGGGCTTCGTAATAAGGGTTATATATATATATATATATATATATATATATATATATATATATAAAGTATATATAATATAATTTATAATTTTTTATAGACTATATGTTGTCTTTTATTTTTACATTATATAAACTATATATATATATATATATATATTATATATATATATATATATATATATATATATATATATATATATATATTAAAAAAGTGAATATATTTTTACATTATAAATTATAATAGGTTAATATAATATATTAAAATATACACTTTTAAGGATGTGACATTGGGACTTCCCAAGAGGTCACCCATCCCAAGATCTTACTACTGGCCTAAGCGCGCTTAATTGCGGAGTTTTTTTATAAACTCCCTAATATTATAAAGAAAAGAAATTCTAGAATTTCACATTTTGAAAATGCACAAGTTTTGACTCTATTAAATTTGACGGTCAAATGACCGTCACGCAGACCAAACATAAGGTAGTATGATGGTCATTTAGACGTCAAATTTAAGTTTATTTGGATATTTGTCTAGATTATTTTTTCCAGAAATTTGAAGCTTTTTTGCATTCTTAGGGGTTTCTTCTTCACCTCTATATGGTCATATATATATATATATAAAATAAGTCTGGGTATAATGCAAAGCCCTTTATATTACACGTTTATTTTGATCATGGGAGGTTAATTAATATGTTTTGTAATGAAAAAATTAGTTACGATTAAATATTTAATAAAGATCTATAAAATTTAGATTTGCTTCTATTAAAAGTGTTGTTTTTTATAAATATGTATCTAACTCGTGGTACATTATAGATTATAATGGGGTGTGTTTTACACGTTCAGGAAAACAATGACGTCAGCTATTTCTGTCTTGACAAAAATAGCTAAAATTTATGCATGAAGGTACACGTTTATCTAAAATTATTAAGTTAGTTTTAGAATTACTTACAACTCCTATGAAAGGAGATGAAAAAGTAGTTAATTTCTTAGCCAAAATTAAAAATATTAAAGCACAATTAGATGGATGCAATTGTGATTTAATTAGTGAAAAATTAATCTACTTTATTGTTTAGTTAAACATACATGAAAGATTTAGGAATTTTATTTCTATCTTGAACTCTAATTATCAGAATGAAAAAGATCTACCTGATTTAAATACCTTGAGTTCACTTCTGATACAGGAAGAGAAAGTGATAATGAACTTTGACTCCAAGGAGAATGCCTCTTAGGCACTTCTTGCTTAGAATTCAAAGTTTAAACCTCGCAAACCCTTCTCAGATCAAAAATGTAGATCTAAATCTTCTTTTGTTGATAAGAAATTTTTTCTTCTGATCAATTACGTGTTAGCTTTAGTGGTAAATGTAACAAATGTAGTAAATTTGGACATAAAATGGAAGATTACAAAACTAAGAATTTTATCCATAAAAATAAAAAACAAATTGTTTCTTCTAAGTACAATTTAAGGAAAAATGATAGCTCTAATGATATTCCTAAAACTGTTGCATTATATGCTGCGTTGTATTCTTCCTCTAATTTTGAATGGATTCTAGATTCAGGTGCATCAAATCATATGATTGGTGTTTCAAATTATTTATTTGATGTTGTGTGTATCTTGGTGATAACTCATTTTTATAAGCAATAGAGAAAGGAAAAGTAAAATTTGCTAATGGTGTGTTGAATAATGTTTTATTTGTTCATAAGATAAAAAAGAACCTTTTATCATGTTCTCAACTAACTCATGATGGTTTGGATATTCAAATTTTGAAAGATACTTGGTATATCAAGGATAGTAATGATAATATAATCACTTTGAATGAATTCAAAGAAATGGTTGGTATATTTTTGATGATTTCTATTACGCATCCTATTTTATTTTTCAAAGTTTGAATAATTCAAAACTATGGCATGAAAGATTAGGACATGTTAATTATCGAAGTTTATATGAAATGACTAAATATAATATTATGAAAGGTTTGCCTATGTTGTCTTCTTCTCATGATGCGTGTGAAGGGTGTTTACGCTCAAAATAAAGTGATAAACCCTTTCACTCACATCTTGAAGAGATTTCCTCTTCCCCACTAGAACTTATTCATAGTGAGGTTAGAGGACCTCTTGAAGTAGCTTCATTAAATGGTTCTTTATATGCTGTGGCTTTCATTGATGATTTCACCTGGATAATTTGGTCATATTTTCTTAAAAATAAATCTGATGTACTTGGAAAATTTAAGGAATTTAAAGCATCTGTTGAAAACTCTTCAAATTATAAAATTAAGAGACTTAGAACAGATAATGGGGGTGAATATGTTAGCAAAACATTTGAAATTTTATGTATTGATTGTGTATAAAAGGGAATTAACTTCTCCTCATTCTCCCCAATCTAATGGTGTTGCAGAACGTAAGAATATGACTATTTTAGATATGGATAGCACTATGCTTTTGTCTGTTAGTCTTCCCAAATTTCTGTGGGAAGAAGAAATGAACACAACAGTCTACATTCTAAATAGGGTTCCCACCAAAGCTATTCATCGTTCAACTCCTTTAGAAAAATGGTCAAATCAAAACCTGATATTTCTCATCTAAAAGTTTTTGGTAGTCCCACTTCATTATACATTCCTAAAAGAAGAGAAAGAAACTTGATATGACTTCTTTTTCTTGTGTTTTCATTGGATATGGTATTAACACTACATGTCTAATGATTTATAACCCTGCAAAAAGGGAAGTAACTGAAAACCGAAATGTGGTGGTTTTGGAAAAATATTTTTGTTCATCACATAATGGTAAAGATGTTCCTAACTATGTCAATATTCCTAAAGATGGTTATGAGTCGATAATGAGAATATATTAAATAGTCATGATAATGTTTCTTATGTTGATACTATAGATGCTTCTGAATCTTCTAACTCCCTAGTTAAGAAACCAAAATGGGCTCAATCTATGTTAGAAATTTCTAGTCCAATTAATATTAAAAAAATGACCAGAAGCCATCATACATACCATGCATTAATGACCTTGTATGAACCTGAGCCACAAATTTTTGAAGAAGCTTCTTAGGATGAGAAGTGGATCAATGCAATGCAAGCTGAATATAATGCCCTAATTCAAAATCAAACTGGGAGTTGGTTCCACCTCCAGAAAAAATAAGTATTATAGGGTCTAGGTGGTTATACAAAGTAAAATATAATACAAATGATAGTATTGACAAAGATAAAGCTAGACTTATTGCTAGAGGTTTCACTCAGAAACCTGGTATTGACTATGTTGAGACATTTGCACTTGTAGCTAAAATGAGTACTGTTATGACCTTATTTACAATTTCCACTCAATTTGGGTGGAAAATCCACTAAATGGATGTGAAAAATACTTTTTGAATGGTGATTTAAAAGAAGAACTTTGCATGTCTCAACCTAAAGGATTTGAAGAAATTGGTAAATAAAACTATGTTTGTAAATTGAAAAAATCTTTGTATGGTTTAAAGTAAGCTCCTAGAGCTTGGTATGTGAAAATTAATTATTTCTTTAAACATTTAGGATTTGTTAATTGTTCTTCTAACAATGATCTATTCATCAGGAAAGAAGGATTACATATAATCATTGGTTGTATATATGTTGATGATTTTCTTATAACTATCGATAATCCTACTTTAATTTGTAGAATTAAAGAAAAATTGAAACGGTACTTTGAAATGAATGATTTAGGTCTCTTACATCATTTTTTTGGCATGGTTGTATTTCAAGATAAACATTCTATTGTTGTTTCTCAAGTACAATATGCAACCAATGTCTTGAAAAAGTTTAACATGATTAATTGTAAACTAATTTCTACTCCTATGGAAGTTAGACTAAAAATTGATCCTAAACCTGCATGCGAAAAATTTGATCCTACTTTATATAAGAAAGTTAGTTGGTAGTTTGATATATTTAAATATCCCAGGACAGATGCTTCTATGCGGTAGGAATTTCTTTTAGGTTTATGCGGGAACCTTATAGAGATCATTGGAATATTGTAAAAAGGATTCTTAGATATATTAAAGGTACAATAAATTATGGGTTGCATTATACTAAGAATAAAAATGCTAACTTATATGGATTTTTGATTCGATCATCTTTGGTGATGTATTGGATAGAAAATCTACTTCTGTTTATGTGTTTAAATTTGGTGCAGGTGCCATTACTTGGTGCAGCAAAAAAACCAATCTGTTTCTATCTCTTCAATAGAAGCTGAGTATAGAAGTGCAGTGGAAGCTACAAAAGAGGCTATATGGATAAAGAGGTTGTTCGATGAGATAAAGATGAAGGATCCAAGTAGTGTTCCTTTGTTCTATGACAACCAAAGCACCATAGCTCTTGCATATAATCCAGTACAACATTAGAGGACGAAACACATTGAGAAACATATACACTTCATCCGTGAGAAGGTGCTAAGTGGTGAGATGGATCTCAAGTTCGTGCCGACTGAAGAAAAGGTTGCTGATATCTTCACAAAGCCCCTGAGTGTTGAAAAATTTTGTCACTTTCATGAAAATCTTGGATTGCCAGAGTTGCCATTGAGAGGGAGTGTACATGAAAATGTCACCTCCTAATGGAACTTGTTTTTTAAATACCTTCAGGCATTTGTAAAAAATGACCTTCGGGCAAGTGTAAAAAGAACTTCGGGCATGTATACCTCCTCGACTTATTTTTTAGAAAGAAGTGTAGAAATATCTTAAAGGTGGTCTTCAGTAAACTCTTTAGTGCTATTGATTTTATTGGTAAACATCCAATACAAACATATTATTAAGGAGGTCCTTGGTTATAAAAGTCTCATATATGCTTGGGTTCAATAACCTTTTATGAGAACATGTGAGAATATGTAAAACTTACGAATCATAATTAGCCACTAATCATGGGATGATCTTTGGGATTCTAAATCCTTTTGTACCAAAAGGTAACTTGAGTATGATGAAGGTGTTATAATTCCTTCACTGATATGCTAGCCTAAAACCTTTATGGTTTAAGGATTATAAATCTTGTAGTGTACCACGGGTAGGTAATCTATTGGCATATGTTATCCCACTTAACATTAAGGGGGAGTGTTGGAACATAATGATTAAGTGGTTTGACCAACCCTTAATTAATATGGGTCCATCACTATTATATAGGTTAAATATTTAATAATATGAAATATTTTTCTATTATTAAATATTCATACCTAGGTAATATACATTAGGTAAGTATTTAATAATGTGAATCATTTATGTTTATATTTATTAAATACACTCACCTAGGTATATGTGTCAACCATTTTAGGTTGAAAAGGTGGGTTGGGAGACATACCCGATCACCTTATATAAAAAGTACTTTAGGTTTTCATTTGATATATTCGGGAAATATATCAAAGGTATGAAAATCAAGTGATTTGGTTTTACCCTTAGTAAATAGGGTTATAAGGAGGAGGTGATCTTCTTTGGATGTAAAATAAGTTCTTTGAAGTAAAAGGTTATTTTTAAAGTGGTTTTTACCGTATTGGGGTTTTCCACTATAAATATTTTGTGTCACATGTGTTATTTATTTCTGTAAGTATTTCTTTATTTACTTATGTCATGATGTAATGTTTATTTAAATATTTATCATAACATTATATAATATGTAAGTTGATTAAATATTTATTTATTAGAATCCTCAAATTCTAAGCCTAAAAATTATGTGCACCTCACCCGTGTAAAAAAACTTCAAACAAAAAAATAATTATATGGTGGAATGGATTCACATCTCAAAATATGGTCAAATTAAATTATTTGAAAAAAATCAATTAAATTGAATATGGGGATTAGTTTTATATTGGATCCACTTGCTGACATATATATATGCAAACACTTGTTTTGAAAATAAGAATGATAAAAAAATCATTAAGGAGAGGATCCAATAGTTGAGTCAAGTCTATAGTCGAGAGGGTACTTGTGAGAGGGAAACCCAAAACTTGAGTTAATTTAAATAGCGACTAATTGTCCAAATGTTATATTAGTGTAAAAATTGTACCAAACAAACATGTAAAGTAGCCAATTAAAATGTGACACATCAACCATCTATCTTTTAGTAAACTCATGCACAAATTTAGGTCTAACTATTTTTTAGTGTACTTCAAATTTGATATTTTAAATAAATTCAAAAGGTAAATTTTCCTCAAAATAAACATAGGAAACCAAATATGTATATTAAATACATGTTGAATCAACTATGTGACAAATTTCAAGTGCTGACATGACACTATTAGATCACCACGTAGGTGCCAAGCTAGGTATCACAACTATTGGTTCCATTCCCCTAACATATAATGAGATAAAAAAATGGCATGCATGGATGATGAGAAAGACACATGTTCCCTACCATGGCATAGGAAAGGGAAGGGGAATAACATATGAACCTAAAAGGTCCTGTTATCTAAATTCTGCAGCCATGAAGATTCCTGCATTTTTGAAACCTATTCAGAGTCGAGTCTTCAGAATATGGAAAAGACTTAACCAAATCACGAAGAAAAAAAGTAGGCTCACGAATGATTCCAAGTGTCCAACCAGTGCAAATTTAGAAGTCAAAGGAGGGAATGAAGTCTTAGAATCCCGCGGGGTTTACATGTGGAATCAATTATAAGGGTCCCGCTCGAAAGGGGGTTTTCACATTTATATGCAACATGGCCCTTTACTTACCCAAAGGAACAAAAATGGCGGACTCGAGACAATGCCAGTGTCGGACAACGCATTCCTAAAAGCGTTGAAGAAAAGTAGAAATATTAAGGATGCACATGTCTTTCACGTGGATCCTGCAATGAACAGGTTCCAAGTTCGAAGTAGGTCATACAAGAATGACAAGCCACATACCATGTATGAGTAATTATGAATCATATCTACAAGTTTTAAATGTTCAAGATCTTTTCAAAAGATCGAAGGAAAAGTGTTATTTATATGGTCATTTTAGTAAAGAAGTTAATGCGTAGTTCCGTGTGAAGAGTGCGAACTTGCGAATACTCAATTTATTCACCTGCATTCAAAGGGTCATTTCAATAGAATGAAAAAATAAGCGCCGCTTGAATCATGAACCCATGAACCAATACACAAGAAATTTAAAGATCCAGTTATGTAATAAAGAGATGAGGGATGTTCCTAAAAAAGTGAGTCCATCTCAAAGGAGCCGGTCGTAAGATAGTTAATGATGCATTAAATAGGTATGGCTCTCACTCCTTAGAAAGGGAAGATAATGTGAAAGTGTGAAAAAGATCTTGAAAAATCTGTTTCTGTCACTTCGTACCATTTATCATAATTAAAAAATAGTTGGAAAGGAGTTTGAAAATTGTCTCTTACTTCCTTCTTCTCCTATATATTGTAATCGAAGGTTTTCAAAAGATATACTTCAGGAGTTAGTCGGTTTTCTCCTCTATATCAGTCCTCTTTTGTAAAAGGAAGGTGCCTGGAGCTCTAGCATTCTTTCTGGGTTTTGTAATAGCAATCTTGCCTCTTTTCTAATGTAATACTGTGCAAAATTTTTGGAGTAATATAATATGCCCTGTGGTGCATTTTGTCCATCCTTTACATATCTTTGTTGTCTTTGATCGCCTTTATTTTCACATAGAAACTGTGCATATCTATAATGTTATTACTATCTTAGAAGCTATGCTTAAGTAGTTTGAGGTAGTGTTTTGTGTGATCTTATCTGTCCTATGGTCTATTTCATCCACCATTTTT
Source organism: Taxus wallichiana var. yunnanensis (assembly GCA_018340775.1). Lineage (NCBI taxonomy): Eukaryota > Viridiplantae > Streptophyta > Pinopsida > Cupressales > Taxaceae > Taxus > Taxus wallichiana. The sequence goes on from CM031240.1 coordinate 1,023,833,865, forward strand.
ACTCATTCACCATTTTCCCTCTTCAGATAGTTGCATTCTCAATTGATTCCTTAAAAGGCTTGTTCAACACATCGCCCCCATTAACATTTTATATTTTGTTTTGATTTTATGACCCTCATCTCGCATCGCAGAAGAAGAACTAGCTTCTTTAAAATATGGAGGTCACCTTAAGGAGCACGTCCCACTAACCTAAGGTTTCCTATGACTCTGACAGTCCATCCCTACAAGGATAACCGTCAACAGTTTTCCTGGCACGCACGGTGGGACTAAAAAAAAAGTGGTATTTTATCATTTCATCAAGTCATTCTGTTCTTGGTAGAGCTCAAGCATCAAATGGAGACACCAAAGCAGAGCACATATGGTGACTCCACATGGTCCAAACAAATCATTACAAAAGCTTGCAGACCTTCCTTTCATCCATCTCCACTCATCTTTCTTTCCATGTCTTCCATTTCTCTTCATCCTATGAAGTCGTGAAATCATGACTTCATTACCACTATGGGATCCACATTTTCAGCGATATCATCAGAATCTAAAGAGTGACACACCTTCCCTAAAATGAAAACATTACCAATTTCAAAGTCACCATATGACCCGGATGAGAAAAATGAAAATAAGTTTGACTATGAAGCCAATCAAGGACACGGGCTCGCATTCGGTGACTATGATCAATTGGTGGATGCTATTATAATAGAGGAAGGAATGGTTCAATCTCGGGATATAGCACAAATGGAGGCATTCAAAATAGGATGTAGGGCACCTTGTCCATGGGTCAACCTTGTGCCTAGACAATATAGCCCATAGGATAAGCTCAACTTCTTAGAAGAAACAATTCCTTCACTTATGCAGTGGATCAAAGGTATTGCGACATATGGGCAAAGCATGAGACAACCTTAGTGATGGTTAGGGAAATCACCAAATTTTTGTTCATTTTCTGCCCCACCCCAAGATTTATCTTGTCATACTACTCCAAATGCTGAGATCCATTCTCCATCTTCAAGCCATCCATTCTACCCTTCCCCTTTTTTCGAGTAGATATACTCCCCACACCAACAAGAAACAACTGCAAATCCAAAAGAAGAGGAGCATATGGTGGGAAGTGATACAAATTCAAGGGACCCAAAACATGAGCCAAGTGCTCGAAATGTTGCAGATTTCCCGCACACTCCTCCTCTTTGCAGATCAGAGTTTCGGAAGAGTTTGGGCCAACGTGATTCATATTGCAAGATGAAGCTATACATGATGAGAAATTTGAAAAATCAAATTCCATCATGTAAGAGGGTGAGACCTTAGCACAATAGGAGGATGATAATCTTGATTTCTTATCAGATTTGGGGGGATGTCTCGATGAAGAAGAGCTCATAGAGATTACATATTTTTCTACTTCATCAACCTCACAACGAAATTCCCAAAAGCACTTGATCTTCCTTAATCACTTCCGTAGAAACCTCACCATCAACTTTCCTCATTACTTGTTGAATTCTCTGGAGAAATCTATTCTGGAAGTACAAAACCACACTAGGGCTGTTCCCCTTCATCAAGGGTTAATACTTCTTATTCACCGCCACTACTCAGCCTATCCCCTGCTCGGATTCTGCTCCTCCCCCTGCCTCCATCCCTCCCCTTCCCGATAGGAAACTTGACATTGCTTCAACTAGCAGGAAAAGGAAAGAGATGAAAACTAAGGTCCCTGCTTCTCAGAGGGTTCTTAGAAGTCATAAAGACCTGGAGCTTGCTGCGAATTTACTGCACATTAGTAATCCGGTGGAGGAGCCTAAAGATGAGGACTTGTTGGTCAGAGTTGGAAAGATGGAAAAGGAGATTCAGGAACTAAAGAGTGCTATTAGGGATATGGATAAAGCTAAGGGAAAAAGGAAACTACAAAATGATGAAGATGATGATATCACTGCTGAAGTTTTCAAGAAGCTTCAATCTCTGGATGTCAGGCTTGGCAATGCAAAAGGGCGTAATGATTGTATCCTCTCTGCTCTTAAAAGTATCTACAATTTTATCAAGCAACATGTGCGTAGTATTTGCAGTCTCAGTGGTATTACCGAGGATATTTGGGGCTCCAAGGAGAACAGAGATCTTGCAATTGCCCAGGTAGATTTGAAAGACCCTTCCCAGGCCACCGCCATTGCATTCTTTGTCTCGCTCCAAACGATTAAAGCCAAGATTGACTAGGTTGTCAAGTGATGTGGAGCTCTATTGCTATTTACTGGCGGTGAAGTTGCTGTTGACTGGTGTTTTTGGTGCTATTTTTTGGCTGGGAAGACCAGTGGTGGTTATCTCTTGTTCGTATTTTGTCTCTTCTACTTTTGTTCGGATCACTGTCTGTCTTGATCCTGTTTTGTTACTATATTGTATTATCTGGCTGTTGAGCCCCCGATGTTGGATGTTTTGCTTTTTTAGAGTCGAGTTTTTCCTCTTTTGGTATCTGGATTTTGAGCCTTTTTGTACACAAGGTATAGTCCCTTCAAAACTATTTACCCATAATAATAAAAACCTCACAAGAAAATTCTCATGTTGCTCATGATCGTTCATATGTACCATTCTAGGGCTCTAGAAATAAGTATCATTGAAATATTTTTGCTTTCAATCAAAGAGCCTAGATTTGATGAAAAATATACTAAAAAAGGGAAGGAGGATAAGGGTGACACCATTTAGGAAATATACAAAATATCCCTGCTCCAAAAGATAAAATCTAGAATGAAAGGAAGAAACTTAGTCCCGAGACCAAGCCCCACTAGAAGATGGTCCTCATCAGGACTAAGGAAGATCTAAGCACAGTCATGCTCACTTGAGCATGAGGACGATATTCAAATCCCAAGGGTCGGTTATAATGGCTCTAACTAGAAGATGAACATCTTGAGGAGGTATTCATTTTGTTTGCGATACCATGGGTGGAAGAGTGAAAGGTAATTGTTCACTCTTATTACAAGCCATATCCATTACTAAATTAATTGCATGACCGCACTTTATAAAGAAGGGAAGCTATTTTTCCCTTCATGTTTTAGGTTTTTTTAACTTTTCCCAGCTCGATTAGATTAGGAGTAGGAGTAGATTGCTTTCAACAAAATAAGTGTGTATGCACACTCTGCATGACTCATTTGAGGCATGTATGTTTTTTTTTGTCTCTTTGTATAGGACCACATTTGTATTACTCCATTTAAAGCCACCAAACTCCCAAGGTTTGTAGTAGAAAAATTCGTAGTTATTTGTGAATGTTGCAAGCTTCACTTTGAAATAAATGCAGAGAAACTAAAATCAATCAGGGGATTCTTTTGGATGGTTCTTCAATTTTCTACTCTCACAAAAATAAATTACATAGTTTTTATTATAAGAGTAGGAAGGCGTAAGGATCGGCCGAGTAGGCTCAATGGAGGCTACACAACATTCAAAACACTGCGAACCAAGGTTCGGATCAGCTCTAACATAGTTCCGGACCCAATAGATAGCCGGAGATTATGGGTTCTTTCCATTTATCAAGATAATGGTCCTTGTGAGTCACCAGACTGTTATCTAAATTCCATAGCCAGGAAGATTCCTACATTTTCAAAACCCATTCAAAGTCGAGTCTTCGGTAATATGGAAAAGACTTAGCCTAATCACGAAGAAAGCAGTAGGCTCGTAAACGATGCCAAGTGTCCAACCGGTGCAACTTAAGAAGTCAAAGGAGGGAATGAAGTCTCGGAATTCCGCGGGGTTTACACGTGGAGTCAACTATAAGGGTCCCTCTCAAAATGGGGTTTTCACATTTATATGTAGCAGGGCCCTTTACTTACCCAAAGGAATAAAACGACGGGCTCGCGGACGATGCCAAGTGTTAGGACAATGCATTCCTAAAAGACTGAAGAAAAGAAGAAATATTAAGGATGCCCGAGTCTCCCACTTGGATGTTGCGGCGAAAATGTTCCAAGTTCGAATTAGGTCACAAAATAATGACAAGCCACATACCATGCATGAGTAATTATGAAGCCTATCTATAAGTTTTAAATGTTCAAGATCTTTTCAAAATATCGAAGGAAAAGTGTCATTCAATTTGGTCACTTGATGAATGAAGTTAATGCGTAGTCCTGTGTGAAGAGTGCGAACCTGTGAATACTCAATTTATTCACCGCATTCAAAGGTAGTTTCAATAGAATGAAAAAATAAGCACTTTGCTTGAATCATGAGCCCAAGAACCAATGCACAAGAAATTGAAAGATCCAGTTATGTAATAAAGAGCTGAAGGGATGTTCCTCAAAAGTGAGTCCATCTCAAAGGATTCAGTCACAAGATAGTTAATGATGCATTAAATAGGCATGGATCTCACTCCTTAGAAAGGGAAGATAATGGGAAAGTGTGAGAAAGATCTCGAAAAATATGTTTCTGTCACTTCATACCATTTATCATAATTAAAAATCAGTTGGAAAGGAGTTTGAAAATTTTCTCTTACTTCCTTCTTCTCCTATATATTTTAATCGAAGGTTTTCAAAAGATATACTTCAGGAGTTAGTTGGCTTTATCCTCTGTCTCAGTCCCTCTTTTGTAAAAGTCGGGGCTTGTAGCTCTAGCCTTCTTTCCGAGTTTTTAATAGTAATCTTGCCTCTTTTCTATTGTAATATTGTGCACAATTTTTGGAGTAATATAATATTCCTGTGGTGCATTTTTTCCATCCTTTGCATATCTTTGTTGTCTCTGATCGCCTTTATTTTCACATAGAAACTATGCATATCTATAATGTTATTACTATCTTAAAAGTTGTGCTTAAGTAGTTTGAGGTAGTGTTCTGTGTGATCTTCTCTGGCCTGTGGTGCATTTTGTCCACCCTTTTCACTTGTTCATAATTTTCCCTCTTGATGACGATTCATGTTCTCGATTGATTCCTTAAAAGGATTGTTCGGCACATCACCCTCGTTAACATTTTATGTTTTATTTCACTTTTCGACCCTCATCTCACACCACAGAGAAGAACTAGCTTCTTTAAAATATGGAGGTCACCTTAGGGTGCACGTCCCACTAACCTAAGGTTTCCTACAACTCTTACAGTCCATCCCTACAAGGATAACCATCCACAAAGTCTTTGTGGGATCCAATTGAACACAAGTTGTCAAATTTATAAATACTAAAAACTCTAAACAAAAATATATTTATTCAGGGAAATTTTAATCTTAAGATTGGATGTTGTCTTGATATGAGAAAAAGGGCGATTCTAAAGATTAAGAGTGGAGTTTAGTATGAATATCAAATAAAAATGTCAAAAAATTGGCGGTGTAAATATAAGTGATGTTCAAGCACAACTAAAATTGTATATACATTAATACTACTAAAATTTAGTTTTACATATAGTTATTACACTTGTTTATATGAGAAATGTGGTTTCACGTAAATTCATTTCTTGTTTTTGCTTAAAGACAACAAAAACCTTAAATTTTTTGAGTGGCTATATGAAGGAGAAGCTTTCGGTGCCATAAAATAGTGGGGACCACAAAAAATCATCCGCTTAAAAATATTAGGAAATTTTTCGCCACTTGGTGTTTTTCATTAGAGCTTCTTTCTCAAATTTTCCTTCTAATATTTTGTTTGGGATTCATAGGACCTGTTTTACTATTGCTAAATTTTCCAATTTTGTCTTTGCATAGAAAAGTAAAATTCATAAGACGCTGAAATTATCCTATTTTTCGTCCTATGCACCCACCGAAAAGTTTTACTTAACCCCTTATATAAAAACTTGATAAACCATGATATGTCATTTTCCTTTAAATAACCTTGATAAACCTTTCTCTTGTTAAAGTTCCATTTATTCTTGTCTAATTGATTGATTCATAAAGAAGTGTGTTGTTTCTTCTCTTTTATAAGTAATTCTGATGTCATTGTTTTTACTAGCAATGAGATCATGTAATTATTATTTTGGTTCACCTCTATATTGAAGTAATTTCTTCACATAAATCAAAAGAAGAAATTATAAATCATTTATTTTAACAGAAATGAGAAGTAGAAATCAACTTTATGAAGAGCAAATGAAATAGTTCTTAATTAAATTATTGAAAACAAGGGTAGGCGATACAAAAATGGAAGATTTCTATGGCAAAGAAACCTTTGATACCCATCTTTACAAAAAAAATGCAGGAGGTACTTGGATCAAGTTCGTTGTTAAATTTCCAAGATTTAGAAAAGAAAAGAAAAGAAAAGAAAAGAAAATATTCATTCAATAATGCTATTTGAATTCAATGATGATAGGAAGAGGTGGTTATATGTACGAGAGGTAGAGGTATAAATTACAATCATTTCTTGGGAAGATCTTGTGAGAAGTGGAGGATAATATGATCTCAAAAACATAGTCTCGGAAAAGAAACCTTGTTGAAGAGGAGAGTAGGTTGAGTACGGGCGTAGTGCGTGGGAGACGTGGCGAGAGGGGCTTCAAAGTTTAAGATGTGGAGTACTCTCCTCATTTTAGGCCTAGTAGCTTGAGGATCGGGGTGGGAGCACCATAATCCTATCACCATCAATTACTTCATTTATGCTCTTTCAAATTATCCATTTAAACTACATCGTCAATTTGCGTCGAATACTCTACCTTGCCCATACAAATCCCACACCCATTCCATAAACCGCATGTTATATTTTTCCCCAAAGAAGATAACCACCTTCCTTCGCATGCAATTTCTAAAGAAAGCGCACCAAAGCTGAACACATCTAATTATGTCTTGGCCTTTCTGTGACAACATATTCTTGAGCCATGTATCCCAATGTCCCCGCTTATTATGGTGGTCTCGGATCACGTATCGTGCTTCACTAGGCGTGCCAGTATGAACTCCCCATCTTCATATTGAATTCAAAATCAAGCATAATATTTATGGATTTAACATCTTTGTGCAAGACACATTCATCCCATAACTCATGAAGATAAAATAGCATAGAGACAATGTCATAGGTGATTCCATGCCTGCGCACCCAAACCGAGATCTCCTCTTTATTTCCAAAAAGGATATTGTCTAGAATTGTATTGGACATTTATTCGTAGACCAACAATAGTTACCGCTTCTTATGACACCATCCCAACAAGCTGCACCAAATTACAAATCCTCACCGATTGATCATAGTTACCTCTGAAACATACTCTTTTTCCCCTGTTTGGATCCCTCGGATATGCGTTTCACTGCCAAAATTTCATTTTTTTTCACCAGCACACCTTTGTACACATCGCCAAATCCACCACGCCAAAGTTTTTGTTTCTCGCTGAATTTCATGGTTGTGGTGCTTAGATGGTTGTATGTAAATATACGACCTTCGTGAATGCACTCGCATTGCTTATTTATCTACTCCTAAATTTGTTTTGACGCTCACCTCCTTCTAACATCCACATAAAAAACAAAGCAAAATGTAAACACCGTGTCTCGAACATACATAAGTGGTTATGATAACCTAGTTCGACCAATTATTTTTCTTTCCCTTCGATCCAAACAAGGATAAGCTGGTGAAGCTCCAAGAAATCAAATGATGGGTCTCAGATGATTTATAGATCGAAGATGAGATCCCGATCATAACATTTTCGGGAAGATGTGCTCTCAAGTCTATATCATATGCCAAGAGTGAATTGATATTTCCTTTGGGTTTCAAGGCACTAGAGTACTCATTTGAAATAAAACTAGCAACTTTTTTGTTTTCCATTGTAGTCGATCATGTTAGGATCGAAACACATATGAACAATAAAATGGAATTAAAACATAAATAATATAAGCATGGAATCACAAGATAAACCAAATATTTAACATGGTTCACCCAATGTGGGCTTCATCCACCAGAAATAATCTAGCCTTCTCCTTTATTCAATCTAAAGAAATACAATACAATTCTATCTCTTTTATATTACAAAGAGTAAATCCATGCTTATATATATAACTTGTGCATCTCTTTGTAAAAGTTTTCTTCAACCATAAGCAACCTAAATATAGCATGCTTATAAATAATACATGCATATAAATAAGATAAACATAAAAATAACAACTCCTGTCTATTAATAAGACAATGCTATTTTTATCCATGGCCATGCATTCCTCCCAAAATCAAGGAAAAAGCAAACTACCACTTCATCTTGCAGTTAGACTCCACATCTTTAACAATCTCCCACTTTGAGACTAACTACTGCAACCCACGGTTACATCTCATCCTCAAACTCTTCTCTAACTAGTTTCTCTTATTCAAGATCAATCTTGAAGACCTATCAAAGCTGAACAACCTTCCAATTTATCTTTTGTCACTTTGCTTTTTCAACATATCGGTAGGATTCGACTTGTATGGATCTTCTCCAAAATTAATTGTCCATCCTCCAAAACTGATCTAATGAAGTGATACCCGAGTTGTATATGTTTTTGTCTTGAATGGAATGTTGAGTTCTTGGAAAGATGAATTGCACTCTAGCTATCATTGAATAACCTCTAATCATCCTGCTTCTTTCCTAACTCTTCCATGAACCACTGCATCCATATCATCTCATTTCTTTCTTCTGTAGTAGCAACATACTTTGCCTCTATAGTAGACAAGGAAACAATCTTCTGCAGTTTAGAAATCCAACTAACTGTCATGCCACCAATAGTGAATACATAACTTGTGGTGCTCCTCCTACCATCCAAGTATCTAGCCATGTCTACATTAACATATCCATGTAAAAAACCTTTGACCATCCATAAAAAAACTTCCTACTATTGGTCCCTCTCAAATATATGAGAATCCACTAGACTGCATTCCAATGCCCCTTTCTTGGATTACTCATGTATCTACTAACAAATCTCACTACATGGGAAATGTATGTTCTTGTGCATAAAATAACATACATCAAACTTCTAGCTATTCTTTGAAGCATATGGAACTCGGACATATATTCAATCTCTTTATGTGTTTTAGGAAGCTGTTCTTTACTTAACTTGAAGTGCCCCGCTAATGGTGTACTTTTGGTTTTGCATCCCTGCATCCTAAACCTATCCAACACCTTGTTCACATAATCTTCTTAAGATAAATTCAATATTCTACTCTTCCTGTCTCTATTGATTCTCATGCCAAGAATTTTCTTTGTTGCACCTAAATCCTTCATGGAAAATGTATTTTCTAATTTTCTCTTTAGCTCATTTATATCCTGCATGTTTAACCCCACCACAAGCATTTCATCCACATACAACAAAAATATAATATAGGTGCTATTATCTAGTCTTTTAAAATAAACATAGTGATCAGAATGACATCTAGAGTAACCTTGTTCTATCATGAACCTGTCAAATCTCAAATACCACTACCTTGGAGCTTGCTTAAGGCCATACAAGCTCTTCTTCAATCTGTACACCAAATTATCCTTCCCCCCTGACTTCATATCCATTTGGCTTCTCGATATATATTTCTTCCTGCAAATCACCATGAAGAAAAGCAATCTTTATATATAATGGTTCAAAATGCAAATCTTCCACAAATACTAAACTTAAAACCGTTCTAATATAATTCATTTTAACAATAGGAGAGAATTTTTTTCAAATTCTATACCTTTTTCTGTGTAAATCCCTTCACAACAAGTCTTGCCTTGTACATCTTTTTCACCTTATTCTTCCTTCAACCTGTAAACCCACTTGTTTTGCAATGCTCTTTTTCCTACAGGCAATTGAACTAAATCCCAAGTTTGGTTGTGATCCAAGGATTCCATCTCCTCATCCATACCTTTCTCCCACTTTTTCCGTGTTTCTACCTACATTGCTTCTTCAAAAATTTCTAGTTCTCCACCATCTGTAAATAAACAATAGTAAAGATCATACAAAGATAATCATGCATGAGGTTTACTTACCCTAGTAGAATGTCTCACAAAATTTTCTAGATTTTGAGGCTCTTGTTGTTCATGCTAATTTTTATCTATAGAATCAAAAACACCGTATGTGAGAATTGATGCCAACTTGTTGATTTTCCAACCCTTTGAGAAATTCTCTATCTTTTATCTCATCAAGTGCTACATACTCATTTTTCCAACTTCTTATCCTGTAGTTGTTCCCCATACATAACCATTTCATTGAAAGTAACACCCCTACTCCTAATGATTTTCTTCTCATCCAAACTCCACAACCGAAATCCAAAATCATCAATTCCATACCCAATGAAAGTAAATTTCTTTGACTTAGCTTCTAGCTTGGTCCTATTGAAGTATCTTCTTTATTTCTCTATAACAAGAATATTGTTATGGAGTATTGCTCTTACATATATATATATATATATATATATATATATATATATATATATACATATCTGTTTCGTTCTTAATTGTCTTCGTGATCCTCAAGTTCTCAATTGGTATCGAGCTAGTTGTTATTCTTGTTTCTAGCATAGAATCATCTTATTCTTTGCTCCAATTGTGTTCCTTTATTTCTCTAACTCCTGTAAGATGCGCAATTTGAGTGTTGGATTTTTTTGCACTGGGTGAGGTGTGTGGTGGCCATTAAAACTCCTATAAGATGTGTTGTAGAGACATGACAAATACCAACAAAATGGATATTGAAGAATGGGTTGCATCTACTTCTGGAATGCAAGTAGATGATCACGATGATGCTTTTGTCAATCTTTCAGATTTGATTCCTATGTCAACGATGAAACACATATCATGGAAGAAGATAATCCGTTACCAGGTTGGAAACTTCCCAAACTTCCTTATAATGAAGTTTATCAAAGATCTAAAGCTTTTCATTTGATAGCTAGTACTTCTATTAGATCTAGAGAATCTTGTATCCAAGTTAAAACTTCTGAAAAATCTAAATATGATATCCCGTTAATATCTCCCAGTGATTTACAATATCTCAAAAAATAGTCTGTTTATAAATTTGTTCATATTGGTTGTGTCAGATTGGTATTACTCCTCTGTTTAGGCAAGGTTTGAATGCATCTGTCTTTATCTTTGTCTTCTTGATACCCGTCATGAAAGTTTTAAAGATTGTCTGTTGGCTGCTCTCTAGACTAGTCTTAGTAATGGACCTATTCATTTTAATGTTTTCCCAAATTATCCAGTGTCCATCCAAACTGACAATCTCCTAGATCAAGTTTTAAAGATCCATCTTCAAACTACGGGTCTGAACATGAAACCAGGGTCATCCCCTTTGGCTATATTTTATCGGATTATTTTCCGATTAACCAACACAAGACATCCTACAATCAAACATGGTCCCTCTAAGGGAAGCAATATTGTTATGCATGCTTTGGCCTATCTGCCCAAAAAATAGAACCTGAAGTTGTCACTTGGGATAAAATTAAAGTACCCAGAGAATGGACTATTTCTACCAAATGTGTCTCTGACACTACCTCCTCTGTCCAATCTGCATCTAAGGTCATCGAATCAAAAGGGAAAGCTACTATTTCTTTTAGAAGATCTGGTTCCATTAAGCCTCGCTTATCCACTTCCTCTTCCACTCAATATTTTCTATCTGACAAAGAAAAGAGCCATGAAGAAGATCTTCCTCAGTGTAGCCATCCATCTTTGGTACATGATCCGAATATTGATTTCTCTGGTGTGACCACTATCAAGTTCTTGTCCAAAGAAGTATATTCTGAAAAATGGTCCACGCATAAATACAAATAGTTGTTCCCTGTCTAGTTCTTATCAAACTCTCAGTCATGCTCAAGCTTTGCTTAGGAAAGCCCAGATTTCTATGGATTCTAAGGATGCCTCATCCTCAGAAGTTGACACTATAGACTTCCCTCCTGTTAAAGATTTTGAAGTCTATACCAAAGATCGACAACAACGTCGACAATATTGGTATCAACGACAACTAGACTCCAAGATAGAACAGTCTGAAGTTCCCGCATGATGAATTGGAACAACAAAGCCACTAAGGCCATAGATGACCATATCACCTCTAATAATGAAAATATCAAGTGAATGCAAGATACGTTGAAAGCTATTGAGAGGTGACATCCATTCTAGTTGTCCTCCTATTAACCAAAAAGGTAGATACTTTATCCACAAATGTTCATCATATGCATTCTACCTTACAAAAAGTTCCTGATCAAGTCAGCAATAGCCTTCAATCACATATTCAACAATCTGTGCATGCTGCCTCTGAAGGATCAAAGAAAAAGGTCATTGATAGTATCCAGAATGTCAATGATAAGGTTAATAATCTTTGTTTCTCTGTCTCTGAGCTAGAACAAAATTTTCTGCTCTAACAAGTGTTGTTCATAATTTAGGAAGCTCACATTCGAAAAAATCAGTATTTCTTCTAGTTCCCAAAGTTCTAATCCAGATTGGTCTAAGGCAATCACTTGGGCACAAGTTGCTGCTATGAAATCTCCTCTCAGTAAGGAGAAGAAAATTGGAATGGCAAGGCTTACAGCTGAAGAAGCTGAAAGCGTTATGGATGAAGGAATGCATGACAGCTCTGCACCACCTCTTCATACTACTATGCGTACTTATAATTTCCAGCCTAACTACTACAAGATTGAATGTAAGTCTCCAGAAGAGATAAAAGAAATGATACATGGCATGATAGGTTGGCTAATACCCAAGTCCTTTAGTTTAATAAACATGATAAAGATGTTGCTAGTGTCATCACAAATGGTTTTGTAGGAATTCTTAAAGAATGGTGGGATGCTATTCCTGATCCGTAGAAATACACCATCATTAATGGTGATGGGTAAGGAAGTGATTGTGTTGGCGGTGGAACTACTAGTTTAACTACTACCATCATTACCGAATTCATCGGTACAATTAATGATGAAAAAGGTACCTGAATATCAGTGTTACATGCAAAAATTATTTTATAATACTGGTATGCCCTTTGATTCTATAATGAAACTTAGGTATGTAGAATCCTATCCCCAGTATTTTGCAGATGAATATAAAAAATCAATGCATGGGCTATCTGAATCGAGATATAACCTTTGGCCACATCAATCAGATCATCAATGAAACCAACAAACATCTTTGTCTTGAACGTAAACATAAGAAGGAAGCTTTGAAAGCTGAAAAAGCTTTAGGTGTTAAGTTCTGTAATCTCCAAATACAAAATCAGTTTGGTTGTTCTTTTCCAAAACACCCCAAGCACAAGAAGTTCAAGAAGAAGTTCAAAGACAAAAAGAAATGTGTTGATTGTATGTCTCGACCTCCTGCTAGGTCTAAAAGAAAGTTTTTAGGTGAAAGAAATATTTCCCTAAAAATAAACCCATTGAATGTTTTATCTGCAAAGGAAATCACTATAGCCGAAACTGCCCTCAGAAAGGACAGAAAGCCAAGGCCAAGGCTAAAGTAAATTTTGTCCATGATAATCATCTTGTTGAAGATGATTATGTTCTAGTATCTGATAGTGAAAGTTTCCTTCAGATATTGAATATCAGGAATTAAATGTTGCAGCTAACTAGCAGACTGATTCATCTTTGAAGAAGTTTATTCAGATTCTGACTCTGGTTATGATTCATTACCCTCATTTCAATGCAACATGAATCGGAGCTCGTATGAACATCCATTCATACCCCCCAGTTCTATTTTCCTCAAGCAGAAGTTGGATCGTGTCAAGCTCGAACTTGCAGATTGTCCTCCTCATCTTGTTCATCGACATTTCTCTCTGTAGTCTCATATTCAGGATCTCCAGCTCAAACTTCAAGCTAAGATTCAGCTTGAAAACACTGAATATTGTGCCAAGCCCAACGTGCTCAACAAGAAAAACATGAAGATCCCTATCAGTTTTCTCTTTCCCCAAGTAGAGGACATGGTCATGTTCATAGTTCTTCTTTTCATTTCTTTTCAGAAGAAATGGAAGAAAAAGAAAAGGTATCTCGAGACACCGATATCTAATCATATTCCCACTCTAGGCACACCAGAACGTAAATTCTAGAGACAACATCACCTCTCACTTCTTGAAAGAGCAATCCAAAAGGCTACAGAAGAATTTCAAGCTCTACTTCAAGAAGAAGAATCTACTCCTAGTCTAGATACTGATGAAGAAGCAGTTGAAAGGCTAATCATGGATAAAGCCTATGAACAATATGAGGTAGAACATAATGCAGAGGTAAGTACTGTTAAAACCTCTTGCAATCCTTTTTGCAAAATACAACTCTGCATCCCTAATATTAAGCCATACTCTCTAGATGCCATGATAGACATAGGCGCTGAAATTAGCCTACTCAAAGCCAATGCTATTCCTAGAGATTGTTGGGATATAGAACCTCTACAAATCAGTTTTGATTCTAAAAAGGTTTTCTCTCCCTGCTCTGCCCTCATACCAGTAAAGTTAGGACATATGCAGACCACATTCAAAGTACATCAGTTTGATCTCCTGCATTATGACATGTTGCTCGGGTCTGATAATCTTAACAACTACATGCCCTATACCATCAGCCAAGATGAGATTCTTTTCCCCAAGGATCCATACCAAGGCTTCAAACCTATCAATCCATCATTCCTTCTGCACCAAAGCCTCAAAAAGCTTCCAATCTCGACTGGCTCCACAAGTCCATTTCCCTCAATACCTCCTCTATTGATGCAATCATCAATAAGATAAAAATAGAATGCACCTCTGATAATCCTCATGCCTTCATTCATAGGAAAAATCATTTCTGTCAGTTAGAATTTCAGACTACTTCTCCAAAATTTAGAGCACATCACATAGGGATGCCTCCCTCGAGAAAGTGAATGCCAAGCAGAAATCAATAACCTGCTTAAAGGAGGATTTATCCAACCTTCCAAGTCCCCTTGGACTTTTCCTACTTTTATGTCAATAAGAGAAGTGAAATAGTCCGAGGTAAAAGAGGTTAGTGGTTAATTACAAACCACTCAACAAATATATTCTGCCCATCCAACATCCTATTCCTAGTAGAGATGATTTGTTGACAAGGATTAGTGGCAGTAAGATCTATAGTAAGTTTGATCTCAAGTCTGGTTTTTGGCAGATCTTCTTGAATAAAGAAGATACATATAAAACAACTTTCAGTATTCTAGGTGCTCAATATGAATGGAAGGTTTTGCCCTTTGGCCTCAAAACTGCACCCTCCATTTTTCAAAAGAAAATGGATCAAATATTTGGTCATCTTGATAAGTTTATGATTGTATATATAGATGATATTATGATTTTCTCTCAGAATACTAAAGATCACATGGAGCATCTCAATCAATTCTATCAAGTTGTGTATGATAATGGTCTCTGCCTCAGCCCAACAAAAATGGAGACATTCAAAGATTCTATTCAGTTCTTGGGTATCACTCTTAAAGATGGTACTATTATGATGCAAGATCATATTGTCTCTAAAATCATCTTGTTCCCTGATGAAATACCAGACAAGACTCAACTCCAGATATTTTTGGGTTATATCAATTATATTGCAGGAATGTGCACAAATGCTTCACAACCAAAAAATTTCAGAAAATAATAGTTTACCTCCTTACCGGTCCAATCCTCCTCGGGTACTCCACCTTCCAAATAACTTGAAGGTCCTCTGTTTATTGAGTAAACAAAAGTATCTACAGCATCCACCTAAATATTTAAGGGAAATACAACATGCAATCTCATGCTCCTTGCAAGCTCCATGATAGTCCTATTCATTATTTCTGACACACCATTATGTTGTGGTGTTCTAAGAACTATCTTCACCCTACGGATTCCATTATGTGAACAATTGTTATTAAATTAATTTCTAGAGTACTCTCCACCATTATCTCCGATTTGAGAAAATTCAAATTCAAACTTGTTTCATTCTCAATTGAAGATTTTGTTGATTCAAAGCAATAGGGGTGGAAGCCTAATTAACTTTTATTAATCTCAATCAACCAAACTTACAGAGAATGGGCTGCAATATTTATAGATATTGCACAACCAAATACAAATAGGAGACTAAGTTGCATAGGTGCAACTATATTCCCAATTACATTAGCTTCCAATAACATCCGAGAAGCAACAATTGAATAAAAACAAATATACTGTTAAAACAATATAACAGCTCCTGAAATATTCAAATATAAAACAAAAGGATGGTTATAATTAAATATAACCAAAAAACAATAATTAATAAACTTATTAATTATGGAATGCATAATTAATTAGGATAATAATATTTTTATCCTAACATTCCCCCCCTTAATTGTGCATTGTCTGAAGAGATGAGGAGAGGAACTCTTTGAACAACTCGAACTTGTCATGTGCAAGTGACTTTGTGAAAATATCTGCTCGTTGTTCAACAGTTGGACAAAATTGAAGCTGGATGTTGTGCTTTAACACATGTTCATGTATGAAATGAACCTGAACCTCAATGTGCTTTGTTCTCTCGTGAAAAACTGGATTGCGAACAAGTTTAAGAACACCTTCATTGTCAACATACATGGTAGTAGGTTTGTCTTGTGGTATTTGAAGTCCTTCTAGTATGCGACGTAGCCAAATCACTTCACAGACAACTTCTCCTACAAAACGATACTCGCCTTCACGTGGAAGAGTGAGAAACAAAGTGTTGTTTCTTACTTCCCCTATGATATTGGTCCGGATCCCATAAAGAATGCAAATCGAAGTGGATTTTCTATCATCAATATTTCCTGCATGATCTGAATCTGAATATCCAGTCAAGAAGAAGCTTTCATTATTCTTGTATTCTAGACCAAGATCCACTGATCCTTTAAGATATCTCAAAATGCACCTTGCTAATTTCTAATGACACACTTTGGGTTCTTGCATGAACCTAGATAGATAACTTACTGCAAAGCTGATATCTGGTCTAGTGTAGGTTAGGTAAATGAGACTCCCAATCAACTGTCGATAGAGAGTGGCACTTACCTCAGGAGATGGATCTAAACAAGATAACTATAATCTGTTCTCCATGGGTGTAGCAATCAGTGTGCAATCCATCATCCTAAACTTCTCGAGCATAGTCTTGGTATATTTCATTTGAGAAACAAATATGTGATTCTCTTCTACGGACTTCTAATCCAAGACAAGTAATGCATCAGTCTGAGATTGGTCATGTTGAACGATCGATTAAGATCTTTCTTCATTACATCGATCATCCTCACTGAACTGCCAGTGATGACTAGATTGTCGACATAGACAACAACAATCACCATCTCCCCCCCTTGCTTTTTGAGGTAGAGATTGGGATCGTATGGATTTCTAACAAATCCATGTTGTACGAGATGCTCATCAATCTTGATGTACCATTCTGGGTTCTGTTTGAGGCCATACAAAGATTTCCTGAGTCTGCATACCTTTGCTTCTTGACCAGGTACTACATATCCCTCAGGTTGAGTCATGTAGACTTCTTCTTGTAAATCTCTATTTAGGAAGGCACTTTTTATGTCCATTTGGTGAACTTTCCATCCAAACTGAGTAGCTAGAGCAAAGATCATCCAGATTGTTTTGATCTTAGGTATGTGGGAGCAATGTCTCCTCATAGTCAATGCCTTCTTTTTGTGTGTACCCTTTGCTAAAAATCTCGCTTTATACTTGTCCACTATCCCATCGCTTTGTACTTATTTTTAAATATCCATCTCGCATCTAATGGGTTTCTTCCTAGTGGAAGATCGAAAAGTTGCAGTGAAATTCTTTATCACTAATTGATGTTTAGAATCCATGGCATCTTTCCAATATTTTCTTGTAGGGCTTCCTGGTGTAGAGGACTCATTTGATTCAATAACTCTACCGATCAAAGAAAAGTTAACTTCTTCTCTTGCTTTACTACGAGTCCGTGGTCTAGGGTGGATGTATCTCGGTGGAGCATCCAGTCTTGCATCTTGTAATGTAATTTTACACCATTTAGGAACACGCTAAACTGTTCCCATGGGTCGTGGTTATATCTAATCAACACCATCATCCCCATCATTAATTTCATCTTCTGAGGGAACATCAACTTTAATTTTTACAACAGGTGAAAAATCTACATCTTGTGAGTCTGGAGGAGGAGTCTCTGCTTCCTTCTTCTCGAAAAACTCAACATCTCTGCTAGTGTAGAATTTTTTGGTCTTAGGATCCATCAATCTATACCCAATGAAGATGAGTTTTGTGACTTCATGTCCAATTTCTTTCTGTTCTATTTGGGTATGTGCATGCTTGCTTTGCACCCAAATACTATGAGGTGTGCAATGGATGGTTTCCTTTTTGACCATGCTTCTTGTGGTGTTATTCCATCAAGAGAAGTTGTGGGCACTCTGTTCAACAAATACACTGGTGTTTTTGCTACTTCTACCCATAATGTCTTTGCAAGTCTGGAATCATCGATCATGCATCACACCATTTCCATGATAGTATGATTTCTTCTCTCAACAACACCATTTTGCTGCGGTGTGTGTGGAGGCATTTGTCAATGAATCCCGTGAGTTTGTAGGTAGTCTCTAAACTCATCACTGGTGAATTCCCCCTCGATCTAAGTGGAGAGTTCTGATGTGACGACCAGTTTCTTTCTCAATGGATACTTTGAAATTTTTGAAGGTTTTAAATGCTTCACTTTTCTTGCAAAGACAGAAAATCCACATTTTCTCGTGAATAGTCATCAACACAAAGCATGAAGTACTAGAACCTAGAATGACTTGGCTGCATTGGACCACAAAGTTCGGTATGAACCAGGTCAAGTTTACCATGAGCTCAAAATGTACTCCTCTGGAACAAAAATTTGTGTTGTTTGCCTACTAGGTAGTGAGGACACTTATCTGTATCCTTCTGAAGAGATGGTAGCCCATGTACCATATTACACCGGTGAAGTGTTTCGAGATATTTGAAACTTACATGAACAAATCTCCGATGCCACAACTGTGCTAAGGTGAAGTCTTTAGCCACAAGTGCTTGATCATCTTTGTGAAGAAAATCAAGTTGGAACATGCGTCCCACATTGGAGGATTTTGTAATTATTTTGAGCCTCTTGATTTATCTCAAATCAAACACGTTTTCTTGCTGGATTGACTATCAAAGTCAATTTTCAGGTTGTGATCTAGGAGTTGACTAACTAAAAGAAGATTCTTTTTCAACCTAGTGACATATACGGCATTTGATACTCTGCATTTATGTGAACCAAGTGGTAGAGAAATGTTTCCAATCCTCGAATTGTATCGAAGAATCATCTCCCAACGAAACATGATTTTTCGATGGCATGTCCCTCATTGAAATAAACTAGTCTCTGTGGCTGGTCATGTGTCGAGTGGCTCCCAAATCAACATACCAGACATCACTAGATGACGTGGATGGTTCACTTGAGTGAGCAGTGAACAAGAAGTCTTCATTGTCTGACTGGTCTTGTTGCTCAAAGCAATATTACCTTGCTGGTAGGGTCTTCTTTTCCCCTTTTTCTTCCCGTAATTGTTGTTAGAATGTCCCTTGTAAGATTGTTGTTGTTGTGGTCTAGAGTTGTTGGATGAACCTTTCTTGTAAGTGTTATACCAACAATATTTTAAGTCATGTCCTCTTTTGCAGATAGGACATTGCTTCTTCTGTTGATTGTCCCCGTGAAACTGATTCTGATGTTGGGACTTCTTATAGGAATTAGGTTTTCCTTTACCTTTTCCTTTCCATTTTTGATGTGAAGACAATTCCTGCTCCTCTTCATCATCCTTATTGTGCATTACTTCCTCTTGTTGTAGTAGGTTTACCAGTTTGTCAAAACCAACTGTCATATCTGTCATGTTTAGTGTTGTGAAAAAAATGAGGTAAGAAGAGGGGAGGCTATTATCGAACAATGGGAATGAAAGCATCATCTATGACTAGTTCTCCTGTGGCTAGAAGTGAAGCCATTAATTCTACAACTCGTCTTAAGAAAGCTTCAATTTTTTCATTCTCGCTTGAACTTTAGTGTATGTACCGAATTTACAAATTTAGTATGACATTCTTGTTCTTGGCCTCATATATTGTGCTCAATTTATCCCACGTCTCGAATGTGGGGTTGCACACCATTGAACACTCCAAACAAGATGATGAGTCTGTCCTTCTTCGATCTCGCTTTATAAAATAGCCTCTATTATGTTATATCGTTGGCTGATCTGGTCGAGAGTAACATTCACAACAGACCATATCTATTCAAACTCAAGTTGTTTCTTTATTTTTGTCTTCCATGTAGCATAGTTGCTTCCTCTGAGCAATTGTGAATCTGGAAGAAAAAATTTGGGGGCATTGGTTCCCATTTTGTAGAGATCATTGACAGGGTTTGGCTCTTATCACTCTAGGTATTAGGTCTCCTAATCTATATACCGTCAGTCTAATATACCGAACCTCTCTATATACGTACCATTCCGATATACCGCCGATGCACGTGGAAGAAGCTCGCCCTTTCTATATACCCGGTGGTACATGAAAGAGGCATTAACGTATGTGAAGGAATTCAATACGTGGTACCAAGACAATATTGATGGGGTCTGTGTGATTATTGACACCAGCTCAAAGAAATATCCTCATACATGCGCGTAAATTCACTATATACTTGGATAATTTCTTAGTCTGGATTTATGTCGTGTAATCGTTCACAGACGGATGGGATGGTTCATAGTGTGTGCACTGTGACCTTATTACTCCTCGCCGATTTATAGGGACGATGCCCGAGATGACATTGTTGTAGCTATATTAGGCATTACCCGTAGTAGTAGTCACGATAGCTTTACCCGTAAGCGCTTCCTGCAGAGGCATCATATATACCAAATGCTGTGAATGAGATCTAGGATCTCGTGAGTGTTACAAAACCAATTTTTAAATTTTTTTATTACAATTCTACCAGTTTTTGAGTAGTTACAAAGTTTACAGTTGACTATGGAAACTTGCAAATTAGTACAATATAAAAGTATACAATTTACATTCAAAAATATGGAAAAATTGAATGGCAGGATTTTTTTTTTGTTTTGCGGGCCCTGGTGGCCTCCAGAGCCCAATACGACTTGTTGAGAAAACAACCGTAAAAAAACTAGCTCAGAATGAAGTTTTTAGGTAGCCCTTCTTTGGCAAAAAGTGCTCAGAATGCAAAAATATGCAGAGTGGAGAATTTTTTTGCCCTAAAATAGGGTTTTTCTCGCTAAATTTAGTTAGTTATAACTAAATTTGAATTTTTCCACTAAATTTAGTGGTTCCGCCAAAAAATTGTGTTGTTGGTGGGATTCGAACCCCACATCTCATCCCTCCAAGTCGTTTCCTCTATCCAACATGGCTCATATGAGCGCTTGAAATGGAAATGAGAAAACTTGTATTTAAAGTATATGAAAAAATGACATACCTTTGTAAAAAATGACCTGGCAGAGACTCCACGTGTCTGTCAATGAGTGGATGGTCGATTTAGGGTTTCTTCTCGCTTGAAAAATGGATCCAAATGCCTTTGTATTGTTTTATATCTATCTCTATTGCTTTGGCCGCCACTTTTTTGTTTTTGTGCAGGCCGTAATTTGTATATAAACCTTTTTGTAATCTCCACATTTTTGTGATGCAGGTCATTGTGTATGATTTCTTCACCATTTAGTTTGTGTTGCAGGTCATGTGGAGGGATAGCCAAATATGTAATGCCAAATCTTCCACTTATATTGTAATGCCAAATCAGTAATGCCAAATCCGCTTAGTTTGGAGGGATAGCCGTTTAGATTGTAATGCCAAATTTGCCACTTTTTTTTGTTTGATCGCTATTTTTTTTTTCTTTGCTCACCGCCAATTTTGTTTTCTTGTGTAGGGATAGGGGCATGAGGAGATGCACAGCAAGATCCACGTTGTGTAGAGATCAGTCAAAGTTGGCTTCACCGTTGAATGGGCTCTATGGAAGACTTAGCCCAGTCAAAAGCTCCACATACACACAATAATTAGACCAAAGATACCTCTAAACTTGGTGCACTGATAGTGTTAGTTATGGCTAACAATGTCACTAACTTTAGTGAAAAAACCCCTAATGGGGAAAATGGATTTTTTTATATAGATTCTGAAAATGAACAGCTTCCAGATAGCAAATTTTCCTGGTGCAGAGGGCACCAAGGCAAAAAAATTGCTTTACTTTTACCTGGAAAACACACAGGAGATTGTGAGTCTGTAGGGAGATGTGGGAAGTTGTTGGAGGTAGCACTGGCTCTCCAATGTTGCAAATTTCTTCTCCATGAATCCTTCTTCCTCTGCAACCTTCTCCAACCTTGCCAGGAGCTTGATTCGCTCTGGTACCAAATGTTGATTCAAAGAATAAAGGGGCGGAAGCCTGATTAAATTTTATTAATCTCAATCAACCAAACTTACAGAGAATGGGCTGCAATATTTATAGATATTGCACAACCAAATACAAATAGGAAACTAAGTTGCATAGGTGCAACTATATTCCCAATTACATTAGCTTCCAATAACATCCGGGAAGCAACAATTGAATAAAAACAAATATATTGTTAAAACAATATAACAGCTCTGAAATATTCAAATATAAAACAAAAGGATGGTTATAATTAAATATAACCAAAAAACAATAATTAATAAACTTATTAATTATGGAATGCATAATTAATTAGGATAATAATATTTTTATCCTAATGATTTCCACTTGTTGAAAGTATTAAATACATCACATTTCTTCTTTATACAAGTAAACCCAAACCTTCCTAGTAGCATCATCAATAAAAGTAACATAATACCGTGAACCACCAAGAGAAGATACTTGAGCAGCCTCCCCACACATCCGTATGAACAAAATATAACTTTTGCTCCTTCTTGGTTGATCCAACCTTGAGAAATCTCACACGGTTTTGTTTCCCATACACACAATTCTCGAAAAGTCTAGGTCTATGTTTTTCAAACTGGACACTTTCCCGTGAATGTAAAATCTTCATCCCCTTCTCACTCATATGGCCAAGTCTGTGATGCCATATAGTTGTGTCTATACATGTAGTATCTAAAATAGAATATGGATCAGTACTAACAATGGATAAATACAAAGTACATACTTTCTTACCTCTTGCTACTACAAGATAACCCTTGGTAACTTTTCAAGAATATACAACCCTCATCTCCCAATTGCCCTACATAAATTAGATTCCTCCTCAAGCTAGAAACATGTCTGACATTCTTCAACACCCAAGTATTAACATTATGAAATTTAACATGAACACTTCCTTTTCCAACAATGTTACATGGCTCATCATCACCAAGATATACATGCCCAAAATTCCCTTGAATACAATGTTGAAAAATGTCATTGAGGAGTTGCATGAAATGAAGCACCAAAATATAAAACCCAAGATTATAATTTAATATCTAAAGAAATAATAAGAGCATCTTGTAACACATCACCTACTACATTTTCCTCCTTTTTCCCTTCTTGTTGATATTTCCTTGATTTTAAATACCAACAATCTTTCTTTTGCATGTCCTGATTTTCCATAATTCTAGAAAACCATCTTGCTTCTAGATTTAAATTTTCCTTCTTAGACCTTCCACGGTGTCCAGAACATTTTTTTCCTTTTGTCTTCCCCTATTCTCTACACTCAAAGCATTACTAGATGACTCATCTCGTGATTTTTATTCTTATCTCTTCACCGAGAATCACACCAATAACGTCATAAAAATTTAAAGTGTTTGAACTTAAACAAAATTACTGACAACCATAACCAAAGTGTTTCGACTTTCAGAAATGAGAAAAAATCAAAAGATCCCTAACTTCATCATCAAAACTTACTCCTACAGATCTTAATTGATTAGTAATCGTGTTGAATTCATTCAAATGATCATTTACTGAATCACCATATGACATCTTCATATTAAACAAAATTTTTCATGAGATATACCTTATTGGAGGATGAGGATTTTTCATACAATTTACCCAAATTTTCCATTAGATCTACTATTATTTTTTTTGTAGAAATATTGAAAGCTACCATAGCTACCAAGAACAACCGTATCGTTCCCAATGCATTCTAATCAAGAACATCCCATTCTTCATCTTTCATAGATGACAACTTCAAATATTTCCTTTCAATGGTAGATAAATATCCTTCTGATATAGGTAGTCCTTCACTTGCATCTTCCATAGCTGAAAGTTATGGATGTTAAAATTCTCAACCACGAACTTACTATCTTATTTCATTGATCCCATTAAAACAAGAAACCCTCATGTGAGATTTTTCACAAAAACAAAATCCTGCTTTGATACCAATTTTTAGGATAAAAAAAAAAAAGATGAGGCAAATAAAACGGAATTAAAATAGAAATAAAATAAGTATGCAATCACAAGATAAACCCAAGATTTAACATGGTTCACCCAATGTGGGCTACATCCACTAGAAACAAGCCAACCTTCTCCTTATTCAGTCCATAGGAATACGATTAAATTCTCTCTTTTTCATACTACAAAGAGTAAATCCATGCACATATATATAACTTGTGCACCTATTTGTAAAATTTTTCTTCAACCACAAACAACCTAAATATAACATTCTTATAAATAAGAAATGCATATGAATAAGATAAACATAAAAATAACAACTCCTGTCTATTAATAAGACAATGTTATTTTTATCCATGGCCATGCATTCCTCCCAAAATCAAGGAAAAAGCAAACTACCACTTCATCTTGCAGTTAGAATCCACATCTTCAACAGATCTAAGCATCCCATATTTCCCCATCATTGAGACTTTGATTGAAAGCAATAGTCACAATGAAACAATAGTGTGCACATGGATTCCCACATGGGGATTTCAAATTGTGTCCCAACCATTCTTATAGGTATCAAATTCAATGACCACAATTTGATAAGAAGAATTATAGCCATAATCAATGGGGCTGCCACTATGTTTGTCATGGAAAAAAACACCCGACCTTCCACCCTGTGATTTTTAGGGGATTTCTTTGCTAGACTTTTGAGATGCAAAGAAAAAGTCCAATCTATCACCACGCAGACTATCACCATGCTCCATAAGGAATAAAAAATGTGTGGTGAAGTTGACACTCCACACAGGATTTTTTCCTTGTAAACATCTCTCCCTACGCTTGATGTATCATTGTAGAGAGCCATGCCTTAAAAGAAATTGTCAATTCAAGTTAGTTTGAGAATAGTTATGCTTTGTTTGTGTGATTTGTTCTAGTGCATTCTTTGAGAAATTGTGATCCCTACAAGGCTACACTCTACATTTCCCACCTTCACCTATTTTTACTTGGGCATCTAATTAAATAGTTTAATTGGTTGGTCAACATTGTAATTTACAATATAGTTTCTATATTAATAGTAATTTAATTAATAGATTAATATAGGACGAAACAACAACATTTGTATATAGATAACCTTTTTAAATATCTATTAAATTGTTGTAAAATAGATTTGTTCTTGTATAAAAAATTGACTAATAGTCGATTTGTAATCTAAAATTCAGATTGGTTGAGTTTAAAAATAAAGCTGTTAAGAGAATGAAACAAAAAAATCAAAAACAACTCTTATTCATTCTTTTGAATATCTTCCATCTCTTTTGTCCCTTTTTCTAAAATACCTCTAAATACTCCACAAATTCAAAGCAATTACAAATAATTGCTATTATTAGAAGACCAAATTCCCCTAATTTATCAAATATGCCAACAAAACCTTGAGTAATTAGTGAATCATTATGGTTTACATCACTTATTGGAATCATCCTTTAATTACTTTGCTCATGAATGTGGATGATCAAATGATTTGAATTTTTTTGGCAACATACTTGTAAGGAGGGATGGAAGTAGGAAGTTTTAATAAAATAGAATGATTTTCAAATTTTGAATGACTGATTTCCCAATTTAATAAAGTTTATAAAAATGAAAATCTTGCATATGAGGGTGGTGTACAATGTACCTTTGGAAGGTTCTTTATATAAGTTTTATCTAGGGAGGTAAGTTGATTTGAGAAAATGTGGGATAATGAAATGTAGGATTAGTGACTAGTTAAGTGGGATTCGAATAAATTAAGAGTGATTAATTGGGCCAAGGATATTGTTTGATGTGTGATGTGATGGGGTGATTCAATTGATTAATGAAGTGGTGTTAATATGATTTATTTAGTGAACAATGATTTTTTTGAGTGGTGCACATTGTGGTTAGTGGCTTCCTTTCAAAGAAAGTAGAAATAAAAGTAGGAGAAAATAATAAGATTGGTAGCTTGATGCCCCCTCAAGAGGTCATGTATGGATGAAAGAGATAGAGGGGATCTCGAAAGGTGAAATAGAGGTCAATAGTAGAAGAAGAGGGTAAGAAGGGGGTTGGGGTGAATAAATAGGAATTGGAAGTAGTTCAAAATTCATTTTCACCATGGCTACTTATAATTTTTAGCTCTATCTTTGTGAGAATGAGTGAGAGAAAATAAATCAAATTCCAAGACACATGGATCAAAGTGAGTGGGTGAGTGAGCATAGGTGACTAGAGAGATTCCAACCAGAGATAAGTGGTGTTTTTGGATTTGTATTTGGAATTTATGAGGGTAAAGCGTGCGGGTGGTAAAAAATATTATGGATTTTTTTTTCACGTGGCATTTTTGCTTTCACAAACAAGATTTATGTATTTGTAAAGACCATTTTTATTAACAACATTTTTATTTTTGGGTGGAATTTTCAATTAAGGTCATAACATATTTGATGATAGGAGTAATGTTTTGAAGGGTTACATTTTTTATTTAATTTTAGCATTATTAATACATGTGTTGTGGTGCCTGTGCCTTTGGTCATGGAATCTTTGACTAGGGAAGAAAAATGACTATTTTTACTTTGTGATTATAGGAAGAACTATCTATTCTAGTTACATAAGAGAGGTGATCTACTATTTTGAGGTTGTTTAGATAACTTATTGATTAGAATAGGGTAATTAAACTGATGATCCTATATTATATAGCTCGCATGCCGAGATCTTAGCAGACAAATCCCCACATAACACAATAGCAGAGTGGTGACATTCAAAGTCCAGTAGTTTTAATCTTCTAACTAGGGAAATGATGACAATACTTGAGGATGTGTATAGGATTTTTGGATCCCAATATAAAGATATTTCATTTGTTGGTGGAATATGATGCCCTAAGAATATCATATGAAGATGGTTGGATGGGTTTATATACCATTATAGGGATGACACTGGACTTAGATGCTTCTATGGTATGAGACCTCATTGGATAAATTACCCTTAATACCAATGGATCTTGTCAAAAATATATTACCTCCGACAAGATTGAAAAATACTTCATGATGGCATTAGGTGATGTAATGGTAGAAATGATACGGGATCAAAGGTTTCTTTCCGAGGGACTTGTGTATTAGCACAATCTGTATAGAGATTTACATTTATTAGTATCTAAATGTGATATCAAAGTGTGGGTGTTTCCACAATGTTGGGGATATGGTCTTATGATCACATTGTTATTAGATTTTCAATAGGGGCAATACGATAGGGGAGGATGAGAAGCCATGAACATATAGATGGGTGGTGGTGAGAGGAGGGTAGAGAGTAAATTTTGGAAATTGGAGATTTACATGAGAGATCTAGATGAGTTGGTTACAAAAAATGTTAGTTGACATCCATAATATCGATATGGTGATGGTTAGAGGACTAATAGTATTGTGGGTTCTCATTTATACCATGGTATATTGTGGGAAGATGAGAGTACATTATTGATAGGTATAGGCTTGATGGAGTACAATGATAGTTTGGGTTGAGGTAGGGAATCCTATCATGTTCATGTATTTTTCCTAACTAGAAAAAGAGAGATGATAGTGGGGTCTAGTGATATAACCTAGAGCGGAAACCATTGGTTGGAATTTTTGTAGTAAAAATATAGGTAGATTGTAAATATGTGATTAACGTAGGTGTGGAGGTCTAAACACTCAAATTTGGTAACTTATCCTTTGGAAATGAAAATTTTGACTTTGTTCCTATACTATGACAAATGTTCACATCCTAAGATACATTGACATATCCTTCTCTATCTCACATGACTTGTTAATATCTACACATTTCTCTATTTTTTATTCATGTAATATTAATTATCCAAAGAAATAATTCATCCTTAAGATTTTTCCTAGACTCGCTCTGTTGTTATAGAATCCGTGTATGAGACTATATAGAAAGGGTAAGGTTGTACTAAAATTTGAGTTGACCTATTAATTCTCATATCTCTTCATCTAATTCATCAAAGTATATAAGTGTTTCCCACTTGGTGGCCAAAACAATTTAAAATTTGAATAGTAAACAAATCTTTGAAAATAATATTAAAAATTAAAAATTTAGGCAAATTTTGAATGCCCTGGACCTTGTTATATTTAAGCTCTTAAAAATACATGTTTGATCATTTAATATGTGTTTAGTCATGTTTTGGTTGTGGGAAATATTTTTCGAAGGTATAAAAAGTGCAAAAAGTGTGACATAGTCATATGCTTTGATGGACATCAAATATTTTTCTAATTTGAAAATACTATGTGATTCATTTCATCTTCCTTATGTTAGCCATACAATATATAAATTTTGGAAGATTATATAAGAAATATAATTTCACTTTATAACTCACATGACATTCTCATAAGCATGTAGACACTCAAATTTGGAAATTTCTCTTTTAACACTTATTATTGCAATGGTACTTCTAGGCTAATAAAAACACCCACATCTTATTCCCAATCAAAGTGCATGTTTCCATAGCTTTCCTAACTTGCTCACTTTAATACACCTATGTGTCAAAAAAATCTAAATATTAATATATAAGACCAATTCTAAAACTCTTCTTTCCAAGATGTGACCTTCAATGTAACATCCTCATTTTAAGACTTCAATAACGGGGATTTTTTTAACGTAATGTCCACTGTTCTAAATTTACATAATTTAGAAAAAAATTCATTAGCTAATCCATCACATAACAGTAAACCATATCTAATTGTAATGAATCAATATGAAACCGATCTCTCATTTCATGACTCAGTGTTAAACCAATCTCTCATGTTTCATCATATCAATGTGTATACTAAGTATACTTTTGGTTCCTTTACCCATTAAGGGTCAATTCAAGTGTTAATGCCTAAAAATCCTATCTGAGTATTTATTATTGATACTCATATGATATCATGCATCTTTAGTCCAGGTGACACAAGACAATGCAACCAATAGTTTGCGATACTTTGGCCAAAGTTTAAAGACATGTTTACCATGATTTTATTCCTAGATGACATACTCATTGAAAGGAATATGTATTTCACCCCACTCGAAAATTGTTATCTAGATTAGAATTCCTTGACTTTTGTCAACCAATTCTAAGTCCTGTTAGACGCTAAAAAGGGACAAATCACATGGACTAGTGTTGACAGTCTACTTATGGTGACTAAGGGTAATCAATCAAATCCGCTTCATCACCTTTAGTCAACATAAGTTAACATTGGCCATAGGTCATATGCCTGTCATTGTTTAGTGTAGAACAATGACCTGAAATCTAAACTTATGACAGTTACATTTAGAGGAGTTGAGTGCATTATCACACCATAGTTGCTACTCCAAAATAGCCACCTAATTACTTATGTCATTAAGTGGGTACTATGCAACAACGACTATGCTGTGACAACCCACTAAGTTTTGCTAAGTGAAACCTCATAACTTAACAAGCTCATTAATAGTTTTAATTCAAAACTTTTTAATTATCTATTTAATATTACCATCGTTAGGTGTCGTGCCTAAAGGTCAATTAGAGTTCGATACGATTAATATTTTAAGTAGGGATCGAAATGATCTTTATTTAAGTACATAATTATAAATTTAATTCTTCATCAATCTTAATCAATTAAACATTCATATCTAATTATTACAGTTAAGTACCATACCCATAATTTAGTTACATCAATCATAGGGCAACATTAAGACAATGTCCCATTATTTCACAATAAAAGGAAAATGTCATTTACACATAGCTAATACGTCTAGGTATGTATTATCCCTTTATAAAGTATCATAACTCATAAGATGGAACATAATTTTACATAATCCTTAGTTATGGTTGATTATAATTAATCACTTGTAATCAAATTCCCTATCAAACCGTGATAGTTTAAAAACATCCAGTTTGTATTAAAGAATCAATACTTAATACCATTTAAATCATGAGAGTTTATTTCCATACTTTCAGATTGAGAGACATAATATCCTACTCATATGAATGTAATAATACATTACAACACATTCAAGATAAAGAACATAATATCATTTTCATATGATCATAATAGTTCATTCAACTATCGGACTTTATCTAAGTCCATTACTTAGTATATTTACAAGCTACATAGTATCTAATAAGTCATATTTAAGTTTGAATTAGAAACAATATGAATAAATATGCATTATTTATAATGAAGGAATCACACTAACTTCCTATTCTCAACATTTAATCATTTCATTGAACAATATAAATCAAGAATTCATCTTTATTCCTTTCAACTATAAATATCATCAAACATATTTCAGTCTTCAATAAACAACATGTTTCCAAATAATTACAATAAATGGGCCATAGGCCTTTCATGTTTTCAAACCAGAACCTCCTCAAGAAGTTTATACAATAATCCATAAACCAAATAAATTAACTTCAATAAATAGAATAAATACAATTTTTATAAGTCTTTCATCTTTCACTTAATTCCATCTACAAGATTGTTAGCATGTGTCAGTTCATATGAACTGAGCATGATAGGTACTAAATATTCAGAACAACATTCTCTAACTTAATAATTTCATAAAAGGAACACTTATTTTTAATGAAATTATTCTAAGGTTCAAAATAAAGTAAATCAACTCTTTTGATCATGCCATAAGAACATTATAAATGAAACCATAAAAAGAAGACAATTCTAACACATGCATTTCATTTCAATAATTGAAACAAATATTAATTTAAGTCACTCAAGGTGACCCAAAACAAATATAATTGATCCTAATCAATCAAATATTATAAGTGCAAGAATAATATGATTGCAGTCATATAAGCCCATACTTATATGATAGTAATCATATATCTTGCTTAGTAAGTTTATACAACTTAATCATTTAATTTTTAAATTTCAACCAAACAAAAAAATCAAGTACTAACTTATTGCTAATGATAAGTACAATATTTATAAGGTTGCAGTCATATAATCCCATTATTATATGACTATAATTTTATATCTTTTTAATTACGTTTATACAAATTCATGAAGGAACCTTTGATATCCTTTACCAAACAATAAAGAACCATCAATGCAATATAAGACTCATTATAACAATCAAGTGAATACACACACTTATCCCGAATACCGAATTGATATTAGATAAGACCTAATGGAATAATAAATGACTCTTGAATAAGAGTTGAATTCTTAATGAATTATATTTGAAAGATATAAAAATCTTACTATTTGGTAAACCAATAATTTAGTTATAGAACAAGCATTTTTATCTCGAGCTACACAAAATCACAATCCTTACCATCCAAGGAAGATTTGTTACGAATAGAATTCATTTCAAATTCAAAGAGGGAAGCCTTTGCATGAAATAAACTATACTTTCCAACATTAATACATTTAAATAAGACTAATCACGATTGAATATAGACTTTACAATCACCATGAGGAAAAATAACTAAAACAATCAATGCCAATCGATCATTTATCCATGATCTAACTCGAGCAAGCTTGAAAATTTATACCTGGTAACAGGTAGTTGAATAATATTCAATTGCAAGTTTTAATAAACCATGTCAACATTTGAAGGTTGGATATGCTAGGCTACTAGTTGGAGTGTGAAGTCGGGCTATCTTGACTTCCCATTTATACCTTGCAAACACTTAATAATATTTCAAGCCATATTGGATTCGAAATCCAAATAACCTATCAACACAGATTCATGTCCATCAAGAAACCACACACATTGGTACTGTGAAACATCAAGAAACGATCCAATCTCATGGTGGTTTAGATAACCACCAAAACCTTACAACTCAGAATCATGTCAATGAAGTGGAATGAAAAGAATATAAAATAACATGGTTAAGTGTTTATTCAAGAGAAAAAGTAAAAAACTTCGTAATAACTATAAACTACCCAAGATCCCGAAACGGGTATGAATCAACAATAAGAAACCCAATTCAATATTCGAGAGTACCCATAATGGATTAAAAAAAACATTGATTACAATTGCTATCTCCATCAAGGAATTCCATCTGGGGTTCAATGCACAAATACCCAGTAAGGTATTGACTTAGTACTAGAGTCTCAGGATAAATCAAGCTAAAAACACAAAGAACAATTGATAGAGATTGATTTGACATGTTTGCAC
The DNA here is from genome assembly GCA_018340775.1 of Taxus wallichiana var. yunnanensis. Taxonomy (NCBI): domain Eukaryota; kingdom Viridiplantae; phylum Streptophyta; class Pinopsida; order Cupressales; family Taxaceae; genus Taxus; species Taxus wallichiana. The sequence continues at coordinate 1,023,866,052 of CM031240.1, forward strand.
TTGAACATAATATCCCATAAGAAAAATGAATGAACCCTTATAACATAACTACCTAGAATGACAGCGAGTAAAAAATTATAAAACCTTCCATTAAATATTTTCACTAACCCAACAAAGATGGGTTTGTAACATTAGTTACAATTCTTCAAAAGAGCACTCGATTTTCTTATCATCAGTATCTCTTTAACAAGTTTGAAAAGCATATACAAAAGTGGAAACTCTAAACTTAGAAAAAATACGCAACCCAGAAACCAAGAAAATCCTTTCCCCACATGAAATCAATTCATAGTCATGCATGATGTACCAGAAGTTGATCTAATTGAAATGTATCTAGATTACAAAGCAATATTCAATAACACAACAAAATAATCATTGAATAACACAAAAACCCAAACTAGGAATACGATTCCACATAAAGAGAAGATTTATTTTCATGAAGTAATTAAATAGAGCAAGTTATTTTAATGAGTTAGAGCCTATCATGCCTAGTAGAGATCCTAAAATTTCCTCCAAGCTCCCAAACTCTCTATCCAAGATTTCCGCAAGATTTCACGAAAACTTCAAACAAATTCCACAAAAATCCCAACTTCCTCTTTCTCATTATTTTTATCCCAAACCATAAATTTTTCTCTGTTAAATCCTCCATGCAATGGAGAGATCATTAATGAAACAAAAACAAACTAACAATTCAAAAATTAGGAAATCAACATGTAGATCCAAAGTGCTCGAAATGCCAAAGGAGAAATGAAAAACAACTCCTATCTTTTCACCAAAAACCATTGTGTTTTCCCCAAGGTGGTTTTCCATTTTCTCAAGTCATTAATTTCCATGTCGGGACTACCAATTATCCCACCCAATCTTCCAATTTCCATTTTAAATTTAGAAACAACTATCGAGCTTAATTTTTTTTTTTTTACCAAACCTCTTAGTTACCTCAATCATTGCAAGTTAGACTTGGTCACTACCAAAGGTGGTGGTAGTGCCCCATTAATTAATTAATTTCACCGAGTACTGCATGGATTGGTGCCATGCTAGCCATACTCAATCCCTTAGTCAATATGCCACATACACTTAGGTCCTTAGGTTAGGTATTAGGTTTAGAGATTAGGACCCCATCAATAATGTATCAACCTTAGCTTAGGTTGGTTTTTGTTTAATATAATACAAATAGAAAATAGTTAGATCCTTTAAAATATACAGTCATCACCTTAGAATAGATTAGGTTAGGCCTTATAACATTCAACAAGAACATCATCATTTGCAATAATTGAATCCAAATAAGATTAAGCAAAGTAGTATGACCACATTTTAAAGATGTTACAAAACATCTTCTCGCAATCTTACAATCAACTAAGTCTGAATAAGATGGTATATCAAAAACATAATGAAGTCAATTTGACTTATCAAATATGATTACAATAATATATCGATCAAGGAGAATGCCTTGGATCACTGAAATTGATCCAAGGTATTGTCCTTCATCTAGTGTCGATAATATAATCTTAGGAACATAAAATTATATCAAAACTTAGATAGCTTATCAGATTACATGTCTATCTATCTATCCCAAAGATCTGATTTCTATTTCCACAAGCTGAAATCACTTATTTTATCTCATAACCAGTCAAGTGAGTACTCACTATTTAATCAACATAAATGCAACAATTCCTTAAGAATAATTGACAATTAGATTTCATAGATTTTTGATATCATTGTAGCAATCATGATCTATGAGTTCCTAAGAGAAAAAATCGTAAGCAGAAATCACATGTCAATGTTTGAAACCTCATTCAAAGAAGCTAGTACAAATATCAAAAATGCAGGGCATTACATTCAAATTTTACTTAGCCCTCTCTATCCAAAATTATATGGTTTTTTCAGGTTATATAATCCTATCACGGCTAACATGTACATTCATGTTTGTTTTCAATGCACTATTACATTTTTAGGTATTTTCATCTTCATGGGTTGGCCTTATCATGATAATTTACCTTTTTAACCATATATAAATAATTTAATAACACCTCATCTATTAGCACGACACACTATTGACATCCCCATTACTTATGGAAAACTATATTTTTCTGCAATGTCATTCTGTTGGGAAGTAAAGGAGGTAGTCAAGTTTTGTGTGATATCATGCTCCTTCAAGAATGCCAATAATATATTTGACGTTAATTAATGATGGTTGGATTTTCTTTAGGAATTCCCATATCTAAAAATGTGATGTAACCAAATCACTTTGCACACAAATCCTCTTGTGGCACGATAATCTACCTTAGTGGATGATAGAGCAACAACAATTTTCTTCTTATTGATCCATGAGATAGGTCTAGAGACAAGATGAAAAATATAATATGTAGTTGATTTCCTATCATCAACAGATCTAACATAGTCCGATTCTGTATATCCCTACAAGAAGAACTAAGATTTCTTTTGATACTCCAAACCATAGTCAATTGTACCTTGGAAATATCTCAACACATGCTTCGTTGCTACCTAATGACATTTCTTTGGATCCTGCATGAATCTAGAAAGATAGCTCACAAAAAAATAAATGTCTAGCCTTTGATATACATCAAGTAAATGAGCGCCAAATAGATGTCTATAGTGAGTACCATCTAACTAAGATGAATCCTATAATCTAGAAAGTTTCAAACCTTTTTGCATTGAAGTGGACATAGGTTTAAATTCTAACATGCCACACTTTTCTAGGAGTGTCTTGGAATATTTCATCTGGGAGATAAAAATATGATTTTTCTTTTGTCATTTCTCGAAGCCAAGACAATAATGAATTATGGTGAAATTTACATGGATTGAGAGGGGGTGAATCGGTCGTGTGATTAAAATTTTTTTCTTTCCAACTTCAAAAAATGAACCTATAACCTTATCCTAGTTCTTGACCACAATTTCATTACATGCATATAAGACAAACTCAAAACCTTTCTTTTATTGATAATTAGAACAAAGTACAACAACAAGAACTCAATGGAATTCAATCAACAAATTGTAAGACAATTCTCCTTCATCAATTTGATATTATAAACACTTCATCTTCAATAATACACTACAACCAACTACATGCCTAGAATCAAATTCCAAGGGTTTTGGGCTATGCCCAATAGTTTTGATTTTCAGCAAGGGTTTTCCTCAAATGAAGAGAAGGGGAGTTTTCTAACAACTTCATTCAATATAAAAACATCTCCCTTTTGTACACCAATAAAAAAATTCAACTTATTTGACTTCACACATTCTTGATCTTGTCTCATCATCTTCTAACACCAAGGCACATTCACAACTTCAAAGTCTACTTTGATTCAATCAGTTTTTGGCCTAGAAAAAATCAACTAGATCTTTAAGTTCCACTTGAGAAAATCAAGAGACAAGCCTTCACAAAGAGAAAAAAGTGGTATCTTCATCTACTACTATGAGCCAAGAGGATGTGATAGTTTTGAATTCAAGAGAGATATTTTCAACTCCTCTTATCAAGCACATGAATGGTTTTTCAATTTCTCAACTCAACTCCCCTTCAAATTAAAAATCTTCAACTTCTTGTAAAAACTCCATTTGGTGGTTAAACCTTCAAGTATGCTTGGATACTTTGAGCATCAAAATATTTCTTGACATTTACTTTTGATAGAGCATTTTCAATCCAAGTTTTCCAAAGAATCACAGCTTCCCTTGTCTTGGATCAATAGATACGATTGATCTCTTCTTCTCTGTGCATTATTTACTCAGAAAGCTTTGAGTTTTGACCAAATTCATACAAGGATTGGATTCCATCATGTTTCCAAAGAAATTACAGATTTCAAAGATGAGAGCTTGAGAAACAAAGCTTGAACAAGAGACTAGACTGTTATAGATAGACATGTTCTTTTAGGACTAATAGTCAGTTACACACAACCTCAAGCATGAAAGCATATAAAAAGGATAGATAAAACTTTATCACATATTCAAGAGGTTTGTTAATGTTTTTACAGTTGTTTGACACTCCAAACTAACAAGGATTATAGTCTTAATTTGATCACCAATCAAGAATTATAAGGAACAACTAACTTTCTCGGTCAATTTGCACTTCACGGTTTTGAGACACTCAACCAATAAATTCACAGCCATTTGAGCTTGAATTAATTTACCCAAAGTATCCAAAATGTTTGAAATTTCCCTTATAAATTAAAGAATACATAAAATTTTCTTGGACTACGAAAAATGTCAAAAAGGAGTGATACTTGTTGTTTTACCATGAGACGTCTTTCCAAATTTTTGCAATGATTTTCTCCTCGCACGCTTGACCATTCATTTTAATTATTTTTCAACACACTTGAACTGTAACTATAGAAAATATGTCTAAATTTTATAATAATTCATTGAGTAAATCATGAGTTTCGAGAAAAATAAGGTTTCAAACCCTAGTTTAGGGTGAATGCACAAATAAAGCCCAAGAGGGAAAAAACAGTTGATATCTATCAAATTTTTGAATGAAATTGGATAATTATTTATCCATTTAGACTATTACAAGCTCCTTCAACATATCTATACCTTGTTTTCTCACGAGGAATCTTTGTTTGATCCCAAAAATTAGAAAGACAATGGCTGTGATAGGTATCAGAATCGTGCATGGTCTTAGAGCAACAATTTTGAACTTGAGGTCTCAAACAATCCTTCTAAATTTTGTGAAGAGAATGATAACCACTTCAAAATATTTAAGGAATTCCTGAGATACCACCATTTGGCTTAGAAACAAAGTTCATACATTACTCATACTTTTCAATTTCATCTCAGTCATCTCCTTGATTGTTTTGAACATTGCACGAAGAGAATTCCTTCAAATATACTAAAACAATAGTGTATGATCCTTTATATTAAAATTGCATATTGATTTCAATCTTGAAGACCCTGTTTTCTTTGTCTAACAAGAATTTAGATTGCTATTATGAGGATTGAGTAGATGTCATTCTCTTGAGCTCAATTTTCTTGACAATGACCTCAATACTGTATGAAGATAGAAGATATAATCTCTTCAACATACTACATGGTGACATATAGGCTCCAATAACCTAAAAAATTGTCATTTGAGAAAGAAAACTAAATTTTCACTCTCAAACTCACATATGGATCATGATGCCTTAATTGAGCCTTTAGTTGCCATGATTGACTAAGACTGATCTTGCAAGGATTATGTGCCTGACCAAACTAAGAAGGATTTGAGGATGCTAAAATACATTGCAAAGTACCTATGAAAGATATCTAGAGATGATAAAATAATATTTGGAGACCAAATTACCGTTCTTACTCTTGTTGACTTGGTGCACACCCCAGGAGAGAGAACAACTCCACTAGAATGCTCATATCTTTTTAAATACAAATCATTTTGAGAAAATTATTTTTGCACATGATTTTTATGCTAATTTAATCCAAAAATTCCTTCTATGATTTATTCTAAGAATAATGTATAATTTTTTTGAGGGCTAAGAAGATAGGCAACTCAAAGTGAGTTTTTTTGAAAAGCCTATTTTACAAAAACTCACATAACTTGAACAAATGACCTAACTTTGACATGAAATTTTTCATGAAGAATCAAGAAACCTTATTCTATCATATCCCAAAATTTATAGAAAATAATAGGTCTAAATTTTTCTATCCCATCTCATTTTCATGCTAGAACATTGTTTGTTCTCAACACTATTTCTGACCAACATACAAAACTGACTCCTGGAGCTGAGATGAGCCTAAAATTTTCTCGTAAATGTTGTAGATACTCTCTCAATACATATCCTATGATTTTTATGAATGGTACCATCTGTCGCACTACTTTAGGTACACTGAAATCACCCGAAATGACATTGTCACTCGCCATCCAAGACCCTGTCTTCTTGAAAACTCATGAAGTCACTTTAAACCTCTGAACAAAACCTAAGAAGCCCACACTTATACTTCCTTTGTTTCTTATTTCCATCACAGAGACTCCTAGGTCACCTAACAAACATACTTAGATCATCAAGCCAACATGCCTAGATCACCTAACCAACATGCATATATCACCTAGCCAACATACCCAGTTCACCTAATCAACATGACCTCAATGGAATTGACATCAATGACAACACAACTCGACACAAACAGATGCAATTTTATAAGAAACCACCCCTTTGTTATTCATGGTACTAACCTAGAAACATTTATTACACACACACACACACACACACACACACACACACACACACACACACACACACACACACGCACGCACACACACACACACGCACACGCACGCACACACACAAACATTACTCTTATTTGCATGTTTCTTGTCACACTTTCTCCCCATTTGACATCTATGAAAAATACATCCATTGAATTGAAATTAAACAATGAAAACCAAATATAATTCCTAATATACACAAAGCAAATACAATGAATTACTTGACCAAGAAACTCCCCCTTGGACTGAGGTGACTTCACTCTAACTCCTTTAATATTTGAAGCTCATTTGGACCTGTTTTGATCTTCATGAAGGTACTCTTATAGAATATTTCAAAGTCACTCCCCTACCTTTATAGGTAGCATACACATCTTGAGAACCAATAATTCTTGCAAGTACACCACTTTACCACTTTGTGTATATTGTGAAGACCCTAGTCACTCAAACTTAGATTACGAAAATCACAGTTTTGAAAGCCTTTCTTAAATATTCTAAGCGACATCTTCATATGATCCTTTATGTTCTTATGACATTATAAAATAATATAAAGTAACCTCATACTTTTCCCTTGATCTTCTTCATACTCATTTTATTTTTATACTTAGGTCATTATACACTACTATAGATCAAACTTCAACTCAACAATATTCATCAAACTATCCTAGACTCCTCCTTTTCCTTAATGACTAGTTATCATCATGACTTTATAGTCATCATAGTGTGTTTACCTAAGTAAGTACACCTTTCTCCAACTAATATGAACCCTTATATCATGAAATCCACCTTTGATATATTTAACTCTTCCTTTCTTATATGTGGATCATGTGCTTCCTTTAAGGAACAATGATGAGTATCTTTTAAGTCTTTAACAATCGAGGAACTCACCAAAATTTCCTTTAACCAGCCTGAAACATCTTCTCAGTCATAAGAAAATTTCAATAATCATGCAAAAAGGTGTTGAAACAACATTTATACCACTAAGACTATGCACATTCTTCATCTGAGACCTTCAATGTTGTGTTCTATGATAATATCCCCAACTCAATCAACCATCTCTTGACAAGTGTTCATACATGTGCCTCCAAAATTTTATATTAATAAAATTCACGTTTTAAGGTTAAACACACAACTTTTTTGGCTCTAATTCCTTGATCTAACCCCTCAAAAACAAGATTCCATGCTCACCACTTACTAATATTGTGAAAACATAGTCAGGGGTAGAAAAGAGACAATTTTTTACAAATTTTGACTTTAATATCTCCAAGAAATCACCATTACCTTCCAATATTGTATTCAAGTATGAATACTTCCTTCTTCATCAAGAGATATCATGAATCATTGTGATGCACACCTTCAATCCCTTATTTTTGCTTGAGAAAATTTGAGACTATATTAGGGCCTCGGTCAAACTGTTTGAAGGTTCATTTATCAAGTGGGTATTGATCATCACTAATTCACCTTCAAAATATCTCGAGAACCAAATTCATAAATATAAGTTCATGATGCGTACCAAAATTGTATAAAACCTAACAAAGACTTGTTAGAATTGATACACAAGCTGACAAGCTAATATCATGACTAATATAGTTACAAGGCATACCTTTTCAATGATATGAAAAATCAATATACTTTACTCACATGATGGACACATCTATTTGGACCATCTATGTCTCATGGTACGATGCTTTTCTCATAAACTTCATAAATCCGTCGTTTAAGTCTCTAAATTCAATTCCTTTTTTTTGACCACTAAGTTCTTTGACTCTTCAAGACCTTTAAACCAAAAACCTTGAGTCACATATTTTCTCACCTTTTCTACACTCTTGTTCCCACAATAAACTTGATCAATCATTTTAATTTGCTTCATCATTTCACAAGTTTAGAGTGCATACTTGAGGTAAGATCATTGCAAGTATCTTTGTTAAGGTTGCATATCCTCAGAACTTTCATAGATTATGACTTGGTTCTTTGATGTATCCTTTTTGAACTTTAGGTTTTTGAATTCAAATTATTATAAATTTTAAGATACCGAGACAAACTTCTGAGATAGATCAAGAAATTCATCAATTCCCTTCTTGAACTAAGAATTGTATCACCTGCACCTTCTACCTATAGCATTCCTCTTTCTTACTTCAACCACTATCAACCTGTAGGTTTTAGTTTTACATCCTTGATATAGGCCCATACCTCTTCAATTTTATATCCAATAATTTTTGCCTTAACCTCAAGCACTTTCTTAATCATAATTCCCAATTTAAACTTTGAATGCTCCACACTCATTAATGACTCCTTGACTACATGATGGATATTATAGAGCTCTAATCATGTCAATGAGACACCATAAATACCATACATTTCTATTGAGGAAATATTGAGATGCATAGAAATTTACAACATACATCAAGAACTCAGAATTACAAACATCTTCCCAATGATGTGAATATGAGGTATATGAGAACCTCTACGGAGCATAAGTCAAACATAATCATACCTAGTATAGTCATTTTGTTTGAATATACCTTAAAATTTAGCTTCTTTAGATCAAATACAGTCATTTCCTTCATGACTCGATAAATTTGACACTTGGATACTCCATATTCTTCTTCAATGCCTTATTCTCCCCATGAACTAATTTATTTTGATGAGACAAAAACTCAAGAAATATTCTTACCACTTTGTTTTAAAGGAACTCATTCTTATCTTACTCCAATATTAGTCTCGGATCGAGAGGAATATTTCCATGATTATGAATTCCTTAATTATTCTGGGAATAAGAGATCCTTCTCAAGCTTGAGACAAACTTAAGGTCAAGATATCGAATATCTTTGTAACACTTCTTAGAGCTTATTGGCTTTGGAACCACTTAATTTAGGCTTAAAGATAAACCTCAAGAATCTAGATACTTAATCTCCCTTTATTTAAGGTTTTGTCAAAAATTTAGAGCATAAACATCTTAGAGATGATCTTGACCAACTTTCAATAGATCTCTATTTAAGGCAACACAAAATTTTTCTTCAGAACACAGTGAATTTCAAGACAAGATTAGGTCACTTGAATCAAGGAATGCATGAAATATACTTGACACAACACAAGATATATCAAACATTTAAGACTTTGAAACTTCAACAGCCCACATATATCAACAATGTTAGACACATAATCACTTGGACTTATAGTCGATGAATTCTTGGAATGATAGAGTATCTTGAGACTATTAAAACTACTTTAGTGACATCTTCAAAACTTCATATACATTAAGTAATGCAAGACATGCTAGACAGAAGTTGTTCTATTTCATGATGTCTTTATATCACAACAAATAACTCAGATATTTCATGATGTCTTTATATAACATACATGAAAAACTCATAACTTTTATTTTTTGATATTTAGAACAAATTACAACAACAATAACTCAATGGAATTCAATCATAAAATTTTAAGAAAATTATTCTTCATCAATTTAATATTACAAATACTTAATCTTCAATAATACACTACAACCAACTACATGCCTAGAATCAAATTCTAGGGGTTTTGGGCTATACCCAAGAGTTTTGCTTTTAGCAAGGTTTTTATTCAAATGAAGAGAAAGGGGGTTTATAACAACTTCATTCAATAAAAAAACATCTTCACACATTATTGATCTTGTCTCTTCATCTTCTAACACCAAGGCACATTCAAAAATTCGAAGTCTACTTTACTTCAATCAGTTTTTGGCCTAGAAATAGTCAACTAGCTCTTTAAGTTCCACTTGAGAACATAAAGAGACAAGCCTTCAGAAAGAGACAAAAGAAGTCTGTTCATCTGCTACTATGATCCAAGAGGATGTGAAAATTTTGAATTCAAGAGAGAGATTTTCAACTCCTCTTATCAAGCACATGAATTGTCTTTTCAATTTCTCAACTCAACTCCCCTTCAAGCTACAAATCTTAAACTTCTTGTTGAAACTCCATTCAATGGTTCAAACTTCAAGTATGTTTGGATCATTTGAACATCAAAATATTTCATGCCATCTACTTTTGATAGAGAATTTTTGATCCATTTTGCCACAAATCAAAGTTCCCTTGTTTTGGATCAATAGACATGATTGAGATCTTCTCCTTTGTGCATTCTTTACTCAGCCAAGATTTGAGTTTTGAAAAAATTCATACAAGCATTGGTATCCATCATGTTTCCATAGAAATTAAATACTTCAAAGATGAGATCTTGAGAAACAAAATTTGAACAAGAAACTAGATTATTATAAACAAACATGTTACTTTAGGATTAATAGTCAATTACACACATCCTCAAGCATGAAGGCATAAAAAAGGATAGATCAAACTTTATAACATATTTAGGAGGTTCCTTAATGCCTTGAAAGTTTCTTGATACCCCAAACTAACAAGGATTGCATTCTTAATTTGATCACCAATCAAAAATTATAAGTAACAAATGACTTTCTCAATCACTTGCACTATTCACATTTTGAAACACTCAACCAAAACATTCACTTTGCCATTTGAGCTTTACTCCATTTACCCAAATTCTCCACAACATTTGAAATTTCCATTACAAATTAAAGCAAACATAAAATTTTCTTGGACTGAAAAAAATTTCAAAAGGAGTAATAATTGTTGTTTTACCATCGAGACATTTTTCTAAATTTATGAAATGAATTTCTCCTTGCACACTCAACTATTCATCTTAATTATTTTTCAACACACTTGAACTGTCTCTACAAAAATCTATCCAAATTTTAGAATATTTCATTGATTAAATCATGAGTTTCGAGCAAAAGAAGGTTTCAAACCCCTAATTTAGGGTGAATACACAATCAAATCCCTAGAGGGAAAAAACAATGATATCTAACAAATTAGATAATTTTTCTCCATGTTTATTGTTGCAATATCCTTCAACTTATCCATACTTTTTTTCTCATGAGGAATCTTTTTTGATCCCAAAAATTAGAAAGAAAGTGAACTGTGATAGACATTGAAATTTGCGCATGGTCAGAGAGCAACAATTTTAAACTTAAGGTTTCAAAAAATCCTTCTACATTTTGTGAAGATATTGATAAAAAATTAAAAATATTTAAGGCATTCCTGAGATACCACCATTTGGCTTAGAAACAGAGTTCATACATTACTCATACTTTGCAATTTCATCTCAGTCATCTCCTTGACTATTTTGAACAATGCATAAAGAGACTTCCTTAAAATATACCCAAACACTAATGTATGATCCTTTATATTAAAATTTCATCTTGATTTCAAGCTTGAAGACCTTGTTTTATTTGTCCAACAATAACTTATAGTGCTCTTGTGAGGAGTGAGTAGATGTCATGCTTTTGAGCTCAGTCTTCTTGACAATGACCTCAGGACTATATAAAGATAGAAGATATGATATCTTAAACATACTATGTGGTGACATATAGGATTAAAATACCTCAAAAAATGTCCTTGGAGAAATAAAACTAACTTTTCACTCTCAAACTCACAGATGGATCATGATGCCTTAATTGAGCCTTTAATTGCCATGATTGACTAAGAATGATCTTGCAAGGATTATGTGCCTGAAAAAACTAATAAGGCTTTAAATATACTCTAATACATTTAAAATTACTTATGAAATATGTTTGGAGATGATAAAATAATATTTGGAGACCAACTTACCCATCTTACTCTTGTTGAGTTGGTGCACATCCTAGGAGAGAGAAGAACAACTCACTAAAATGCTCATATATTTTTAAATACACCTCCTTTTGAGAAACTTATGTTTTCACATGATTTTAATGCAAATTTAAACAAAAATTACTTCTATTTTTATTCTAATAATACCATATAATTTTGTTTTAGGACTAAGAAGCTAGGCAACTCAAATTGAGTTTTTCGAAAAGCCTGTTTTAAAAGCACTCACATAGCTTGAACATATGACCTAAAATTGGCATGAAGCATAAAGAAACCTTCCTCTATCACCTTCCAACATTTATATAAAATAATAGGTCTACATATTTCTATTCCATCTCATTTTCATGCTAGAACATTGTTTTTCTCAACACTATTTCTGACCAACATACAAAACTAACTCTTGGAGCTCAGATAAACCTAACCTTTAATCATAAATGTTGTAGATAATATCTCAACACCTATCCCATTATTTTTATAGATGTTACCATCCTATCACACTACTTTAGATACCTAAAATCACCTTGAAATGACACACGTCGATCACCATCCAAGACCCTATCTTCTTAAAAATCATGAAGTCACTTTGAACCTCTTAAAAACACATGAAAATCCTACACTTGTACTTTATTTATTTCTTGTTTACATCACAAAGACTCCTAGGTCACCTAGCAAACATACCTAGATCATCTAGCTAACATGCCTAGATAACCTAGCCAACATTCCTAGATCACCTAGCCAACATACCTAGTTCACCTAATCAACATGACATCAATGGACTTGACATCAATGAAAACACAACTAACAAAATCGACACATTTTCCCAAAAATTAGCCCAAAATCTGTTATATCAAAGGATTTCTTTAAATCATTCTTAACATCTTTGTGAGATTTTTGAACTCCATGTGATCACAAAATCATCCACATACAAAAGAAAAGTGACAATCTGTGTGCCTATTTTTTGATATACGAATTTGAATCATAAGGGCTACAAGTGAATCCATATTGCAATAGGTGATCATCTATTTTAATGTACCATGCCCTAGGTTCCTGTTTAAGTCCATAAAGAGACTTAAATAGACAACATACCTTATGAGGATGTTGATAATCAAAATATCCTTCTAGATGGGTCTTGTATACTTATTCTTTGAAATCAAAATTCAAGAAAGCACTTTTTATGTCCATCTACTGCATTTTTCATCCTTTTTGTGCCACAAGTGCAAAAACAACTCGATGGTTATAATATTTGCGAGTGGGAGAAAAGGTATTCTCATAGTCAATTCCTTCATGTTGTGCATATCCCTTTGCAACTAGATGTGATTTGTACTTGTCAATAGATCCATCTTCCCTATATTTTGTTTTGAAAATACACTTGTTGCTAATGAAATTATTACCTACAGGTAGATCAAAAGTTCCCATGTCTGATTTTGAATCAAGGAGTCATATTATGCATCCACAACCTTCTTCCACTCTGTTTGATTAAGTGCCGCACAAACTGAATCAAGTTTGGTACTATCAACCGCTAAACTCATGAGTGTGATATTTACCTCATTTATCACTTATTTTCTCACTTGACTCTTTAGAGTTTAGGTGGGAGTCTCTCATGGTGCTTTGGAACTACTTCGAACATTGGCAATGCTGCTAATGTGAAGAATTGGGTTCAAAATTACCAAGATGAAAAAATAATTTTCCTCATGACTTATCTTTCTTCCGTGAAGAATCCTCATGCTCATCATTTGGTTGTGAGATAAATCTATATTAACTCTTCTTTTTATGGAAATGAGTAAAATGATGACTCATCATAAACCACATCTCTACTCTCAAATATCTTCTTTTTTTTTAGGATCCATGAGACTATGTGGTTTTAAGGTAGTTATGTACCCCAAAAATATGCACTAGAGTATTGCATTAATCTTATCCCTCTTCTTATCTAGGACATGCATATATGCGGTAAAACCAAATAATATCAAATGAGGAATGGAATGCTTATGATTACTCCATACATCTTTCGGTGTATTTTCCTATAAGATATTTTTAGGTTCTGATTCAAAAGATATACAGTTTTCTGGACCAATTTTATCTTAAATATGTTCTCCATATTCGTAGGGCAAAGAATGTAATGAGCCATCTCCATGATTGTCTGATTGTGATGTTCTGCAATGCCATTCTACTAGGGAGTATTAGGGGAATTCAAGCTATGTGATACCATTCTCCTTCAAGAATTCCAAAAATTTATTTGACATGAATTCCCTCCTCGATCTAAGTGGAGGAAAAAAGGGGTTTCCTAGTATGTTGAACAACTCGCTTATAAAGATATGAAAATTGACAAATGCTTCACTCTTCTTTCAGAGGAAGAACACCCATATCTTGTGAGAATAGTCATTAGTTAACAACTAGAAGTACTAAAATCCCTAAAATGAAGTAGGAAAGGGTCCAAAATATCATTATACACGACCTCGAGATGGTTCTTGGCATGGATTGTACTTGACTTGAACATATCCCGATGTTGTTTTCTTGCTAGACGTCAAGGAAAAAGAGGTAATGAATGGGAGAGTGGAGGAAGTATTTGTACCATTTTCTTTGAACTAAGTTGATAGAGAGAACTGATAGAAAGATATCCATATCAATAATGCAAGAGTGCGGTAGATTCCACGATGGAGGAAAATAAAACCACTTTGAAGAGGATGAAAGCACATCTATTGCAAATAAATGATCCTTAAAAAAATCTAGAAAGTGTAATACCTTTTTGTGATATCAGAGATGATTTGATTAATTTTTAAACCATGAACTCCACCCCAAGCTGTGATTCAATATTTGAGAGACAAATATGATATTTTTGGTCAAGATAGGGACATAGAGCACCTTCTTGAGAGTATATTTTCTTGTCTTATGAGGAATGGTGACATTATCGATTCCTTCTACAACATACTCATTGTCTACAATTAGAACCCAATCTTTAGTGGGTTAATAATTCAATGAATCAAATGACTTCCTATCACCTGTCATATGCTTTTTGGATCTAGAGTCTATCAACAAAAAATTATGTGATGGATGTGATATTTAAGATACTAGAACAACATCATCTTTGTGTGCAACACAATTTTTTGATTGTGGGATGTCCTCATCCGAGTCATCATCTGGTTAGGTTGTGACATGTCCTTTCTACTTATTTTAGTGAGGACATCACTTATATTATGTGAACCACCATAGTCATATGTGCTCTCCTCTCCATAATTATGTTATGTCGACCATTATACTAATAGTTCACAGTGTCATGTGTATTCATGGTATATATGTGACACCATCAATTAAATTTTTGATACTTCTACTTACATGTTGTTTCTTTTGTGGTTACTTTTGTGTCTGCTTCTCTTGTTTTCCCTTGTGAGGCTTCTGACTCTTCTTTTCCTTAAGATCAATGCTTTGTCCTCAAATTCTTCATGCACTATCTAAATGGCTTCTTCTTGATGTATAAAGTTCACTAGTTTAGAAAAGGTCATAGTTATCCAAAATTCCCCCTCAAGGTATTTTTATAACTTGCAATTTCAATTTTGCTTGTGAAAGTAAAACTAGGAAAAATAAAGAAACTCAAGGTTATAAGGTTTCCCTTACGCATTGCAAAGCTCTAAAGTTCCATACTTAAGCCAAAAAATGGAAAAAAATCAAAATTGGTTCATTTCTAGTGTATTGTAGGTTTTACGGATTTGGGAGGAACAAAGGGAATAGTTCTCAAGTTTTGTGAGTCCCTATAATGACGATTGGGTTGCAGATAAAGGGTTCAAGGTTCAATGTTGTGTAGGTCGAGGGGGTGTAAAAGAACCAAGTTAAGGAAGAATAGGTTCCCCAGAACCAAAGTTCCTCGCATTCATGAGCGCTTTGTAGGGCAAAGGAAAATGAAGTTAGGGGTCAATTCTAATTAATGTAGGGGTGAGTGCGATGCAGAGAACCGGGATTCAAGAGGAATGGTTCCCACAAAACTTGTTCCCTATATTAGATTGGGAGCTGCAATGAACATAGGATGGGGCATAAAAGTGGTGAAAAGGAGTGTTGTGGGAGGTTAGGGTCGTGGGAGAAGCAAGCAACTAAATAACTAAGAGAGAGTGTAGGTAAATACAATCAAGGTGGAACAACAAATGCAGGAACCAAACGCATGTATGAAGGAACAATTCCCTCATACTCTCGCCTTCTCTGCAACCCTATTTCACCTACATAAAAAAGGGAAAAATGATAAGATGTAACTTATGGAAGTAAATAGGGAACTCATAGTCCTCACGAAATCCCTTGGACCCGATTGGCCATATATTTTTCTCGGTGCTCCAAATTTCATAAAATTTATATCATTGGAAAGATATATCTACAAGCTACATCATGACATATTCAAATTATGATTTTGATGGGAATATGTGAAGGAATAAGGGAAAAACATCCCTAGCTCCAATAGTGTAGTTACAGTTTTCCCAAACCCCAATAGTTAATATGATTTGGTCCTATTTTCTTCTACCAAAAATAAAGGAACATTCATGAATGGATTTGTGAGGGCACTCAAACTTTTTTCAGACCAATTAATGCATATTGTTGATAGGTGAATACAAATTTTTGGGGTTCCCTCCTCTTTCTCTCATGTTCTTCTATATATTGTAAAGGATACTCATCTGTAAAGTTTGGGACATTCTTGTAATACTAGTGCATCACTCTCTAAGTGATGTATTCTAGAAGTTGAGTTGTATGCCTCAAATTTGAATATTTACATGGTGATTCTTTCCTTTCTCATTCATTGTAATGTATTGTGCATCCTTCTAAAGTAATATAATACTTGTTTTATGAATATCAATCTGTCCTAGCTCATTTTCTCTTACAATTTCTTGGATTGCATTACATTTGTAGGTATTTGTGCATCTCTTGTTCTCTTGCAGGGCTCATACTTTGTTTTATTTCATGGAGATGGAGGTTTGAAGTTTTTTTAGAATGTGGTAATAATGTATGCCATTTCCTTTACCATTTTTCTTCCATTTTCCCTCATTTGAGAGTGTCATTCCACCATTTTCTTGGTGTTATCACTTCTATCCGTGTAGATTTCCCTCTCTTCATGGTCCTTTGGATTGTTAGAATAGGGTTAGATAGTTGTATTTACTTCCTTAGGAGTATTTTAACACTAGGAATAAGAAGATGAAGTTTCCTTCTCAGGAGGATTGTCTCAACAAAGGTCCCCGCTTAGAGACAATCCCACATTACCCAAAAACAATGGTTTCTCATCTATACATGCATGAAAAATCATAGGGTGTTGTTTTGTGGTGATAATGGTCACCTCATTTTTGTGATGGTCAATGTGGTGATGAATGTACAAAAATGGGAAAGAATAACTCTTAGTGTGAGAAGGAAAAGAAACTTATCTTCCACCACTTTTCTAAGTGCTCTAAGATCTTCTTATAGTTCTGCCACACAATGCAAGAATTCCTCTAATTTCTCACCTTATTTCATATTCATTGTATGAAGCTTTGACTATAGATGGAGGATCTTTATCAAATTATTTTCTTCATAGATGGTGGAGAGAGTATCTCAAGACACCTTTGATGTCTTTACATCCCATATGTGTGGTTGAACCTCATCAAAAATGCTTAGAGTTATCAACATCAAGGATTTTGCATCAGCCTTGTCATATTTTATTTTCTCATCTATGTTGGTAGGACAAGCGGCTACGCCAGTGAAAATTTCCCAAAGATATTCAAATAAGATAATGGTGCACATCTTTATCTTCCAAGTGACATAATTAGGCCCTTTCAAGAGCTGAGCATCAGATATAAATATTTTGGGGTAGACATGATGTTAAAAAAATATTATTATGTTCAAGGGTACAAAACCTTATTGATGAAAAAGAGAATGAAGGTGGGGTCATTACACCCATGCAAAGTGAGACACAAATTATTTTGTGGGAGTTATATTTACATTCATCATCTCCCTCATATCCTTCCTCAAAATTTGCATGAGTCTTCTCGGCATGAAATCGTACTATCTCCTCAAATTACAATTTTTTGATGTTATGGATGGCTTCGAGAAATGAAAAATACCATTTGGTTCTTTCAAAAGCTTGATCTCAGCTTCCTAATGGTGATTCTCCTCAAGATCTCTTATAACACTAATTTCATCATTTGAAATGTGTTACATGTGCTCGTAATTTTGAAAAATGTCTCGGTGCATCCTCTTTCACACAAGTTTGTGTAAATTACTTATTGTTGATGTCAACACGTAAATAAAGCCACATTTGGTTAAGCTAATTCTTATCTTAGTCGCTAATACAGGTTTGTTTTTTCCTTAATCTTCACACATTTTGTTAGATAGATCTTTCATGTATGGGGTATTCTACGCACTTACAAATAAAGTACCAAAAAAACAAAGCAAACCACTAATAGCCATGTTTTGAAAGTATTAGGTTAGATCGATGCCAAAACATGTCACTTTTGTTGCGACAATGATCTTCAATCTACCACGTTCTATCAAATCAATCCACCAAATAGTAAGACACTTTCCTTGTGCTTTGGGTAGTCACCAAACTCCATGCGGGTAATTTCTCTACTAGTCACTTCTTCAAAATGCCAAAGGAAATTTTTTTCCAATGTCAAAGCAGATTCTTTGATCTTTACAAGATCCGATACTAATAATAAGTAATAGAGAAAAAAACTTTATTAAATGAAGAATGCACAATAACCTCCACAATTTATACAAGGAGAATCCATTACAAGAGGATATAACCGATGACAGGTGGGGAAACCAATATGCCATGAAGGCATAACTAATAGAAAAATAATGTAATACAATATTAATCTAAAAATTACAAGCACATGTAAAAGGAACTCAAAGCTCCCTAAAATCTTCCCAAAGTTGATGCACATTCACTAGGGAGGTCAGTAATACATTTTTGAAGAATGCAACCCTCACAAATATTCTAGCTTCCATCAAATCCCAACACACCAAGTTCCCACTTTCAAGTCATAGCGAGAGCATAATTTCACCAAACACGATCAAAGTGGTTCAAGTTTCCAACTAGTTAAATTTGTATAGATGTTACATGTTAGGTGAAGGAATACATGTAGTTTGAGGCCTCTTAGGATTAGTGATGATGTAGGTGATGCATAAATTTCACTTCAACCCAAATTTTAACCTTTTTCTAGGGTCTTCTACACATGATTAGGGTTCTGGAGTGATTCAATTGATTATAGATGATATAAATATTGTGCAACAATTGGCTTAGTCAACGAAGTATATTTTTAGACCATTGAAGGGACCAAAAATCTATATGACCCCATTCGAAGGAATCAAGACCTTATAAAAAGGGAAATATTAGATTATACATCTGACCGATTTATACGGTTCATGAAATTTTCAAGGCACAATACTAGTAGTGAAACTTCTCTAGGCTCTATACTCTTAGATTCTCCAGTTTGTGTACCTAGATATCTTCTAAACAACTTTGTATAGATAAATTTCTATTATTTTTTAGATTTGAGATTTTATACATTCATTACATGAAATTTAATAGTATTATTATGTTTTACAATTGATGTTGGAATTTATTTTATCAAAACAACTCCTAGTTTCCTTACATTACATTCCTTTTTATTATTTTGTATTCCATAAAAATCTTATAATCTTAAAAGGATATAATTTATTTGGTGAAACCGAATTATGAATCTAATATTTGTTGTTCAAAACCCTTAACTTCCCTAAATTTTCCCTAGTTCTACTAGTATATGAATCCTTTTCTTCATAGGGCTCATTCTATTGATCTTGGATACCCTTCATGGATTATCTTAGTAATTTTGTTATATCCTTCCTTGAATTTATAAAACTTAATCTTGAATGCAAGGATATCACTTGTGAATCCTTTCAACATGCTTAGACTCCCCTAGTACATCCATTGGTTATCTATGACACTACATGTAAGAAACTCTTTCTTTAGAATAATCAATCTCCTTTATCTCAATTAATTTATGCTGATAGGATGTCATCGCTAATGGTATTCCTTTATATATTCGGGCCATGGTGTGCACTACCTTCATCAAGTGTGTTATTATTTATCATGGATTGGGCATTAATATCTACAAAATTTATTTTATTCACCGTATAGGCATATATACTACAGATTTATGCCCTGTCACTATGACTATCTACAATTGTACTAATGGCACTCATCAAAAACTCGGCTAAAATACCTTACATGTTACTTTTAGTCCTAATACCCCGATAGATTACACTATGTTATATTAGAATAATTAAATTATAACATCCTCCTTGGGAAATCATGGTTATGTAGACACCTAAATTCGATATCCCTACCTCATTTTCCCACGTGTGTGTATTTCACTTTGGTCCTAATTTAGACACCAAAATTAGGTCACAATCCCCTCGTCCTCATCCGGGTAGTCATTCGACATGTTAACCTAACCATGACCCCTTTACCCCACATTCATATTAATTTAATTACTTACAATTGAATTAATACCCATCCTCACATTATTTATTAATTTAATTACTTTAATTAAATTAATTTACACCTCACCCAACCACATCACCTAGACACCTCACCATGGATGTATTCTTAGCCTATTAATTAACTAAGACTCAGTCTCTACTTATCCTAACCACTTGGGACTTAGTCTAACCATAACATTAAATTCCTATTTCTTCTCCAACAACATTCCCACTTATCTAAGCGTTAACCATCACTTAAGACCCGGACTAACAAACCAAGGATGCCAAAAATACCCAAGATTTACTATTTTTGGTAAACATTGGATATACCACCTTAAACGATGTCGATTAACCTCAATCGACACCTACCACATTGACCATCGTCGGTCACCATATATACAATTTGGTAACATTTTTCCTAAGTTGGAAATTTTGAGTTTTAGA
This sequence comes from Taxus wallichiana var. yunnanensis, assembly GCA_018340775.1. Lineage (NCBI taxonomy): Eukaryota > Viridiplantae > Streptophyta > Pinopsida > Cupressales > Taxaceae > Taxus > Taxus wallichiana. Next base: position 1,023,886,833 of record CM031240.1, read on the forward strand.
TAGATCTATCTGCATTCAAGCATGAACCAGAGATCTTCTCAACATCAAGACAACATAATACATCCGGACACGTGCCAAAGCAGTATCCGAGACCGATCCGAAGGCATTGGCATTAATGATGTAGCATGCGGGAAACACTTTCGTGGTAATCGACCACCAAGTTATTCACAGATCGACCATCACCTTCCTTCACCAACCAAGCTTACAAATACAAGTAAGTGCATTTGGATTTACATCATTTATGTACTTAATTAATAGGTTCTTTATCATTTTTGTTATTAGATCATGTTATTCCCTACATTCCTCCATCCTCACTTTCCGTCCATCTACCTATTTACCACCCACATCCTTTTGGCTCTTTATTCCTAACCTTTATACGTTTTTTGAGTTTTCCTCACCTATTTACAAACCCAACCAGTTTTCCTCCACTCTTTGTGAAATCACAGAGAAGCCCACAACCACATTTTTATAAAATTTTACCAAATTACCCCTCATTGACATCGATTACTTAAGCTGTCTTGGTGTCCCCTTCACCGTCAAGTCGGTCACACCTAGACTAGCATCGTCTCGAGACTAGAAAATTACCTTAGAATAGAAGCACCTCAATCACCCAAATTAACCCCAAATTATACAAGCCTTACCAGGCACCTTGTCCTGTGACTTCTATGTTATGTTGTGGAGATTATTTTCATGTGTTGAAGTGTTGAAGACTATACACTAAAAGTAATGTACACTCTTCATGTATCCTTGCTGGGTTTGGGGCCGTGCCGGGCCCCGAGTGGGGTCCAGGTGCGCAACCCCAAGAATTATTTTTTTGGCCTTAAAATGTGCCCGATATACCAGAACATATTTTTCTCATATGGGCGGGATTTTGACCCATAGGTTTATGGGACGGTTTTTGCCCATGGTTTTGATACCCACGGTTTTGTAAAACTTCTTAAGCGATTGTCTACTTATGTGTTTTTATGCATATGTTAGGGTTCAATGTAACATTACGAGATGTGTATGAGTTCGGGTGTGAATTCTATAGAGTTTGTTGAGCATAGCTCCAAATAGATATGGGTATTATATTGAGAGAGCGGTGGCTTGTAATAAAATTTGAGCTAGTGATTCTTGGTGGATGTAGCCCAAATTGGGTGAACCACGTTAAATAATGTCTCTTTTTGTTGTGTTATTTTATTTTACACTTTTATTTTAGATCTGTAATATTTATCGTGCATATTAGTTTATCTTATTACGATTTTGTGAGGGATTATTTCGCATATTTTATCCCTTATTTCCTAACATTCTAGACCACCCGCCCTTGACTGTAACTTGACCCTTGACCTTTCAAAGTTTAATTATCAAATAATTTAATTGGATTAAAATTGATAGTAATCGAAGATACCTAAATCAGAGTACTAGCACTAGATTCATTTATTTGCATGTTCGGTGGATTGAAAACCATCAAGGAAGTATCGTACTTCTGGATCTATCTTATGCTAGGAAATACACTAACCTTTTCTATTAACTATGTTTTGTGGTCTTGCTTTGCAATTCGGGTAGTTCCTCCAAGCCAAAAGGAAGTTCACACAATCAATTTGGATTGGAATCGATTCACACACATAACCTTCAACCAATATTGAACAAGTATTCCTCCTTGGCTTACTACCATTATTTGTTTAATTAATTTATTAAGAATACGGTGAAACATTTTAGCATGCTTGGTGGGACTTGAACTGGGTCACCTACCCGTGTTCAAAATTTTGGCTCCACTGCCAATATATTGTTAGGATAAATCTTATTATCCTATTATTTAATTATGCATAGGATTATTATTTAATTAATTTTAAATGGTTATATGGTTAATCAACCATATTTGTCAGTATTCACATTGTTATATTGTTATAAACAATATATTTGTTTTTTATTTAATTGTTGCTTCCCGGGTGATTTGGAAGCTTGTTTATTCTGGTTTTTGGTTGCACCTGTGCAACTCATTCTTCTGGATGTATATGGCTGTGCAATATCTATAAATATTGCAGCCTATTCAATGTACTGTTTACTGATTGAGATTAATAAAATCTACACAGGCTTCCGTCCCTGTTTCTCAATCAACATTTGGTACCAGAGCGAAATTCTGGCCCTGTGAAGGTGTGGAAGAGAGAGCAGCAGAGAGAGAGGAGATTGGAGACGTGTTTGCAGCATTTGAGAGCCTGTGCAACCTCGTGCAAACTCCCAGCCCCATCCTACCTCCCCACATCGCCTGTTCCTTCCAGGTACTTGGAAGGCAAATTTTTTTTGCACTGGTGCACTCAGCACCAGGCAAAAATTGCTACAGGTATTGAATTTAAAAAAAAAAAAATTTCCCAATCAGGGTTTTGTTTTACTGTATTTGGAGATTGTTTTGCTTGTTTGGAGGACTGTCTGTGCACCTGCAGTGAATACACAGAGCAAAGAAAATAAAAAAAAGAGAAGGAGGCGTTTTTCTTGATCCAGCAACCTGTACAAGGAGAAAAAAATGTTTTTTTGAGAGCATATGCGCCCTTTGCTGTCCCATGCGCGGCCAGCATAAGAAAAAACATTTTTGGAGCTAAACCACGCCCTTTGCTGCCCCAGCGCCTGCACAAAGGAGAAAAAACGTTTTTGTGAGAAAATACAGTCAAAAAACGCGCCCAGCAACTGCAAAACGCGCCCAAAGGAAAAAAAACGCAGTCCAGGCATTCAAAACGCAGCCCAAGGCAAAAATACAGCAAAAATACATGCTGTACAGTGCGTGGCAAGAAAAAAAAGGCGCCCAAACTCAAAAAAACGTGACCTGCATCATACATTGAGCAAAGATCAAAGAAGAATAAAAAATGAAAAAAATGGTGAGAAATAAGGTAAAAGTGGCGGCCAAAGGAGATAAAGTGTTGTAGATGCTTCAGATCCAGATTTTTAGCTAAAAAATAACCTAAAAACGCCTCTCACCAGCTGCTGCCACGTGGATCCTTCATCTAGGTCGCATTTTCTAAGGTAAGTCATTTTTTCATATACTTTAAATACAAGTTTGCTCATCTCTACATCAAGCGCCCTTAAGTGGCCAAGTTGGATAGAGGGAAAGCCTTAGAAGTGGGAGGTGCATGGTTCAAATCCCACCCCCAACTTCACATTTTGCATTTGGCGGAATTTTTGGCGGAACTGCTAAATTTAGCAGATTTTTTGAATTTAGTTATAACTAACTAAATTTAGCGGAGAATCCCTAATTTAGGGTAAAATTTTTTTTTCTCCCATCTGGTCTGTTTTCTCATTCCAGACATTTTTTGCAAAAGGAGACCCACCTAAAAATTGCATATTCAGCTATTTTTTTGCAATTTTTAGCATTTAGGGCTCAGGAGGTCACCAGACCCCAAATCGAATTTTTTTTTTCTTGTCATTCAAATTGTATTGTATATTTTACTAATTTGCAGGTTGCCATATAATCAATCGCAAAAATTTGTAATCGCTCGTAAAGTAGCAGCAATTGTAATCAAAAATAGTAAAATTGGTTCAGAAACACTCATGAGATCGTAGATCTCATTCGCAACGCTCGCAGTATATACGGTGCTCCGGGAAGCGCTTACGGGTAAAGCCGTCGTGACTACTACGCACTTAACGCCTAATATAGCTGCAACAACGCGTGCGGGCATCGTCCCTATAAACCGACGGGGAGTAATAAGGTCACAATGCACACACTATGAGCCATCCCATCCGTCTGTGAACGATTGCACGACATAAATCCGGACTGAGAAATTATCCGAGTATATAGCGAAGTTACGCGCGCGTATGAGGATATTTCTTTGAGCCGGTGTCAATAATCGCATTGCACCCCATCGCAGATCTTGTCTTGGTACCACGATCGAATTCTTTCACGACGTTAACGCCTCTTTCACGCATCGGGTATATAGAAAGGGCGAGCTTCTTCCACGTACCGACGGGTATATCGGAAGGGCACGTATATAGAAAGGTTCGGTATATCGGACTGACGGTATATAGATTGGGAGACCTTATACCTGGAGTGATAAGAGCCAAACCCTGTCAGTGATCTCTGCAAAATGGGCACCAATGCCCCCAAATTTTTTCTTCCGGATTCACAATTGCTCAGAGGAAGCAACTATGCTGCTTGGAAGACAAAAATAAAGACACAGCTTGAGTTTGAAGAAATCTGGCCTGTTGTGACTGGTACTCTAACCAGATCACCAACGGATGCAACACAACAACGACAATTTGATAGAGCAGATCAGAAAGCAAAGCTCATCATCTTGTTTGGAGTATCCGACGATGTGCAAGTCCACATTCGAGATGCCACATCAGCAAAAGAAGCTTGGGATAAGCTGAGCACAATATATGAGGCCAAGAACAAGAATGTCATACTCAATTTGCAGAGTCAGTTACATACGTTGAAATTCAAACAGAATGAGAAAATTGAAGCCTTCCTAAGAAGAGTTGCAGAGTTGAGGGCTTCACTTCTAGCCCTAGGAGAAGAAGTCAAAGATGAGTCTCTCGTTCCCATTGTTCTGAGAGCTCTCCCTTCTTCTTACCGAATTTTTGTCACAACTCTAAACTTGTCAGATACGACAATTAGTTTTGACAAGTTAGTAAACCTACTGCAACAAGAGGAAGCAATGTACAACAAGGATGATGAAGAGGAGCAAAAATGGAAAGGAAAAGGTAAAGTAAGTCCCCTCATTGTCTTCACATATAAGAAAGGTTCATAAGAAAGCAAGCAATGCTGGACCTCAACAAAAACAAACTTACAAGGGACATTCAAACAACTATCATGGGCAGAAAAAGGGGAACTGGAAAAGAAGACCCCACCAGCAAGGTAATATTGCTGAGCAACAAGATCAGTCAGACAATGAAGACTTCTTGTTCACTGCTCGATCAAGTGAACCATCCACGTCATCTAGTGACGTCTGGTATGTTGATTCGGGAGCCACTCGACACATGACCGGCCATAGAGACTGGTTTATTTCAATGAGGGACACGCCATCGAAAAATCATGTTTCGTTGGGAGATGATTCTTCATATACAGTTCAGGGGATTGGAAACATTTCTCTACCCCTTGGTTCACGCAAATGCAAACTATCAGATGTTCTATATGTCCCTGGGTTGACAAAGAATCTTCTTTCGGTCAGTCAACTCCTAGATCACAACCTGAAAATTGACTTTGATAGTCAATCCGGCAAGAAAATGTGTCTGATTCGAGATAAATCCAGAGGCTCGAAAATAATTGCAAAAGCCTCAAATGTGGGACGAATGTTTCAACTTGATTTCATTCACAAAAATGATCAAGCACTCGTGGCTAAAAACTCCACCTCAGCTTAGTTGTGGCATCGGAGATTTGGTCATGTAAGTTTCAAATATCTCGACACACTTCGCCGGTGTAATATGGTACATGGGCTACCATCTCTTCAGAAGGATACAGACAAGTGTCCTCACTGCTTAGCAGGAAAACAACACAGAGTTTCATTCCAAACGAGTACTTTTCGAGCTCATGGAAAACTTGACCTGGTTCATACCGATCTGTGTGGTCTAATGCAGCCAAGTCATTCAGGGTTCCAGTACTTCATGCTCTGTGTTGATGACTATTCACGCAAAATGTGGATTTTTGTCTTCGCAAGAAAAGTGAAGCCTTTGAAACGTTCAAAAAGTTCAAAGTGGCAGTTGAGAAAGAAACTAGTCGTCACATCAGAACTCTCCGCTCAGATCGAGGGGGGGAATTCACCAGTGATGAGTTCAGAGACTATCTACAAACTCACGGGATTCGTCAACAAATGCCTCCTCCACACACACCGCAGCAAAATGGTGTTGTCGAGAGAAGAAATTGTACTATCATGGAAATGGTGCGATGCATGATCGATGATTCCGGACTTGCAAAGACATTTTGGGCAGAAGCAGCAAAAAAAGCAGTGTATTTGCTAAACAGAGCGCCCACAACTGCTCTTGATGGAATTACACCACAAGAAGCATGGTCAAAGAGGAAACCATCCATTGCACACCTCAGAGTATTTGGGTGCAAATCCAACATGCACATACCCAAACAGAACAGAAAGAAATTGGACATGAAGTCATAAAATCTCATCTTCATTGGATACAGTGAAGAGACTCTTGGGTACAGACTGATGGATCCTAAGACCAGAAAAGTCTACACAAGCAGAGATGTTGAGTTTTTCGAGAAGAAGGAAGTAGAGACTCCTCCTCCGGACTCGCAAGATGTAGATTTTTCACCAGTTGTAAAAGTGAAGCAAATGTTCCCTCAGAAGATGAAAGTGATGATGGGGATGATGGTGTTGATCAGATAGAACCACAACCCATGGGAACAACTCAACGTATGCCTAAATGGTGTACAAGTACATTACGAGATGCAAGATTGGATGCTCCACCGGATACATCCACCCCTGGACCACGGACTCACAGTAAAGCAAGAGAAGAAGTTAACTTTGCTTTGATGAGTAGAGTTATTGAAACAGACGAGCCATCTACAGTCCAGGAAGCCCTACAGTCAAAAGCTTGGAAAGATGCCATGGATTCTGAATATCAATCAGTGATGAAGAATAACACTTGGCAGCTTGTCGATCTTCCACCAGGGAAGAAACCCATTGGTTGCAGATGGATATTCAAAACTAAGTACAAAGCAGATGGGACAGTGGACAAGTGCAAAGCAAGACTTGTAGCAAAGGGGTATGCACAGAAAGAAGGCATTGACTATGAGGAGACATTTGCTCCCACAAACTAAGATCAAAACGATCAGATGATCTTTGCTCTAGCCTGCTTTCGCTTTGATGGAAATTCCATCGGATGGACGTAAAAAGTGCCTTCCGAATGGATATTTACAAGAAGAAGTCTACATGACTCAACCCGAGGGATATATAGTACCGGTCAAGAAGAAAAGGTATGCAGACTCAGAAATCTCTCGTATGGCCTCAAACAGCACCCTGGGCATGGTACATCAAGATTGATGAGCATCTCGCATAACATGGATTTGTCGAATCCATACGATCCCAATCTCTACCTCAAAAAGCAAGGGGGGGAGATGGTGATTGTTGTAGTTTATGTCGATGATCTAGTCATCACTGGCAGTTCAGTGAAGATGATTGATGAAACAAAGAAAGATCTTAAGCGATCATTCGACATGACAGATCTCGGGCTTATGCACTACTGTCTTGGACTGGAAGTATGGCAGAAAGAGAATCACATCTTTGTTTCTCAGATGAAATATACCAAGACAACGCTCGAGAAGTTTAGGATGATGGATTGCACACCAATTGCTACACCTATGGAGAACAGATTACAGTTATCTCATTCAGATCCATCTCCTGAGGTAAGTGCCACTCTCTATCGGCAGCTGATTGGGAGTCTCATTTACCTAACCTACACTAGACCAGATATCAGCTTTGCAGTGAGCTATCTATCCAGGTTCATGCAGGAACCCAAAATTTGTCATTGGAAAGCAGCAAAGCGCATTTTGAGATATCTCAAAGGATCAGTGGATCTTGGTCTAGAATACAAGAAGAACGAAAACTTCTTCTTGACTGGATATTCGGATTCAGATCATGCAGGTAACATTGATGATAGAAAATCCACTTCTGGATTTGTATTCTTTATGGGATCTGGACCAATATCATGGGGAAGTAAGAAACAACACTTTGTTTCTCACTCTTCCATAGAAGCCGAGTATCGTTCTGCAGGAGAAGCTGTCTGTGAAGCGATTTGGCTATGTCGCATACTGGAAGGACTTGGAATACCACAGGACAAACCGACCACCATGTATGTTGACAACGAAGGTGTTCTCAAACTTGTTCGCAATCCAGTTTTTCACGAGAGAACAAAGCACATTGAAGTTCAGGTTCATTTCATACGTGAACATGTATTGAAGCACAACATCCAGCTTCAATTTTGTCCAACGGCTAAACAACGAGCAGATATTTTCACAAAGTCACTTGCACGTGACAAGTTCGAGTTGTTCAGAGCATTTCTCTCCTCATCTCTTCAGACAATGCACAATTAAGGGGGGGAATGTTAGGATAAATTTTATTATCCTATTATTTAATTATGCATAGGATTATTATTTAATTAATTTTAAATGGTTATATGGTTAATCAACCATATTTGTCAGTATTCACATTGTTATATTGTTATAAACAATATATTTGTTTTTTATTTAATTGTTGCTTCCCGGGTGATTTGGAAGCTTGTTTATTCTCGGGTTTTTGGTCGCACTGCAACTCATTCTTCTCGGATGTATATGGTCATGTGCAATATCTATAAATATTGCAACCTATTCAATGTAATGCTTTGCATTGATTGAGATTAATAAAATCTACACAAAGCTTCCGTCCCTCGTTTCTCAATCAACATATATCACGCACTTGTTTTGGTCTATTCATATAGGTTGCATATTTGTGTGTTTCCTTTCGAATCGTACATTCATTAAATCTTCTTATTTGATAATCGATCTTTATTTCTAATTTATCTTAATGAAACACTTCTTTTGGTGCATTTAAAAGAATTATTCTTCCTTTCTTCAAATTTTACATTAATGAAAGTCATATTATTTCCTATTCACTCTTTGTTTACATTGAATATCACATTTCGATTTGGGTTTTAAAAATACTTGCATTTCATACCTCTATGTTTTCATTTTTAGCTCACATTAATATTGAGGGAAACCTATACGTTGGAGGTCATGACTAGCGATGGTTGACAAAATTGAATCGTAGAGCACATTCTCTTCTCTCTTTTTCAAAATTCACAAAAACTAAAATACACATTTCTTAAACATCACCTTACCGGAAGAAACTTTCAATGATCACACGATCGGAGGATTGACAATGGGTGCCCAAATTGGTTTCTCTATCCAGTCATCATCTCGAGAAAATACCCCTTCACCAAAACTTTACTCGAAACCATCCTTAGAAATTGACCTTTCATAAGATTCCTTCTATCGAACAAAAATCTGTTCTAATTCACAAGTCAAGATTAAATAACATAAGTTACAAACATAAAATTTACTAATAGGATTTTGTGTTTTTTAACTTTTTCTTGGATTGTGTTTTGTGATGTGAGGTCATGTTCCCCTTTTTATTTCTTCCTTTCACACCCCACAATTATAGTTGTTGTATTCCAACTTTTTATGGGTGTGTTAGGTTCCATCACTATCATACTCAGATTTCTAGGTTGATATTCTACCTAATCTAAGTCACAAAAATCAATCTTTCTCCATCTTTCCAAATTTCACAGTGATCGTCGTCGGTCCACCTACCAACATTGGTTTCTCCTCCGATCATTATTAGTTTACCTAAATGTTGTTGTTACCTATATTCTTGGTCATTTTACCAAAACAACACTAATCACATTTTCTATTCTCTCTGAGGTTTCTCAGATACATCATCATACCTATGAACCTTTGAAATCATTGTCAAATCTAGATTTTACTTCATTTTCATCAGTTATTGCTTTAGTTGCAAAAATTTTGATTTTCCATAGTGACTGAAATTAGTCACCCTAACCATCATCAGTCACCCTTTATCACCATCATCGGTTAACCCAACCACCATCGGTTCCTATGTTTTTAATTTTTAATTAAAAATAACCATCAATTTTACCTCTTGGAACCTATTTTTTTCCATTTATTCTATTTTTCTATATCACTTACAGAGACCAGTTTACTAGGTATACGCTAACCCGCATGGTTTTGAATCACCTCAAGCTAACACCCTTGTGTTTCATGCTAACCTTTAACCGCTCCCGCCTAGTCCATCGTCACCTTCCATCCTGTCACCCATGGATCCCACTTAGCCCATTATCATCGCAGTATTGGCAATGAGGATTTTGCAAGAATCCTTGACCGAATTCTATTGCCTTATAATACTATCTTACCCATTCATCTACCGGAACTCATCAGAAAATTGGTATATGACATGCATGTGTCCATCCCTCCTACCCTCGCCCCCACTTCCGTGTCAGCCTACTATTAGCTCAACATTACCTTCAACCAACTAGACCCCACATCATCCATATCTACCGCACTTATGGAATCTTTCACACCCTCGACATCAGTTTCTCCCATGACATCAACTACTCCCTCATCACTCACCTTGAGAATACCCCCATTCGCACCCATCACCTCATACATACCTATTGCATCACACACCACCCATGGTGTCACCAACTCATACTCCTCCAAAATGTTGTTCTCTCCATCTTACGGTCGTTATCGCCAATTGCTACGAGATTTGTTACTTCCACTCCACCTACCTACACTTATTATCAACTACCTCTTATTTCATCTCGTCACCTATTTAGGATATTTTCCACTCGTATCTATTTCTCCCTCACAATTCTCATACTCGGCACCACCATATACTGGCATGTTCTCCTCATCATACATTCATCAACCCTCTTATATTGCAAGGGGTTCCTAGTCATCACATCCTACCAATAACATTATTAAAATGATGATGGAAAAGATGAAAACATTGGAAGCATCGATTTCTGGCTCTCACAATTCTTTAACATACGATGAAATCTGCAATGAGCCCATTCATCCATATATTCACATTAATGCATGCCCTACGTATTGGGATATGTCAAAATTCAACCGATTCAACAAAAAGGAAGACCCTCAGTAACACTTTCGGTCTTTCAAACATGGGTGTTACCTAATCACTCATGATAATGCTTTACTCCTACAGACCTTCCCAATGTCCTTAATAGGACCCGTGTTAGATTGGTATAGTGGTTTACCAAGGCATTCCATTTACTCATTTAACCAACTGGCTCAAGCCTTTTTAGACCATTTTTTGATCAACTTTGTCAAGAAGGTCACCATGACTGACTTGTACTCTACCGGACAATACAAAGATGAATCTATCACATATTTTGTCACTCATTGGCAGAGCCTCATTAACCAACTTACATTCCAATTACCTCAAACTAATCTTATAGAGTTGTTTACTGGGCATGTGCTAGGCACATCTCACCCACTCTTCAAGTCCAAACCTTTCATACGTTTGACAGAGCATTCACATTGGAATGAAAACTAGAAATTCATGCCATTAAAGAGAATAAAATTCAATTGCATAACAAAAAACCTACATTTAAATACAATGACGCCTCTTCCTCTTCAAAACCCCAAAACAATTATTCCAAAGCCAAAGGATCTGCCAATGTGGTAGTGTTAAAGGCTGGTCCATCTCACCCATCCAATCACACAAAACCTTAATCCAACCTTTCTCCTATCTATAATTTCCAATTCAAATGGGAGCAATGAAAATACACTTCAATTGTAGAGCCCTATTCTTCAAGTTGTTGGAGAAACTTATTAAATCCAAAGAAATTTCTCTTGCAACCATAAAAACACATACCGGTTTTGATCCCACTCATCCTATGCCTTCCGGTACAAGGACCATGAATATTGCAACTATCATCGTGTTAGAGGTCATTGTAGGCACTAAAACTAGGTCACACTCCCCTTCGTCCCTCGACATATAAGCCCTCCTTTATTACATTTACCTAACCATGACTCCCTTCACCCCACTAATATTAATTTGATTAATTTGATTAAATTAATGCTTTATCCTCACTATATTTATTATTTAAATAATATCTACACATATAGTTCACTTAGACACCTCACCAAGCTAACTCAACCTAAGACCTATTCTTAGCAAGTTCCCATAACTAACTAAGACTTACCCAAACCCTAAAAATCAATGCCTACATTCCCTCTAACCACATTCCTGCATGCTCACAAGAGGCTCCGAGTCTAATCCATGGGATAACGACATGAGATCCGAGGAAATCAGGAGGATCTCCTAGTTTAGTAAACCTAGGAAATCCCACCTTGATCGACGTCGGTTACCCCTAACCGTCACCGGTTAAGCCGGACCACCGTCGGTTACCCCTTTTAACCCAAAACAACATTATTCTCAAGGTTGGAACTTGGAACTTGGAAGTTGGAAAACATTGGGAATAGTTGACAAGAAAGAACACATCTTCAGAGAGAAAATTCTAGCAAGAACTCACATCCAAGGAAGGAGATTGAGGATCTTCTCTTTCACAACCATCCTAGCCACGTTCTGATCTATCTAAGCAAAGAGGAGTGTGCATGTAGCCCATGTAGAATATTTTATTTAGTTGGTGATCACTTGCAGCCTTCAAACCCATCATCAACACCTCCATCCTTCACACATAGACCTTCAAGAATGAAATCCAAGTAAGTACAACATCATACTTTCCTAGTTATTTCATTTCATCATTATTTTATCATCAATTGTTTATCTTGTTCCCTATTGAACTCCTCTAAAATTTTCACCTCCATAGACCCATCGTAACCTCACAAAATCCTACTCTAGTCACCCATTACCTCATCTCGATTAACCAAAAATCCTTTGTGTAATTACAAAGGAGACCAAAACCTTGTTCTGTGACATTTCCAGATCCCACAGTAACCGGTGCCGATTATACCTAACTGTGGTCGATCACCCCTGACTGATGTTGGTCTCTGTGTTTGTCCACACAGCCTTAAACAAAGACCTACCCACCTAATTTTACCTCACCCTTACTCACCTATGACCTACCCGAGACCTTTATTAGACTTGCAGAGACCTGAACCTATCACTTGACCTTGGATTCTATTCTAGCTTAGCCTGTTAGATTAGATCTATTTCTTATTGTGTTTTTAAGTGAGATACCTAAATCATTTTAAAATAACAATAAGATTTACCTTGTTTTCAGCACTAATTTGTTTAAAACAAGGTGGGTCGATACCATATAGGAAGTACCATGCTTCCCGGATCTAGCTCACACTAGGCAATTCACTGCCCATATTGTTTAATTCTTTTTGGTGGTCTTGCTTTCATTACAGGTAGTTCCTCCTAGCCAAAAGGAAGCTCTCACGGTTAGCTATGGATTCGGAAGTCATATGCACGCAACAACCCATCAACCGACATTTGAACAGGTATTTCTCCTATGCCCGTTACGCTATTTGTTTCATCAACAATGCAAAGAAACAATCTAAGAAAAAGGTGAAACATTTTGGCATGCCCAGTGGGACCCATCTGGGGTTCCTTGCATTTCATTCATTCCTAGGAAAAAATTGTGTGTTTTTTTCCCTTCTAAAAAGCGTACACACTAATTTTCTTCCCTGGTAATCCACTTCTTCTTTCTATTTACTCTAAAGGAAAATTTTCTTTTGGTGTATTTAAAAAGAATCATTTCTTCATGTTTTCTACATTGTAGTGAAAGAGCATCCTCTTCCTCTTCATCTTATTGTGTCATCCAATTTCACATTTTTGATTTGGGTTTAAAAACAATCACATTTCATTCGATTTATTGCATTAGCTCACATTAATTGAGGGAAACCTATATGCTGGAGGTCATGACTAGCTGATGGTTGACAAATGAATCATAGAAAAGCACTTCTATCCTTTTCTCTTTCTCCGAGTCTTACCAAACCACACAAAAATTCAAAATACATACATTCTTAAACAACATCTTACCTGGAAGAAGCTGTAGGTGATCACACGATCACGACACAGTGGGCACCCATCTCACTGCTCTGTCAAGTCATACTTCAGAGTGAAGCCCGCCCCCACCATAACATACCTAAAACCTCACCCTTTAGATCTCCTTCTTTGTAGGAATCCATCCTCACCAAAAACTCTATTTCATAATTCATGTGTCAGTCCCTAAATAACATAAGCTAAACAAACATAATAGAAAAGGGCACTCTTAGGATCACATTTTCTTAGTGTTTCGCTTGGCTCACATTTTGAGGTGAAAGATCACGTTCATCACTCTTTTTGTTCATCCTTGCATGCTCTTCATCATAGCTATTGTATTCGGCTTCACCGAGTGTGCTCGGGCCATATCACCATCATTCCCAAAATTATGGGTCGATTCCACATCAAATTTTAATTCACAACCAAATTTTCTCATCATCAACTTTTTTCAATTTCACAAGAACCATCATCGGTTACCTCCGATCGCCATTGGTTAAACCTACTCAAAAGGACAGTTTCACTTCACTTTTTTCCACTTTCCACAATCTCTGTCACTGTCACTTTTTCTATTGACATTTTACACATCCTTAGATTTGGCATACTTGTCAGATTTTTCCTCCTACCTCATTGTTTACTCATTGTCTATTTTCGACATTGACCGACGGTGTTACCCCCCCGACCGACATCGGTTTTACCTAACCCGCATTGGTTAGCCTGTTTCACATTCCACCCACCATTTGTTACTTCATCCATTTTTTTATCACCAGATTCACCTGTTCCTATTATTCTTTGTATCATTTACAGAGAAGCAACCCTACCTGATCAATACTGGTTCACATGGTGCTAACCCGAAGACAAGTGAATGCCCTCGTGTTCCACGCCGGTTGCCAACTGCTCCCACCTATTCCTTCACCACCTTCTATTTTATCACCAGCCACGGATCCTATCCAACCTACTAATATCACTATCGGAGATGAGGAGTTTGCATGACTCCTTGACCAGAACCCTACCGCCTTGTATTTTTACCTCTCCAACTCATCTACTCGAGACACTTCGGGTCAGTTGATATACGGCATACCCATATCTATCCCTCGAATCTCACACCCACTTCCACATTAGCCCCATCGGCTCCGTGCTGCCCATATCCATCTTACCCAAATCGTTTCACGATTAGGTTCTATACCTACCATGACTACCGCATCTCATTATCTCTATGGCACCCATTACATCCACCATACCCTCGTGATTACCCCAAACACAACCTCATCCAGCCCTCATGTCTCACACATACCCATAGCTACGTTCCCACCTCCGTGGTCGGTGACCCTTACCCCATTTTAGAACGTAGTTCTTTCCATTCCACAATTATTAGCCCCTATTTCCACTAGGGTTACCATGACCCTTCCTCCCCATATACATACTACCAACAACCACATGTTTAATCTATTATTCATTCGGGTATGTACCCCTTTTCATTACCTTCTTCTCCACCACCTTACATGGAATCCCCATACACTAGAATGCCACCCCCATTATATTCCCAAAACCAACCTCCTCACGCTATAGGAGGCATCCAATCATCATAACCCACCAATGACCTAATTAAATTGATGATGGATAAGATGTGACACTGGAGGCATCGGTTTCTAGCTCCCACAACACTCTCACCTATGACGAGATTTGCAACGAGCCTATTCACCCATCCACTCCTATCCATTCATACCCTGTGTATTGGGAAATGCCAAAATTCAACTGCTTCAATAGCAAGGAAGACCCACAACAACATTTACACTCATTCAAACATGGGTGTTATCTGATTGCTCATGATGATGCCTTGCTTTTGAGAACTTTTCCCATGTCCCTCACTAGACCTATATTAGATTGGTATAGTGGGTTACCCAAACACTATATTTTCATTCAATCAGGTAGCCCAAGCTTTCTTGGATCATTTCTCTATCAATATCACCAAGAAAGTTACCATAACCGATCTATATTCCACACGTCAGTACGAGGATGAATCTATCATAGATTTTGTCACTCTTTGGTGCAACTCGATCAATCAACTTACCTTTCAATCGCCATAAATTGAACTCATCGAGCTCTTTACCCGAGATTGCACTGACACATCTCCTCGACCTTGCAGGTCCAAACTTTCCAAACATTCGATGAGGCATTCACTATGGCACAAAAGTTAGAGATTTAGGCCATCGAAGAGAAGAAAATCCAATTACGAAATAAGAATTCAGCATTCAAGTCGAATGAAACCTCTTCTTATTCCAAACCACTAACCAATTATTTAAAGGCTAAAGGAGATGCTAACACAAGTGGTACTCAAGGCCAGCCTAGCTCATCCGTCCAATCAAAGCTACACCCTCATCTAATCTATCACATGTCTAGGATTTTTATTCAGACAAGAGTAGTGAAAATATACCCCAATTGGGAACCTTACTCTTCTATCTTAGAAAATATTATCAAAGCCGGAGCCATCACCCTTCCACCCATAAAACCACACACTATTTTTGACCTTGCTCACCCCATTCCCACGTGGTATAAAGATCAAGATTTTTGTAACTATCACCGAGTGAAGGGTCATAGTGACGGCAACTGCATCACTTTTAAGAAGATTTTCCAAGAAATGCTCGAGAAAGGTGAGTTGACTGTGGATAATCCCAATGCCACCCCCAACCAAAATCTATAAATATTTAAAAAACCATTTCCCAATCATGCCCCTTCATCCAATCAAACCGGTGAGACATCCACTCATGATACCCATACCCGTGAGGTTCACATAATCTTTAACAAGGTACGTGTTGCCTCTCAATTACCTCACATCCCTTCCATAGAGGAAATCCTAGCCCGAAATCCTCCTTCCACATTGGAACCAATCGTCACTATTCCTTCACCAATAGAAGAACACCCTTCATCTCCTACATCACATACGAAGGAGTCTTCTGCTAACATTGAGACCATCTCACCCCTAGCTTCTCCACATAGAGAACCTTTACCTACCATGCCTCCTCAACCCATAGAGGAGCTCCCATTACCTCCTCCACCCATAGAGGAGCACCCATTACCTCCTCCACCCATAGAGGAGCACCTATTATCTTCTCCCCCCGTAGAGGAGCACCCATTACCTCCTCCACCCACAAAGGAGCACCTATCCATTCCTCCACTTATAGAGGAACTCCCATCATCTCTTCCACCCATCATAGGCCCAAGTGGAGATACCTTTTCCTCTTAGCGAGCATTCTCCATCAGCTACCCAACATCCAACAGACCTACTTTCATCTCTCTTACCCACGGAAGTTGAAGCTGGCCGATTCCCCATCTCTAAGATGCATTTTATGGGAATTCCCATTAGGTCTTCACCAACTCCACCCACAAACGTGCCATTCTCATGTTTGGCCGATCACTTGGATTATGTGGATAGGGATTTATTATGGGGGTGCCTCTTACTCCCTATCTCAACACAGATGCAGAGATCCCTCGATGACACCTCCACTATCTACCCAAACACATTTCCACCCATCAAACTACATACAACCATTGTTGTCGTAACCCCTTCCATGATACCTGTTAGCACTCACACCACACCCTTACCCATAACCCGACCTATATCTAAACCCAAACCCATACCCATAACATTTTCCTCCACCAAACCTATTACCACTTTAGGGGTCACCCCGATCACTAGCCTTACTCATCCACCTATTAAACTGGATTTAGCTACATCCTCCAACGTCAAAACCACACCTACTCTGACACCCAAACCAAAGAAAAAAAAGTCATTGACCTCATACCCCGACCACACCAATCACACCCGCACTTGTCCCATCCACCTTCAGACCTCATCTTCCCAACATGGTCAAGCACCCTTCACCCATCCATAAACCAATAACACAACAACCCATTCCTTCCTCACAAACCTCTAACCTACCCAAGCACACAACATGACTCATACCCACACCTGTAGTCTCTTTACCACCAATACCTCCAATCCCTTCAGCTATTGCTTCACTACCCACTACACTTTAGTCATTGTCCCTCACACCCTAAGTACAACCTATGTCATCTACCTTCATAGCACCCCGTTATCCCCATGGGTAACTCACCCTCTTCCTCCATCTGATTTTCCTTCTAGACCTTGTACACCCACATCACCTTTACCCAAGAAGGTGTAACCCAAAAACAAAACCCCACTACCCCACAATAAAGTAGTCACAACAACCCCACACCCTCCTATCCATCTATCTCTGTACCCCTACCTAAACAATCCTCGACTAATACCTCAAACCACACCGACACCGAAACCCATCGCCGACATGTTCCTCCTCTTCCAAAACAATTCCCAGACAACCAACCACATCTAATCCCAAACCCACATTCACTTCCCATTGTGATCCACCTGACAGTGGTCCTATGACATTTTTTTAACCAACCTCCTCGAGACTTCGTTATCACATTACCACTACTCCGACCTTATGACCCCTCAAACCCAATCCAAAGGGGTTTGCATTGATACCAAAATTTGTGAATACCATCATGTGCTAGGGTATGATGTGGAGAACTACAAGGCCTTGAAAAACCTGTCCTTACCCAATTGTGTCCACCGAAACCAACTTTGATGACGATGACCTTCTTGATGAGGATCCTACTTCACCAACACCCATTCCCACATTTCCCACTCAGCAACCACAACCTCCACCCTCACAGACTCCTAAAACCACACATTTTTTAAAAATTAACATGGTTCACATCAAAGAACTTGCCACACCACCACCCAAATGTCATTGTGCCTAATTGACCTCACGGGATTTTCTCCTCCAAAGAGGTTTTTTCCTTCATGTCATTATACCACTTACCCTACACCTTCTCCATTTGACAATTTCCCTCAAATCAACATGGTACATGTCACTACATGTGTGCAGTATGGGTAAAAAAGGCGGTGACCCACCAACCAATCCTATACCCAACATACCATCTCGCACCCATACCTAAAATCACTATCCACAACCCCACATACCCCATTTCTAATGGTATCACACATCGCAACATGCTCAAACAATTACACCAATCTCCCTCAAAATTTCCTTAAATGACCTCATCCAAACCTTAGAATCCCCTTATCAAGCCCTCATGGAGGCTCTTCAATCTATTGAGGTTTTACCCAATGACCCTACACCTGTA
This sequence comes from Taxus wallichiana var. yunnanensis, assembly GCA_018340775.1. Lineage (NCBI taxonomy): Eukaryota > Viridiplantae > Streptophyta > Pinopsida > Cupressales > Taxaceae > Taxus > Taxus wallichiana. Next base: position 1,023,905,525 of record CM031240.1, read on the forward strand.
ACCTCCATTATCACACCCCATCATGTAGCCTCTCTTCCCAAATTACCACCTTCATCCTCACCTCACCTTGTTCACCAATTGACCTCCCTTAGCTTCTCAAAGGAAGAGATCGCGTCATACCAAAATGATGACCCAAACCCAGCCCTCTTCATCTCTATCCACATTGATGACATGTGTACGCCATGTGATGATTGATGGAGGTGCTAGCATCAACATAATTTCATCCCATGCATTTTCTCAAATGCGCATACCTAACAATTACATGCATAAACATCTGGTCATGTTGCGTTCATTCAATGACGCTATCACCTCCACACTAGGCATTGTCTACCGCACATTAACATGGCCCCCGCACTGTTCCAAAATTGTTTTATGTTTTGAAGGGGGAATTCAATATAACTTGTTACTTGGTAGACCCCGGATCTATGTCATGGGTTGCGTTCCTTCCACTTTGCATCGTTGTGTAAAGTTTGAACATGATAGACACAATTATACTATTCCCGCTAACCCATCACCTTTTAAAACATGCAACATGCTTTACCAACCCAACGATGTTCTCATACCTTTCAAGTGTCTACTTCACAACCAATACCGCTTCACCTACACCCCTACCTACTAGTATAGCCGCTACTTTCACCACCGCTATAACCTCCACGGCTGACCCATTAGCTACCCGATCCATTAACTCCACCTCCGCATCGACCTCCAACACATCATCCATACCAGCTACCCACATACCAACCAATAATCCCTTGGAAGGTGTTTTTCAACGCCTCACTCTGAGGGAGTACCACCTATATAGTGTCAACACATTCCTTACTCCGCACAAGTATGGAAGCCTTCACCAACACTCTAGCTATGATCACCATTTGTGTGCATGTGTTTGTTTTCAAAATAATGCTAATATGAGTAAAGACTAACACTGAAATAGCCTTGACTTAGCAAGAATTGAAAAACAAACTAAACACCATCAAGATAAGAATTAAACAAGGGTTAGATGCTAGCATTCATCAATACAAAATTTGAAACTAACAATGCTAAATATCTAAACTCCTCTATTCTCTAACAACAAATAAATGAATGGACCTAAGTAAGCTCCATGGCTATCAAAATAATTATCGTTAGTATACCAAGTAACCTAGGAATGAGGGCATATAAAAGTTTGGCTACAAGACCCCTTTGACACCTCCCATATGACCTAAGCACTTAAGAAAGAGGCTTAACTCTTTAAGATGATGAAATCTCAAAAGGGCAAGGTGCAAGCTCTTAGTCTCTTTGCTATATGCTTTGCATTTTCTCTCTAAGGAGTTTAGGTGTAAGTAAAAGGTAGGTGGAGGGCTCTTTATATAGCCCAAAGGATAAGGATTCAACACATTCTCATGAATGTGGGATAAAGGTAAAACATGATTAGGAATGGATAAGGTTGCTTTATTAAAGGTAACCATACTTTAGAAGGGTTTAATACATGTTTAGCAAGTCATGGGAGTTGGGGGTATTTTAATTAATCAAAGGTGATTAATTAATAGGTAGGTGTAAGCTTATAAAATCCAATTAGAAGAATATTAGTGCGATTTAGGCTATTATAAGTGGATTAAATCAATTAAATATTGATTTATTGGTTAAATGGAAGGGAAAGCTAATTAATTAATAATAATTAATTAGTCTACGTAGAATGGGTGATTTATTAACGGAAGGTCATTAATTAGGGTATTTGTTGGATAGGCAACTTAATTAATTAGCTTAGTGTAATTAATTAATGATGATATGAGGGAAAATGAGTGCTTTTGACGATATGTCGTTGATTTGTGAGAAAGGGGATAATTAGCGCAATTTAAGTATTTAAATTACTTGGGCGTAATTATAGGTGTCTACATTTGCCCCTCTTTGGGGTGGCATAAGTGATGCCACTTCAAAGATAGTAGACAAAAGAGATTTTGAAGGGATAGAAGAAAATTAGTAGGAGGGAGAGATTCCCCTCGAGTGTTGATGGGGTGATGAAGGAAGCCGATCGACGATCGAAAAAGATGAGAAGTAGGCAGAAGAATGGGGACGAGGCAGGATGCCCGAGGAGAGGGAGAATTAGGGGTGAAAGGGAAGTGGTGTAGAAGAAATATGGATGAGGGGAGAGAAGATCTTAACCTCTAGCCGCTTATTTGTTTGGAACAAATTTGATGTCATCATATTGCCATAGGAACTACATCATCGGTCCTTATGAAAAATATAAGCATACGACAAAGGTAGAATGACATGAAAAGCCATACTACGAACAATTTTCCATTGCTGAAAGTACCAAATCCACGCAACATACAATAATGCAATGTAATACGAGAAGGAAACAAGCTCATATAACAGGGAAAACAAGTACAAACACACATATCCAACCCAACAATGGTCAAGACAGTTGTACAAATGTTTTGTTATCAGTGCTGAAGAGATCCACAAGTTCATGATTGACGAAAAGGGTTAAAAATGATGCCCCAAGAAAGGATACATGCAAGGGGAAATGAAAATGGACATGGGGTCCATGAAAAGCATTTGTGCGCAACGAAACAACACCTGTGCAACCAAAAGTGCCCCCAGAGTATGTATTTAAGAAAGCAGCTATGTTTTGTGAATGGTTGTGAATCCAGTGATCCACAAGTCATATTAATCAGGGAAGATGTGAGACAAACCAATAGGATATGGAGAAAATACCATGCGCAAGACACAAGTTTCAGCCGTAAGAAGCAAGTTACCATTTTGTAGGGTGTTTTACTTTTTAGGAATTTTTTGAAAAATTTTGCCTTGTTTTTGGATTTTTTTGATATAGTAAATGTTTGTATTGTTTTGGATTTCTGAACCATGATAAACAATAGAAGAAAGGAGAAGAAGAAAAAGAAGGGCCTAGGGGAAACAGAAAGTGCCCTAGGTGGAAGAAAAGAGAAACAAACGATAAATAATGTCCTTGTTTAGTGGAAAAATTAAGAAAAAATAATTATTTACGAGGGTGTGAAGAAGAATAAAAATTTCCAGGGAGCAATAAAATTTTCCAGGATAAGGAAGGGGTATTGACAAAAATGCCCCAATACGGTGAAAATAAGATAAAAATAATTATTTAATTAAAAGTAATTATTCCACAAAAATGTGAGGAGAAAACGGTGAGCTAAACGGGTGTCCTGATGTTTGATCGGTGAAAAAACAGTTAATATATTTCTGTGGGGTAAAAACATCTCAATCAGTTCATTTTAACCGCTCAGTTTAGAAAACTTACCATGAGGCTTTGACACTTAGGAGAGATGGTGATCACACGTGATCGTTTGAGGCATGCTGTAGATTGTAGATGATAGATCTGTAGACAATATCAAATGTTGTTTTCAAGTGTTATTTTGATGTATATAGACGAGATGATATGATGATATTGGTATGGGGGATAGATTTTTATTATGCGCAACCCCTCTTACCTCCATTGATGATATGATATGTGATGATTCGCTTAGCATACATGCATGATGTAAAACTTAGCATTTTTGTTTATATATGATGTATAGATGATGCTAGATGTGATGATAGTGATGGTAATGTGATGTGAATGATAAAAAAATAGAGCACATGTAAGAAACACAGTCAAATGCTACAAATAACACCAAGAATCAATGTAATACACCATGAATCACCATGCCTTATTAACAAGTAACAAAACACAACCAAATGCATAAAGAAAGAAATAAATAATTAACACACTAGCATGGCGAAACCCACTACAATATGCAAAAGCAAGAATGAATCTATTCTAAGAAAGAAAATATAAACTATGAAAAAGTACACCCAAGCAACAAACGACTCAAAATCAAGCACGCAAAATGCTATACAAGCAACAATCAAAGCAAGAAAACAAGACAATGCAAGTAAATGTTTTTGTAAGATATGTTTTCATAAACCGATTTTCTATTGTTTAGGTTTTTGTGAAACAATTTTATATTGTTTTTGTGTTTCTCAAAACAATGTTCTATTGTTTTTGTGTTTTCTCAAAACAATGTTCTATTGTTTTTGTTTTTTCCTCGAAACAATTTTCTATTGTTTTTGTGTTTTCTCAAAACAATGTTCTATTGTTTTTGTTTTTTCCTCGAAACAATTTTCTATTGTTTTTGTGTTAACAGTTTTCCAAAGCATCGTAGGTAACCAAGAAAGCATGGATACCCCCAATGTTAGGTGGGGAATATACAAGGGTAGAAGCCACGTGCTTATGAATAAGAAGGTGAAGTCGTTGAGTTGCTTCTAGCGTAAGATGGGAAATGAAGAAATACCACGTCCCTTATAGATGAATAAGAAGGCAAAGCCGGATCAAGGCTGGACTAGATGGTGTGCACAAAGAAACTCGAAGGTAGAACTAGGTCCGGAAAAGACAACTACCCTTCTAATACAAAATGCTTGTGAACAACGAATCCTCCCGAGGCGCTGGAAACTAGTTTTCACCCAAGGACTTGTCCAAAGTGCCACAATTGCATGGTTTTCACTAGTGGACGACATGTTTTCTCTTTTTCTTTTTCTGATTTTTTTTTATGTTTTTGTATTTTTGATTTTTGTGCCATGTTCAAGCATAGAACTTCTTAAGATGCATGGTGTTCATTGGCTCTCGGAGCTCATCACCATTGGGGTGAGCCAGTTTGTATGCCCCGGTGTCGTACTTGGCAACTATGACATAGGGTCCTAACCAGTGTGGTTCGAACTTCCCTTTCTTTTCTCGCTCTGCTCTGGTGTTGAACTGGTTCTCCTTCATAACTAAATCACCCACCTCAAATTGGCGAGGGATGATTCTCTTGTTGTAGTTACGGGAGATTCTGTGTTGATATACCTTTAGGTGATTAAGAGCGTGAATGCGCCTCTCATCCAGGAGCTCTAACTCAACCAATCTTGCCACTCGATAATCTTCATCCTTATCCAAATAGTCCTGAAGAGAAATTCGTAGGGATGGGAGTTCAATCTCTAAAGGGATGATAGATTTTGTCCCGAACACTAGGGAATATGGCGTCGCACCCGTAGGAGTGCGAATTGATGTTCGGTAGGCCCAGAGGGCTGGGTGGATTTGTAGGTGCCAGTTTTGACCGGTTTTGCTAACCATCTTCTCCATTATCCTTACCAAAGTCTTGTTTGTTGCCTCATCTTGTCCATTACCCTGAGGGTAATATGGCGTGGACCATTTCAATCTGATTTGGAACCGTTGGCAAAGACCTTTCATAGTTTTGTTCTTAAATGACTTCCCATTATCTATGACAATGGCTGTAGGGATACCATATCGACAAATAATGTGATTCATGATGAATTTAGAAATCTGTGCTCCTGTGACATAGGTTAAAGGGACAACCTCCACCCATTTTGTAAAGTATTCTATAGTTGTGATGATATGTGTATGGCCATCAGATGAGGTAGGAGTAAGCTTCCTATTAGATCATGTCCCCACTTGGAGAATGGCCACGGGGTAGTGAATGGTTGTAATGGTTGCGATGGAGCATGGATGAAATTTCCATACTTTTGGCAAAGCACACATTTTTTAACATAATTACAATAATCAGTTTCCATGGTGGGCCAATAGTAACCTACTCTTAAAATTTTCTTAGCCAAGACCATTGTTTGTGTGTGCTCCGCATACTCCTTTGTGTACTTCTTTAATTGCCTGGATTGACTCCATCACATCCGCATAACGTATAACAAATTCCCATCGTAGCCACGATGATAAAGTGTACCTCCTAAAAGGGTGTAATGGGCTATCTAGCAAATCAGGATTTGCTTTACAGAATGGGAGATATTGGGAGGGAAAGTACTATCCTTAAGATAGGTGAAAATGGGTTCGTACCACAGGGACTAGGGACTAACAACCTCACAATCCAGGCAAGATTCTGGCACGTTATACGTGGGCTGGTGTAGATTTTCTATGAAAAATGGCATATCATTGTTCCCTGGCGGAATACAAAGCATAGATCCCACCATTGCCATAACATCTACCAATTTTTTCTGCGCTCTTGGGATTTGCTCAAAGGTAATGCACACAAAATACTCCTTCAGAGTTTCCACCAACTTCTTGTAAGGTATGAGCTTGTCATCCTTAACTTTATACTCATCATTAACCTGTTTGATGATTAGTTGTGAATCACCTACAACCTTAACATGTTGAATATTCCACTTGATGGCTAGCTTCATCCCTGCAATGAGTGCTTCATATTCCGTAATGTTGTTCGTGTAAGGGAAGGCCAGGTGGAAAGCTGCGGTATAGGATCACCTGAAGGAGTAATAAGGACCACTCCTGCACCTGAACCATGAAACGTAAAAGATCCATCAAAATGTATCTGCCATATGATAGATTCTTCAATGTAGAGCAAAGATGCATCTGGCAGATCCAGACTCAAAGGTTTTGTGCTTTACAAAGGTGCTTCCGCTAGCTGGTCGGCAAGTACTTGTCCTTTAATTGATTTTTGATGGAAAATTTATATCAAACTCACCGAGTAGAATGATCCAATTAGCCATTCTACACCGTGAGAGTGGGTTTAGACAACAAATACTTGAGTGGGTTGACCTTGGATATGAGCTTGGTCTTAGTATTTAAAGAGTAATGGTGAAGTTTCCGAAAGGTAAAAACAACGGCCAAGAAGGCCTTTTCAATCGAGGATAATTAAGTTCATAGGCGATGAGGGTGCAACTTAGATAATACACTACTTTCTCTTTATGGCTAAGGTCGTATTGGGAAATCGGTGCACCAATAGCATATTACGTAGTGGAAATATAGAGAAAAAGTGGTTCTCCTGGAGTGGGAGGCATGAGGACAGTGGATTAGCCAGTACTATTTAAGAAAAGCAAAGGCTTGCTATTTCTTGTGTCCCTGATGAAAGTGATGTCCTTCTTAAGAAAATGAGTGAATGAGTGACATTTATCTGCAAGCTGGGAGATAAAGCGGTGAATGGCTGGAATTTTTCCCTGCAAGCTACGCAGTTTCTTGATATTCTTAGGTGGAGGCATTTCTGTGATGGCAGACACTTTAGCAGGGTCTACCTCAATACCTCATCTTGACACGATGAAGCCTAATAGTTTCCCAGATAGCACATCGAAGACACACTTCTTTGGATTCAACCTGACATTGTATTCATGCAGGCGTTCAAAGATACACTGCAAAATGGTAGGATGATCCTCTCTTGTTTTGGACTTTCCCAGGATGTTATCTACGTAGTCTTCCATGATGTCATGAATCATATCAAGAAATATTACTATCATGGCCCACTGATAAGTTTCTCCTGCATTCTTAAGGCCAATTGGCATCACCTAATAATGAAGGTGCCCTAAGGAGTTGTGAAAGCTGTTTTTGTTGGTCTTCCTTAGGGATCTTAATTTGATTATAACCTAAAAATCCATCCATAAGCGATAGCATTTTGTACCCTGCGGTTGAGTCAACAATCATGTCAATGTTGGGCAATGGAAAGTCATCTTTAGGGCAAGCTTTATTGATGTCCCTAAAATATGTGTAGATTCGGATACCGATAGGTTTCTTCTGGACAGGAACAATGTTCGATATCCATTCAGAATAATCAATTGGCTTGATGAATCCTGCTGCAAGCAACCTTTCCAACTCTTCTTTAACTAACAAGGCCACTCTTGGGTGCATCTTTTGGAGCTTTTGTTTGATAGGCTTAGCATCTGCATGCACAACTAGGTTGTGCACGACCAAAGTTGGATCTAAGCCGAGCATGTCTTTGTAAGACCATGCGAACACATCAATAAACTCTCGCAGTAGCATAGTGAATGTCTTTTGTTCTCTGGTGAGAGTGATGCTCCCAATTTTACTATCTTGGGATCTTCTTCGGTACCAATATTGACATCAATGGTTTCTTTAACTAACAATTTTGATAAATCCTCCATACGCGTAGGATTAGGAGGTAGGTTGAGATCTTCATCTAAGGATGTATCTATAAGATTTTCATCCTTGGTCACTTTGTTTGTCCTTTGATTTTCTTATTTGTTTGTCACCTAGTGCCTCAAATAAGTTTTCACCGTGTGACTTGGACTTCGATTTTGCCAAGGCTTTTCTTTAGAACTCTTGCCCTTGATTTTCTTTAAATTTTATCGACCACAAAGTTCAGCCTCCTCACCGAAGTAGGTGCAGGTGTCTAAGTTGATAAAGAAACCCTTCTTGTGATCTCCAATGGGAATTGTATCACTTATGCCCATGAAATCTGTAATAGCCTCATTGTTATCGAATAAATCTAGTGGCATGTGATGTTGTTGGTCTCATTAAAAAGGGAGGGGTATACAAGGTCAAGGGTTGGTTTAGTGGGGGTGATGGTTAGGACAGTGTTATTCATGAAAAGGTTTGTGGAGGCGATCCTCATATTGGCTACAATATGAATCATGATAGTTGTCTAGATAATCGGAGCCATCCTCACGCTCTGAACAAGTTGCATCTTGATCGTTAGGGTGTGCCCCATAAGGGTGAATCCCGATGCCATATCTTTCAGTTTTGAAATGGGGGAGAGGGACTGGTTCCCTTTGTCCTTGTTCATTCTTACCACATCCTAGGATTTTGTAGCCCATGGAGTACATCATTTTTCTCAATTTTTCATATTTCGGGGTTTGATAACAAGATGGATGGGTGTCCTCAGGGATCCAAGTAGTAGGTGGATCAAGTAATTTTTCCTCAGCTAACAAGCCTCCAGGTAGGAATGACCCAATAGTGTGTTCCTCTCTAGGTCTCCTGAAGTGGTAGTTGGGTTGACCTCTAGTCTTGGGTGATAAGGAGAGGTCATAAACCAAGAGTGCTTGTTGTACATTATACTCCCCATAGCCATATCCCAGGATATTCATCTCCCATAAATTAAATGGAGATGTTGAAGTAGATGCCCCATGAGCGTAAGAACTAAGAGAATTTGAATCTACTCAAGATTCCATGGCCTCAGAATGAAGAGGGACAACTATATCTATGGAGGGACATGCGTATGTACCATTTTGTGTAAAGCTATTAAGAGCTCTATAATGAGCAAAGGGCTCTGAATCTCCTGGTATTATAACCGTATGTCCCTCATGCTTCAGCTTGATGCATTGATGAAATATTGATGGCACGGCCTGCATGGCATGAATCCATGGTCAGCCTAGAAGCATATTATATGGAAGTTCCAAGTCTAGGACGTGAAACTTCATCTGATGGAAAGTGGGGCCCACCTCCATGGGCAATGTAATGGTGCCTATTGACTCTCTTTCCACGTTGTCGTATGCGGTGATAGTGATGATATGGGACTCAAGATCTACCTTCGTATGTCCCAATTGTTTGACTAATTTAAGCATGCAGATATTCAATCCAGATCCATTATCCATAAGCACCTGTATGATTTTCCTACGGGTGAAAACTACCTCAATGTATAAGGGAAGATTATGTTTAGGATTCTCGGTAGGGACCTCTGTATGGTTGAAAGTGAGATGCTCACTTGGTGCAATATTTTCCACCGTGGCTTGAAGGTACGTAGGATCAACTTCTAAAGGCACTCCCAACCCCTGAAGAGTTTGATACAAAATGTCCTTATGCACATTAGATATCTTGAGAAGATCTAAGATCGAGATCTTAGCAGGTGTCCTCTCAAGTTGTTCTAAAAGGTTATATTTACTAGTTTGTGGGGTCAACAGAGAGGGTTCCGGAATCACAAGGCGGGCATGCCTTGTTACTACAAGGCGATCCTTTCCCTTGATCTAGATGGTATTGACACGGTCGGTAGGGAGTGAATACATCCGATAAGTGAATCGTAATGTTTTTATCTCTTTTGGTATACAAGTAATTCATAGCTTTATAGGTTTGGGATGAGTCTCCCGATCGGCTTTGTCTTTTCGACTTATCATGCTTAGGGAATGGTTCCTTATAAATCCCCATTTTCTCATTAGGTTTTTACGTTTTTCGGGGTTATCCACCTCTATCTCCCCATTATCAATGAGGTCCGAATATAGTGGCGAAAGCCCATAGAGACATTTTTCTATCTTATGACCTTTAACGCAATGCATTTAACATTATTCATGCTCCTTATACCATGAAGGTTTAGGAGCATTGTCATCAAATGGTTGCGTTGTAGGATAGGTCATCATGTGGGCCGCATCCAACTGTTTTAGTATGATGACAATGGTTCATTGAGGAGGTGAATGTTTTCCGCTTTGGTGGTGGTTGAATTGGGCCCTTCGTCGGTTTAAAAGGTTGATTTGGTTTGGACCGTTTGAACACATTTGGAATCAATGATTCCGTCTCCCACCACATTTTTGTTTTTTAAAGATCTTCGGCTTTTCAGCGGGTTTGACACTTTGGTTGTCTTTAGATTGGGTTTTGAGGGTGCCTTTGGCAATGAGAGCCTTTTCTATTTGAATCCCTTTCTCGATAACCTCCTCAAAGGTGCAGAAACAATGCATTTGGAGGTGGAAAGCTATATCTGGGTTGAGATTAGGGACGAAAATACTGACCAGCTACTTCTCAGGGAAAGCGCAAGGGAAGCGACTAGCTATCCCTCTCCATCGTTGGATGAAGCTGGTGAAGGTCCCATTTGGGTGTTGTTTTGCGCCGCACAAGTCTGCCATGGTGACATCACTCTCTATGTTATACGAGAAATGATGCATGAATCTTTCCGCCACCTCGGCCGGGTGAAAATTGATCCTCATGGTAAGTGTGTAAACCATTCCAATGCTTGACCTCCTAGACTCTTAGGAAAAAGTATTATGAGGTAATTATCACTATAAGACACCTCTTGACATGCCATGTAGAAATATTTAACATGATACCTTGGGTATCCCTTTCCTTTGTATTTGTCAAACTTTGGCATATCAAATTTCTTTGGAAAGGGTTGAAGGGTCATTTTCTTGTCAAAAGGATAGGGGCATAGTTCTTCGTATTGGTATTTCCTAATACTCCTTATATTGCTCTCTTATATGCTTACAAGTGTTGCTTTCATAGATTGCACTTGTTGTGCGAGCAATTGTTCTCCAGTGGGAGAAGCGGGGACATATACACGATGATACCCCGTGTCTTCTTCTCCTTGGTTTTCTCGATGGAGTTCATGGATCCTAAACTTAGGCCTTGACTTTTGAACATTCTTGTTTGTGTCTTTCTTTACCTGGAAAGTAAGCAAAGCTAGTTTTAGGCTTAGGTTACTGAGTTGTTGTTGGATTGTGACTTAGTTTGTGTCTTCTTCTTCTAAAGGTTCTTCCTCTTCGTATTGTAGAGGTTCTTCCCTTGTCTCATGTTCTATCTTGTTTCTTCATGGAACTTTGATGAAGGGTATTCTATGCCCTACCACTTTATCTTTTTCTACGTAAGAAGTGGAAGCATGCCCATTTGTTAAAATATCTTCCATATTGATAAGGGGGCGTTCTTCCTTAGTAGTGTCATTTGTAGGTAATATTGGTTCATTCTCGGTGGGAAATTTGGCCCCTAATTCCATGACCCATGCCAAAACTCTATCCTTGTTTCTAAGGAGAAACTCATATAGTAGAGTAGGGTCAAAATCAAAGTCTGCGTGTGGTGATTCTAATTCATTTCCACTATGATCGACCATCTCTTCGGTTTCCTTTTCTGCAGAAAACAGTGGCCCTAAGTCATGTCTAATGAAGGGGTTTGACCCTTGTCTATTAGAGGTCTCCCAAGCATGCACTTGTTGTTCCTCATATGTCTGTTTCTTCAACCCTAGATGTGTTTTGGGAGCCATGTTTTCGTGATAGTTTCACTAGGGTGAGTTGTAGATATGTGCAAAGCTTAGTGACTACCCCTAAGTGAAATGCAAAATGAAATTGCTAAGAGTATGAATATGTCAACAATGTGAGAATACCAATATGATAGGGTGATAAATCACCCGTGATACAAGCATTTGGTACCAAAACTTAATCAAATGAATTACTTCCTAGACTACGTTTCAAAGTAATTTACGATGCCATATGATTAACAAGATGTCTCCACTTATGCCAAGTTCAAAGGAATGAACAAGATGTAAGTAAATACATGAAGTTAAATGCAATCTCCCAATCAAGATATACGATGAGCAAGCTCAAGTCTGATTAAGACCTATATCTCAAAAAGTGCCAATTATGATTTGCGAATGACACAACAATATCACCAAGATATGTTAACCCACTTTGTAAGAAAGTGAAGTATTGATATCAAGGTGTTATTGATATAACACGCACAAATGGTAGTGCCTAGCACCTTTTGAAATTGAGGTAATAATAAAACCGAACAAAAAAAGCTCAAAGTATAGCTAGGAATAGTTAAGAATGTGTGCAGCATAACCGTAAAATATAGGTATTTATGTCGAGTTTATAAGAAACAAGACGTAAATATCGAAATTATAATGATACGAGACAAACAAGCTAACTCCTCTATGGAAGTCTGCGGTGATGAACCACGCCTAACTACAATGACGATATTGACATGGGTATCAAGATCACAATGGCTACTAAATGACGTGAAAACACCTCCACTCACTTTAGCGTTTAACTAACCCACCATGCAAACATGGATGGGCGTAAAAGGACATAAAAGTGAGAGAAATAGTTGAATGGCAACACAAAGGTAATCACACCTCTTTTGATCAACAAAGTGTCAAAAGAATATGAAGGAAGTAAATCAAGAAAAATGACAAAAATGATAGCCTCACTTGAAATAGTTTCGCCTCACCCTAAGGCAAGAAAAACTAGGCGAAAGTAATACGTCACACCTTTCTCAAAAAGAAGGTTCATAACTCAACACTATTTTAAAATGGTCAAAGTGGGCTCTTGGCCAACGTATATTCTCCTAAGTGGTTCTCTCACCCTAGGTGTTACAAAGTTGCCACGAGCGAGCGCGATTTACCCAAAAAGTCACATTGACTAGTTTGGGAGTATCTTGGCTTTACTTTACCTCCTTAAAGAATAGTAGGAAACTAGTGCGTCTACGTGTACTATCACTGGGGTCGCCACAACGGACAACCTATAATGCTATGTCACAAAGGAATCACTAGTCAAGTAAGTTGTGCGGAGCACTTCCTTTTCGTCCACAAGGTTCCTCTTGCGTGGACTACTTTGGGGTTCTGGAACCACCCCCATTGTTGTAGCTTAAGGCGTTATGCCAAAGGGGTTATGTTCTAGTTGAGCGGAGAGGGACGTACCCTTTTCCGAAACCTACAATATAGTGTTTTGAATATGTTGTTATTTTTATCTTGTTTAATTAGGTGTGGTTTTCTTGAACACCTTTTGGCAACCTATATAACAATTGTATTAGTAGTTTTTTATTTCATTTTGATTCCTCCTTTCTTTGACAAGCGTTTTTAGGTCCTGCACTCAAGCGTTAGTAGTTCTCCAAGAAAATCACATTATTTAAAAGAGGATTAAGAGTTGCTTTTGATTCTCAAGATCATCTAAAGATGCAAGAGAAGAGCATACACAACAAATAATCTAACTAAAAAGTAAAGAAAATCTTTTCAATCAATGAACCATACAAAATTCTTGATAAATGTTCATTCCCCTAAACCAAAAGTGAAAGATGAAGTTTCTAATTTACCAAATGTTATAAAATGAAGACTAAAGTTGTTTTTGATTCTCAAGATCACCCTAAGGTGCAAGAGAAGAGCATACAAAAACTTTATCCCAACTATAGAGAAATGGAAAACTTCAAATCAAAGGACCATTGAAAAATGCTTTGTAAAAGGTTCATTCCCTTAAACCAAAAGTGAAAGATGAAGTTTCCAATTTACAAAATGTTATAAAATGAAGACTAAAGTTATTTTTGATTCTCAAGATCACCCTAAGGTGCAAGATAAGAGCATACACAAAATTTATCCCAACTATAGAGAAATGGAAAACTTCAAATCAAAGGACCATTGAAAAATGCCTTGTAAAAGGTTCATTCCCTTAAGCAAAATGAATAACCAAATTTCAAAGTTTAATCCCAATGTTAAAAAGATATAGATCAAAGTTGTTTTTGATTCTCAAGATTACCAAAAGGTTCAAGAGAAGATCATACACACGCTTTGGTCTAAATCGAGTAAGCATGGAAATACAACATTTATCAAAACATTAGACATGTTAGAAAATGATCAGTTTTAAACTAACAGAAAAACCTAAAATTTCTATAAGTATAAATCCCAAATTTATGTTTTCATTGCATATTTAACTTTAATACCTTTCCAACGCAAAAAAATAGAATCATTTTGAGTTCGGGAGCAAAAGTTATGGCCTTCGGAAGATGGGTTACACATATGCTCTTATGCTCACGGGTATGCACTTTACATGCACTCAAAAAATGTCAAAAAAAAGTCCCTTAATCTACAAAATGGGAAAATTTTGACAACAACCCATCACATTAATAGATGAATAGAAGACTCAACGCTATAAAACATTAACATACATGCTCAAGAATTTAAACTTTTCAAGAAATTAAAAAAACTAGCATGTAGAATGATGAAAAAGTAAGCTCTAAAAATGAAAATATGATGAAATCTTGAAATTTTCTTACCAAGATTAAATTTTGAAAGCAACCCACCACATTAATATGTAAATAGAAGACTCAGCACTATCAAACACTAACCTACATGCTCAAGAATTTAAAATTTTCAAGAAATTGACAAAACTAGCATGTAGAATCTTGAAAAAGTAAGCTCTAAAAATGAAAACATGGAGAAATCTTGAAATTTTCCCATTAATTCCAATTTTGATAGCACTTCACCTCCTTCATACTTACAAGGAAGACCCAACACATGCAAACTCAACAAAACAAGTTAAAAACAAGTTAGATCAACATGTGTAAAAGAGGGTTAGTAACCAAAAATGAAACTTAACTACAAAAACTTGAAATTAAGTGCAAAGGACAATGGAGTATGTCCCACTACGCGTGCATGTTTGTTTTCAAAATAATGCTAATATGAGTAAAGACTAACACCTAAAAAGTGTTAACTTAGCAAGAATTGAAAAACAAACTAAACACCATCAAGATAAGAATTAAATAAGGGTTAGATGCTAGCATTCATTAATACAAACTTTGAAACTAATAATGCTAAATATCTAAACTCCTCTATTTTCTAACAACAAATAAATGAATGGACCTAAGTAAGCTCCATGGATATCAAAATAGTTATCCTTAGTATACCAAGTAACCTAGGAATGAGGGCATATCAAATTTGGGCTACAAGACCCTTTGACACCTCCCATATGATCTAAGCACTTAAGAAAGAGGCTTAAATCTTCAAGATGATGAACTCTCAAAAGGGAAAGGTGCAAGCTCTTAGTCTCTTTGCTATATGCTTTGCATTTTCTCTCTAAGGAGTTTAGGTGTAAGTAAAAAGGTAGGTGGAGGGCTCTTTATATAGCCCAAAGGATAAATGATTCAACACATTCTCATTAATGTGGGATAAAGGTAAAACATAATTAGGAATGGATAAGGTTGCTTTATTAAAGGTAACCTTACTTTAGAAGGGTTTAATACATGTTTAGTAAGTCATGGGAGTTGGGGTTATTTTAATTAATCAAAGGTGATTAATTAATAGGTAGAGTGTAAGCTTATAGAAGCCAATTAGAAGAATATTAGTGCAATTTAGGCTATTATAAGGGGATTAAATCAATTAAATATTGATTTATTGGTTAAATGGAAGGGAAAACTAATTAATTAATAATAATTAATTAGTCTAGGTAGAATGGGTGATTTATTAACGGAAGGTCATTAATTAGGGTATTTGTT
Source organism: Taxus wallichiana var. yunnanensis (assembly GCA_018340775.1). Classification (NCBI taxonomy): domain Eukaryota; kingdom Viridiplantae; phylum Streptophyta; class Pinopsida; order Cupressales; family Taxaceae; genus Taxus; species Taxus wallichiana. The sequence goes on from CM031240.1 coordinate 1,023,921,213, forward strand.
GGATAGGCAACTTAATTAATTAGCTTAGTGTAATTAATTAATGATGATATGAGGGAAAATGAGTTCTTTTGATGATATGTCATTGATTTGCGAGAAAGGGGATAATTAGCACAATTTAAGTATTTACATTGCTTGGGCGTAATTATAGGTGTCTACAACCGTATAGAAGAATGCCTCCTTTATGGTCCTCCTCATCTTCATACTAGTCTCACCTATGAGGGACTTTATACTACCACTTACACACTTGAACCACCATCACAACCCTGCACATTTTTCGCTGACTTCCAATCACTTACCAATCACTGTTTTGCCCACACCTTCTTGCACCACATTTGTGCATGGAAGGGTTTTGATTTTGGATTTTATGAGCAAGGCTGCCATACCAATTACTCCATGTACCACATGCAAACATAATGACCATAGTGGTATTGGCTTCCCCGAACCTCCTACAAAATAGGCCCACATTGAACTCATTGAGGACCCCAGCCCTTCTCCACCTTCATCACCACTTTCATCGATGGAGTCGATGGATCCTGAATCTATCCCTCCTAACTTTTTTTTCGTACACACCATTTCCTTAGGGAATTTGAATTATCAATGCGAAGGTGAGGCCCCTTCCACTCTGACATTCCTGTATCCTGAGATGATCGATGATGACACACCTACCATTAATGACATTCAATGTCAGGATGATGAATCCATACTCACCTACCTTGGTGTAGAAGACTCATATATTCATTGTTTGTTACCCTCTGAGATGCAAACCATGTTTAATGAATCAACTATCGAGATCAACATTCATACTCAGGATGACCCACACATCCTAAAGATTGGAAAATCTTTAGATGCTGACGAGCAAGAAGCCATCACTTCTTTTCTATGAGATCATAACCACACTTTTGCTTGGTCTTACACAGACATGCCCGGTATTGACCCCACCATAGTGGTCCACAATATCGTAACCATTCCCGATGCCAAACCTATCAAACAAAAGATGAGGAAAATGCACCCTCGCATTGCTCTTCTCATCAAAGAAGAACTTCAGCACCTTCATTCCGTCTCCTTCATCTTACCCATTGATTATGCTCATTGGATTTTTAACATTTTCCCCTACTAAAGCAATAGGCGGACTCGCATTTGCACTGAGACTTCCATGACCTCAACCTCACCTACTCAAAATACGACTTTCCCTTGCTCGGTATTGATCAATTGGCTGACCTTACCACTAGTCGCGAGATGCTCTCACTCATGGATGGTTTCTCGGGTTATAACCAAATTTTTCTTGACCCTTAAGATGAACATAAGACCACATTCATTACCCCTTGGGGAACCTTTTTTTATCGAGTCATGCCTTTTGGCCTTAAAAATCTTTGGTGCAACATATCAACATGCTTTATGACTTACATCTTCCATGATATCATGCATCACATATTGGAAGATTACATGGATGATCTCTTAGCCAAATCTAAATGTTTCACCGAGCACCTCGCCGTCCTCCAAACCATCTTTGACCACCTCATTAAATATTATGTCCACCTTCAACCTAAAAAGTGCGTCTTCGTGGTCCTTTCGGAAAGCTCTTGATATTTATTATTTCCTCTATGGTATAGAAGTTGACCCTACTAAAGTCAAGGCCATTCTAGAAATGCCTCGCCCACTAGCCTTAAACAACTTCGTATCCCGCAAGGTAAATTACAATCCATTCACCGTTTCATTTCACAACTATCTCGATTGGTTTCAACCATTTCATCATCTGCTTAGGAAAGATGTCTCCTTTAAATGGGATGATGACTATCACAAATATTTTGAGGCCCTAAAACAATACCTTCTCCAACCACCCGTACTCTTTCCACTTTGAAAGATGATCAACCTTTTACCTATACATATCAGCTACCGATCATTCCTTGGGAGCCATGCTCGCTCATCATGATAAAAACATAGGAAGTAGGAGGTTTATTACATAATCCGTACTCTTTTGGATTATGAAACCCGATACAACCATCCAGAAAAGCTTTGCTTAGCCTTAGTTTTCATCACCACCAAACTCCGCTATTACCTACTCAACCACAAAACCTATGTTGTGACCAACACCGACCCTTTACACTTCATGTACACCAAACCTTATCAAAATCAGCATGCCGCGTGATAACTTATGCTTTTAGCTGATCTTGACCTTGAAGTCATTCACCAAAATTCCATTAAGGGCCAGGATATCACCGACCAACAGGCTATCGAACACCCTTACCAAATGAAACTATTCTTTAATGCTTCCAAGTGTCGGTGTGGGGGTGGGGATGGTTTTATCCTTGTTCCTCCGGATGGAGAACCCATGCCTTTGTCTTTCAAAATAGAATTTACATGCACTAATAATATTTATGAGTACGAAGCACTCATATTGGGTCTCAGACCACCTATGCCCTAGATGTCAAAAAAATCCACATCTTTGGTGATTCAAAATTGGTCATAAACCAAGTCAATGGTATGTACCAATGTCGTAACGAGATACTTGAAGTATAAACATCATATAGACATCGTTGACCACCTTTTATTGTTACACCCTTCAAACCATCCCACGTTTAACCAACAAATTTACAGATACCATGACCTACTTAGCTTCCCAAAAACCTACTTCCCCTGCCGATTCCAAAATATTTGTCATCATACAACACCTCCATTCACCTTCTTATTTACCTCACAATGTTTACTCAATCGGAAATGACACCCCTAACCCGAGTGACCTTTGGTATAAACAATACTGTGACTACCTTTCCCTCTCCATCTTACCTCTTGATCTCACCCATAATGGACAATGCGCCTTCCTTAAAAAGGTCTCCTATTTCGTTATCTTGGGGGGACCCTCTCTAAGCACAGCTTTGATGGTATTCTCTTACGATGCCTCACAAGTTTTTAAAATCCTTATACCATTAAGGAGGTTCATGATGGCATATGTGGAGGTCATTTTAGTGGCCTTCTTTGTTCAAGCGTATTCTTCACCTAGGATACTATTGGCCGACCGTTAACCATGATTGTTGCGACTATGTCAAACGCTTTCGAAATGTCAAGAACATTCCAACCTTCATCATACACCCGGTTCACTCGTGACCTTTGGCCCTTCTCTCAATGGGGTTTGGATCTTGTCAAAGAAATCAATCCTCATTCTTCCCAACGTCATCAATGGATCATAAGCTGCTTTCACCGAATACTACACAAAATGGGTGGAAGCCATACCACTCATCTCCACAAAATCTCGAGAAAATATGTGAGTTCATTAACCATCACATCATTTATTGCTTTGGTGTCCGTCATCGCTCATCACCGACAATTGAAAACAATTCAAAAACAAAACACTGCAAAAACTTTGCGACACCTTTGGCATTCAGCTTAGTTTCTCCTCACCTTATTACCCACAAACCAATGGCCAAGCCGCATCCACTAAAAAAACCCTTAATAAAATTCTCATGAAATTGGTTGACGATACCGGGAAGGATTTACATACCACACTAGTATTCAAACTTCCACTGCGGCTACACTCTTTTCATTGGTCTATAGTCGATGTCGTTCTACCTCTCAAAGTCCAGATCCCCTCACTCTGCATTTCTCTCCATGACATGCTTACTAATGATGACTTTTGTTAGGACCGCTTAGCACAACTAGAGTTATTAGATGAATGTCATCTTAACACTCTAGATCACCTTCAATTTTACCAACAACGTATCAAATGTGCTTATGAAAAACATGTTCATGAACAAACCTTCCAAGTCGGTGACCTTGTCTTGAAATAAAATCAACACGTAACCAAAGCAGAAAAAAGTAAATGGGGAAAATTCACTCCTAATTGGTTTGGACCATACATTGTAACTCATACCTATGGATCGATTGCCTATTTTTTGTCCTCGCTTAAGGATAAACCCGAACTGATCCCCTTAACGCATTGCATCTTCGACCATTCTATTGTTGACTCGTTGTCCTACCTCACCCTTTGTCTCTTTACTGGGCTCGTCCCTTAAGTGCTATCCACTTCATACACCTCCCTAATGATTAAACAAGAATCATGTGAGTACCTGTCACTTATTATCTGCTATTGAATATGTGTACCACGGCACTACACATAGCATGATTCTCATGGATACTTTTCATTTACCTTTAGATGAGATCCCATGATCGTTCCACCTTGCCTTTTGAACAAGAGTCCTATCCTTCACCTTGATATTGTCCATGATTTCAAATACCTCCAATAGAACCATACTCCTTGAGTCAAACTTCTAATAAAAAGATGACTCCTTCAAAAGGAAATCTTCCTCTCGACCAAATTGCTACTATAAATAGTTGCTCCTCGAAGGACAGCTATGTGAAGCTTTAAAAGAAAAATTGAAGTTTCCCGCATCGATCAGCTTCACGAAGACCTCAAGGAGTACCATATTATTTATCCCATATAGAATTCCCAAATCAATCAGTCTATCAAAACAAAAACACTTTTTAGTTATGGACTTTCCCATTATGACCTCATACCTCTTGCCCAAAAGACCTGTCACTCAAAACATATACAATTAACTACCTTTCACCCATCTTACCATTTCCACTTTCATTTCCTAAATTGCTTTAAGGGATATCTTGGAATTTCGACATTTGGTGATCCTGTGACTACTTTCACTATAGAATAGTTAATAGTGCAATGCCTTTTGGGTCTTGTATTCATCACCCCTTTTCAAGGTATGATCTCGCTCGATATGATGTACCCAATCAGGTGGCTTTATTGCCCCCTCTTATCTTTTAACCATCTTTGTTTACATTTTGATTACCTTATATAGGACTTGGTCCTCGACACTTACCTTTGGGGTTCATCCTCCCCTTTCGCCATAATCGCCCTCACTCACTGCAACATTTTAACTATCATCTACCCACACCTATTAAACCTAAACCCACTACATGCCCACAAACCTACCAACTCATTTTCATCTTCTTCCCTAGCTCATGGGAGAACTACAATAGTCCGAGCTCCCTTTTCACTTTGGGACTATATAGGCAACACTTCCAAGGCATGGGGCCCCTGGAAGGTTAGCCGGGCCACTCTTTACTCTAACCATTTCCCCACATTTACCTAATTTTTGTTCATATCAAAAACCTAGAAATCTATCCCATAGCCACATCATTCGACCTACATACAATCCTCATGTTTCACATACTCTTTTACCACTACTATTATTTCCCATATTCATCTATAACCCATATTTAAACATTGAACACCATTACATTAATTTACATTAACATGTATTACCAAAATACCGAAATACACATCCATGCCTAAACCAACCTGACTCGATCCATGCCTAAACCAACCTGACTCGATCCATACCTAAACTAACCTGACTTGATCCATACCTAAATTGACTTGACTCGATCCATGCCTAAAACTGACCTGACTCGATCCATGCCTAAAATTAACCTGACTCGATCCATGCCTAAATTGACCTGACTCGATCCATGCCTAAACCGACCTGACTCCATCATGCCTAACTCACCTAATCCATTCATATCATAACGAAAGTAAAATAAAATACACATCACAACACATAATCATCTGAACCTCATACATCTCATCATATAAATACATGTGTATCACAATAATGTACACTCATCTCAAAAAAACATGTGTCTCTCATACATCGCCGGCTCGCAGGCTGTTGTCCAATACAAAATATCTTCGGCTCAGCAGCCGGTATCATTTACAAAAATATCATAATAAATACAAAATATCTTTAGCACATAGGCCAATCTCATATATAATCCATACAAAAATGACTCGGCATGCAGGCCGGTCCATAGCAAGTCAATAATCTCCCCATTTGATGTTGGGAATGCTCCATGTAACTCTGTCTCTCCCGACCCCTCTGCCACACCTATCTGGTGCCCGAAACCTACCTCACCTCTTGCTGATGGCCCCTCACCTGGGGCTTTCCTTTACACACTAGTGGCCTCACCATGACCCTATATTTGGGATTTTCAGACCCCTGTAATCTCCACACTATGAGTGCGGGATCTAGTCCTCTCACTGGAGGCCTGTTGTGCTCTATACTCGGCATAGGAGGGCACGTCTAGCCCGACAACTAACAAATGATCCTGATAATATCATGCCTCTGCTAGGGCATCCCTGAATCTAACCATGGTCACTATCTGTGGGGGTGTCATGGGTCTCCCTACCTATGTGGATGCTGTACCATGGGACCCTGTCCCAGAATCTACCTTGTGCCCTGTGTCGGTACCATGGCCTGACTCGGCCCTGGGAGCTTTACTCCTGTGCCTAAATTTGGGCCTGCAGCATAGTAATCTATGCCTACACACTCGATAGCTAGCTCTGCAGACTTGTAACCTCTCCCTGCACTGTGGCCAACTAGCCATGTAAGTCCTATACTGCGCCTGTAGGGTGGCTATCTGCTCTCCCCCTCCACCTACCTCCTCTCCATCTCCATCTCCCCTACCTCCGCCTATGCAGGTACTTGTCCTTTCCCTACATGAGCCTATAATGTCACTATGTGGTCCTGTAATGTGGAAACTCGTGCCTCTGCACTGTCAGTGCCTGCCCTACATAATCTCGAGCTACGTCACCAAGGTAGCCACCTGCCCCTGTAGGGCATCCCTCTACACTGTGATGGTGGCTAAGTCTTGCTACCCTAGCCTCGGTGGTATGGTTCTCAGCTATGCTACCCACCACTTCTGTATCCGTCTACCACTTTAGCATCATCAATCTATGAATCCACTAGCTTCTCCTCCTGTCGTCGGCCACGGTGGGTCACGATGGAGACATAAGTCTCTCCATGGTGGAGCTAAATGTGCGGGAACAGAGGTGGTACATCCTGGACTAACCCGAACTGGTGCCTAACCTACTCTATGGGTATTCGCTCATGCTCTCCCACTCTCCTCGTCTCTATCCAAAGATATAGCTATAGCCCATTTAGCTCCGTGGCCATTTTTTTGTATGCGGGGAAGCCCACATACTGCCTCCAAATGATTTCCACCCCGAAAAACCCCTCCAACAACCTCGTGTAGTAAGCTACATCATGAGTAGCTCTGGCACCTCGGGCCTCTCCAACAACCGGTACCCACCGCCTGTACCCAAATCTCAAAACTCTCCATGGGAATGCATCTGCTCAAGGCATCCCCACTGGTCAAACATAAGCAATGTGCTCGTAAGCCCAACAATGCAGTAGTACGATGCAACTGATGTTGAACCTCTACAATTGCCCGTATGCCCATAGGTTTCTATATACCTTCATCAAGCAATGTAGGTGCCCATGCAACCTGTGTCCACTATATCACCATGTCATGTAGGACTCCCATCGGTGACCTTGGGAATCTCCCCCTCTCGCATTCGAGAGTGCGGGCAAAGGCACACGCCCTCCATCAAAAGTACCACTAACCTCATCTCCCTGGATAAGCTCTATACATCACTCCATAGCTCATGCTAGCGCCCATGGAATGTCAGTCTGCTACACCCTCATAAAAATGGGTGCTAGTAGCTCCTCAAATGCCTCTGAAGAGATAGAATAAACTGGGCCCCTAATATGGGTAACCACAGGATCTTGTAGATGTCCTCCAGGGTGATCATCATCTCACCCATCGGCATATGGAAGGTGTTGGTCACCGAGTCCCATCTATCGATGAGGGCAACCATCAGACTCGCCTCTCTGACTACATGCTAGTAGTGGCTTACCCCTATCAACCCCACCTCTCGTAACATGTTGCCTCTCCTCTGCGTCGTGCTTGCCCGTCTTGCATCGATAATAAGGGCGGCACCCGGGCCCTCATCCGCAGCTCGTCTTGGGCCTACATCCCACAAGAGCAATGTATTAGTACACCTTCCCAACTTACCCTATTTTACCCCACATCCCGACCTAATATCTTTCCCCACCCCCATCTCGTTGGCCTTGTCGCTAATCCAACCTACCCAAACCCATCTACCATACCTATCTACCCTAACCCTCACCCAAACCTACCCAAACCCATCCACCCAAAACTATCTACCCTACCCCTAACCCAAGCCACCCTAAACCCTTCCCGTCTCCCTTAACCCTTTTCCCTCTTACCTAATCCTTTCCCACCTATAATAATTTCCCACCCCTGCCCTTACTCTATTCCCTTTTTTGTCCCAACTTAACCTTCGGTTGATTGACCCCGGTTATCCCTTGACGGACCACGTCTCCCTTTGACCGAAATCGATCAACTTTGTTCTTGTGGATCGATACCGGACACTACCCACCGACGTCAGCCATAAGCCGACCAATGTCGGTCACTATCGGGCCACCCACTATGATTTCCCAACCCCCTTCTCCCCCTATTCCTCCTACCCACCACAATTCCCCTTTGCACCCCTAATGTTATGTTTGTGGAGCCTATTTTCATGTTAGAGTGTGGTACACCTTCTATGTGTTACACTCGGGTATTTTTACGGTGGTCCCGCTCGCCGGTGAGCGGGTCAGGGGGGTTCGGGGGTGAAGCCCCGAAGCAAATTTTCATGGGTGGTTTATTAACCCATGGGTAATGGGTAACCGTTATGGGCTGTTTTTGGGCCCATGATTTTTAGTACCCATTGTTTTGATACCCATGGTTTTGTATCAAATTGCTTAAGCAATTGTCTATTTATATGGTCTTATGCATATGATAGATAGACAAGCAAATGTATTACAGATGTGTTTTGAATTCGGGTGTGAATTCTGTAGAGTTTGTTGAGCATAGCTCCAAACGGATCTGGGTATTATATTGAGAGAGTGGAGGTTTGTAATAAAATCGAGCAAGTGATTCTTGGTGGACATAGCGAATTGGGTGAACCACGTTAAATATTGTCTCTTTGTGTTGTGTTATTTATTCGCACTTTTATTTGAGATCTCGTAATATTTTTTACATGTTAGTTTCTATTGTTACGATTCTGTAAGGGATTATTCCGAATATTTTATCTCTTATTTCCTAACACCTAATTATTCCTATCATCCTCCTCTTCACCTACCCCCTACCCTTCAATATTCCCATTTCCCCTATTTTTCCCGTTTTGTAATTCTTCCTTTCCCAAACCCCCATTTTTCAAATTTTCCTATATGTTTAATCAAATTAATGGAAAAATCCATAACAAAGGTTCCAAACCTACCCGATCCTGCTTGCCTTCATTGTATTGGAACCACCGGCCTCCGTGCTGCTCCTCCCGATCCCTCTCTGGCCTCCGCCATCCAAGAATGACCACCGAATCTCCACACCAATCACCTCACTCGATTCGATCCTGTGACCCCACCTCTCACTCAACCAACCCCGCTTTATATGGCTTTGCCAACCAAACTCTCGGATGTCCTTGTTTGTCCTTTTCCTCTTTTCTCTCTTCTTGTCCTTTTCTCCTTTTCACAAATACCAAATGAATTTTCAAAATGTAGGTTTTCACCTTTTATCACCTACCCGACTCAACCGACATCGGTTCACACTTGACCAATGTCAGTCGATGCCCTAGCCAACCACCGTCGGTTCCTCTCCACCATCATCGGTTCATACTGACCATTGTCGGTTACCCTGCATACTCATTGCCCTCACATTGACCTCATTTTCCTTACCTCCTCTTTCTTTTTCCTCCCCTACACCTACCTGGACCACTTTACCTTCCCCTCTGGCCCTCCACCTTCTTCAACCTCACCTCGTCCGCTGTTGAAGCCTCATTATTTTACCCCTACCTTGGCCTTACCCATGTTGTGACCTATCTACCTAGACCCAAAAAACTGTTTGTGACCTTTGAACCAATGTGCTCACTATACCTTGCAACACCGTTACCCGTGTTGTTTGACCTTGTACCCTTACCTTTCCTATTACCATGTTGTCTATCTTGACCCTACCTTTGGTGTACTAGAACATACCTAAACATTCCTGCACCTAACCTACGTTGTGTTTCCTAACCTTATCCTATACCTTGGATACCAGATTCACTTCACCCTTGTTTAAATAAACCTATCAACCTTAGATGATGTAGATTTTACTGCTCTTCAACCCGGTAGCGTGTTGTAGTTTATACGCGTGTGTGCGTTTGACTATTGTTACCTGTGACCTTGATCCATTACCTAGATTACCCAAGTAGACCTTTCACCCTTTTCCCCTACACCCACTTGCCTTTTCCTCACATTTACCTTTTATCAAACCACTCACCGCTTCAGCCTACTACCTTGTCAGTTCTGGTTTGAGGGGGATCACCTTCACCCTCACATGGGGCAACCACATCTTATTTTTGTTAGCATCACTTACCAATACAAGCTATGCAATAAAAAGGGGAAAAATGTAGACACTAAAATTAGGTCACACTCCCCCTTCGTCCCTCGACATATAAGCCCCCTTTATTACATTTACCTAGCCATGACCCCCTTCACCCCACTAATATTAATTTAATTAATTTAATTAAATTAATGCTTTATCCTCACTATATTTATTATTTAAATATCTTATTTAAATAATATCTACACATATAGTTCACTTAGACACCTCACCAAGCTAACTCAACCTAAGACCTATTCTTAGCAAGTTCCCATAACTAACTAAGACTTACCCAAACCCTAAAAATCAATGCCTACATTCCCTCTAACCACATTCCCTGCATGCTCACAAGAGGCTCCAAGTCTAATCCGTGGGATAACGACACGAGATCTCGAGAAAATCAAGAGGATCTCCCTAGTTTAGTAAACCTAGGAAATCCCACCTTGACCGACGTCGGTTACCCCTAACCGTCGCCGGTTAAGCCGAACCGCCGTCGTTACCCCTTTTAACCCAAAACAACCTTATTCTCAAGGTTGGAACTTGGAACTTGGAAGTTGGAAAACATTGGGAGAAAGTTGACGAGCAAGAACACATCTCAGAGAGATAACGCATCTTCAGAGAGAAAATTCCAGCAAGAACTCACATCCAAGGAAGGAGATTGAGGATCTTCTCCTACACAACCATCCCAACCATGTTCTGATCTATCTAAGCAAAGAGGAGTGTGCATACAGCCCATGCAGAAGCTTTTCTTCAGTTGGTGATCACTTGTAACCTTTAAACCCATCATCAACACCTCCATCCTTCACACATAGACCTTTAGGAACGAAATCCAAGTAAGTACAACATCATACTTTCTTGGTTATTTCATTTCATCATTATTTTATCATCCATTGTTTATCTTGCTCCCTATTGACCTTCTCCAACATTTTCACCTCCATAGACCCATCAAAACCTTGCAAAACCTACTCCAGTCACCCATTACCTTGTCTCGACCAACCAAAATCCTTTGTGTAATCACAAAGGAGACCAAAACCCTATTCTATGACATTTCTAGATCCCACAAGCTTGGTGCAGTTATACCTAAGCGTGGTTGGTCACCCCTGACCGACACCAGTCTCTGTGTTTGTCCACACAGCCTTAAACAAAGACCTACCCACCTAATTTTACCTCACCCTCACTCACCTGTGACCTACCTATTATCCAAAATGTGCCCCTTGCTCATTTTTGGCTAACTCCTTTCATTCTTCTCTCTCTTGTGCCTCAGTCATAATTTTTTGCTTTTCAAGCACTCAAAAATTTCTGGAAATGGCACCATTGGATAAAGTTCTTTCTCAACTTTCCAGAAAGGTAAAGTTTTCCTCCTAACTCCATGTATGTTTGAAGTTATGGCTCGGCGGAGTTTTTTTGGGAAATTTTCACTTGAAAGGCCTACAACAAATGAAATAGCGCCACGTGTCCAAGGAAGTGGCGGGGGTCAGAGGAAAACTTGGTTTTTTTTTTTACCAAGTGTTTGGAAAAAATTTCAAAAGGAATATTTTTCCCCAAAGGCCCATTGACAAATCAGATTATGCCACGTGTCCAGGGAGAAAAGAATTGAAAAATGACTAAGTGTTGGTGCGAGAAAAATTGATCAAAGAAGGCCCGTGCCCAATCATGTTGTGCCACGTGTCATCGAGAGACCGAGACCGATGGAGCGCGGGGGAGAAGTTGGAATTTTGGCGAAGTGTTTTTGCCAAATTTCCAAAGGTAAGTTTTTGGCCCGCTGGCCCGCCAACTAATCATGAAGGCCACGTGTCCCTAGGCACCCGGAATGGTGGACCATGGGGGTTTTTGGGAAATTTTCCCAAATGTAAAAAAGGTGAAAAATTCAAAATTTTGCCTCGCCAATCCGATTTGGCCCTATTTTGCTCTAAAATTTCAAATGGCCATATCTTTTGATCCAGAGCTCTGTTTTTCATGTTCTTTATATCAATGGAATGCTGGTGAAATTATCTACAAGATTCTGGGGTCATTTTTGAATTTTTATGGAGGTTAGTAAGATAAAATTGAAAAAATGCCTTTGCACGTGGTCATGGACAGAAATGACGTTTGAACCACTATTTTTAATGAAGAATGGCTTGCATTCTCTCCCAGCATGGCGAAAAATGTCAGGGGATGGGCCTGTAAGGATGTCCATGCTATTTTACTACATTTTTTGTCGGTGGTTGAGGCTCTCCCACGTTTTCTCGTGTTTCTCTCTCCTAGGCTCGTCCCTTGTATCTTGTAAAAGCTAGATTTGGCTCATTTTCAAAGGGTTGAATTTTTTTCATGTATTACAGGCTCCCTCTTTCACTTGAAATTGATTTTGTGGAAAAAATAGACCTCTTCCAAGACTGCAACCTATTTTTCCTCTCAGATGTTGTAATGCAAGTGTTTTTGATGTTGAAATGACAATGCAGGCTCTGTGAATGAGTTTTAATCCTCTGTTTGTGTTGTTTGATTCATTTCTGACCTTCCATTATAGTTTATCAGTTTGTGCATGAAGTTTTGTTGCATTTCCATGATTTGTGTCAATCTGCAGGAGTAAAAATGCTCACCACTCCTTTGGTGCATCACCTCATTAGCATTAGTTTTAGTTTTTGCATTTCCTATCTTTGTCCCTTTGAAATTTATTGTAGGATTTTGAGTTTTAAACCTCTCAGTAACTCTGTAAGTGATATACCGATAAGAGGAGTTGAGGAACCAACCTCTAATATGGTGATTCCTTTCCCATTTTCAATTCCCACACTTGGGGAGAGGATTCAATGTTGTGCAATCACACTAGATGTCCAAACTGTCACAAACTAGAAGTCGATCAACATCCAGGGTGCTGCTTAATTTGTAACAACAGTTTTGGCATGCCCAATGGGATCTTAGAGGTCTTCATCTTCATTGTAACAAAATTGATGTGCATTTGTTGCAAGATTCTTGCTCAAAAGATCACTAAATTGCACATCGGCGACTCCAAGGAAGAAGAATCAACTGGTTTTAGCAGGTATAGACTTAAAAACTCATGAGAAGAATCACCGCAAGGTCAAGAGCTAGAGAAGAAGAGGCATTGTTTGAGTATCTGCAGCTATCTCCAAGGAGAAGGAAAAGAGGTAGGAGAATTCAAAGGTCTCCATCTCCACCAAACAGAACTCTATCAACTCCTCCACTGGTAGGCCTTTCATTTAATCAACAAGGGTTCTAAGGCCAATCGAGAATTGCACAAAACAACCCCTATGTTAGCTTCAGCAAGAGCAGCCCACTTGCTCTCAATGCACGGAAGCCAATCCTAGTTGCAGCATTGAAGAACATTCCATACTTCATTGGAGAGAACTAGACCACTCCCGGTGATCATGTTAAGGATATTGCTAATATTTGTGCAATCCATGAGATCAATGAGATGCATTCTTTGTCAAATTGCTAGCATCTTCATTCAAAGGGAAAGCTTTGCAATGGTTCAGAGTCTTGCCTCGGTTCTATTCAAAATGGAACTAGCTATGCATAGCCCTCCATGAGTATTTTGGAGAAAAGGGAGACAACTTGTCCCTTTTGGAACAAATGACAACCATCAAGAGAGCTACAAATGAGCAAAGCGGTGATCGACTTCAACTTTAGATTTCAAAGGACTTGGGAGATAATTCCGGTGGCGAAGAAGGCAACAGTAGAAGGTGCTTTTCTATATTACCTTAAAGCTTTAAATTCTAATATTTCTATGTTAATTCAGTCCATGGGAGGCACAACTATCCTGTTGCTTTATAGCTTTGCCATTAGAGCTGAAAATTGTTTGATTCAAGTGAAAAGCTAGCTCCTAGGACTCCAATGCCATTGTTTCCAAGTTTAGAGAGCCCAGTACTAGCCAAGTGCCTAATTTAGCTCCTATTCCCACTCCTATAAATCAGAATTTAAGTGAAGCTTCTACTTTATCTTCTAGTGCCTCAAATGAACTTCAAGAAGTCATGAAGCAATTGCAAAATCTAGGAAATGAGCTGGTTACATGAAGAGACAACAAGCCCAAGGTTTTAGACCTCCCTTTGAGCCTCAAGCTCAGCCTAATAGGTAGCCATACCAACCTCAAAGACCACCCAATCTAGATGCAAATTTAAACCAAGCAAGACCTCTTTCTAACAGACCATTTCAGCCCTATAATCCCAATGTTATACCTGCCTCTAAGGCATTAGTGCTAGTGCAAAACAACATAGATCAAGAGTATGATTGGTGCTTCCTATGCAATGAACCTCACAACCAGTCTATGTGCTTCAACGGTGCCTTGAATCAAGCATTAATGGTGACAAATACTGGTGTGGAGGGTGAAGGTAGTTAAGGAAATAACCAACAACCAGACACATTCCAGCAGCAATCAGCTCCAAATGATACCACACTTGTAAACTGGTAGGTAGAAGATTTTTGTGGCATGAATCAAATAGTTTCCCAAAGTGTTGCAGCCAACACAAGGTCAAAAAGGAGAAATTTGGGTGAAGAAAAACCATTAGCTCCAAGCAATCCACAACCTTCTATCACTCCACAAATTATTGGCAAACAAAATGTAGTTCCAAACACGTAAGGAATGCCTAAAACAACTCCTAGGCCAACTCAAATGCCAGTTGTTGCTGCCCATGTGCAAGGAATTAATGTGTAAGCCAAGGGACAACAGAGAGATTCTTCATCTCCTTTCAACATCATTGATCAGATGAAGAAGATAAATGTAAACATATCAATGTGGGAATCACTATCTATCCCAGGGCAAAGAGATTTGCTACAAGCTGCCATGAAGGATTGGTCAGGTTCAAACCAGCAAGTCCAAATGCAAGAGAAGGTGCTCACAAATGTTGCCTAGCCTGAGGGGAATCATGGAGGACAGCAAGGTAAAATGTTGAAACCCCCTCCATTCTATGTTTCATTGATCATTGGAAACCAATTAGTACACAATTGCATGATTGATTCGAGCAAGTAGTTCAGTAATGCCCAAGCAAATAGCTGATCAGTTGGGGCTTCAATATGAAGTCATATCCAAAGGGGTAGTGTAATTGGATGGGACAGTAGTAACAATAGTTGGAGTGATTAAAAACTTGAGTCTTACTTTACATGCATGCCCCAACGTTGTTGTTTTGCAAGATGTCTCAGTAATAGACCTTCCACCACTCTTTGCCCTATGTTTGTCAAGGGATTTCATAGCCAAGATTGGAGGCTACTTATCTACTGATTGGTCACACATGTTGTTCAGGAAAAGATATGGAACTAAAGCCACAATCAGATCTGAGCCTATTGCAAACTTTCACATTGAGCCTTACACTCCAAGCCAAATCAATACAAATTGTTCAGCGTTTGATCAAGAGGATTATCCAAGCACTGATGAAGCTGACACCAAGGTTGGAAGAATCCTAGATCTAACTCTTGATGAATGGGAAAACAAGGTGCATGCTTTTGATCCTTATCAAAAATAGAAGAATCGAGCTAGGGGTCTATTGCATGCATGAAGAAAATCAGCCTATTCCTAGCATCACCAAGCTAGACCAAAAGGATGAAAATGAGGTATGGCAATTGTTTTTTGATGGATCAAGGAGTAGACAAGGTGTAGGGGGAGCTATGCTGGTTTCACCTCAAGGAGTTAAGTATTATTCAGCTTTTAGATTTCAGTTTACATGCTCTAATAACATTGCTGAATATGAAGCCTTGATACAAGGATTGCATTGGTCAATCAAGAGAGGAATAAAGAACTTGCAAGTATTTGGTGACAGTGAGTTGATTGTCAACCAAGTTAAGGGGCAGCATGCTTTCAATAATGATCTACTCAAGTGCTACAAGAACAGGTGTGGGACCTCATTGAATATTTTGAGGGATTTGGCATCAAATCCATTCCTAGAAAAGAGAACAAAGTTGCTTTGATAGGCTTGCAGCATTGGAGCAGCCTTTGACATTATTGAAAGCATTCAAAAAGATAAGGTATAGCCAAACATCCATGTGATTGTAAGGCCTTTAGTACCAAACAAAAATGTAAGTTGGAAAGTGTTTGAAAATGATTAGTAAATCATCCATTTCTTGCAAGAAGAGGTTGAGTTCTCAGCTAAAAATTAGGAAAATTTGGAGCAACAAGTATGGTGACCAAGTGGTACAGCTGAGAACTAACAAACTACCAAAGGGACTTATTACTTTGGAGTCCATTTTCAATCCTAATGATCAGTTTAGGAAGGAGAAAGAAAACATCCAAGTCAAGGGAGAAGATTCAGTGTCCATCTCGGTGGAAGAAGGAAAATCACTCCAAATTGGTAAGATGACAACTGAACAAGAAAGGTATGAGTTCATACAGCTTTGTCAAGAATTCCTTGATGTGTTTTCTTAGAGCTATGAATATTTGAAAGGTTTCAATCCCAAGTTAGCTCAACACACAATTGAATTGGATCCAAGTACTAAGCCCATCAGGCAAAAACAAAGGCCAGTCAATCCACACGTGGATCCTCTCATGAGGAAAGAATTGAATAAGTTGATAGAATCAAGAATCATATTCCCTATCAAACATTCTAGTTGGGTGGCCAGCTTGGTTCCGATTAGAAAGAAGAGTGGGGAAATCAGATTGTGTGTTGACTTTAGAGATTTGAATAGATCATCTCTCAAGGATCATTATCCACTTCCTTCCATGGAGCAGATTTTGCAAGTTTTTCTCGGATCGAGAGGTTTTCATTACTTGATGGCTATTCGGGTACAATAAAATTATGGTGAAAGAATAGGATCAATTCAAGACAGCCTTTACAACCAAATGGGGAACTTATGCATACAGGAAAATGCCATTTGGGCTATCCAACGCTGGAGCTACTTTCCAAAGGGCAATGGACATCGCATTCAAGGATTTGATTAACAACATTGTGCTGATATATCTTGATGATATCATGCTTTTTTCAAAAATGCAGCGAGACCATCTCTTTCATTTGAGACAAGTGTTCCAAAGGTGCGTAAGATTTGGAGTATCCTTGAATCCTAAAAAGTGTATTTTTCTAGCCCATGAAGGAAAGCTCCTTGGCCACATTATCTCCAAAGAAGGATTAGCAATTAATCCAGAAAGATTTGAAGCCATAAGAGAAATACCATTGCCAAGCCACAAGAAGGCCCTTCAAAGTTTCTTGGGAGAATAAATTTTGTTCGAGAGGTTTGTCCCAAATTTTGCAACCCTAGTCAAGCCTATCACCAAGATGTTAAAGAAAAGCATGGCTTTCAAATGGATAATAGAAGGCAAGGAGAGTTTTGAAGCAATCAAAGAATCCATCTCTCAAGCCCCAACTCTCATTAACCCGGGATTCTCTAAGGATTTCATCTCTATGCATTTGGGGGTGATGATACTATTTCGCAACTTTGGTACAATGTAACAAAGACAATGATGAGCAGCCAATTGCTTTCTTCAGTCAAAGCCTGGAAGACTATGAGGTGAGGTATTTATTCATTGAGAAGCATGTTCTTGCAGTAATCAGGAGCTTGAAGAAATTCAAGCATCTAGTTTCAAACAACAAGGTTCAATTGCTGGTTTCTCACGTGGGAGTTAAAGACTTCCTCCTCAACAAAGACTTGAATGAAAAGAGGGCAGGCTAGATTACTCATGTCATGAAGTATGAAATTGAAATTAGAGTCACCAATCTAGTTAGAGGAAAAGGATTGTGTGAGCAGGTGGTTGTTTTGGCATTGCAAGACAGCCATGAGCAAGGAAGCACTCAAGAGGAGAATGATGGTGTCCTCACTCCTTGCTGGACCCAAGATATAATGCACTTCCTAAGCATAGGTCTATACCCTCCAGAGATGAACAAGACCAAAAGAAGACACTTCAGATTGTAGGCTGTCCCATATGCCCTTGTTGATGGTGTTTTGTTCAAAAAGGATGTGAATGGAGTGCTGCTAAGATGCATTAGTACAAATTAGATTCATAGGGTGTTGGAAGAGTTCCATGGTGGATCAGCCGGTGGTCATTTTGCACCAAGAGTGATAGCTCTAAAGATCATGAGGATTGGCTATTATTGGCTCAAGATTTTCAGTGATTGTTATGCATGGATCAAGAGGTGCAAGAATTGTGCACTCTTTATAGGTAAAGAGAGGCTAGCTGCCCTTCCATTGCATCCAATTTCAGTTGACCAGCCATTCATGCAATGGGGTTTAGACTTCATTGGATTCATTAATCCCAATTCAAGCCAAGGGCACAAATGGATTTTAATAGCCATGGACTACTTCACCAAATGGACCGAAGCAGTAACACTCAAGGAAGCAAATGAATCTAGCATCCGAACTTCTATGAGGGAATAACAACTAGATTTGGCATACCTGCTACAATAATATCAGATAATACATTGGCATTCATTGGGTCCAAGGTGATTGAATGGGCTGTCAAGAATGGGATATACCTAAGTACATCATCAAATTATTACCCTCTGGGTAATGTCCAAGCTGAATCTACTAACAAGAACTTGTTGAGGATCATTAGGAGGAATCTTGATGAAAATAAGACGTCTTGGCATACTAAGTTGAAATTAGCCTTATGGGCTGATAGGATAACTCCCAAGAGATCTACAGGTAACTCTCCATTCAAGCTTGTTTATGGGAGAGAGGCAATTTTGCCCATGTCACTTGAGTTTCCAACATTGGAACTCATGAAATAGTTGGAGTTGTTGGAGTTTGGGCCCATAGAGGTTAGATATGCAGAGTTGATGGAGCTCCAAGAAATCGAAATCGAAATCAGGCATCCCAAGCAATGGATAAGGATCAAGATTTGATAAAGAAGACCTTTGATAGAAAGGCCAAGAATAGATCCTTCCAAGTTGGAGATCTAGTGTTAAAATGGGATCCAAATAGAGCAAACTGGGAAGGCACTAAAAATTTGATGCCATTTGGAGTGGCCCATACATGGTCACGAAGTGTAAGGACAGCAATGCTTTCCTATTGTCCTCATTGGATGGCGAATAACTACGGATTCCAGTCAATGGAATCCATCTAAAGCATTGCTAATAAAAGGGAATTCTCCACCTTGTACATATTAGCTTAGGTTTTCATTCCTCCAAGTGCTTGTGCACATTGTTTTGCTATAGATTAGCTTTTCTTTCCCTAAGTGCTTTGGCATAAGCTTGTTGTTCCTGGAAATGTGTTTGAAGGCCTTGCTCCATCAGGTGATGTTCCACCCTCCACCTTCCTCCTTTCAGTGTTCTAATCAGTTAGGGTACCAAACAGAGAATTTGATGGCTCCATGCCCAATGGATTGCTTTAGGCAACTGGTAACTTCATCCAACAGCGAGATGACCCTCGAGTCACCAAAATTATTATCCAAAATGTGCCCCTTGCTCATTTTTTGGCTAACTCCTTTCATTCTTCCCTCTCTTGTGCCTCAATCACAATTTTTTGATTTTCAGGCACTCAAAACTTTCTGGAAATGACACCATTGGATATAGCTCTTTCTCAGCTTTCTAGAAAGGTAAATTTTTCCTCCTAACTCCATGTATTTTTGAAGTTATGGATCGACGGATTTTTTTTGGGAAATTTTCCCCTAAAAGGCCCGCAAAAATGAAATAGCACCACGTGTCCAAGGAAGTGGCGGGGGTTGGAGGAAAACTTGGTTTTTTTACCAAGTGTTTGGCAAAAATTTCAAAAGGAATATTTTTCCCCGAAGGCCCGCCGACGAATCAGATTATGCCACGTGTCTAGGGAGAAAAGAATTGAAAAATGACTAAGTTTTGGTGCGAGAAAAATTGATCATAGAAGGCCCGTGCCCAATCATGTTGTGCCACCTGTCATCGTGAGGCTGCACTGCGTCGGAGTGCGGAGGAGAAGTTGGAATTTTGGCGAAGTGTTTTTGCCAAATTTCCAAAGGTAAGTTTTGGCCCGCCGCCCGCCAACCAATCAGCGAAGGCCACGTGTCCCCTGGGTACCCGAAATGGCGAAGCACGGGGTTTTTGGGAAATTTTCCCAAATGCAAAAAAGGTGAAAAATTCAAAATTTTGCCCGTCAATCTGATTCGCCCTGTTTTGCCCTAAAATTTCAAACGGCCATATCTTTTGATCCAGAGCTCGGTTTTTCACGTTCTTTATATCAATGGAAATTTGGTGAAATTATCTACAATATTATAGGGTCATTTTTTCATTTTGATGGAGTTTGGAGAGAGAAAATTGAAAAAAATACCTTTGGCACGTGGTCATGGACAGAAATGACATTTCAACCACCATTTTTAATGAAGAATGGCTCGCATTCTCTCCCAGTATGGTGAAAAATGTCAGGGGATGGGCCTGTAAGGATGCCCATGCTATTTTACTACATTTTTGGTTAGTGGTTGAGGCTCTCCCATGTTTTCCCACGTTTCTCTCTCCTGGGCTCATCCCTTGCACTGTAAAAGCTAGATTTGGCTCATTTTAAAAGGGTTGAACATTTTTTCATGTATTGTAGGCTCCCTCTTTCACCGGGAAAGTGATTTTGTGGAAAAAATAGACCTCTTCTAAGGATACAACTGTTTTTCCTCTCGATGTTATAATGTAAGTGTTTTTGATGTTGAAATGACAATGCAGGCTCTGTGAATGAGTTTTAATCCTCTATTTGTGTTGTTTGATTCATTTCTGACCTTCCATTAAATTCTATTAGTTTGTGCATGAAGTTTTGTTACATTTCCATGATTTGTGTCAATCTGCAAGAGTAAAAATGCTCACCACTCCTTTGGTGCATCACCTCATTAGCATTAGTTTTAGTTTTTTGCATTTCCTATCTTTGTTCCTTTGAAATTTAGAGTAGGATTTTGAGTTTTAAACCTCTACAACTTGTAAGTGATATACCTGATCATAGGAGTTGAGGAACCACCTCTAATCTAGAGATTCCTTTCCCATTTTCAAGTCCCACACTTGGGGAGAGGATTCAATGTTGTGAAATCACACCTTTGGATGTCCAAACTATCAAACTAGAAGTCGATCAACATCCGGGGTGTTGCTGATTTGCAACAACACTACCCAAGACCTTTATCGGACTTGCAGAGAGACCAGAACCTATCACCTAACCTTGGAATCTATTCTAGCTTAGCCTATTAGATTAGATCTATTTATTATTGTGTTTTTAAGTGAGATACCTAAATTATTTTAAAATAACAATAGGATTTACCTTGTTTTCAGCACTAATTGTTTTAAAACAATGGACTGACAACCATCTAGGAAGTACCATGCTTCCCGGATCTAGCTCACGCTAGGTAGTTCACTGCCCATATTGTTTAATTCTTTCTGGTGGTCTTGCTTTCATTATAGGTAGTTCCTCCTAGCCAAAAGGAAGCTCTCACGGTCAGCTATGGATTCGGAAGTCATACATGTGCAACAACCCATCAAATGACATTTTAATAGGTATTCCTCCTATGCCGTTACCCTATCTGTTTCATCAATAATTCAAAGAAACAATCTAAGAAAAAGGTGAAAACAGTCATAGCGATGGTAATTGTATAACCTTCAAAAAAATTGTCCAAGAAATGCTAGATAATGGAGATCTTGTCTTGGATAACCCAAATGCATCGAAAAAAATGAACTTACATATCTTTAAGAATTCATTCCCTAATCATACCTCTTCATATAAAAAATCTGGTGAGCCTTCGACTAATGATAGTAATGTTTGTGAAGTTCATGCTATTTTCCAAGTCATACTAGTCCTTCCTTAATTTCCTCCTATCTCTTCTATCGAAGATATTATTGCACGTACTCATTTAACCATGGAGGACCCTATTTCATATACTCCTTTACCCATAGAGGAGTCTCCCATATCTCTCCCTTCACCCATGGAGGACCTCGCAATATATCCTAATGTTATTTCCCCATACACCTCTCAACTTAATGAACAACTTATAGTGTTAACTCTCCTACCCATGGGAGAACCATGCTCACCTTCCTCTCTATCGAAAGAGGAACCTACCTCATCCCACTCATCATCTCCCCTACCCATAGGGGATCCTTTAGAAGTACCACTGCATGTTGGTGAAAATTCCCCATTAGCCTTCTAGAATCCTGTCAATTTTATCTCAGCTCTCTTACCGATAGAGTCTAAAGCCAACCATTTCCACGTCTCACAAACATATTTTACGGGGGTCACTACTAAGTCAACATCCTCTCCTCCTAACACATTTATGTTTTCACGCTTGGTTGACGCTTGGATTATTGATCGTCAAATTCTTCAACTTTGGAATTCACAAAATCACAATTAATCACTGTTGTTTTCTTTCTATTAGAAAATAAAAGAGATAGCTAGTGAATGAAATATTAGTGTGCTTAGAATCAATAATTGTAGTAAAGGAAAGAATATAAACTCATAACACCAACAATTTTATCCTAGAAAACCTCCAATGGAGGAAAAACCAATCAGAAGAGAAATTGCTCTTTATTCCCACTTCTATTGGAAAATTCAACTCAATAAGTATAAAATTTACAATAAATATGAAAGGGAAGTAGATAATATCTCAACACTTCCTTTTAATTACTTGTTTGCTCTATCTCGAACTCCTTTCTTATATAAAAATACAATTTCCAGCACTAAGACTTCTTGCTCACTTGCTCTCATGCTTTGATGATCTTCTACACTTCTACAATCATGTATTTATAGCCTTTCTCATGTCCTCCCATGCACTGGAGAATGGGAAAGGTCATGAAGGAGAAGGGAAACAAACATCCTTTCAAATTCGGAGGCTATTCATTTCGAATTTTATTTTTTCTGCCTATAATGGCGGGACCGCCACCTTATGCGGCACCGGTGGTCCAAGGACCGCCACCCCTGCTAGGTGGTGGTTTCGTAACTACCACCCTACATAGGGCGGTGGTCCTGTTACTTAAAATACATAACCTCTGTTTAATGTTTTTTTCTTCTTTGACTTCGACTATTTTTGATGAAGTAGAGTTTATTCTGGATCCTATGGATCACACCTCCCCTTCTTAGGAGGATTTTGGTCTCACAAAAGCTTAGTGGGGGAGTAGATGAGGAAATAATTCCCTCACTTTCTCCTTCGAGTACCACTGGGCCTACCTTGGTGTCTTTCCTTTCAGTCCAATCTGCCAAGACTCCTGGGACCTCTTCTAGTCTCTCTGACATTCTGCTGCAGCACTACATCCTCCTCCACCCGCCACATGAGTCCAAGATGTAGTCCTCGATGGAAGGTAGCAATCGTAGTCCATCTTCATCCAATATGGATGGCTCATATAGGTGTAATTTCTCATAGTTTACTATAGATTACATCCTCATGAATGATGGAAAATCAAGTCAAAAATAATTTTCTCCAATCTGCTCCAATATGGTGAAGGGTCCATATTGTAGTGGCTTGAGCTTCGTGCTTGACCTTGTAGTCTCTCCTTGCTCAAGTAAAGACAAAATTTATCTCCAACATGAAGCTTGTGTTCCCTTCTATGTTGATCATGTCTAGCTTTGTACTTAGCTTGAGATTTCTCTAGTTGTTCTTTGACCTTGAGATGGATTTTCCATATCCTCTCAATGAATTTGTTTTCTCTAGTCACCTATGTGTCTCATGTATCCTCCTCATCCTATTGTCCAACTGCTATGTCTAGCAGATTTGTAGGTAGATATCCCAAGCATGCTTCAAATGGTGACTTCATAGTGGATGTGTGTACTACCCGGTTATAGGAATACTGAATGTAGGCTAAGGAATAATCCCAAGTCCTTGGGTACTTACTGTTATACCCTCTGATCAATTGTACCAAAGTCCTATTTACCACCTCTGTTTGTCCATCTATCTTTGGATGGGAAGTTGTGATCCTCTATATTCTAGTATCCATCTTGTCCCACAATGTAGTCCAAAACTTCCCCAAGAACCTAGAATCCCTATTAGAGAAAATAGACTTTGGAAAACCAAAATGCACCCATACATTAGAAAAGAAAAGATCTGCTTTGCCTCATGTGCTTTTCTTGTCTTTTTACAAGCCATAAGAATACACATTTTACTGAATCTATCAACAACAACATAGAGATAGTCATGGCCATGTTTAGACATAGGTAATCTTCCTACAAAATCCATAGAGATGTCCTCCCACGGACGAGTAGGTACTGGTAAAGGCATATACAAACCTTCCTTCCTAGTCTTTGGCTTGCTAGTACAACAAAGTTTACATCCATAAATGAATTTTGATACTTCTTCTTGCATATTGGGCCAATATACATACCTTTTCAAGTGGTTTATGGTCTTACCAACACCAAAATGTCCTGCTACTTTCGAGGTATGTGCTTCCCTCATCAATAGAAGCCTTTCTTCCTTAGGCACACAAAGTTTCCCGCATTAGTAGAGCAGCCCGTCCTTGAGATAATAGTCTTCAATCCCCATCCTTTTAGCCCCTTGGGACTGTAACTTCTGAAATGTCACCCAAAATTCTTTGTCTTGGGCATTTGCCTCTCCGTAAGCTTCCTTTGTGAAGGGATTGATCTGAGAGATAGTGGCCAAACAGGATAATTTAGCCTATATGGGTGGCCTAGACAACATGTCTCTCACCAAATTTGTACTACCCTTCTTGTATTTGATCACTAGATGGAACTGTTGAAGAAACCCCATCCATTTGTAGTGCATTGCGTCCTACAATTTAGAATGTACTTGCAAATACTGAAGAGGTTTGTGGTTAGTGTGCACAATAGTTTCTTTACCCATCAAATAATGTTTCCATTTTTTAATTACAAATAGTGCATACATTTCTTTATCATATCTTGAATATCCTTTAATCGCTGAAGTGAAATTTTCAGTAATGATAACATATGGGTTTACCTCCGTGAAGCAACACTATGCCCATAGCGTAATCACCGGCATCTATCTCTACTTCACAAGGTTGCTGCTAGGAAGAGAAAGTACTGGAGCATGATTAATCTTGTATTTCAATAATTCAAAGGATTTGTCTTACTCCTTACCCTAGTCAAAACCCTTACTCTTTGCGGCCACTATGTGTAGAGGTGCTACAATCATGGAGAAGCCGGAATGAACTTCCGCATGTACTGTACTACTCCCACAAAAATTCTAGTCTCTATGGCTCCTGTTGGTGTTGGCCAATTAGTGATGGCTTCCACCTTCTTTGGATCCACTTGTAGCTCTCCTCCTCCAACCACGTTCCCAAGATAGACAAGTGATTGTTTAGCAAATTCACATTTCTTCATATTACAAAGAAGTTTTTTCTCCCTGAGAACTTGTAAGACTTGCTGCAAATGTGTTAGATGTTCTTCCCATGTGGCACTAAAAATCAAGATATCATCTATATATACAATGAAACATGAATCTATGAAATCCCACGATACATCATTCATCAATCTCATAAATGTAGCGGGTGTGTTGCATAATACAAAAGGAAGTACTAACCATTCATACAAACCCTATTTTGTCTTGAAGGTAGTCTTCCATATATCCTCCTCCTTCATCCTGACTTGGTGATAACCGGAATTGAGATCTAACTTCATGAAAAATTTAGCATGCTGAAGTTGGTCCAAGAGATCATCTATGTGGGGAAGTGGATATCTATTCTTTATAGTGATCTGGGTTTAAAGCACGGTAATTCGATGCACATTCTCTAAGAACCATCCTTATTTGGCACCATCACAATAGGTGAACCACATGGTGAGGTGCTCGAATGGATCACCCCTTGTTTGATTAGTTCCTGGAGTTGTTTCTTTACTTCAGTACTCTCAAGTAAGGATTTCCTATACAATCCGATGTTCGGTAGAGGTGACTCTGGCAACAGCTGAATCTCATGCTCTACTTCCCGTTTTGGTGGTAATCCACTAGGATCCTAAAATAATTCCTGAAAAGACTGAATAATACTATCCAAATCTTGTTTTCCTTGGTTAGAAATTTCTGAAACTTCTACCCCATCTTTTTTATCCTTTAACAAAAGTAAACAAAACTGATTATGATTTGCCTGAATAAGTTGTTTGCTTAGTTAGCACTTACCATAGTAACTTGTGTCTTACACTGGTGTGCCCGGATGTTGTAGTTGATCCCATCCTTGATCCATCTGTATCGTTTTTCCCTTCTCATAAATATAACATCCCTAACGTACAAGGACTCCTCGAATATAACATCAAAAGCATAAATTGGAATCTTTGTTAGCTTCAAAAACATCAATATATTGGGAATTTATCCCAAACTTGACCTTACATCTTTTTGTTATTGAATTTCAACACCCTTATTAACCCAAGCCAAAGGATAAGGGTGTGGATATTTGTAAGTCTCAAGACCAAGCTTCTTTACAACTACCTCAGAAATCAAGTTAGATTGAGAATGTATGAACCAAAGCATTTAACTTAGTTCTCTTGATTTGGATTTTGATTTGGAATAGTCTACTCATCTCCTCTTCTTGTCCTGTTGGTGGCCTTCCATCTAAACCTTTTGTCTACATCGAGTCATCATTGATTTTCTACCCCTCTGTATTTACAGCTATCATGGACTTATTTGAGTCCTTGGTTCAGTTCTTCGGATGTAACTCCGGATGTAACTTCCAACATGTAGCATCAATATGACCATTGATATCAAAAATCTTACAAAAATATTGGGATCTTTACAAGTATTTAAAGTAGTGGCAGCTTGTTTACCTTTCCCTTTCCACTTACTCTTGTTACTTGTTTGCCCATAATCCTTTTTCTACTGATTTGTTGACTGCTTTACCCTCGGCTTTGCTTCTCCTTGCTTTTTCTCATCATCTATGTAGTATGCCTGTACACATGATTCATTGAGATCTTTGGGCTTTGTGGAGATGAATTTTCTTTGAAGGTGAGTGTGAAGTCCTCCCAAGTACTTGGTCAGAATATCCTCATCCTCCAAATCCATGTTTAGCAACATGGCTTGCCTCCGAAACTCGTAGTATAGTCCTACACACTTTGACCACTACCTTGTCTAAAATATTGCCATTTAATCATTTGGTCAGGTTTTATGGCCAATAGGATAAAAGTTAGCTCTAAGTAATTCTTTGAATTCTTGCCAAGATTTCACAATAGGACGCTTCTTCTTTTCACAAATAGTTATATGGGTTTCCCACCAAACTAGAAGATGTCCTTCCATCTTGAGATGTGCAAAGGTGATCCTTTGTGCGCTAAAGAACATTATGGACTCTAAAGTAGACTTCTAACTATTTTAACCATTTATCAATAAATTCTACATCTACTTGTCCTTCAAAGCTTTTGATTTCGATGTTAGTGTCAACTTTAAAAGGAGTATGTTCAGTTTTTACCTTTTCTCTTGTTTTAAAAGTCTCTTCTCCATACTCTTCCTCATGGTGGATCTTGCCTATACCAAAATTTTCGGCTAAGCCTCGAACCACTAAGTCCATGGATTTTGGTTGATCAAGCTATCTTCTCGCAAATCTGCAAGTTCTTCTTGCCTTCTAAACATTATATCCATCATAGTCTCCAAGCATCTCAATTCTACGGACCAAGTTCTCTTCCTCCATTTCTCCCCAAATTATCTGTTTCCACTTCTTTGTAGAAATCTCTGGATCGCAAGGTAAAGTTTCTTCACCTTTAGATCTTGTCACTTTCATACAAATTCAAGAACGAATACCACAGTCCTGGATACTTGTTAGCTCTGATACCAAAATGATCTATAAACTCTTCAACTTTGGAATTATTCACAAAATCACAATTAATCGTTGTTGTTTGCTTTCTATTAGAAAATAATAGAGATAGCTAGTGAATGAAATATTATTGTGCTTAGAATCAACAATTGTAGTAAAGGAAAGAATATAAATTGATAAAACCAAAAAATTTATCTCCCGGAAAACCTCCAATGGAGGAAAAACTAGTTGGGAAGGGCAATTGCTCTTTCTTCACACTTTTATTAGCCAATTCAAATCAACGAGTATAGAATTTAAAATAAGTATGAAAGGGAAGTAGATAATATCTCAACACTTCCTTTCGCTTACTTTTTTTCTCTATCTCAAACTCCTTTCTTATATAAAAATACAATTTCCAGCACTAAGACTTCTTTCACACTTGCTCTCATGCTTTGATGATCTTCTACACTTCTACAATAATGTATTTATAGCCTTTCTCATGTCCTCCCGTGCACTGGAGAATGGGAAAGGTAATGAAGGAGAAGGGAAACAAACATCCTTTCAAATTCAGAGGTTGTTCATTTTGAATTTTGTTTTCTGTCTTTAATGGCCAGGACTACCACCCTATGCAGACCGGTGGTCACAGACCACCGCCCGGCTAGGTGGCGGTTCTATAACCGCTTCCCTACATAGGGTGGTGGTCTGTTACTTAAAATACATAAAATCCATTTAATGTTTTTTTCTTCTTTGTGCTTGACTGTTTTTGATGAAGTAGAGTTTATTCTCGGATCCTATGGATCAATTATGTTGATAATTACATGCTTCGGGACGCCTCGCTACCCTTTTCAACCCAAATGCAAATTTCCCATGTCGATACCTCCATAATTTACCCGAATATGTTTCAAGAAACAAAACCAACCATGCCAAAGCTTTTTGTGACTACCTCTTACTCATCACCCTTGTATACACCTAAACCTTTACCAACAATCAAACCGGTTCTTATGCCTAAGAGCCTACTTGCACCTACACTTTCTCCCACAACTAGAACCACTACCACATTGTGAGTCTTGTCGACATCGAGCCTAGTCCATCCTCCTGTCAAACTAGATTTGGCCACACAAGCCCATGTAAAAATTCTTTCCCCACCTAAAAGGAAGACCCAACCTTCTAGGCCACATACACCTATTTCACCTATTACCCCTCTTTCACCTTCACCCCTTCCATCAATCCTAGGACCTCACCCATCTACCTTGGCCAAGCAACCCCTACCTAGAAGGAAAATAAAACATACATCATCCCTTCATATTATCATGAGCCTTTATTATTCCTAACTTACCTACAACACATATACCTTCATAGTAATTTATAACCTTTTTACCACATGTACCCACACCATTTCCCTTAACCTCATCACTTCCTCCGATATTCCCTACTCTTCAACCAAAATATTCCACCTCACCTCTTCAAAAACCTTCACCACACCTCCGTTATCACCTTTTCTAACCCATCCTCTACCGCCATCCGCCTTCCCTTCCACATCACGCACTCCTTCTACACCTTTACCCAAAAAGGTGCAATCGAAATCCAAACAATCATTGTCCTCTAAAGAAGTAACTAAGCATACAACACTGTTTTGTAAGTTCATTTGCTACACCTTTTGTCAAGAAGGTACACTTAAAACCTAAAACAGTAAAACCTACCAAACCAGTGGTCAAACCCATCTCACCCCCAATTCCACCAACAAAGTGGTGCCTCACCCACAAAAATCACCCACACTCTCATCCAAACCCACACTTACCTCACATTGTGATTCATTTGTAGGGTCTTAGGCAAACATATTAGGAAACCTTTTAGATACTGTTGTCATCACATTTCTACCTCTTAGACCTTACAAACCACTAAATCCCACACCAACATGGTTTGATGATACCAAAATTTGTGCCTATCATCATGTGCTAGGCATGATGTAGAAAATTACAAGGCTCTAAATAACATTCTTGTCCAACTGTGTCATGAATAAATTTTTGATAATGATGATCTTTTAGAAAAGGTCCCTGTTCCACTTCCACCACCATTACAGGATCGTTGTCTCTTACCCATTCGGATAACTTCATCTTCGCCTCCACAACCTTTTTATCCGCCTCCAAAATTTGAGATCAACATGGTCCACATAAGAGAGCTAGCCAAACCTCCACCCAAATGTTAGTGTGCTCTAATCATTTCACAAGGCTCTTACACCACACTAGGTTTTTTCCTTCATGTCATTATAAATTTCATGATACGACTTCTCCATCTCCCTCCTTTCCACATATTAATATGATCCGGGAGGCCACTTGGGCCTAGAAAGACAAAGGAAAGGAGAAATCAACTAGCCCATCTACCAATCCTATGCCCAATATACCATTTGCACCCACACCAAGAATCACCATTTGGGGACCCACATATCCTATTTCTGATGGGGTCAATCATCGTGTAATGATAAAATAGATACACAAATACCCTCTAAAAATGTCTTTATAAAACCTCATCCAAACCTCCGAATCTCATCACATGTGCCCTCATGGAGGTTCTGCAATCCATCAAGGTTTTACCCAATGAACCTATTCCTGTGGCCTCCATTATAACACCTCACCATGTTTCCTCTCTCACTAATTCATCCCCTTCCTTTACACCTCTTACCTCTCATCAAGTATCCATTATCATTTTCTCTGATAACGAGATTGTACCTATCCAATCAGATTATCCCGATCCCACCATTTTCATTTCCATATATATGCATAATATACACATTCGAAGCATTGTGATTGATGGCAGTGCAAGCATCAACATCATCTCCTCCGATGCATAAAACCAAATGTGCATCCTTCTAATTTCATGAATAATAACCCAGCTTATGCTACGCTCATTCAATGATGCCATCACTTCCAATCTCATCACCATCATTCTCCACATTCGTGTGGGCCCCTGTACTATTCTGGAGTTGTTCTACATTTTATAAGGGGAATTACATTATAATCTGCTGCTAGGCTGAACTTGGATCCACATCATGAGTTTTTTTCCTTCAAATTTGCACCATTATATTAAATTTGAACATGAGGGACATAACTATACCATTCTAGCTAACCCATCACCATTCAAAACATGTAAGATGTTATATCGAAATAATGATGTCCTTATACTAGTTAAGGCATCTACCACAACCTGCCACTACTTCTTCACCCACATATCCATCCACCAATGTTGTTGTTATCTCTTCCATACCTAGCTCCTCTATTCCCACTTTTGCCACCGCATCTCGTTGCGACCCATCTACCTATCAACCCACCAATACCTCTCCCACTTAGCCATCCAATATTTCATCCATTCCCACTACCCATATACTAGTTGTTGATCCCTTAGATGGTGTTTTTCAATGTCTAACTCTAGGGAGTATCACGTTTACAATATTAACACATTTATTACTCCACAAGAGTATGGTAAACTTCACTAACGCCCACCACTATGATAACTACGTAGGTGAGGTTTTTTCCCTATGGTCCTCCCCACCTTTATACCAATTTAAAATATGGGGGACTTGATACCTCTACTTAATTTCCCGAGCCACCTTCCCAAATGTAGCC
Source organism: Taxus wallichiana var. yunnanensis (assembly GCA_018340775.1). Taxonomy (NCBI): domain Eukaryota; kingdom Viridiplantae; phylum Streptophyta; class Pinopsida; order Cupressales; family Taxaceae; genus Taxus; species Taxus wallichiana. The sequence continues at coordinate 1,023,952,609 of CM031240.1, forward strand.
ATTTTCATCTCGACCTACAATCTCTTACCAATCACCACTTCGCCACACCTTCCTCCATTATTATGCGTGGAAAGGATTTGGATTTGGTTTCTATGAATAAGGTCGCCATAATGTCATCCCATGCACCACTTGTAAACACAAAGACCACAAAGTGACATTGGCTTTACCAAACCATATTCTAATAATACTTGCGTCAAAATCATCCAGATGACAAATCTTCTCCACCCTATTCCCCAACTTCACCACCTACGCCTATGGAGTCTATGGATCCGAGTTTATTCCTCCTAATTTTTTTTTTCATAAACACCATTTCCCTGGGACCTCTAACTTATCAAAAAGATGGTGAGACTCCCTCTTCTCTTCCCTTCCTGTACCCTGACATGATCAAGGATGATACACCTTCCATTAATTTTGTTCAATGTTAGGAAGATGAGTCTATTATCACCTACCTTGGTGAAAAATATTATTATATTCACCATTTGTTACCTTCGAGACAAAAACATGTTAAATGTGTCAACCATCAAAATAAAAAGAAACACTCAGATGATCTACATATTCTAAAGATTAGATTCTCTTTGAATAAGAAGCTTTTACTTCTTTTCTTCAGATCATAACAACACTTTTTCTTGGTCCTAGATTGATATGCCTTGTATTGACCCAAATATTTTGGTTTACAATATTGTAACTATTCCTGACACTAAACCCATGAAACAGAAGCTATGAAAAATGCATCCTCATATTGCTCTTCTTGTCAAAGAATAAATTCAACGCCTTTTGTCAGTTTCATTCATCTTACCCATTTATTATCCCCAATGGATCTCTAACATCGTTCTGTCACAAAAGTGACAAGAGGACTCGCATTTGCATGGATTTATGTGACCTCAACCTAGCTTTCCCTAAGGATGATTTTCCTCTACCTATTATGTACCAACTAGTTGACCTCACCACTGGCCACGAGATGCTATCACTTATGGATGGTTTCTCAGGTTATAATAAAATAATACTTGCCCTAGAAGATCAACATAAAACCAAATTCATCACTCCTGGAGATCCTTTTGCTATTGATTCATGCACTTTTTCCTTAAAAAAATTGGTGCTACATGATCAACAAAGCTATGACTTATATCTTCCATGACATTATGCATCACATATTGGAAGATTACGTAAACAATCTTCTTGCCAAATCTAAACATCGGGCTGATCAATTTACAGCTTCTTAAGGTCATATTCAACTGTCTCAAAGCAAGTAATATGTTCACCTTCAACTAATGAAGTGTGTCTTCGCGGTTCTTTCCAGAAAAATCCTTGGTTTCATCGTTTCTTTTCATGGCATTGAATTCAATATTGCTAAAGTCAAGGCCATTCTCAAAATTCCTCCACCTTTTCAACTTCTTAGTTTGCAAGGAAATTTGTAATCTATTCGTTGCTTTATTTCATAGTTTTTCGACCGCTGCCACCCATTCCATCACCTACTAAAAAGGAGGTCTCCTTTAAATGGTATGATGATTATCACAAGGCCTTTGACGCCTTAAAATAATACCTCCTCTAACCACCTATACTCATTCCTCCTAAGGATAACCAACCATTTTACTTCTACATTTTTGTTACTGATCATTTCTTGGTGGAATGCTCACTCATCGCGACGAGAAACATAGGGAACAAGTAGTTTATTATATAATTCATAATGTTTTGGACTACAAAACTAGATATACCCACGCTGAAAAAAATTTCTTTGCCTTAATTTTTTTCGCCACTAAACTTAGACATTACCTACTCAACCAAAAACCTTTGTTGTCACCAATACCGACCTCTATATTACATGTATGCTAAACCCTATCACAATCAATGTGATGCATGTTGGTTCATTCTTCTTGATGATATAGACCTCAAATTCACCCATAAAAATCCATCAAAGGACAAACTATCACTAATAAACTCGCAGACACACCCCTCTCTCGGAAATCAATCCTCTAAATTTGATTTCCGATGAATCCAATGTTACCCTCTATTTGGACGATAATGTATACGGATGAATTTATTATTCAACGGTTCTAAATGTCAAGGTGGAGGTGGTGCAAGAGTTATCCTCATTCCTCTGGATGGTGAGCCTATGCCATTATCTTTCAAACTATATTTTTTTATACTAACAATATTACCGAATATGAAGCACTTGTATTAGGTCTTCAAACCTCCATAACCCTATACATTAAATCAATTAATATCTTTGGTGACTCACCATCGTTGTGAACCAAATTCTTGGTCTATACCAATGTCATAACAAGATACTTCAAAAGTATAAACATCATGTTGATATAATTTTGATTACCCTCGACCGTTATGAAATTTGACTACCCCACGTTCCACTAATAAATTTGTGGATACCATGGCTTTTCTAGCTTCTCAAATTCCCACCTCACCCTCTCGATCAAAAACCTCACACCGCACAAAGGTTGCAATTACCATCTTACCTAATTTGAGAGTTAAACCTTTTCAAAAACACTAAACTTGACCCATGTGACCTTTGGTATAAGTAGTTTCTTGACTACCCGTCCATTTCCATTTTACCCCGCACCTTACTCGCAATGGAAAATGATTCTTTCTCAAAAGCATCTCTCGTTATGTCCTCATGGGTGGCCTTATCAATAAACATGGGTTTTATGCTATCCTCTTACGATGCCTTATGAGTTCTGAAATTCCCTATACCATAAAGGAAGTTCACAATGATATTTGTGGGGGTCACTTCAATGGTTTAGCTATTACTAAATGCATTCTTCACATGGGATATTATCGACCAACCCGAATCGTGGCTGGTGTGACTATGTCAAGCATTGTGTGAAGTGTTAGCAACATACTAATATTCATCATACCCCTAGTCATGCCTTACAGGTCACACAAGACCTTTGGCCTTTCTCACAATGGGGTTTGGATCTAGTTGGAGAGATCAACCCCCATTCTTCTCAACGTCATCAATGGATTATTACCACTACCCAATATTACACTAAATGGCTAGAAGTGTTTGTTGGATATTTTTTCAAGACAAAATATGAGGTTCAACCACATTACATGGGATTAAATCCCTCCTTTAAGATAGGCGAGGCTTCCTTTTTATTACTAATCTAAAACACAACAGAAAGAATATATACAATATTCACACTATTCTAACCATTGGGGTCGGGATTCAATCCCGGAATGCATATCAACATGAAGTGGAGATATTACCATTGTGGGAACAAAATGGATTAGAAAAGAAAAGTATTATGGAAGAAACAAAATGTGAAGGGAATGAGAGGAACGTATTTTCCTTCGAGCAAACACAGATCACGAAGTACTCACATGAGTTTTAGACAAATATATGTAATGCTTGGAAATGATTAAAATAATCAAGAATGCTAACAAAGAACAACTTAAGATCTTTGAACATAAGAACAATCACTTAAGGGAAATGAATCTCACAACACAAAGTCTACAAAATAACATTCGATTTCTATTCTTCAAATGGCTAAAAGAAAATACAAAGTTTTTCTTCTTTTCACAATAGCTTTCTTAATCAAAATCTCTCTCCCCCGAATACATGAATGATCTATATTTATAATAGAAAGAGATGAGAGAAAATAGGATAAACCCTAAGAAATAGTCATTCTAGCAAAAATCCTAGTTTTCTTAAATCTCACGCAGAAGACCAAGTCAAAATTTGCTTCCTTCATGACAAAATGAAAATGAAAAATACATGTCAATTTCTGGAAGAAAATGACATGTAACATTTATACTTGCTCTATTTCATCATCCTTGTCTTCTTCCAAGAGTGCTTGCCTATCCCAAAACTCCTGGAATTTTCAAATTATCTCCTGCATCTCAACCTCTTCCAAATTACTTTGGAATGGTCATTCAAGACTTCACATGTTTCATGAATGTCATTTGCATCGCCTGGAAGTTTCTTCAACTTTTTACTAAGTTTCCTTAGTGATTCCAAGACGTGCTCAATCTTCACAAGTTTATCAATGATTTCTAGGTTGAAGGTGGTAGTTGATTCGTGCTGGATTGATTCTTGGATTCTCTTGTGAAACTCATCCGCAGATAAAATATTTGAACTCCCATCCAACACCTTGGGAAAAATCCTGGCAAGATCTTCTTCAATGTCATTGGTAGCATCGACCAATTGATCTCTGGATTCTCTTAGCTTGCTGCAGGCCTCATTGAGAATCTTCACCCTGAACCTTATGGCCTTGGTCACTGGAAATGTTTATCCACGTGAGGGATGACTCCTTCGATTAAAGACACGAGATGGAACCTACTTTAATGCATTGATAGCTTCCAAGGTTAACTCGAGGTTCCCAATCTCATCTGAAAAATCCTCATCCATCTTTTCACCCTCCTTTTGTATATTCACCAAGGATTTTTAAACCTCCAATAAGGTTGTTAGGAAATAAGAGATAAAATATGTGGAATAATCTCTTACAGAATCGCAATAGTAGAAACTAATATGCAGAAATTATTACAGATCTGAAATAAAATTACAGAATAAAAATAAGACAACACAAAGAGATAGTATTTAACGTGGTTCACCCAATTTGGGCTACGTCCACCAAGAATCACTTGCTCATATTTTATTACAAGCCTCTACTCTCTCAATACAATACCCAGATCCGTTTGGAGCTATGCTCAACAAACTCTACAGAATTCACACCCGAATTCAAAACACATCTGTAATACATTTGCTTGTACATCTATCATATGCATAAGACCATATAAATAGACAACTGCTTCAGCAGTTTTACAAAACTGTGGGTATCAAAACCATGGGGAAAAAAAAGCGTCCCATAAACCTATGGGTAATCGAAGAGGTAGTTTTTTAAAACAATGGGTACCGAAAAAACATGGGCCCAAAAACAGCCCATAATGGTTACCCATTACCCATGGGTTAATAAACCACCCATGAAAATTTGCCGTAAAAATACCCGAGTGTAACACATAGAAGGTGTACCACACTCTAACATGAAAATAGGCTCCAAAAACATAACAAAGGTCTCAATGAATTCTTTCCCTAGAGAAGTAGCCTCTAAATCCATTCCTCGACCGTTCTCCCCTTCTCATTCATCTTTTCAATCCTAGGTACCGATGAGAAATCGAACCCGATGGGAGTAGGATTGGAGGATGACGGTGTTGATTTGGAAGGCTTGGAAATTTTGAGTAACACTTCATCAACTATTCCACTTTCTCTTTAAGCTCATATTTGATTTCTTTTGTCTCCTTTAACTTTTAACACACCACATTCATAACATCCCATGCATCTTGTTGTGATCCTTCGCTATTACTTTCCCTAGATCAACCCTGGTGATCTGATAGTCGGTGGCCATTATGTCCTCTCTGGTTTTGTCAGCCGCGGGAGTGGTGATCTAAGCAAATTTGTGCCACTGAAGCATCCATGAAACCCTTGAAAGCTGTTTTGGGTTTCTTGGCATTTAGCGGGAGAAACCTCGATCTAATCGAAATCAAATCCTGGTAGGGGAATTACCACCTTCCTCTTCCTCACAGTTTGATCAAACAACCATTGAGGAGTGCCGGAAGAAGTTTCTCCTATTGGAGGAGTTATGGACACATTTTCATGTGGAGGGAGGTTTACTTGCGGAGTGGTAATAGCTACAAGTGTGGTGATGTATTCGGTGAATAGAGGTGCAAAAGGAGGAGGCATATCTATGGCCATTTTGGTTCTAGCAGAGAGAGGTGAGAGACTAAAGAATATGTTGGCCATGGCTGATGGAGACATTGGAGAAAGAGGAGGTGGGAGTGGTTACAAAGGAGGAGGCATAGATCTAGAAGCTAGAGCCTGAGATGCAAGAGACAAACTTACTTCTGATGGGTAATCAGCAAAAGGTGAAATTAAAGGTTAGCTAACCTCTAATTCCAAAGAGATTTCTCCTATTTCGGTGGGGTAGGTGAATATGATATATTTAATGTTTCAACAGAGTGGCAGATGAAGTGGCTACTTGCTCTTCTCCCTTCTTGACAAACTTGACTTTTATAGGCCTTTTAGAAGAGCTCTTGTCCTTTTCCTTCTTGGAGGGCCCCGCCTCCAAAGTGACTAACTTTGAGAAACTCTTTTCTTTGTAACTCATTCCCCACGAAACGAGCCATGCCTTAGTGCGTGCAAGAATCATAGTAGATATTTCAGCAATAGAATATTTTTCACCAATAGACCAATCAATAGCTAGGAAAACACATGTTGATCTTCATTCAGCCCATCGTATGAGGTGTCCAAAACACTTTCATTTTCAATAGTACCCTCTGGGATGTCAGCAAGCTCTAGTGTCTGAATTTATTCAAGTGTTAACCTTCTATGATCCTTTCTTCGGATCGCGAATTCATCCCAAAGATCAGCCCAAATGTCCTCTATGCTGGGAACATGTAGATACGAGGGTCTCATATGACTTAAGGACTCCCGAAAGTCGAACCCATCTCTATGCTTCATGTGATTCTTTAATTTTTCCTATAGCTTGCACACCATGTTCTTGGCTTTCATCACTATTGAGCATGTATACCTTCCGATGGAGATAGGGAAGGAGATTGCGGCCTTATGCTTACTTTGTTGGAATTTGTGGAAATCCAACAATTGTTTGACCAACTCCATCAAGATCAGCTAACCCCCGGGTACTTGGGCAAATGGAAAGCATCACCCGGGTACATGACCACCCAAAGATATGTGAACTTCTTGAATTGGAAGAAGACACAAGCCCAATTCAACACTTCTACCCATGCCTCATCAGAGACTCTTGTTTTCCTCACTCAGGGTTTAACCTGCAGATGTTCTCGTAAAAGAAGGCATCATTCACTCTTCTGAATTGATCCTTGGACCCCTTCCTTGTCAGCTGAGGGAAGTGCTGATAAATATGATTTTCTGCCTTGTTCCCCTTTGTATCCAACCCTGGGTAATTTCTCATGACAACTATTACATAAGTGACATAAGATGACATATAAAACTTACCAGTGGATAAGACTGTTTTCATCTGGGAGTCTATTTCATCACTTATAAGACTACCCCAATCAATTCCATGTTCGTTCTTCTTTATGATGACCATGAATTGGTACATCCATCCTTAGAAAACACTCGACTCAGGGAATCCAAACACTCGGCTCAGCAAGGTGATGATATCATTGATCTCATGAATGAAATCACTCCTAGGAACAAATTTTAGAAACCTAGAGACGGTTGGCTTGGCCTTGATAAGGAATTTCTTATTCACATGTTTGATGCAATCTTCCTGGTCATTATCCTAGGCCTTCTGAGCTGATTGAAGATTCAAATCAACATACTCCTCGAAGTTAGGTAATCTGAGAAGGTCATCAAAGTAACCTCCGTCCAACTTCACTATGACCTCTCCGCTCGATTTCTCACTGAGCGGGAAGCAGAGTCATAATTTGAAGCACATGCCAAGATGAACTCAGGGAATTGAGCATACATGGGGAATCCTATTGTGAGAGGGAGGCCACTGCTAACTATTGATTTCATCCAGGGAGTCTGGGAAGAATCCTTGATTCTATTCCAAAAGTCCTCCATGTCTATATTTCTGAGTTCTTGTATCCCGGATGTCATAATTGCAATCAATGTAAGAAGGGGACTCCACCTTCATGAATTTGTACTTTATCTTCCCGGAAATGTCGACTTATCCTTTGATGATCTAGGATCCGACATGAGGATTCTCAAAAGAGGAATTCCCTGGTGACTTCTATCCGAACAATTGGGCTTGAAATCTTGCAGAGCAACTCCACTGCACTCCGCCACACTATCCGGACTTTAGAACTTGCAAAGCACCTGATGAAACCCAACACACTAGAATGTATGTCAGAAATAAGGTCTTGTTGGACACTTCACAAGACTCAAAAGACTGCTAAGTGTGTCGAACTTATGAGATGTTTGACATCTTGTAAAACCTGATATACTGGCGGAATTCAGAAGATGTTAATCACTTCGTAAGACCCAACACAAAGCGGAGATTGAAGGATGTTGAACACTTGAAGAAACCCGACACAAAGGAAAGTGTATGTTGGAATTTGATAGATGTATGACACTTGGAATGAACTGATAGAAGGGTGGAACTTGGAGATTGCTAAGCACTGATGAAGCCCAATAAATGATGGAAGCAAGAAGGTGTTGAACACCTAAGCAAAACCCAATACACTAGAATTGGGTTTTAGATTTTGGGACATGCAAAATTCTGCCATTAAATCAATTAGGATTTTTATATCATTTCAAAATACATAAACGTATATTCCATGGGATAAAAATAAGAAAACACCCAAAATCTAAATTCTAAACAATAATTTTTATTGGAATACAACATAAAATGAAGAAAACAATCTAAAACCCTAAACCTAGAGGAAAAATAGGAAAGGAAGGAGAACACCAAAAGAATATCTCAAATACAAATCCAAAAGACCTCATAAGTAGAGAGAAGGGAAAAATACCTTCAGTAATCTTGAAAAATAATTGAAAACAGATCATGAAATCAATCAGAAATCCAATCGGGTTTGGAGGTCGCAGGAGCATGTACAAAAATCCACGCAACAAAAGTACAATAGGTAAAAATGACATGTAAAATCAAACTATTTATAAAGTCCTCACATTTATTACACTTCACCTGACACGTGTGCCAACTACCCGACAACTTAGCATTAATGCCATGTCATCATGCTTGGAGTGCCCAAAACCCGACACAAAGGATTAGCTATCAATTTGGGTTTTGGGTTCGGGAAACAGTGACATGAGGCATGAGATGTTTGGATGTTCCAAGGTCCCAAAACCTCGACACAAAGGAACATATCAGGTTTTGGGTTTCGGAAGTCAAGCGACATGTAGCATGCTTTTTGCAAATCATGTTCGATGTTCGTGAGTTCGAAAACCTGACAGATTGACTTGTTTTGGGTTTTGGGTTTGGGAAACAATTTTCATGTAGCATGTAGAAAATATGTTTTCATGTTGTTGAAACCCAAAAACCCGAAAATCTCCTCAAAAGGGCATTTTAGGAGATTTTTCCAAAATTTCTATGGTTATCTTAATTTTAGCTAGAATCACTAAAATAGGATAACAAGAAGCCATACCTCTTATTTATACAAATACCGATAGATATGTGAATTCATTAACCATCACATTATTTGTCACTTTGGTGTTCCTCATCGACTTATCACAAATAATGGTAAATAATTTAAAAACAAAACCCTACAAAAACTCTGTGAAACCTTCGGAATCCATCTTGGTTTCTCTTCACTTTACTACCCTCAAACAAATGGTTAAGCGAGTAATCAACCAACAAAACCTTAAACCAAATTGTTATCAAAGTGGTTAATGATACTGGAAAGGATTGGCACATGCACATTCCTTTTTCCTTATGGGCTTATTGCACTAGTATTCATGGCTCAAATGCTGCCACACTTTTCTCTTTAGTCTACGGTATAGAGGATGTCTTGCCTCTTGAAGTCAAAATAACCTCTCTTCATATATCACTCAAATATATGCTAAATGATGATGAATTTCACTAGGATCATTTGGCACAACTTTAGTTATTAGATGAGTGTCATATCAATGCTCTTAAGCACCTCCAAATCTACTAAAAATGTATCAAATGTGCCTATGATAAACATGTCCAAGAATGAACCTTCCATTCGGTGACCTCGTCGAAGGAAAATCAACATGTAACAAAAGAGGAGAAAATAAATGGGGAAAAATTTATCCTAACTAGGTTGGACCCTACATAATCACACATACCTATGGATCAAGTGCTTATCGTTTGTCTTCACTTGAAGATAAACTTGAACTCGAGCCCTCAATGCCTTACATATTTGATAATCCTTTGTTGAACATAATACTAGATCATCTTTTGTCTATTTAAAGATAGTCCTTGAGTACCCATTCCCTTCATTTCACTCGTTTATGGATCAATGACTAAGCAAGAATCATGTGATTTCCGTCACCTTTCAACCTTATCTTCAATATGAGTACAATGGATCTACTCATGGCATGATTCTGATGGATACTTTTCATATTTTTCAAGATGGAATCACATGGTTGTTCAATCCTTAAACCCTCTCGTTCATAGTTAACCTCGGTGTGCTATAGTTTTTTCTTCAACACAGGAGCATATCGTTCTCTATAGTCTTGTCTATGGCCTAAAAGTCCAAAAACAAAACAATGTCAAAAGTAAAATGGGATTCAACTCCTTGAGTCAAAATTCTAAAAAACATATGGCTCCCTCAAAATGGACATATTTTCTTTCTATATTTCTATTATAAATAGACTACTCCCTCGAAGGACAACTATACACGATTAGCTACATCTTACTTATTCTATCCAAAAACAAGATTAGTCCTGCAAAAATAAAAGGAAAATATTTATAAGCTTCCTACATCAATCAACTTCACGAATACCTCAAGGAGATAATTTACTCATCCCATATAGACTTATCAGATTGACCGGTCTATACAAATAAAAGCAAAAATAAAAAGGCAACTTGTACGTCATGGACTTGCCTATTTTGATCTTGGGTATCTTGCCAAATAGGCATGTTGTTGCACACTAGGTTACAATAATTACAAAATTCATTCACCTCACTGATTTTCTTTTCTACTTTTTTCCTACTCAAGGGATTGGATTCAAAGGTGAAACTTCATGATCATGTGATCATCTTCACCCTTGGAAATAGTCAATCATGCAACGCTTTTAGGACCTTATGTTCATAAGTCGATCTTTTGGTATAATCAACTCGTATTGGTCTTTGCCAATTTGGTGGCATAACACCTCTTTTACCATTTTCCTATTTTCATACATATTGATGCTTCTATATAAGACCAGGACATTTGACACCTATATTTTGGAAGTGTCCTTTTCACCAAAACCAACCAAAATCACCCATCCTTATTTCAACCTCCATATCAACCATGCCTAAATGACCTAAACTTGATCATACCTATGACCTAAATTAAACCATGCCTAAATGAACTAGACACAAACATGCCCGAATGACCTATACTCAATCCTACATAACACCCTCCAACCCATTCCATTTACCTCACCATATTCCTCCCTAGCTTATGGGAGAACTACATCGGTTTGAGGCCTTGTTTCACCGGGGATATGTAGGAAACACTCCAAGGGCATGGGGCCTTTGGAGGTTAGGTTGACCATCATCTTCTTCATAATTTTCCAATTCTTACAGCTTTCCCTCTAATTATTTTTCTACCTTTTGCATTCATATTCTATCCTAGTTAGTTTCCATTTATAACAAATTGGAAATTAATATACCATGGAAAACATGCATTTATTTCATCACATTTACCATTTCATTACCATAACCATATATTACCTAAATCATTTCAACATTTTTCCATACTATCAAACATTTGGAAAATTAAAAACCACAACATACATATACATCATCATTTATTTTCCATAATACCAATAACTTGGAAATTAAATCAACCACAAAACCATGACTCCACCATGCCTAAATAACCCGACTCATTCATGCCTATGACTTGACTCAATCATGCCTAAACGACCTAACTCAACCATGACTAAAAATCGACTCAACCATGCCTATGACCTAACTTAATCATGCCTAAACGACTGACTAAACCATGCCTACGACCTAACTCAACTATGCTAAATAACCCTACTCAACCATGCCTACGACATGAATCCATCATTCGTAACTCACCTAATTTCCATAAATATGCATTAATAATAAAAATTAAAGAAGGAAGCATTATGCATCAAATCATCATCATCAAATTGTATATAAGGGAAAGTCTCGTATATCACTACAAATATACAAAGATACAAATACATTGTCATTATCCTTGGCACACAAAGCTGGTATAAATATGAAAATATAAAATCTCTCATGTACATCCTCACTATCCTCGACATGCAAGCTGGTATAAATATAAAAATCTAAAAAATATCATATACATCCTTACTATCTTGACACATAGGCCAATATATATATATATATATATATAAAATAATCAAAATGATGATACACAGGATATAAATCATTGTCTCATCCGATACCCTACATCCATGTTTCATCTATCTCTTCCTCCTCATCTCTAGTCTAAAAACCTCTAACATATCACCCCCAACCATAGGTCTCGGTCCGCCCTCCTCTTAACCACCACCTAGAGCTATCCTCCATGAACTAGTCACCTCTCCATGAACTTTGTCCATGGGCTCGCTGCCCCCTATGCTCTCTAAACTATGAGTTTGGGATTTGGTCTACTCACCGTATGCCTATTATACCCTATGATTGGCATATGATGGTACATCGATACCATACATTGTTAGGTGATCCTTATAATAACATGCATCATTCAGGGAATCCTTGAACCACGCCATCGACACTATCTCTGTGGGGGTTCTATAGGCCTCACAAAACCTCGTGAACTTTTTCCCGCTCCTACTGGCCTCAACCCATGTACTGCCGCTGGTACTTGTAATGTGGGACCATGCCTCTGATCATGTGAGGGTTCCTGTGCCTATGGGGGTGCCTGTGCTTCCTCCTATCCCTAAATCATAGCTAACTACCCATGTAATGCCATCACTCGAGCCTATCGCATGGCCACATGTGCCTGTGATCTTGACGGATGAACCTATAAGATTGTGACATGTGTATATAGAGTGGCTACTGTGCCCCATCCTATCTCGGTGCTCGAGCTTGCACCTATGCCAATTGACCTGTAATATAGTCACCTTCCCAGTCAAGTCGACTACTGTCCCTATTTTTTGTGGCAAGCTGCACCCCAATGCTATCACCTTCCCTACAAGGTATCCCATTGACCGTAACTATGGCCAAATTTGGTTGTCTTGGCTTCGGAGAGGTGTCGTTTGTCACCGTGCTACCCACAACTACCTGTACCCATCTATGACTATGGTGTCATTAATCCACCTATCGACCGGCTCCTCCTCCTACCTTTTCAACACAATCAGATATGGTGGAGACATAGGTATCTCCACATCATCTCTCATGTACTATGGGAAGGGTGGTGGCACATATTGTGGTAGCCCAAGCTGACATCTAACCCTATCTACGGGTATCATTTCATGCTCCCCAACACGAAGCACCTATATCCACTAAAACAATTGTATCTCCTCCAAATCATCCAAAATTCCTCTATAGGATGAGTAACCAATGTAGGGCCTCTACATAATATCGACTCCTTAGAGCCCCTCTAACAATTACTGTAATAAAACACATCATGGATGGTTTTACGCACCAAAAATTACACGTCTTTGCATTGTCGGGAAAATAGTTACAAAAATCCCCAATGATGATTCAAAGTTCTTTCAAGAAGGTGTTTGATATCCAAAGCCCATTTGTAGTTTATATTTGTAGCCTAGATAACCTTATTTAACATTTCCATGCATTTTTCTTGCTGCCCGCTCCTTTCGTGCTTGTTTTGGATTTTTGTGCTAGAACTATCGCCCTACGGATGGTGGTTCACAAACTACCATCCAAGAAGGTGAACCACCTCCTTACATAAGGCAGCGGTTCTACCCGCTTTTTCCAGAATCTCCATGCGTGATTTTGCATGCGACGATTCACTTAAGTTTTCTTTTTGAATGCATCCGTGAGTCGAATTTGCTAAAAATAGCTTCATTTGCTTAGTTCTCCTTGCTCCTCCTATTTTAAATATGATTTAATTGGTTGGAAATACCTCTTCTTGTCTTGTACATAAAGTAACCTCCTAGCCTACACTCTTATATATTCCATGCTTGTATTCAAGCAAAGGGCCTATCAGAGAAATTGGTGTATCTTGTTTTGTTTTTACTGTCATAGTCTTGCTAGAAATTACATAGTCAAGTTCGGATCTCTTGCGCTATCTCTCTTCTACTTGCATGCGTCCATATTACTTCTAAGCCATCATTGCTCAATCACCATCATCTTGTTGCTATTCTTTGCATTCCCAATCCCTTGGACTCATATGAACACTCAAAGAAAGGAAAGAACTAAGGGAAATATACTAAATACTACAAGATTTTTCAAAGATCTTGCTCTTCTAGGATGGAGTTGTGTATTTTTATACTTTATTTATCAAATTTTCAATTAAATATCAAATAGAATAAGAGAAAAATTCATTTCAATTAGTTAGATAATTGCAAGTAGATCAAATCAGTAGGAATTTTTCTATTCAACATTTCTAGGGAAGTGTGGAGAAAATAAGCTCTCGTGAGGGTTACGATTTTTATTTACTTCTGAGGTAGGATTGAAAGGATTTGGATTGAGTTAGAATAGATTTTATATTTAGATTCACACAGCTGCCATTGAGACAGTTAGGTACATTTGGATAATTCTTTGTATTTAGTTTATTTATTAGATTACATGCATTGTCTAAAAAGTTAGAAACAAATAAAAATATTTATTTTCCATAGATTAGCTTGTTTTATTGCTTTGTTTTGATATATTGAGAAAACAAAAAAAACATAGATTAGATTTCCTCGATAGATATTTTATTTCTTGAAAGAAAATCAATTCATCTTGCATGATGTTGTTGCCCTCAAAATCTCCCTCTTTTTCAAGTCAAATTCAAAAATTTTGAGTTGGTTCTCATTTGTAATTTCAACCTGTTGATTTAAAATCTTTCATTCTTCGTGGTTTGATATATTTTCCGTTTTCCCGTATGGATGTGTGAAAATATTTAAATTTCATTTGGGTGTTATTTTCAATCTTTTCTATGGCCGTGGATCATGTTTAGCCTAGTTTTGTTTTCCATTTCTCTGTCCATGGAGAAATATTTGAAATTTGGGCATAAATGGTGGAGTTTTCCCTTCCATTTTATTTTCTCCATAGTCATGAATGACGGGCATATTTTCCCTATCAAAGTTTTGCCCCGGAATCCACAGGTACGTGGATATCTCTAATAGGATGCGGCAGGACGGTTTTTTTTAACTTAGCACTTTTTGTTATTTTTGTAAAAGTGTCAAGTTGGTCCCATGGCCCGAAGGACCCTGATTGGCTACTTTTTGACGGGAAGTGGAAAGGCGGACTCTTTTTGTGCTTTGAGGCATTTTGGTGGAAAATAGTGTAAAAGTATAAATGGATCCTTGGGCCTACAAAGGGACACATGGCCATTTTTAAGTTCAAAGTGGGAAGGTGGGTCGTCGGGACACTTTAGGAATTTTACCATTGTTTCCAAAAGAAGGCATAAAGTTAAAAAGTGAACCACACCCCCACTCTTGCCTAGTTAAGGCCATGTGTTAAGTCATGCATTGAAAATTCAAAGTAGCAAGGCAGATCATCAGAGCGTTTTGAAGTTTTTGTGATATTTATTGAAAAAAGGGATTAAAGTTATAAAGTGAGTCCTAGCTCCGCTGGAGACTAGATAAAATATGTTGAAAAGTCAAATAAGGGAAGCGGGCCGACGGAGAAATTTAATTTTTTGAGCTTTTTGTTAAAAAAAGTTAAATTTTTAAAAGTTAGCCGCGACTTCGTCACCACTCAAGCAAAGCCACATGTCAGGTCTAGCGGATGGGTGGGCCAAAATGTCAAAAAATGACAAATATCTTTAAAGTCACAAAATAGCAAAAGGCCCCCCAGGCCCATTTCAATTTTGATCTTTTCCACATGGATGGATCATATTTGAAGTTGTAAACAAGATTAAGGGCTCACATTTGAAGTTACAAAAAGTAGTTTTAACGGCTGCATTGTAGAGCATCTTTTCTGCCGCCATTAATGTTTCTTCATGAATCATGAATCTGAAAGGTTGTGAACGATTAAAGGAATTTGTAACCATTTCTTATAAGCTATATGATGGGCTCTCGACACCATTGAAAGGGTTGGAATTTTGATACTCTGCAAATGTAATTTGAATTGAAATAAATCAATACAAAATATTCTCTCCTTCTCTCTATCTTCTTCCATTCTCCCTTCTTGCTCACCCAATCTGCAAATCATTTAATCTTTGTGATAAGAAACTTTGTGTTCTTGTTGATACGATTTCTAGAACTTTGTGTCTATGGAATGGTGTTTTGTGTTGTGAATGTGAATGATTTTGTTCTTTATCATCTTTTCCCAGTACATATAAGGTTATGCTCTGCTATCTACATTTCCTGAAAGTACTGTTATATTCTACTCTTTCCTTTCCTCAATTCCTCTACTTTCTGTGTTAATAAGCTTCCTAGTATAAAACGCATTTCATGATATCAGAAATCCACACTATGATGAAATTTGTACATTTTTACATAAGTTTTGTTGGTTTCTTTCAATAAGGGAACCTCTCCCATTAAAGAGGAGGGACTTGCTGTCCCCTGAATGTGGTTTATCAATAGTACTATTTTAAAACCCAACAATTTTTGGTGACTCCATTGGGGATTCGTTTCAACGGATTCCTTTCTAAAAGAAAAAATTCAAGATCATCTTTAATCTGGAGACTCTACGGTATACATGAGGGAAGAAATATCTCGGGGTAGAAGACTCCCATTTTTAACTTTTGGAGCAACAAAAATTTCCTCTTCTTCCAGCAAGAAGGAACAAAAGAACTCGTTCTACGAGCACACCTCCTGTTAAAGAAAGAAGTTCCAAGGATAGCACTTCTCAAGAACAATTAAGTACAAATATTTGTGCTCGATACTTGCTGGTGTTTCAGTTCCCCTTTAGACAATCTTCCCACAGATGGCAACACCTTTGCCTTGGGGACCATAGGTTGGGCCTCTTGCTCTTCCTCAGCCTTTGCGTGAGTTACCTAGGGGTAACAGAAATAATTTTCCTAAATTCAGAGGTGATGGAAAAGTGCACCCAGATGAACACATTGAAGCCTTCATTTTTGTATGTGGGATTCTTGGGATTGAACATGAAGATGTCTCTGTCAGGATATTTGTGGGAACATTGCAGGATAATGATGTTGATTGGTTCTATCATCTTCCTGTTGGGTCAATTACTGATTGGACCTCCATGAAAACTCATTTTGAGTAGCGTTTCAAACCTATTGAAGATGTGCATGCTCTCTTGGATCAAATTTCTCATATCAAAATGGAGCCACATGAACCCATGAGGGAGTTTGTGTCTAAATTCAACAATTTGGTTCATAAAATTCCACAGAACAATCATCATATAGATCAAATCCAAAAGTGTTTCTTCCTCAATGCTTAGTTACCTGAAGTGAGCTATGTACTAAGGATAGCTAACCTTGCAACCATGGATGTTGATCGAGATTGGAAATCGAGTGTTGAATATGATTTGATCGTGTATCAGTAAATTGAAGAGATAACCTTCTAAATATAAAGAATCTTCCTCTTCCTCTTCTAGATCTAATTCAGATCAGTTAGTGCAGAACTTGGAAAATGATCTCATTTCCATTAAAAAGCAATTGGCTCAGCATGCTCCTTACCAAGACATTCCAAGGAAGAATTTCCAGCCTAGGAACTGGTTGCCTGCTTCTCAGACTAGATTGGCTATTGAAGGTCCACCCCTCAAGGTTCCAGTCAATGCAACTTGTGAAGTTCAAGAACCTGATGATGAGGAGGTTAATGAATATTATGTAGAAGAAGAAGATGATGAAGAAGGCTGGAGGAGTATGGTGGATCTAGAGTGCATTTCCTCACCACTGAAGGTATAGATGATGAAGATGACTATGATGAAGTAGTGGCAGATATGAATAGTGAGTCATATGTTGTTATGACTTGGGAGTAGACCAAAAGAAAATAAAAAGTTGTGCTAAGAAATCCAAAGATTATACTATAACCATTCTAGTAGTTGCAAGAAGAGGAGCTCATGTTCCCACTGCCTCCACACAAAAGGTGAGTACTGCTAATTCTTCTCCCTCTACTTCTGCTTCTAAAACTTCTTGTCCTTTAGTTCCTAAAAATGATAAGCCTAAAGTTCCCCAAGTTCCAAGTAATGATGCCCCATCCACCTCTGGATCTTTTGATATCATTGACCACCTCAAAAATACCAAGATCCAAATCTCAGAAGTAGAGTTTTACCAGACCCATCCAAAGGATTTTTCTAAAATGGTAAATTTTTTCAATTCCAAATCCAAAGCTTCACCCCATACTTCTAAAGGTATTTTTCCCACTCCCTCTTCCTCACCTCAACCAAGTCTTGTGGCTGTAGTCACTTCCCTAATGAGAAAATCAAACCATTTTATGTGACTCTCCTCATAGCTGGCCATAAAATCACCAATTATAGTATAGACTCGAAGGATTAGAGAATGTAATGCCTGAAAAATTAGCCCATGCTCTAGGCCTGACTCTAACACGTACCTTTGGTTCCTGCTATTCCATGGAGAGTAGAGAAGTGCCTTTGGTTGGAAGAATTAAAGATGCACAAGTAGCCTTCGTTGATTTTCCATAGAAAAGGGTTAAAGCCACCATTTTAGTTGCTGATATTCCTCCCTCCTATGGTATGTTGCTAAGTAGAAATTTTTGTAAGGAGATAGGAGGTGAAATTTAGATGGACTGGTCACATGCTTTGATCCTGTCAATGGAAAAATAAAGAAGTTGTTGCCAGAGAGAAAAAAGCTGAGTATATTGTACAAAAGAGTGATGATCCAAAAGAAAAAATACTCTATGAAGATATAGGGCATGGAAACTACATGATTATGTCAGAAGATGAGGAAAATATTCATAAGGGAGTGATTCATGATCCTAATGGCATTTGGACTCTAGAGTTTGATGGTAGCTACTCTTCAGCTGGTTATGGAGCTGGTGTGGTGTTGATCTCTCCTGAGGGGAAGATTCATCCTTTTTCATTCAAACTTCATTTTGAAAATACAAATAATACAAGCTGAGTATGAGGCTCTCATCTTGGGTTTGAATGTGGCTAAAGAAATGGGACTGAAGAATCTTTGTGCTCGTGGTGATGCGTTGAGTTAATTGTGAAACAAGTAAGGGATCTTTACCAAGTCAAGAATAGAAGATTGAAACACTATAGAAATCTTGTCTATGATTCCATTGAGTTTCTTGATGCTTTTTCCATTGAATCTTTTCCAAGAGAAAGGAACATTAGCGCTTATTCTCTAGCTATTTCTGGGTCTTTATTGATTCCTCACCCAAATTTCTCTCAGGAGAAATTTACTATTGAAATGATTCATAGGCCTAGTGTACCAGATAATGCAAGCAACTGGAAGGTTTTTAATGATGATCAACATTTTCTCTCTTTCTTGGAGCTTAGGGATAATTTTGATTAGTTGTATTTTGAAGGAAGTGAAACTCTTCCTAGAGAGTATGTGCCCTCTCATGAAGGAGATATCATGGAAGATGAGGATCAATATGGTTGTATTAAGTTGAAAGGTAACAAGATTCCCAAAGGGATGGTGAGTCTAGAAGATATTTTTGATAAACATGATAGGCTCACTAAATATAAAGCTTCTCAAGGGGCTCAACAATATTTTGAAACTAAAAAGGTAAATAGTGGAAGTTCTGATTAACCCAAGATGGTGAACATTGGAAAATGCTGCACTCAAGAAAAAAGGAAGAAAACAAGTGAACTGTTAAAAAAGTATACCGATGTTATTTCCTATTCATATGATGATCTCAAGGATTTTCTAAAAGAGGGATGCATGAGAACTGATGTTGAAAATTAATGCACCACAACAAAGTGCACTCTGATGGTAACATCAAGCCAACGCAATCACGCAAGATTCAAATCAATGGAAAGAAGATTGCAAGTAAGAATAATAAGTCTGCTCATTCTCATAGATCACAAAATAGGAAGTACAAATAGGGGTGCTTTGTAACCCCATGCCTAAACATGGAAAGAACGCCAATGATGCCACTAAAAGAGGAGTTAAAATTCTAAATAAGGAATGTAACTCCTATGACGCATTGATGTAAATGACAATGACATATTCTATGACAGAATCTGATACTTGTCATTTGACTTCCTAAGACCTATGACTCTCGCAAGGTGAGATGAATCACCTAGGTGATGTGGATGATGACTGGAAAATCACACACACCAACACCCCCCTTCATTGAAGCCGAAGAAGAGGTCAAGGTAAGCTAGAAAGAGAAAAGAAGACTCCCCTAGACAACTAAGAAAGATGTGTCAATGGGGCTCGAAAACTAAAGGCATGATAAGGTGCCCATATACAAACAACATCTTTTTGGAAAGAAGAAGAAGAGGAGAAGAAAGAGGACTATATAGCCCTAAGAAGATAGGCAGCCACAGCAGACCTCACCCCAAGAAGAGACCACAAGTGAAGAAACTTCACCTCAGTGAAGGGCTTGGTGAAAATGTCTGCAACCTGATCAGTTGTCTGAACATATTGTATGTTGATGATGTTTTCATGTATCAACTCCCATATGAAGTGCATGTGAATCTCAATGTGCTTCATCCACTGATGTTGAACTGGATTTCTACAAATCGAGATAGTGCTCATGTTGTCACAGTAGATAATGGTAGGCCGCTGAAAGTGGATGCCAAACTCTATCAAGATACCCTGTAACCAAACAGCTTTTGTGGTAGCATTAACTACTCCTCTGTATTTTGCTTCTGTCGATGATATGGCAATGGTGTTCTACTTCTTGGACCAACTAATAGGACCTGAACCAAGAGTGAAACTATAGCCTGAGGTAGACTTCCGATGATCTAGATCACTGACCCAATCTGAGTCTGTAAATCCAACCAAGTCAATCTCAGTCCTTCCTAAGTAATGAATACCATTTCTATGAGTGTCACTAACATAGTGAAGGATCCAATTTTCTTCTTTTAAGTTCAGCTCATGAGACTCCTACATAAATCTGGACATGATCCCGATGACATATGATAGATCTAGCCAAGTGTGAGTAAGGTAGATCAAGCTTCCCACCAACTTTCGATAAAGGGTACCATTAACCAAGGGGGAAGAGCAATCGAAACCAACTTAATCCCGAGAAAGAAAAGGAGTAGGTGAGGACTTGCAGTTGGACATGTGAAACCAATCAAGCAAATCAAGAGAGTACTTAGTAATTTGTGAGATCATAATTCTGAGTCGATTGTGAAATTTGGATCCTAAGAAAGTAATGAAGAAATCCTAAGTCAGACATGGAGAACTTGTTGGCCAAGGAGATCTTCACAAAATCAATGATAGAGGAAAATCTACCGTGATCAACAAGTCATCAACATATAGAACAAGAATAAGCATGGAGTCATCCTATCACGAGAATATACACATTTGGGTCAGAGTGACACCGAGTGAACCCTGATGTAAGTAAAAAGGAGTCCATCTTGGCATACCAAGCCCGAGGGGCTTATTTAAGGCCATAGAGAGACTTCTTTAATTTTCAAATGAGGGATCGATCATGGACATAACCCGAAGGTTGTTCCATATAGATCTCCTCCTCTAGGTGCCCATGAAGGAAGGCACTCTTAACATCCATCTGGTGGACTTCCCATCTATTAGTGGCAGCGATGGCAAGGGTTAGTTGAATGGAAATCATCTTTACAGCCAGACAAAAGGTTTCCAAATAATCAACCCCACTACACCGGGAGAAACCCTTATCTATAAGTCGTGCTTTATACTTCTTGAATTCTCCATTAGCTCCATACTTTGTTCGATATACCCACATACACCAAATGATTTTTCTTCCTTTCGGAAGAAGGGTAAGATCCCAAGTGTCATTCTTTATGAGTGAGGAATACTCCTCATCCATGGCAGAATCCCACTTAGGAATCCCAGAAGCTTCTTGGAAAGATGGTGGATCAGAAGCAGAGGCAAAGAAGGAGTGGGTTCTAATGAAGTCCGAGCGAGTACGTCTCTCATCCAAAGGATCTCCAGCTAAATCTCTAGCACTCTGTAAAGTTTTGCTGGCCCAAAAAGGTCCTGAAGGTTTAGGCTCAAAGTCGGAAGATTATTCACTTGAGTGAGAAGGGACATAGTCCTCATCATCACTACTGTCAGAATCAGAAGACTCAAAAGTTTAAGGATCAGGAGGAGAAAGGAGAGGCGGAACTCACTCAACAACATCATCATCTAAAGAGTCAGAATCTGAATCAATGGGAAAAAGAACCTCTGTGGGAAAAAGAACCTCTGTGGAATTTTAAGTCAAGGATGACTCATCAAACTTCACACTCCTCTCAATATAAAGCTCACAGGTGGTAGGGTTCAACAATTGATATCCCTTCATGCCATCAGGATACCAAAAAGATACAAGGTTTGGATTATGGATCCAATGCCTTGCATTTCTTTTTGGGAATCTGAGCCATAGCCTTGGATCCGAAGACTCAAAAGTGCTCAACATCAGGCTTGTGTGTAAACTAGGCTTCAAAGGGTGTCATCCCTCTTACTACCCTGTGTGGAACATGGTTCTGAATATAACAAGCACAATTCACTACTTCAGCCCAATACTACGGAGGAAGAGATTTGAGTGAACCATACAAGTAGCCATCTCCTTTAAAGTTCGGTTCTTTCTTTCTACAACTCCATTTTGGGAAGGGCTGTAAGCAATTGTATGCTACAAAGTAATCCCCTTAGAAGTGTAGAAATCCTCAAACCTATTGCTCACATACTCACCTCCATTGTCAGATGAAGAACCCTTATAGACCGTTCTGCTTGTTTCTCAACAAGAGCCCTAAAATTTTGAAAATGCTCAAAAAATTCAGACTTAAGCTTAAGAAAATATACCCAAGTATAATGTGAAAATTAATCAATGAAGGTTAGTATATATAGATCTCTGGTAAAAGAAGGAGATGGAAAAGGGCCAGAAACATCACTATGAACAAGATCCAAGGGACGCGTAGCTCTCCCAGATTTTCCCTTGTCAAAGCTTTTTTAAGGGTGGTTTCAATGGTACAACCCTCACAAAGACCCTTAGAAAATTTAACTCAAGGAAGCCCATTGACCATTTCATTTTGGCTCAATTGTTCAAGGTAATAATAATTTAAATTCCCAAAATGCTCATTCCATAACTTGCTGACAACCTCATTTGCATGAGTGAGCAAGGCATTGGGTGTCAAATTAGAAGAGAAGTGGGAAAAGGTATACAACCATGAATAGTGATTTTCCTTTCCCTCAGCCACAGTGTAGTTAGAGTTAAGCTCACGAATAATCACCGAGTTAGGACTGAATTCCACTCGCATTCCCTCACCAAGGTGGGTGATTTGGTAAACCAATAGGATATTGGTAGAGAGATTGGGAATGTTCAGAACTTGGTTAAATGTTCCACCTTCTATATCTACTGATCCACTACTGGAAACCAACACGTGGGTTTCATCACCTAACATGATTTGGGACATGCCACATGGTTCAATGCTAGAGAATTCAACCTTTGAAGAAGCCATGTGGTGTGAGGCACCAGAATCGATAATCCAAGTTGATGATGGAGCTGATTTAGCTACAAGCGCCTTACCTTTCTTCTTTTCATTTTTAGATTCCTTTGCTTTAGAAGACTCGCCCTTCTGAGTAATTTGTTTCATGGATTCAAGAACACTTATTTTATTTTTCTCAAGTAATTGAGTTAAGTGATCAGTTTGTTTCCAAAAAAAATGATGCTCTTCATGGCCAAAATTATTACAATAGGAGCATTTATACTTTTCCTTCTTTGCTTTAGGCTCGAAGTTGAAAGATTAGTGATGGGCTTAGCTGGGGTTGGTTGGTCTTGGTTTATTTCTTAGGTTGGTCCTTAGTTTCTTTCTTCTTTTCATTTTTCTTGCCCTTATTCACCACAAGGGCATGTGACTTAGATTTTAGAGTCCCCATTTGAATGAGTTTGTCTGTTCTCGAATGAGTTGGGATGAAAAACTGTCAAATGAGGGCATTTTCCAAGTACTACCCAAGGTGGATTTCATGGCATGGAAAGTTGAAACAAAGACAGATTATTCAGGACCTAACTTAGAAATAATCGACAAGATCAATTGAGAGTCTTTCTTCTCCACTTTACATTCCTTTAGAAGCAGTCTAGTGTGGACAAACTTTGAGAAGAAGGCCTGCAGGTTTTCAAAGTCACTAGGATTTAACCCTAGTAGTTTGTTCTCCAACTCATGTGCTCTCATGTCATCTTGCTTCCCAAACATATCATCAAGCATTTTCCATGCTTCATCGGGTGTTGAGGAAGTTTCAATGTGGAAGAGCAAGTTGGGAGAGACGGACATACAAAGAAGACCTAAGGATTCATCACAACGGTTGAACCATTTAGATTTTTGATTCATCATTGGGTTCGGTCTCTAACCCCATGGTAACAGTATAACCCTTTGCTTTACAAAACCAATATAATTTTAGATTTACATTCGAAGAAATTAAAAGGTGTGAGCACTGGTACTTTAGAGATATCCATAATGAAGAGATAGAACCAAGGAATGTAGAAGGAAGGAGAGAGAAAAGAAACAACCACCCCAGAACAAAATTACACCCCCGAGTTTGGCACTTTATAATTTAGTGCGTTGATTACAACCAGATGCGATGTGTGCCAAGAACCATTCTTTCACTCACCTTGCAATCAGCATAATAACGCGCAAGAGTGGAGACAACAATCAAGGTTTGTGGGCGTAGCGAGATCGACACGAGAAGAAAACAGAATGAGAGAAGCAAGAGGGGGAAGAGAGGGATTTGTGAGAAATAGTGTCTCACATCACACAAAATAATCCCTTTTCCGTGAGACTGTGGTAGACACACTCACAAGTCCGCGAGAAATAAAATGGATAGTACAAAGCTCAAGATGATTCACTTACACAAGCAATACAGTGACACCCCCCAAAATGCGGAACTTTATAAAATTAGTGAATTTACAAAAATAATGATCCCATCATCTAGGATGTGAAAAAACATGCAACTTTGACTAAAGAAGTGCTCAGATCCGAGCAACGAGTCAAAAGTTATAGCAAAAAAATTCCGCAACGGATGAGAAAAAGCCAATAAGCTTGCAAATGGATTAAAAAAGTGTCCTAAACGCATGCAAAAGGTGTCGTATGTATGCTTGTTGGAAACAACATGGAATTTGAGATGAGATTTGTTTTGATTACAAGGGGATTAGCCTCCGCCAACCTCGGACCTCACCCTCCATCTTGATTACTTGAAGGAAGGATATTAATACAACCAAACAAAATATCTAAAAAGAAATTACAATGCCAATTTCACCTTAAATTTTTAAAAAAGTGATTTGATTTACCTTCAAATGATTTTAAAAGTAAAGTTGACCGAGCTGAGTTATACGTTGAAGTGGAGCAGGTTTTCCAAGGTAGAATCCACGTAAAATCATTGCAGGATGGATTGTAGGGCCACGTGTAGAAGTAGAAGTGGCTGGTGGAGTGTGGAACTGGGAGATGCTGCAGGCGAGCTGTCACAAAATCTTCCAAACTAGTGAGAAAGGATGGTAACGGCCTGTGAGTGGAAGCATGGGAGATTCACGGGAAAACCAAGACAAACCAAAAAAAAGGCGAACGGGAACCAAATGCAACATGCCAAGGATGCAAGGTCGTGGCTAGGGAAGAGAAAGAAAACCACATAAACCGCGAGTACGTAAGCGTGATGCAATCTAGGGAAGAGAAAGAAAAACACATAAACCATAGGCCAAAGATGAGTTGGAAAACCGGTGCAGAGAGTTGAACCACAAGGCCACACGGGTGAGTACGGAGAGCCGAGTCAAAAATCTGCTTAGGGCACAAGGACTAGTTTAAGGTCACGGAGGAGACCGCATAGCGAGTTGGAAAAATAAGCAAGGCACGAGGAAGCACTCATGAAGTAAGTTTTAGAGTGATGAATAAGGATCACGAGCGGTCCAAGTCCAAGGTGAAATGATGCAGAGAACCCAAAGCCATCGTGGAACCCAAGGTAATGTAAACGAGCCACACAAAAACGTGCAAACCATGCACAAAAAAATGGATCTATAGCCTCTAAAATGCAGCCTCAAATTGTAATAGGCCTACAAACAAGACACACACAAGCAAGTCAGTAACACCCAAATAACCCAAACACACGGGCGAGAAGAAACCATGGGTCCACGCTAAGGAAAACCAACAAAATACCTCAAACTTGCAGAATCACGAGACCTCAATACGAGGTGAGCAATACAATTCCAAAATGATAATCGAAAAAAACTTGCACACACGAAGTGAGAAGAAACAGAAGTAATAAACAAATGATAAACAAAGAGTGCATGTTTACCAAAACTAGATCCGATACCATGAAAGAGGGATGCGCGAGAATCGATGTTGAAAATAAATGCACCACAACGAAGTGTACTCTGATGGTAATGTCAAGCCAACGTAATACGAAAGATTCAAATCAATGGAAAGAAGATTTCAAGTAAGAATAATAGGTTTTCTCATTCTCATAGATCGAAAAATAGGAAGTACAAATAGGGGTGTTGTGTAACCCCATGCCTAAACACGAAAAGAACCCCAATGATGCCACCGACGTATATGACGCATATGACACCACTAAAAGAGGAGTTACTATTCCAAATAAGGAATGTAACTCCTATGATGCATGACGTAAATGAAAATGATAGATTCTATGATAGAATCGACACTTGTCATTTGACTTCCTAAGACCTATGACTTTCGCAAAGCAAGATGACTCACCTAAGTGATGTGGACGATGACTAGATAGCCACACACACTAACATTTTCAACCAAAGGAGATGCAACACTATATCCCTCGAGGCCCGGGATCAAAAATTTCAAGCGAGAATAAAAGGCGACAATCCCAAGATTGCTGATACCATTTATCAGGAGATCTAGAAGCTATTGAAAGCAAAGATCATTTTCCCTATACACCATTCAACATGGATTGCCAACATTGTTCTGTGAGGAAGAAGAATGGTGAGATCCGCATCTGTGTGGATTTCAGGAATTTAAATCAGGCCTCTCTGAAAGACAACTATCCTCTCCCCATGATGGATCAAGTTTTGCAAGTTGTCTCAGGCTATGAAATGTTGTCTATGCTAGATGGATTCTCTGGATACAATCAGGTGGAAGTTAGTACTCTAGATCAGCACAAAATTACTTTCACTACTCCTTGGGGCACCTTTTCCTACAAGAGAATGCCATTTGGTCTTATCAATGCTGGTGTCACTTTTCAGAGGGCCATGGACTTCGATTTTGGTAGTCTAAAGGAAAATGCATTGTTGTGTATCTTGATGATTTGACTATGTTTTCAAAAACAAGAGCAGATCACTTTCAGCACCTTGAAACAGTCCTCCAAAAATGAAGAGAACATGTAGTTTATCTCAATCCTAAAAATTATATCTTCTGTATTCAAGGTAAGTTACTGGGGCATATTGTTTCCAAAGAAGGAATCAAGATAGATCCGAGAAAGAGTTCAAGCAATCCGTAAGATTCCTCTCTCCCCACAAGAAAGAAAGGTGTTCACTCTTTCTTTTTCAAGATTAATTTCTTGAGGAGATTCATTCAGAATTTACAAAGTTGAATATGAGCATTACTCGGATGATGAAAGGAAGAAAAGCTTTGGTTAGAATTCTAAAGGTAAAGAAGATTTTGAGGGTATCAAGAAAGCCATCACAAAGACTCCCATCTTAGCATGCCCTGATTTCAACAAGGATTTTATCATCTATTGGTATGCTACAGAGAGTACCTTGGCTGATGTGCTAACTCAGAGAAATTCGAGTACCATGAACTTACAATTGCCTTCATGAGCTATGTCTTGAAATCTCATGAATTGAATTATACTTGGATGAAGAATAATGCTTTTATATTCTTAGTTCTCACTATGTTGTGTTTGTACCTGATACAACCATCAAGTCTATTCTTACACAGCAGGAGTTTGGAAATAAGAGGGGCAATTGGGTAGCTAAGGTTCAAGAATATGACCTTGATATCAAGCCAACTAAGCTAATCCAGGGTAAGGGCTTGTGTGAGCTTATTATTGAAGGAGATGGCGAAGAATTGTCTATAGCAGTAGTTGATGTCCCTGTTGTCCTCTTTCTTAGTTCAATAGATGAGTGGTATGTTGACATTGCACATTTTCTTACCTATGGAGAATGTCCATCCCACTTGAGTACTAAGGAAAAGAGAGTTATCAAGCTAAGGTCTGCACAATATGTATTATGGGAAAATGCTTTATTCAAAAGAGGCATAGATGGAAGATTCCTCAAATGTGTGGACAAAGAGCAACATAAGAAGTTGTTTTAAGCTTTTCATGATCAATCCTGTGGAGGAAATTTCTCTTCTCGTTGTCATTGCCCATAAGATCCTTTGTGCAGGGTACTATTGGCCCACTTTGTTCTAGAGATGCATCCAAATGGGTGGGTAAATGTGAAACCTATCAGACTTTTGTTGGGAGACCTAAATTGGCTTCTTTACCACTCAAACCAGTAGTGATTGATGAGCCTTTTCAACAATTGGGATTGGATTTCATTGGAACTCTTAATCCACCTTCCAATGCTAGGCATACTCATGTGCTAACTGCTACAGATTACTTCACAAAGTGGGTAGAGGCTATTCCAGTCAAAATCACTACTTCTAAATTGGTGTGTAATTTCATCAAAGAGAACATCTTGATAAGGTTTGAGGTACCAAACAAGATTTTAGCTGATAATGCTTCCAATTTTTCTTCTTCTGAGATGATGTATTTCTATTATGGATATACAATATCCCTTGCTCATTCTTGATTATTACCCCTAAGGGAATGGACAAGTAGAATCAAGAAATAAGAATCGGTAATCATTTTTCAGAAGCTTGTCAATGACTCCCAAAGGAATTAGCATAAGAAGCTATATGATGCTCTCTGGTAAGATAGGATTACACCCAAAAGAGCAATTGTAATGTCTCCATTCCGGTGGTGTATGGTGTTGAAGCTCAACTACCAGTAATAATGGAACTTCCAGCCTTGCACTTAATGAAGGCCATTGAGAATGTTAACTTCATCAGTTCCTTAGACAACAGGATCATGTATCTTCATAAGTTGGATGAAGACAAGATGCAAGTTTTTGACAGATTTCATCTCATCAACAAAAGGTGAAAGTATTGTTTGATAATAAGGCCAGAACAAGAGAATTTCAAGTGGGAGACATTGTTTTGCTATGGGACAAAATGCATGATCCTCAAGGAACCCATGGTAAGTTTGATTCTCTTTGTCACATTTTCTTGGAGTAAATTATTTCTACTTGGATTACATGGTGGATATTCTCTCCCACTTTGTGGGCAATATTTGAAGTTGTTCAAGTCCTAGGTGATTAGGCAAAGTGTTTTGGTTTTGGCTTGTTTCCTTTCCTGCTCCTTGCTTTGTGTGGTTTTTGTTTTTTTATTTCCTTTTTGGTTTGTTTCCCATTGTGAGTGTGTTGTCTTCTGTATTGGTTTTTCCTTTGACTCTATTTTCCCAATGGATAAGGCACTGGTCTTCTTTCCCATATTTTTTCTACAGTTCTTGATCTTGCCTTGTTTCTTTGTTCCAAGCCAAGTCATCCCCAAAAAGAGCCAGTTGTTTTCACCCTCAAAATCTCCCTCTTTTTAAGTCAAATTCAAAATTTTGAGTTGGTGCTTGTTTGCAATTTCATCCCTGTTGATTTAAAATCTTTCAGTCTTCATGGTTTGATATATTTTCCATTTTCCCATATGGATGCGTGAAAATATTTAACTTTCATTTGGGTGTTATTGTCAAACTTTTCTATGTTCGTGGATCATGTTTAGCCTGTTTTTTTTTTCCATTTATGTATCCATGGAGAAATATTTGTAATTTGGGCTTAAATGGTAGAGTTTTCCCTTCCATTTTATTTTCTCCACACTCATGAATGACAGGGGTATTTTCCTATCAAAGTTTTACCCAAAGCATCCATAGGTACATGGATATATCTAATTGGACGTGGTAGGACGGGTTCTTTTGCAAACTTATTTATTTATTTATTTATTTGGAAAAGTGTCAAGTTGGTCCCATGGCCCGAAGGACCCTGATTGGCTACTTTTTGGTGGGAAGCGGAAAGGCGGACTCATTTTTTAATTTGAGGCATTTTGGCAGAAAAGGGCATAAAAGTATAAATGGATCCCTTGCGCTGCAGAAAGGGACACATGGCCATTTTAAGATCAAAGTAGGAAGATGGGTCATTGGGACACTTTAGGAATTTTACCTTTGTTTCCAAAAGAAGGCATAAAGTTAAAAAGTGAACCGTGCCCTCGTTGTTGCCCAGGTAAGGCCACGTGTTAAGTCATGCATTGAAAATTCAAGCAGGAAGGTGGATCGTCAGAGCGTTTTGAAGTTTTTGTGATTTTTATTGAAAAAGGGATTAAATTTTTAAAGTGAGCCACAGCTCCGCTAGAGACCAGATAAACTATGTTGAAAAGTCAAAGATGGGAAGCAAGCTGTGAGAGAACTTTAACTTTTTGAGATTTTGTTGGAAAAAGTTAAATTTGTAAAAGTGAGCCATGAATCCATCGCCACTCAAGCA
This sequence comes from Taxus wallichiana var. yunnanensis, assembly GCA_018340775.1. Lineage (NCBI taxonomy): Eukaryota > Viridiplantae > Streptophyta > Pinopsida > Cupressales > Taxaceae > Taxus > Taxus wallichiana. Next base: position 1,023,982,910 of record CM031240.1, read on the forward strand.
AAGCCACGTGTCAAGCCCGCAGATGGGCGGGCCAAAATGTCAAAAAATGACAAATCTCTATAAAGTCACAAAATACCAAAAGGCCCCCTAAGGCCGTTTCAATTTTGATCTTTTCCATGTGGATGGCTCATATTTGAATTTGTAAATAAGATTAAGGGCTCATATTTGAAGTTACAAAAACCAAGGTTAACGGCCGCATTGTAGAGCATGTTTTCTACCGCCATTAATGTTTCTTCACAAATCAAGAATCTGAAAGGTTGGGAATGATTAAAGGAAGTTGTAACCATTTCTTGCGCAGGCTCGAGGAAGTTCAGAATCGCTTTGTTTCTTGTAAGGTATATGATGGGCTCTCGGTGCCATTATAAGGGTTGGAATTCTGATACTCTGAAAATTTAATTTGAATTGAAATAAATCAATATAGAATATTCTCTCCTTTTCTCTACCTTCTTCCAGCTCCCTTCTTGCTCCCCCAATCTGTGAATCATTTAATCTTTGTGATAAGAAAATTTGTGTTCTTGGTGATACAATTTCTAGAACTTTGTGTCTATGGAATGGTGTTTTATGCTGTGAATGTGAATTATTATGTTCTCAATCATCTTTTCCCAAGACGTATAATGTTGTTCTATGCTATCTACATTTCGAAAGTCTGCTATATTCTACTCTTTCCTTTCCTCAATTCCTTTGTTCTTTTGTGTTGATAATCTTCCTGGTATAAAATGCATTTCATGATATCATAAATCCACATTATGATGAAATTTGTACATTTGTACATAAGTTTTGCTGCTTGCTTTCAATAAGGGAACCTCTCCCATTAAAGAGGAGGGACTTGTTGTCCCTTGACAAGTGGTTTATCAATAGTACTATTTTAAAACCCAACCCATGACCATCAATGGTCCTCAATAAGAAAAGACATACGGTTGTGATCCTTTGGTCCCATAACCCAATGGGCCAAAGTTAATAATTGACATTGACATAATTTTATGTTTAACAGTCTTACACAAACCTAAAACATATGCCGAGAAGATAGAGAAATTAGAGATACCAAACATCACCGCCAATCAAGCCTATGATTTTTGGACCGCTCCTGTAATAGGGTTTGATTGCATGGATGACCATACGAGGGTCTCGGCCTCAACAAGTCTTTGGTTGTTATCCATAGGTCCCACATCCCAACGGATCTGAATCAGCTAGATATTTATACTAGCTTATGCACATTAGTATTCATATCTTCACCGCTTCTACGGATATTGTTACACAACTTTTGTTGTTGAACATAGTAGCCGATCAAAGCTAATAATTTCTAAACTAGACCAGAAAATCGACCATAGTCCTTACTGACTTCACTACTCCTCTCTTCTTTTCTTCCATGACCTTGTCTCAAAACCCATACGAGGCACATTTAGGTTACTTTCCATGTGTTCTACAACTAATCAATAGAATCTCGACAAAATTAGACATTGATTGGAGTCTCCTGAGTAGCTATCATTTTAGACCATACCATCACACCCCTTTAGGTTAGGAGATCATTCATCACCCTAGATTCATAGATTCTAGTATTACGTATCGAAAGCATTATATTTCCCAATTATCCGGACCATCACCATGACTAATATTTTCATTTCCATTCCACACCAACTGTCTTAGCACAACCTCAAGAGGTCAGGTGTGAAGAAGGTCACGTGTTGATTTTCTATCGCACATGCGGTGGCCCTAGCCACCCTATGCTCCCTACTAACCGGTATCCACCATCTATATCCCACTCTAACCAATCCATCCACAAAAATCCTATCAAGGTAAACCCACCGGTCTCATGCACTCAATATACTCGTATGCCCAAACATTGAAGTAAAAGGTACAACATAAATCGAACCACCACAACCTCCCATAGGACCATAGCTCACGTATAACTCCATTAGGAATGTTGGTGTTGATGTAAAACCACAAAGCACCCTTGAGTGTCTACACTCGATAGGTTGAGAATCTCAAGGTGCGATTGACAACATTGAATCCTTTCTCCAGGTGTGGGACCTATAAAATGAGAAAGGAATCTCCAGAGAAGGCTGGTTCCTACTCCTAAACTACCTGCCACAAGCTATTCCAGTGCAGGAAAGCTAATCTAATCCTAATCTAACCATGCCAAGGAGACAGAGAGAGAGAGAGAAGGAAAAATTAGCAAAAGCCTACACTAAAAAACAAAGTGATACACCGAGAGAAGGAGAATGTTGAACCTCTATCAAAGCTGCATGGGACAAAGAGAGGTGAGCAATGGGAAGGATGGACAGATGCATCACAGGCCCAAGGATAGATTTCACATAGAAAGTGTCCCAAAACTCCATGAACACAGCTCTAGACCTGTAATGAACATTCAAACGTGCACAAATACCTGTAATGAAGAGAGGCAAGAAGAAAACAAGCAAAGAACGAGCAAGGATGGACAGATGCATCACAAAACACGTTTTTTGTTGCTCCAGAAGTTTGCACAGAACATCATTTCATTAGTAAAAGGCAAAAATGCCATTACAGAGTAGGGAGGAGGTTCGAGCTCCATTTTCAACCCTAGAGAAGAAAAGAAGGGAGGGCAGAGTAGAAAATATGAACAACTTGTTCTTAGAAATAAGTCCCTCCTTACAATTTATAGTAAGAATGAGAGAGGGAAGAGAGAGGAATTCCAAATCTTCCCCAACCACCTCCAGACCGCATTTAATTCATTTCATTATGGCGGTAGGTGAGAACCTCAGCAAACCCCAAAAGTGGCGAACTATATTTTTCATTTTTAAGAAATTGTTATCATCCAATTAAATATATCCAGTCGTAGTTGGATAGAGGACCTCGTAAGCTTTCCAAAAAGTCTAACCTTGCGTGAATCCGAGCTCCCTGTCAAAAGTTATGGCCATCTGAATATCTGCTCCAGGTCTCGCTTTCTGCCACCTTTGCTCAAAATGTTGCGCCTCCCGAATGTGCGCCATAGGCATGCATGTATGTTCATGTCGACAACTATTTTCCGTGCCAAAGGTGCATCTATGTTTGTGTCAACAACTTCTTCTATGCCTGGCAGCGCATGCATGTTTGTGTCGACATCTTCTTTCGTGTGCCTCTTCCATGCGCCTTGGCGCACCTATTTGCATGTTGACATCCTTTTTCGTGCACTCCGCACCTATTTGCGTGTTGACATCCTTTGTCATGCACCTCTTTCCTACGCCTTGGCACACCTATTTGCATGTTGACATCCTTTGTCATGCGCCTCTTTCCTGCGCCTTGGCACACCTATTTGCGTGTTGACATCCTTTGTCATGCGCCTCTTTCCTGTGCCTTGGTGCACCTATTTACGTGTTGACATCCTTTGTCGTGTGCCTCTTTCCCGCGCTTGGCAATAAATTTTGGGTCCGAGTTTCTTTGATTTCCCATATTCTTCTATTGTCTATATTTACCTCGGGGGAAGATATATACAATAAACAGGCTTGGTGCTAAGGAAAATTAGATACAATCCTCCATCATATCCCGGAGCACTCCCATCGTTGCTCTTGGGAATCTCCCACCCTCAAAGCATTTGGAAAAGAAAAGCACCATACTACCTCCATCATCAAAACCACAAGCCTCATCTCCCGCGGATGAGTTGCTTACATGTCTCCATAGCTAAGGCTCATGCTATGGTAATTCGAGCTAGCCCATTTCCTCACCAAATACAACCACTATCGAGTCCACTGATGTCTTTGATGAAATAGAAGAAATAGGATCTCTAACTATTGATAGCCACAAGATATCTTTGTACACATCCTTTAGGGTAACAATCATCTCACCCGTTAGTAAATGAAATGTCTTGGTCATTGAATCCCATCCGCCGATGAGAGTGACCATCAAACTAGGATCTCGGGATATGCACCTATAGCACCGGATCCTAATCAATCCAACCCCGTCATATGTTCCCACTCCTCTGTAGTCACACTAGACCGCATCTCAGTATCAACAGAGGTGGTACTCTACCCCGCATCCATAACTAGTCCCTAGCTTGCATCTAAAAATTCACAACATTGTTAAGAACTGACTTCCTACATTTACTTATTAACCCCATACCTTACCCAATCATATCAATCATGCTTACCCTCTTTACCTAATTCACCTTTAAGCCTACCAACCCTTATCACTATTACCAATTTTCACCTACAACCCACCTACTTACCTACCCCATATCGCCAAAAATCATATTTTACCATTATCCCTCTACATACACTCTTTATTTTCACCTTCAAACCCATTTTCATTTCCTACCTAGCCTTGCTTAACCCTATTCTTCCTTTACCTTAACCATCACCGGTTGCCTTAATTGTCTGCATTTTTCCCCGATGTCATTGGTTACATTCAATCGGCGTTGGTCACCTAAGACGATCGATGTCACCAAAGGCGACCAACATTTGTCTCTCTCGTCACTAGTAAAACCAAAACCAACCCCCCAAATCCCATTTCACACAAAAACTCACTTAAAATCACCTACAACCTACCCCATCCCACCCAAATTCACCTTACATTTAATTATCACCTTATTTAACCTAATTTTTCCATTTCCCACCTCGATTTCACCCATTTTTCACCCCCATTTCAAAATCCATATTCCCACCCAAATTTCTTCATTTTAAAGCATAATTTAATCAAATAACAAGTAAGAATAATGCCTCCTACCTCATCTCGGTGTCACCTACGTGGTGGCATGTCTGGCCACTACGCCGGTGGTCCACCCAAACCCTCTCCCACCTCCTTCATATTGAAATATACCTCAAATCTCCTACCCAATCACACATCTCCAACCGATATCATGGACCCATCTAATTAAATCTTCTCACCACTTAGTAACCTCCACCTCAGCCAGGTACAATGCTTTGTCCTTTTCTCCAAGAAAACTTCACAAGTCCAAAGGCTCTGTCATTTTCTCAAAGTCAAAAGACAAAAATGATTTTGTAAAATAAAAAATTTGTACCTTTTAACCCTGTAGACACCTACAATTTGGCCCAAGCAATTTAAATACTTAAATTGCACTGATTATACCATTTCCTACAAATTGATGACATATTTTCAATATCACACATTTTCTTTTCTATCGTCGTTAATTATGATGAGTGCATTTTTTGGCTCATTAATATTATTTGTTCGAAGCTGAAAATACTCTTTTGATATGACTTATTAGTACATGGGGATGTTTTGTGTAGTCATATCTTCATAGGTTTGATGCATTTTCCTTGCTATAATTTATGAAAACCAATTATCACATGAACCTCCTACTAACTATATTTGTGAGATCAAATGTGATGATGTGTGCAGGGAATGATGGAAGTTGCTGTTGGTTACGGAGCCCGAGTTCAAAGCATGCGGATGAAGACTATTTCCATCAAGTTGACCTATTAGTCTGGGCTTGATCCTAATGGCCCGTAGAGATTTATGTGTTTTAATTAGAATTTGGTGGACAGTGTTTAATGCCGCCTGATATGGTGGATCTTGTAACCAACAATATCTATATGAAGACTTCATCTTCAGAACTTGGTAGTACCACTTTTTGATATACTAAAGAAGATTATCTACATCCAGTTCTTGCTTATTTTTACTGTCTATGTTATGAACTTATTTTGAGTTAATGAAAGCCATGACGTTTTGAGAATCATAAGTTGTTAATCCCTCTATCCCGAGGAAGAGCAAGGGCCCACTCGACCGAGGAGATAAGAGGTTATTTTGAGTTCATACATACAGTTCTTTGATTGTATTTACCATGATTTTCATTTGATAAATCCTACATACACGCTTTGATTAACTATATCTACTTTCTCCATTACTGCTTTCATTTAGAATAGATGCTTTTGTTATGAAAATCTAGTTAATGAATAATCTTGCTTGCTGCTAAGTTTCATTTATATAGTTGTGATTTCATTTGTTAAGAATAGTGTGTGTGTATTTCATTTTACAAGGAAGATTAGTTGTTAGTTTCCTTTCATCGCAAATAGTTGAATTCCATAGAACTGTATTTAATTTCCGTAGATTTGAATTACATTTCCGTAGAATAGTCACTAAAATAAACAAAGCCCCAATAGATCCAATGTAGGACACACTACTGGTTTAGAATGACACTGACAAAGATTATGTCAGTTAAATGATTGGAAGAATACAACGACCCATCATTTTTGGTGCCGTTTCGGGGACATAACCATAAGCTCCATTATTTTTATTCCATATGCTATGGGTGTTAATGGAGTTCATATAGGAAACCAGTAGTTCTCTCGGACCTCATTTTAAACAAAACTAGTTTCATAGGTCATGAGATAACCAAGGGAGATTTATAGCACACAATATTCAAAAAATATCTCTAAACACTTCATAAGGAAGAAACATTGAGAGTGATACAGATTCCAACCCAACACCTAGAATCTCTTCCGAGAATGTCAGATCCTCTTCACACCACTCAACAATGGGGGCCAGGGAGGCCAAGACCAACCTTTAGGGTGAACCTTTACATATCCCATTGTCCTTGATGCAGATGAGGATGCACCCATGAAAAACATCTCACAATCCATCCTCCCCCTCTTTCGAGGAATGACCAAAGAATACCATGATCATTTTTTGTTTGAATTTAAAATCCTATGCCAGACATATGAATACCAAACTGACAATCAAAAACTCAAACTGTTTCCCTCCACTCTCAAAGATTCTGTTATGAGATGGTTTATGGGGTTACCATCTAACTTCATTAATTCTTGGGAAGCCATGGAAATAGCCTTCCTAGATAAGTACCAAGACTATTGTAGGGGAAGGGATAGGAAGGAAGAGTTCTTCCAAATATAGAAAAAGGAAGATGAGAATCTAGAGGATTATCTGGATAGATTCCTTTTTCTCCATAAACGCAGTGGGTATGAGTTACATGTAGAAATCACTAAAATAGTCTTTCTTAAAGGACTGGATGAGGAAACCAAGGATTCTCTCCATCTCATGGGAGGAGGATATGTGCATAAACTCACCATGGAACAAATCACTGAGCTATGTAGAAGATACTCTAGAACATGTGGAGGAATACGAAGAAAACAAACATCCAAGTCTTTAGGTACCTCTGAACTTCTAGAAGAAATGGCCAACATGAAAAATGATATTCTACTGTAATTAACATCCACCATAGATGGACTCAAGGCAAAATCCACCACTTTGCCAAAGAACCATTGGAAATGTATTGCCCTAAGTGTCGAAAGAGACATCCTTGAGATAATGTCCTTCGTGCATGTCACAAACATGTGCTTAATCTGGAAGTTCCGATCATGACACTAAGCATTGCACACTTTTACCACAGCTTGAAGGGAGGTCGAATGCCATCTCTCAAACAAGTGCTGAATTAAATTTTTTCCAAAGACCAAACAATCAGGGTGGGTTCCCATCTAGACCAACTTAGAATCCCTGGAGGATGTCATGGTCGAATCAAGCCTCTCAGTTTTCTTGGGGACAACCTGAGTGGGAAAACTCAAACTAGATGACTTATCCATATCCACCACCTTGGGAAAATCCCTACACTCAGCCGAGCTGGGCTCCACCACCCACATCCAATCCTTGGCACAATCAACAGTTGGGTCCTCAACAAAATTTTAGCCAAAGTCAGTCCTGGGCACCTCCACAAAACGGTAATCAACAACGCAGGTTCCAGAGCCACAAAATTTTTTAATGCCTCCACCTCAAGCCTACCAAAATAAAGGACAAGCAACACAAACACAACTTCGGCTCAGCAAGATTCAATTCTAAAAATCAACAGACAGCTTCAATTGATGACACAGACCTGTAACACCATGCAGTTAACACTATTGGTAATTTGCGACTAGGATCTGGAAAAATATTGAACCCTCCTGTTGTTATCAAAAAACTGTCTGATGATGCCGATAAGAAAGATAACCTTGAGGGTAATACTGGTTCTTCACCAATGCCAGATAAAAAGGATGATTAAATACCCAAACAGACTACAACCCCTTTTCCTAAGTGATTACATGACACTCAAACTACAGATAAAACAAAACTAGTTCAGGAATTGAAAAAAGTACATATTGAGGTCCCACTGTTGTGTGCAATAAGGGACATCCCTGAACTGAACCAAACCATTAGAAACGAGTGTATAAAGACACTAGGAAGGAAAAATAAATACCTAAAGACTATCGAGTCAAAGGGAATTTGCCAAGTAGCATGACCTTATCTCACCAAAATATGGGGATCCTAGAGTCCTGTCATTACTATTTGTATAAGCAACTAGTTAATATCTAATGTTTTGGTGGATCTTGGTGCTACTATTAATGTCATCATAATAGAGATGTTTAATTTGCTATCCTTAACAGGACTTCAACCGACCAACACTATTCTGTAGTTAGCAAATCAATCCATTACTATACCTGATGGTGTGGTTGAAGATATAATGGTCACTATTGAATCATGGGAGTACCCAGTTGATTTCATGGTTTTGTAGCCTAAAGCTTGGAAGTTGGGATATCTAGTCATCTTGGGAAGACCCTGGTTGGCTACAGTTGCTGCTTACATTGACTGTAGGTTAGGCAACATGACAATTCTAAATGGGCAGAAATCCAAACACATTTCATTATATCCTCCTGCCCAACCTTATATGAACAATTGTGACCAAGTATGGGTGGATTCTTTGGATGCTAACTCTTTGAGTTCTTCTTTTCTAGCCACTATTGTAGTACACAATCATATGGAATCATATACACTGACTGATTCTAAGGACTCTACGACTACGGAAATCAGCACTATTGCTATGGAATCTGGAATACCAGCATTAGACATCTCTTCTGCTATTTCTCTAGTAGACATTACCTCTGCTGAGTCTGGTAGGAAACTCTATGCTTATAATTCCGAACATTTAGTTCCTGATTTCTATTGTCCTTTAACCAAGATTCTATCTTTTGACAACATACCCATCCTGCACATGCTTCAACCCCATGTTTTCCCATTGAATTCTTTTATCACTATTATGGATCTTTCTCTTGAGAATGATACCAAGCAAGTGCTTATCAATATGGGTAGAGAGATGACTATAGGTAGCAACTTGGAGTTCAATCAAGAAGCTAGGGTGCTTGAGGTTCTAAAGAAACATTCCCATGCTTTTGCTTGGGATTACACTGATATGAAAGGAATTCATCCTAGCATCTGTACACATCATATTTACACTGATGACGTCAAACCTATAAGGTAGCCGCAATGAAGAATCAATCTAGCATTGAAAGACATAGTCAAAACTCGAGATCAAAAACTTATAAAGGTAGGTTTCATCTATCCCAGTATTCGATAGTCAATGGGTTTCCCCATTAGTTATTGTTCCTAAGAATAATGGTAAGTGGTGAATATGTGTTGATTACAGGAAACTTAACAAAGCCACCAAGAAGGATTATTTTCCCTTGCCTTTCATTGACCAAGTCTTAGACAATTTGGCTAGTAAGAAATATTTTTCTTTCTTGGATGGGTTTAGTGGGTATAATCAAATTTGTATTTCCCCTATTGATCAGGATAAGAATAATTTTACGTGCCCTTGAGGTACATTCACTTACCGAGTCTTACCTTTTGGGATTTGTAATGCCCCTACTACGTTTAATCGGGCACTCTTGGCCATTTTTACAGATCTTGCTAACGACTATGTTGAGGTTTACATGGATTATTTCACTGTTCATGGATCCACTTTTGAAGAATCTTTGAATAATCTTGAGAAAGTACTCAGTTGATGTGAACAACACCAACTATCTCGAGTCATGAAATATGTCTAATGATGGTTGATCAAGGAATTGTCTTAGGTCACCATGTTTCAGCCCAAGGTATACAAGTGGATCCCAAAAAGATAAAGCAGTCATCACCCAATTACCTACACTAGCTAGACAGACCGACATCAAAAGTTTCCTTGGTCATATGGGTTGTTACCACCGATTCATAAAAGATTTTAGGAAAATTTCCACCCTAATGTTTTCATTACTAACCAAAGATTGTGTTTTTGAATGGTCTCCTCAGTGTCAACAGGCATTTGATTCTATCAAAGAAAAGCTAACGATGGCCCCTATCTTACGTGGCCCTAACGATGGCAACAAGTAAAGTCGTGGGGAAAATGATGAGTGCATTGTTTGGCTCATTAATATTATTTCTTCAGGCTGAAAATACTCTTTTTGATATGACTTATTAGTACATGGGGATGTTTTGTGTAGTTATATCTTAGTAGGTTTGATGCATTTTCCTTGCTATAGTTTATGAAAACTGATTATCACATGAACCTCCTACTAACTATCTTTGTGAGATCAAACGTGATGATGTGTGCAGGGAATGATGGAAGTTGTTGGTGGTTATGGAGCCCGAGTTCGAAGCATGCGGCTGAAGACTGTTTCCATCAAGTTGACCTATTAGTCCTGGGCTTGATCCTAACGGCCCATAGAGATTTATGTGTTTTAATTAGAATTTGGTGGACAGTGTTTAATGCCGCCTGATATGGCGGATCTTGTAACCAACAGTATCTATATGAAGACTTCGTCTTCAGAACTTGGTAGTACCACTTTTTGATATAATAAAGAAGATTATCTGCATCCAGTTCTTGCTTATTTTTACTGTCTATGTTATGAACTTATTTTGAGTTAATGAAACCCATGGAATTTTGAGAATCAGAAGTTGTTAATCCTCTATCCCAGGAAGAGCAAGGGCCCACTCGAATAAGGAGATAAGAGGTTATTTTGAGTTCATGCATACAATTCTTTGATTGGATTTAATGCAATTAGCATTTGATAAATCTTACATGCATGTTTTGATTAACTATATATGTTTTCTCCATTATTTCTTTCATTTAGAATAGATGCTTTTGTTATGCAAATCTGGTTAATGAATAATCTTGCTTGCTGCTAAGTATCATTTATACATTTGTGATTTCATTTTACAAGCAGAAGATTAGTTGTTAGTTTCCTTTCATCGCAAATAGTTGAATTCTGTAGAACTGTATTTAATTTCCATAGATTAGTCACTAAAATAAACAACCCCCAACATACCCAACGTATAACTAGTTCCCCTAGACTCCATTGCATACTGCCTATGACATAGCCCTGGTTTAGAATGACACTGACAAAGATTATGTTGGTTAAATGATTGGAAAAATACAACGACCCATCAAATTAATGGCATTACGCTAGTTAATTATCCCTTCTATCCAACAAATACCCCAATTAATGACCTTTCATTAATTAATCCTTCCTTTTATCTAGACTAATTAATTATTATTAATTAATTAGCTTCCTCTTCCATTAAATCAATAAATCATCATTTATTTTATTAAACTCCTCCCATAGTCTAAATCATGTTAATTATTCCTCTAAAAATCTTCTATAAGCTTACACACCTATTAATTAATCAATTTGGTTAATTAATAAACCCCCTCAATCCCACCGAGTCATGAAAGGACAAAATAAACTCTCCTAAGGTTGACTCAACCCTTTCTAAACCTCCCTTATCCACAACTAGCCAAACCTCTCCATTGTCCCACATGTAAAGGGATGTAGAGATTCTTTTATCCATTTGGCTATATAAAGATCCCTCATCCTACCTTTCTACTTACACCTTGATACACTTAGATGAGCATAGAACATACACTATAGCCATTTATCATCTTGGAGAATTCTTCCATTATAAGAGCTAGCTTTCTTCATTTCTTGCATTCATCCTCCCAAGTTTTGAAGTCATATGGAGATATGTCAAATGGTCTTGTAGCCATGGATTGACAAGACTCCATTCTTGAAAACCTTGGGATTTCAAGCATATAATCAACTCTTTGATTGCTAGAGATCTACATAGGTTCATCTCATTTCATTTAGCATTCAAATAAGAGATAGAAGTTAATTTGTTTAGCATGTTTATCTTGAAGGTTTTATTTCATGTTCTAATGTAGAGATGTTGATAAGTTAGCTTTGCTTAAGCTCTTAGCATGATGATGCATAGGTTTATTTTAGCATTGTATTAAATCTTCTAGGTGTTAGTTTCAATTATACTTACATAGCTAACTAATTATTGCACATATTTTCTAGTGCTTGCGCATTTGCACATATGCTTTCAGAGTACTGTGCCACCATAGGGGCACCTACGCCCCCTTTCATGCACCATACCCTACTTCTACGCTCCTAATTAAGGCATTAATTACACTATTAAATGCGAAATTGATGAAGTAGGTGAAGCTACTCAAGAAGGAGCCATTTTCTACATGCCGGGCGTACTCCCGAACCCTGTTGGCATGCCTCATACGGTCTCGTGCTCTCACCATCATCCTCGTCACTATCGGGGTCTCATGATAAAATTTCGGCAAAGAAATAAGTAATAAATTAATTACTCGCGATGATTTACCCCCTCGATGGGGTATATTAATGTGTTCTCACCGGTCATGATACCGGAGGACCATTTTGATTGTCATCGGTGCTCTAACCTTTCTTCTTACTTGCCGTGAATAATTATTTTATTTGAATAATTATTTTTATCTCATTTTTTATTATCCTGGGGCATTATTTTCCATCTATTCTTCTCACTAGGTCAATTTTATTGCTCCTAGGTGATATCCCTTCTTCTCCTCGTTCGGGAATAATTATTTATTATTAAATATTTTGTTCATTAGTTTTTTTGTTGTGACGAGGCATTATTTACCACATGTTGCTTCTTTCTTCTCTCCGGGGAATTTATTTTACATTTGGGAGATTATTCCTAATTCTTCTACCTTCTTCTACGTATCAAACTTGTCAAAATTCACTAAAAACAATTAAAAAATCAATCCAAAACAAAAATATATATGTATTGAAAAACTCTCTAAAAATCCAAAAATTTTAAAACCTACAAAAATAGCTAAACCAACTCATAGCAGCTAAAACTTGTGTCTTGCACATGGTATTCTTTCCATATCTTGCTAGAAAATTTCACATCTTCACGGATCGAAGGACTTGTGGATCATCGATTCACGACTATTTACAAAAAGCTAACTTGCTTGCTTCGTCTATACTCTGGGGCACATCTAGTTTCTTGGTGTTGTTTTGTTGCACATGATGCTTTTTCCTTAGACCAGTGTCCTTCATCATCTTCCCTTGCATGTATCCTTGCTTGGGGCATCATTTTTAACCCTTGTCGTCAATCAAAAACATTTGGGGATCTTTAACTTGATAACAAAACATTTGTACAATTGTCTTGACCGTTGTTGGTTGGAATATGTGTGCTTGTACTTGTTTTCCTTGTTAAATGAGCTTGTTTCCTTCTCATATTGCATTTCTTTTTGGTATGTTTCTTTGAGTTGGTGTTTTCAAGCAATGGAAATTTTTTGCGCAGTATGGATTTTCATGTCATTCTACTTTTTCGTATGCTTATATTTTTAATAAGGACTAATGACGTAGATATTTGGCAACATGATGACACTCAAGTTGTTTCAATTCACTAGATGAAACCTTTCTCTTTTCTTTTTCTGTCTTCATTCCTCTTCTACATCACTCTCCTACCAAAAATTTTCTTCTCAGTCCTCTAGGGAATTCTACCCCTACCCTTTCTTCTATCAATTTCTCTCATGATTTTCGATTGTTGATTTCCTTCCTTCATTACCATATCGACACTCGAGGGGGAATCTCTCACTTCTACTAATTTTTCTTCTACCCTTCAAAATCTCATATGTCTACTATTTTTAAAGTGACGTCACTTATGCCACCCCAAAGAGGGGAAAATGTAGACACTTATAATTTGGCCCGAGTAATTTAAATACTTAAATTGCACTAATTATACCATTTCCCACAAATTGATGACATATCGTCAATATCACACACTTTCTCTCCTATCGTCGTTAATTAATGTCATTACACTAGTTAATTATCCCTTCTATCCAAAAAATACCCCAATTAATGACCTTCCATTAATTAATCCTTCCTTATATCTAGACTAATTAATTTTTATTAATTAATTAGCTTCCTCTTCCATTAAATCAATAAATCATCATTTATTTTATTAAACTTCCCCCACAGTATAAATCATGCTAATTATTCCTCTAAAAACTTATATAAGCTTGGACACCTATTCACTAATCACTTTGGTTAATTAATAAAACCCCTCAATCCCCATGAGTCACTAAAGGATAAAAACTCTCCTAAGGTTGACTCAACCCTTTCTAAACCTCCCTTATCCAAAACTAACCCAACCTCTCCATTGTCCCACATGTAAAGGGATGTAGAGATTATTTTATCCATTGGGCTATATAAATATCCCTCATCCTACCTTTATACTTACACCTTGATCCACTTAGATGAGAATAGAGCATACACTATAGCCATTTATCATTTTAGAGCATTCTTCCATTAGAAGAGCTAGTTTTCTTCATTTCTTGCATTCATCCTCCCAAGTTTTGAAGTCATATGGAGATATGTCAAATGGTCTTGTGGCCATGGATTGACAACAATCCATTCTTGAAAACCTTGGGATTTCAAGCATATAATCAACTATTTGATTGCTAGAGATCTACATAGGTTCATCTCATTTCATTTAGCATTCAAATAAGAGATAAAAGTTCATTTGTTTAGCATGTTTAGCTTCAAGGTTTTATTTCATGTTCTAATGTAGAGATGTTGATAAGTTAGCTTTCCTTAATCTCTTAGCATGAAGATTCATAGGTTTAGTTTAGCATTGTATTGAAGCTATTAGGTGTTAGTTTCAATTGTACTTACATAACTAACTAATTCTCACATACAAACCCCAACCCAACATGACCGACAAAGCGTTGGTCATGTTGTGACCTAGACAACCGATGTTAGTCGAGAACCTAACCATCATCGGTCACACCGCCATTACCTTTGACCCACATTATTTCCCACTTTGGCCTAAAAACGTTACTTCCCAAATACCTCGTAACCTCACTAAACACTATTACACCCTACCCACTAGCTTACACTACCTATACATTTCTTGAATTGCATTTAGGATTTTTTATTTACCTATACCTCGTCCTTACATGTGCCCCGATCTACATATCTTCACTTGAACAAACTTTTGTGGCCTTTGAAATAGTTTACTCACTATAGCTTGCGATGTTATTACCTATATTGATTATCCTAATGACCTTACCTTTCCTATTGTTGTGTTGTTTATCCCAACCAAACCTTTAGTGTACCGGATCATGCTTAAACGTTCTTTTACCTAACTTAAGTTGTGTTTCCAGACCATATCCTATACCTTGGATACCTGAATCACTTCACCCTCATTTGGATAAACCTATTGACCTTGGACAACGTGGATTTTGCAAACTCTTCACCTTGGTATTGTACCACAATTTTTGTGTGTGCGTGCATTTGATTTCCTATACCTATTACCCACTAACCGTGCTTGTGACCCATTACCCAATAACTATCACCTATGACCCATGACCCATGATGCATAAACCATTACCCAAGTTTCCCACACCTCTTACCTATTGCACTTCATGTTTCTCAATCACTTGTTTATCAAACCACTCCTCGACTATGTTACTTACCTCATCGATTCATGGTTTGAGTGGGATCACCTTCAACCCTACTTTAGGTAACATAACCTCCATTTGCACCTAAAACAATTACTTCCTATTTTTGTTGGCGTCGCTTATAAATGTAAGCTACGCAATAACAAGGGGAAAAATGTAGACACTAAAATTAGGTCACACTCCCATTGGTCCTCATTCGTAGTCGGTCGACGTGTTAACCTAACCATGCCCCTTTTACCCCACATTAGTATTATTTTAATTACTTACAATCGAATTAATACCCATCATCACATTATTTATTAATTTAATTACTTTAATTAAATTAATTTACACCTCACCTAGCCATATCACCTAGACACCTCACCATGGACTTATTCTTAGCCTATTAATTAACTAAGACCCAGGATCTACTTATCATAACCACCTGGGACTTAGTCTAACCCTAATATTAAATTCCTATTTATTTTCCAACAAAATTCCCACTTCTATCTAAGCGTTATCCATCACTTGATACCCGACTAACAAACCAAGGACGCCAAAAATAGCCAAGATCTACTATTTTTGGTAAACCAAGGATATCCCGCCTTAACCAATGCCTGTCACATTGACTTTCATCGATCACCATATATACAATTTGGCACCCTTTTTCCGAGGTTAGACACTTCAAGTTTTAAAGAGATCTATCTACATTCAAGCACTAATCAAAGATCTTATCGACATAAATATGACAAAATACATCCAGGACATAGGCCCAAGTAGGTATCCGAGACTCGATATGAAGGAATTGGAATTTATGGTAACATTTTGGGAAACACTACCATGGCATCGACAACCAAGTTATTCACATATCGACCATCACCTTCCTTCACCAACCAAGCTTACAAATACAAGTAAGTACATTTGGATTCATATCATTTATGTACTTACTTAATAGGTTCTTTATCATTTTTGTTATTAGATCTTGTTATTCCCTGCATTCATCCATCCTCACTTTCCCGTCCATCTACCTATTCACCACCCACATCCTTCGGCTCTCTATTCCTAAAATTTATACCTTTTATGATTTTTCCTCACCTTATTATGAACCCAAACAATTCTCCTCCACTCTTTGTGTAATCACAGAGAAGCCCAAAACCACCTGTTTATCAAATTTTACCAAATATCCCCTACCGACATTGGTTACTTAACCTTCGTTGGTCACACCTTGATCAGAATCAATCTCTAATATTGGAAAACTTCCTCGATCGAGAAAACACCTCAATCACCGAAATCAACCCCAAATTCTACCAAGCCTTACCTGGACCTTGTCTATGACTTCCAGACCACCTGCCCAACTCAGAACTTCCGACTTGTGACCTTTGAAAATTTAATTATCAAAGCATTTAGTTGGATTAAAATTGATAGTAATCTGGGATACCTAAATCGGAGTTCTAGTACTAGATTCATTTATTTGCATGTTCATTTGTTTTATATTGAATTATATATTTTCAGTGGATTGACAACCATCGAGAAAATATCATACTTCTGGATCTAGCTCATGCTAGGAAATCCACTAACCTTTTGCTATTAACTATGTTTTTTGGTCTTGCTTTGTATTTTAGGTAGTTCCTCTTAGCCAAAAGGAAGTTCACACAATCGGTTTGGATTGGAATAAGATTTGTGCTCACAACCTTCAACCAATATTGAACATGTATTCCTCCTTGGCCTACTACCCTTATTTGTTTTATTAATTTATTAAGAATCTAGTGAAACACCTAGTTAGGCCCCTTTAATTAATTAAATGCATACTTAAAATTCCCATCACCTTTAATAAATAATTAATTAATATTCATTAATTAATTAATCAATTAACATTTTTTTATCCATTAATTAATCAAATATTCTAGTTATGCCTTAAAAAACCTTTTATTTTAGATGCTTTTATCCTACTACACATGCCCTTGCTTTTCTAAGCCCTTATCCTCCTTATTTATGTCCCCTAACTACCCATGACACGTCCCCTTCCCACATATTTGCTTTAAATCTCCCTTCTAACACTTAAATGCCCCAGATCTTGACCAAAAGTAATAAAGCAAGCCCTTTGGGGAAAGTTTCCCTGAAGTCAGCAATGACCTAGCCTATTCATCTTCAAATCTATAAGACCATCTCAATCCTTTCCAAAAACAATAGAACAAAAACACAGGAATGAAAACACTCAATTTTCTTGCACTCTGTGAATCAACCTTCAAACCAGAGCATCTCAACAATCATATTTCAGCCCTTGTAAGCTTTCTTTTATCATTTACATACAATACGGGAGGTTTTTACATTGATTTCTATGTTATCTATGTCATTTATATTTCTATTTTTTTCAATCTAATACCTTACAAATTCTACCAATGGTCGTGAATTTGTTATTAGGTTGATCTTATAGTTTCTATACTTGCAGTTGCCTTTTTGGTCCTTCTACCTCGGTGTTGCCTCACTCTTCTACACTTGTTGTCGCCCAACCCGAGTCACCATCGACTTGGACCTCTATAATTATTTTTTCTACTTTTTAAATCCATATCTAGCCTCCGTATGTGTTCTATATATGTTCTAGCTTACTAAAACCACCATCTAATCACTTTTTGCACCCAAACTAGCTTATCTACATCCCATTCATTGTCGCTTCACCCCGGTCGCCATCAAGTAGGGTCCTGTTTCTTAACCTACCCTTTTCAATCTATATTTTCTATCATTTCCTCTCCTTTCTATCTCATACATTATTCTCAGTAGGTCACAATATCTACATGCCTCTACGGTGTATCTGTTTCTACATTCGTGTCCTCTGCAAGGCCTCGCATATTTTCATTATTTTTCATATATTTCCTCCCTGTGTCATTATCGACTTTGCTATGTACATTTTGGGTTGTTGTTAACCCAGCAAGGTAACACTTAATTTTTATTTTAATCAACTAAATTAGTATTCCAAGTAATTTAATTTTATTTCAGATTTTATATTTTCTTAGTTTCTACATACTATTTGTTTAGCCATTGTTTTACATCACTTTTTCTATCAAACAAGAGCTAACATCCACCAAGGAAATTAAAAATTATTGGGCGCTTTGTCAAGAAACCACCGCATATCCTATCTAATCCTTTTTTTGTTTAGCCTTTCTTATTTGTAATTTATCAACTTATTACAACAAGGATCCCTCATCTACTTTGTTCTCGCAACCTTCACATTGCATCTAAGGTAACATAAACCCTTCATCATTTCTGATTTGTGTAATTTCTTTAGTAGCTAACTCATTAAATTGAAACAAATGAGAAAATACTACAACATTCCTGACACACCCAATGGGACCACCCTTTAGGTGATCCCTTTCATTTATTTCATATTTTCTTCTTCTTTTTGTCTTCTATGAACACTACAAAGACAAGGAGTAAATTTTTTCTTTCTCATGTTGGGTTTGGATGCTTGGATTTCTCTTCCCAAAAGCTCAGATAAAAATGAAAAGTGTTATCCAGGTATTCCTCATTTTTTCCTATTTTCTCCTTTCTACATCGTATTTCTTTTTCTTGTGTATGTCCTCATCAAAAATCACATTTCAATTTGGTTTTAAAAAGAATCTTACTTTTCTACATCTTGCTTGCTCACATATCTTAAGTAGGGGTTAAGCTCGTTACATCTCACATATTATCACACACAACCAAACCTCACAAATCAAATCACACATCAAAACATCATCCTATCGATTGACTGATTGGGATTTCATCACCCAACAAGAAGCCACCTGAGACTTCCTAACCATAACAAACCCAAAACCAGACATAGATTTCCTTCTCCTAGGTACCTTATTATCCATCCCCTTTTCTTTTTCACACTTTAATAATCTAAAAACATAAAAATAATTTTTTTCTTGACTTTCTTTGGGTAAAACTTATTTCATGCCCGTAGTTACTCATTTAGTAGTTAAGAAAATGGAACAATACCTTGATTCAAATAGTTCTTCAACTCAAAAACATTTACCACAACAACTACCTCGTATGTGCCCATGATTACTTCTTTCATGAGCACTCAACCTATCATCATTGTCTCTCATCTAGAACCCCTTATACACACTATGACCTTAGGAGAGAACAACCCATCCTTATACCATCAATCTAGGCCAGCTACCCCACCATCCATTAGATCAAATACTTTTAGACATCATAAATTCCCTCTTGGTGATACAATGTTTGAGGAGCTTCGGATGTCAATCTGGTACCTCTTCAAGACTATCTCCTTAGGAGATCAACCCATCTTCCCCCAAATGGTCCACCACTTCAGCAACTTTATTCTTATCAAACCAATCCCTAAACCACCCAATTTGTATTGAATGAACTATCTACAACCCATCTTACTTCCTCTTCCACCAATCCCTCATCTTACCAGACTACCCAAATAGTCACACCCATTCCTCACAACCTCCTTCCAATCAACACTACCATTCCTTTCACTTCATCGATCACTATTGTCACACTAGTGTCCTTAACCAACATGCCCAAAAATCACATCCCCTAGTTGAATAACATGATCTTATCACATCAAGCATGTCGTCAATATATCCCAACCCCTTTCATGGGTGCTTGACATTATCCAGTTGTCTAATCCATTCAATCAATAGTTTTAACCTATGCATATCCATATCCCCACTCAGCACTTTCCATAACAACCTACATAATCCCAACAATATTATCATGTTCCCATCTCCCAACAACAATTATTCCAACAACCACCCCTTCTATCATATCCCATAATTTAAACTCACCCCCATTAAATTCCTCAAACACCTACACATCCACAAATACACCAACAAACTCATATGACCACTTCTTACAAGCAACCACCATCTTTCGTCCCCCAACAAAATATTTCGAATGAATCCATGCATTCCCTCGTGAATAGGTTATCCAACCTTGAGGACATTACTTTAGGTTCCAAAGTTTCCTTGTCATACAAAAAAATTCAATGATCCTATTCACCCATATGTACTAATTAAACCGTATCCTCTACATTGGGAATTACCAAAATTCATCAAGTTTAACAACAAAGAGGATCCACAACAACACCTTCATGCATTTAGACATGCATGTTACCTTATTACACATGATCAAGACTTAATGCTTCGTACTTTCCCCATGTCATTGGCTGGTCTCAAACTAGACTGGTATAATAATAGTCTTACATATTATATATTCTCCTTCTCCTAGCTCGTGTAATTAATCTTAAAAAAATTGATTAACACATTGCGCGTAAAATATATATCAATGATCTATACGCCATCCGATAGTTTGAATATGAGTCCATCTCGAATTCATCGCACAATGAAATGGCATTATAAACCAACTATCCTTCCCTATCCCACAAAATGGCCTCATCGAGTTGTTCTCACATTCGTGTGCGAATCATATATATTCTACTTTACAAATCCAATCGTTCCGAACATTTGACGAGGTCTTCACCATGGCTCATAAACTTGAAACACGTGCCCTTAAGCAGGGTCATTTAAAATTAAAATCAAACAAGCCTAAACATTAATTTACCAAGTCATCCACACAAAATGCAAAATCAAAGGAAATAACCAATTTTGTGGTTGTTAAATCATCTTCCACACCTACATCTAGTATGTGGACTCAACAATGAGCCCTTCGACCAATGCCCAACTACACTCCCCTTGGGAGTCATATAGTACAATATTTGAAAAGTTGATGGTATTCAACCTTATCAAAATTCCTCCTATCCAACCCGTTAATGAGTCAAGACCAAAATACATGTGGTATCGTGAAGACCATTACTGCAAATACCACCAAGTCTAAGGACATGACATAGAGAGATGTCAAAATTTCAAGGATTTGGTGCAAAGACTGATTGATCAGGGTAATCTTCAAGTAGACACTCCAAATACTTCAACTAATCAACCACTTGACATATTCAAACAACCTTTACCAAATCATTCTCCAACAAATCAATCTATCACTTCTACTACAACCCAAGTTCCTAATGCTCACACTATAAATACTCTTCACACCGATAATCAAGAACCAATCCCATCCAAAAATTCCTCTCCTTCATCACCAATCATATCTACCCCCTTTAACACTATTCCTACATTTATCGGACCTACCTTTATCTTGACATTCACTCCTACATCTATAAACAATAGAACCCCATTTATAAATATAACATTCATGCCCCTTGAGACATTCATGAAACAACCATTTTGATCTATTTCCACATCCGACATTAGCCATACATCAAATCCCTTACCTATTACATCTATTTCATCTATTTCATTAGATTTGATCACCTCACCTATATCCATTCCACCTTTTCCTGTCATTCCATCCCTAAAACCTAGGTTAGTTCCTCCTACCATTATTTTACCCACATCAACTGATATAACCACATCCACACCACCTTCACCCTTCACACCAATTTCATCATTTGAGGAATTCTTAAAATTACTTCAACTTGCAATGACCTCATCAAATGAACCAAATCAATCTCTTCCTTCCTTAGATTACATCAAACAAATGTTGGTTCCTACACTTAGACCGATCATGATGCCACCATCCAAGCATCCAGTTGAAGTTGTCGTCACTCCTCCAATGAGTACGTCTTTACAAACAAAATCTATGAACACTCCTAGAGTTATACAATTAAATGCAACACCGTCTTCCTTAGGACCACAGACATTTCAGCCCACCAATATGAAACCATTCAAAAATAAAGCACCAACCACCATTAAAACCAAATTCAAGCCACCAAAACATCAATACACTCAAAATTTACCTCAAACATCCAAGATATCCAACAAAGCATCTTCTAGCAATTTAGTTGGGTCATATACGCAAATTTTCCAACATTTATTACAAAATTCTACTATCATGCTTCCACCAATCAAGGCCTTCGACCCAAATGGAAGGAATCCATCATGGTTTAACTCCAACCTTATGTGTTTCTATCATCATACCACTGTTCATGATAATGAGCATTTAAGAGTGCTACAGGGCATTATTCATAACCTCATTGAAGATGAAAGATTTCTTCTAGGACCAAACCAATATATCCTTCCACATCTCATCCAATATATTCCATCCCACCTTAAAGAGATGACTCTTCCAAGGATGGTCCTCATTTTTTCATCAATTTTGTTTGGGTAACCACTCAATCTGGCCCACATGATCCAAAATCAACATCCGAGCCAAGACATTCATTGCCATTCCTCCTCCTGAGGAGTTAACCACATCATTGAAACCTAAGGTTTCGTCTTAGTGGCCCCTAGGCCCATTAAACAAATCATCATCAAACAAATTCATCAGGATCCTGTTAAGATGTCACTTTACAAGCTCTTCCAAATCTCATCGAGATCATAGAAAAGATCTTACTAAAACCCTAAAGCATATTCGTGATGGGTTCTTTGTAATCTCCAATCATTTAACTAATGATTCAATTGTTGGTGTCATTTTAAAACTAGGGTTGTGTCCAAGGATATATAAAATGAAGGATTATGTAACTCATTTCTATGATGGTTCTCTCTTGTTTCTCTCTATGCTAAAGAAAGTAAATATAGTTCTAAGCTACTAAAATGAAAGATAGAATTCAGGAAATGCATTTAATCTACTACAACAAAATTTATATAATAAAATGCGTTAAAAGGAAATGCTTAACTGAATTGAAATGATCAAATGAATTGAAATTCTCACATGAATTGAAATAAAAGTAAGGAAATATGCTAAAGTAAGGAAATATAAGACTGCATTCAAATAACCATTTGAATCAAGATACTGAAACTTAAACTTATCAGGAATAAATATTATGTATGAAACCAATCCTCCAATATCCTCAGTTGAGTGGGCCCTTGCTCTCCTTCGGGATTGAGGTATTTAACACCAATAGATACTCAAAAAAACATATAGATTATATTGATTCAAATGATTTCAGAACATACTCCATCATAAGACTGAAAATAACTATCAACTGATATATAAAATTGTATTGAAAACTACTAACTATGAAATAGTTTCAAGAAGGTGTCTTATAGACACAATCGATTCTGAGAACATGCCAAAAATTTAGGCAATCTGTTTAACTAATAAAAACCTCATAAAGTCTCAATGAAATCCTATAATATAGCTAAAAATAGGGTCCTCATTTGTAGGCTATTATGAGAAAATCCTTCAGAATGGCATGGTGGCAAAAGACTCGGTCTTCTTGACTGTGACTTGATAAAAATTGGCAGAAAATGCACTTTATCAACTTGTACATGTCATCAAATCACTCAAAAAGGAAGTTAGTGGAAAATTCTATTGTCATTAGTTCACATGAGACAAGATAAGGATAAATGCATCAATATTACTTAGGATACAACTATCTAGAACATCCCCCATACATTAATTAACATAAAATTTATAGCTATATGGATGATATAATAAGTCAATTTATGCACTCATCATTTCCCTGCACTTTACCTTTTGCATGTCCTCATGCAAACTCATCTTTGTCCCACTCTTTGTCCAAGTTGTTGTGCCATATCATATTCCTCGAATTGGTCTACATATTGTTTCTTTGTTCCTTTACACCCCTGGGTTTCTAAGATAACATCTTCCCATGCTTTAAAACTGTCATGAGATTGGGAAGCATTATTCTACCAAGTAGTCATGGAACTGAGGACAAGGGAGGTCTTACTTTCATGCCAACCCATTCATTACTATATTATTTTTCACCATTTTCTACTAACTTCTGAATGGTCTCAATAATTGCATCTCTCTCTTGATACTCCAATTAAGGTTATTTGGGGAGATCACTTCTCTTCATTTTAATGGTAAGCTCAAAGTGTCCCACATTTTTCACAAGTTGTTAAAGCTTCACCAAAGTTCTGCTGAAATAAATCTCAAAGTCCTGAACACATTTGGCTAATATTTCTGAAGTATTCCTTCCAATTCCAGCTTGATAATATAGAGACCTAAAATCTTTTTTCATGGAGACATCATTATGGTGGGTAGGCCTAATATAGAAACCAACAAAGTATGGGATGCCTGATTAAATAGTTTTTCTTATTAACCCCACATAATCTAGTTCCTAACCAATGATTGAAAATCTTTCAATTGGAACTCCCCCATAGACAAATTGATAAATAAATCAGGGACATTGGAAACCAACATGTTATGAAGGTAGAATTCACATAACAAATTATGTATTTCTGGAGTACTCCTTGATAAATTTCTATAAATGTTTTTCCATCCGGAGCCTCATGGGGCTCTCCACAACATATCCTTTGTAATTTCCATGCATAAAATTGTTCTTGAAGAAATATACTATAAATAGAAGAGGGTTTCCTACAAGCTAGAATTTTGTAGGCCATAGGACAAAC
The DNA here is from genome assembly GCA_018340775.1 of Taxus wallichiana var. yunnanensis. Classification (NCBI taxonomy): domain Eukaryota; kingdom Viridiplantae; phylum Streptophyta; class Pinopsida; order Cupressales; family Taxaceae; genus Taxus; species Taxus wallichiana. The sequence goes on from CM031240.1 coordinate 1,024,007,789, forward strand.
AAACTCAAGAATGGATTCTATTTTATTCTTAGCATTTGAACTGACTCAAACTCTTCTTTAAGTTTCTTATTTTCTGGACCAATTATTTATTCCGAAGAGATGGTTGATTAAAATGAGAGGAAAAATCATTCCATGTTTGTAACCCAATATTCTTTTGTCTTTTTAAACTATTAAATTCTATTTTTAAGATAGTTATTTCTCTAAATTTCTCCATAGTTCATTGAACAAATTCATTTTACATGGAAAATTTGGTTTCTTCTATATCTTTTAATTTCTCCTTCAGAGAAAAAATTTCATCCCAATACTTCTTTAGGACTTTATCTTCATGTGATTCCAGAAAACCAACTGACATGCATAAGTTTCTAGAGCTTCATTCTAGGTTTTCGGTGATATAGTAATTTTGGAGCTACGAGATAGTTTCCGGAGCTGCAAAATGTCTCGGTATATCATTATCGGGGCACTATTCTTTAGGAATAGTTTTCATAAACTCACCATATTTCAATTTCTCACCATGAGAAGAAGTACCAACCTCAACAATCTCTTTTGAAATTAGGTTTGAACCCTTAGTAGAAAATGTAGGCCAAGAAACTTGAGTTTATTTGATGCACAAGACCTCTCTTGGGCTTAATGAAATAGAAGCGAGGGTTGGTAGGGTAATCTTTTGTTTGGAAGATTAAGGCATAGAAGAATGATCATTCTCACATGCATATTATTTTATATCCATGTTGGAAGGTGAAGGTTCAATTAAATCTTAGGAAAATAAGCGGGAGGTGGTTTTGAGGAACCTTGTGTAAGAATATTTTTGATTTTATTCTGTTTAGAACTCTCCCCTACAGTTATCTTCTCTATTTTCCTCTTAGGCCTACAAAAAATTGATGTGTGAAAATTAAGCTGAATAATCCCTGGGTAGTTTAAAGAAGCTTTACCACCTCCACTCTTGTATTTCTAACCCACTTTAATGAAAGCCTCTATAAGATACTTCTGGAATATTAACCTTAAGCTCAGGGTTTGTTCACCCCTTATTCAAATGAGTGATAATTTTAAATGTGTCACCCCTAAGCACCAATGGTTTCCCATTACAGATAAAATATCTTCACCTAGGTAGAAACTTCCTTCTAATGACCAGAAAACTCTCCCTTTTAATACCTTTTTGAATTCCATGGGGATTGAGGATTATTTTAGGAATATATTCCCCTTCATCATGAAACAAGGGTATCAAATCCTTAAGTGAGGCGTTATAATTTTAAGTCTAAAATCTGAAAAGTTGGATATCAGTAGCAACAATGTGTTTGTTTATCTCAATTCTCTTGCCTCCTATTCAAGAACAAGTTGCCTCAAAATTTTAAAGGAATTCATCAACTAAATCTTCATCAAAACCCTCAAATTTGTGAATGAATTATAGCCAACCTGAATCATGGAATACTTGGGAGATGACAACATTTCACAAGAGATGCTCTACAAACTTTGGTTCTGATTTCTTCTTTTGCCCCATAGCTTAGACTAGTCCAGGTGGAGTTACAGAAAAATGGCAAAGGTTTATGAAAGGGAAACAAAGCAATTGCATGAAACATTAGTAGCGGGAAGTTTGAAATATATTTTGAGTTCATAATGGCATTGATTCGGTGCAAAAATGGTGGCAGAAAATATTGATAGTACTTAATTGGGATGGAAAGGTATCAATTCTTCACACAATTCTCATCCTATCATCATGAATGCTTATGCCACGTTTCCTTCTTAGAAAAATGTGACACATGCCATTTATTTGTCTATTATTACTCATTATTTCCTATTTTGTGTTATGTGATTTGATTTTACATCCTTAATAAATGCATTGGGAATGGGAATTTTATTTTTTTGTATTAAATGAATGCATTAGGGGTTCTAAAAAATAATAATATCCGTAGCAACAAATCAAGTACACTTCACCTTTCCAGCTTAGCTTTCTACTGACCATTGACACTCCACTTCCTGCATTCAAAGAGTAATTATGATTAATGCACATTTTAATAATTAACATTTCTAACCTTTATTGAATGCATGAAATAAAACATATTTTTGTATTTTAATGATATAGGGGGAAGAGGATTGAAACTAGATCTTATTCCTTTATTTAAATTTCTAAAAAGCATTGTTCATGGTGGGAAGAGCAAGAGTCTTCCATTGAATCAAATTATTCACACATCAACATGTCCTTAGTGAAAGTTTCCTTATTCTAGGGGTGTTGATACATCCTCAATATATGGCCATTCACCGGCAAGGTTCTCATGTCACCATCAATCAGCAACAATATCATAGATCCATTTTCATAAAAAAAAATCAATTTGATAGGTTCCCAACCATCGTGCTATCAATTTTCCTTTGAATTGCTGATATTTTGAGTCAAATAGTAAGACCCAATCTCCTTCATTGAAATTTTTTTTCTTGATATGAGCATCATGCCATAATTTTCTTTGATGTTGAAGGATTTCATTTTTGTTTTGCCTCCATCCGCATTTCATCAATTTCATTCAATTGCATCAATCTCTCACATTGAGCTTCATCCAACTCAATTCCAATATTTTGTGCTATCCACCAGGTTTGTAACTCAAATTCTCCGGGAGCAATGGATTTTTCTTATATACTAATTCATATGGAGAGAAACCGGTTGTGGTCTTCCGAGGTTGTGTTGTTTTCTCAAACTATTATGGTAGCCTTGGCACCCAATTCTTTCTATCTTCATTGAAAACCTTAGATAAAATGTTCTCTAGCTCTCTATTTGTGACATCCACCTTCCCATTGGAATAGGGGTGGTATGGTGATGATTTCTTCTGATTAATTTGGTAGATCTTTAGGAAGGATTCAATATTTTTGGACACTAAGCGAGGTCCTTGATTAGACACAATGTCCCTAGGAGTTCCAAACATTAGCATAATCCTTTTGTATAAAAATTCAGCTATTACACCCTCATTAGAATATGTTAGTGCTTAAATCTTGTCCCATTTTGTAATATAGTCGGTGCACACCAGCAGTACTATTTTCCATAGGATAGGGGGTCAAAAGGGCCAAGGAAATCAATTCTAAATTTATCAAAGGGCCTTAAGATGAGCTGAGGATTAAGGGGCATTTCAATAAACAATGTAGGCTTCCCCATACTCTGACATGCATCACATTTCCATACATACTTCTTGACATATTTTTGGAGAGAGGGCCAGTAGTACCTAGCTCTAAGGACCTTGTGAATTTTCCTCTTCATTGAGTAATGTCCTCCTCCAGGTTCATCATGAAAATATCTCAGTATGTCATACACTTCATCTTCTCAAATGTAACTAAAGAGAACCATGTTAGGACAACATTAAAAAAATCCAAGACACCATTTGCATGTAGAACTATTTTTGACTAATGTTTTACATTCTTTATTGGTAATGTAAGTTGGAAAATTCCTTATATTTAGGTAGTCAAGTAAGACCAACAAACCATAGAGGATGTGCTTAATACTACAAAAAGTGCTCATCCAAAAAGTGATCTTGGATTGCCTCCTCTTCTCCTGAAACATTCAATATCGAAAGGAAGTCAGCAACAACATTGGCCTTTCCAGGATTATCAATAATAGTCAAGTTAAATTCTTGCAAAAGAAGTAACCACCTAATAATTCTTCCCCCTACTACTAGTTTATTCATCAAATATATTATGGTTGAATGGTCAATATACACAAAGATTTTATATCTAGTAATGTAGTGTTTGAATTTATTCAAAGAGTAAACAACTAGAAATTATTTTTCCGTAGTGGTGTAGTTCTTCTCTATGGGGGTCAAATTTTTGCTGATGAAATAGATGGCATACATTTGATCTTCCTCATCCTTTTTCCAAGAACAGATCCCATTGTTGTGTTAGAAGCATCAGTGTGAATATGAAAAGGTTGTCCCTAATTGGGTCCTCTCAAAACCGAGGCAGTGGTCAATTTCTCCTTTATAATTTCAAAAGCTTGTTGACATTGAGGAGACCATTCAAAAACACATTCATTTTCAAGAAGAGAGAACATGAGTGTAGTAATATTACTAAAATATCTTATGAACCTTCTTTAATATCATGCATAATATCATGCATGTCCAAGAAAATTTTTGATATCAGTTTGATTTATTGGTGTATTCAATTTAGGAATGACTTCTATATTTTTAGGATCAACTTGGATACCTTTAACATAAATATGATGACCCAAGAAAATTCCCTAATCAACCATTATCAAGAATTTTCATGACTCAATGAGAGTTGGTGTTTCTCACATTTGGTTAACACTTTTTCAATATTACTCAAAGATTACTCAAAAGTAAACACATGGACAGTAAAATCATCCATATAAACTTTAACAAAATCATTGGTGAGGTCTGTAAAAATAGCTAAAACCGCTCTCTAAAAGGTGGCGGGTGCATTAAAAATTCAAAATGGTATTATCTTCATCAACAAGTGCTATAATGATTTGGTTATATCCACTGAACCAATTCAAGAAGGAGAAGTATTTCTTACCTGTCAAATTATCCAAAACCTGGTCGATAAAGGGCAGGGTAAAGTAATCCTTCTTGGTGGCTTTATTAAGATCCCTATAATCTATACAGATTCTCCACTTACCATTTTTCTTAGGAACTATAATGAGTGGTGATACCCATCGACTATCGAGATAGATAAATACTACCCTCAATAGTTTTTCTATTTCATTCTTGACAATGTCTATAAGTGTTGGATTAATCCTATGTTGTGGTTTTATGACTGGTTTAACATCTTCAGTGTAAATATGATGAGTGCTAGATGCTTGGATGAATCCCTTTCATGTTAGTATAATCCCAAGAAAAATATTTTAAATGATTCCTCAAAATATCAACGACCCTAGTCTCTTGGTTGTCTTCTAAATTGTTACCAATGGTTAGTTCTTTTCCTATCTCAATCAGTTACTTGTTTAGTGTCTTTCAAAATGGAAAGTTCTATTTTAGAAATCAAAGAGTTCAAGGGACAAACATGAGGTTGTAGCATGTGAAGAATAGTCATGTTTCAAGGGATACAAGCTTGGCTAAAGGACAATGAAAATTAGTGGTTTTATTTCCATGGTAACCATAGATCTCTTCACAATCTTCAACAAAAATGTCACTTACCAAGGCATTGTTTTCTTCTAATTTCTAAATAGTCATTTCTATAGAAATTTTTGGGGTTTTGTAGCTACAATTGTAATTTTCATAGCCACACTATCATCTTCATCAAACATAGCGTATGGATCATCAATTTCTTCCATATGATTTTTCACTTCAATGGTGGCGAGATAAAACTAACTAATGTTGTTAGTATATGAAAAATCTACCCACACACGTTCAAAAACTATTTCACCTAATTTCTAGTGGAAAATGAAATAGATAAGGGTAGAAGGCCAATGAGGAATACCTATTAATAGAAGGATGAAGGTTATGCGTGCGTGAATGACTTCGATCCAAGCTAATAGTGTAGAACTCTGTTTTGTCTAGAAAGGACTACTGTGATAAAAAATAAGACCACAAGATATAATTAATAGAAAAAGTTAGTGGTTTTCCTAGTGTGAGCTAAAGCCAAGAACTATGATACTTCCTCGATGGTTGTCGATCCACTGATATATATATATATAAAAATATAATATAATCGAACATGCAAATAAAAAAATGTAATGATAATGTTATGATTTAGGTGTCTCAGATTACTATTGGCGCAAATCCAAATAAATGCTTGATAACTAAGTTGGTGAAGGTCCTGAGTCGGGTTACTGAGGCTATGTAGGTAGTTAGAGGGTCATAGATGTGTTGGGTAAGATTTGGTGAAGTTTGGAGTGTATTTTGAGTGATTCGAGAACTTTTGGTCTAAGGAAATTTTACCAGCACGAGACCGGCGTTGGTCCTGGATATGACCGATGACGGTTAAGGATGACCAATACCAGTTTCTATGGGGAATGGAAGAATGCCAAAAGTGGGTGTCCAGGCTCTTTCTGTGTCTACTCAAAGAGTTGGGAAGGTTTGTGGTGAATTTTTAGGTGGATTATCAGGTTTGGGTAAGGTTTGTGGTGTTTTTGGGGATGTTGGGGTTGTTTAGTGAAAGTTAACAGGGAACACAAGAACCGACGTTGGTTTGGTGACCGATTTTGGTTGAGGTGTAGACCAATGACGGTAAGGTATTTGGCATCGGTGGGGAAATTTAGTGTTATATTAATAAAATATATATTGGGACTTCCCTGTGATTGCATAGAGGATGAAGGGGGTGGTTAGGTTCAAAATGATGCCGGAAGACTCGAAACTTATAGAAGTCGGATATGGCGATCTAGAAGGATGTGGGTGGTTTTGATGGGTGGATTGGTAAGAAGGATGGAATGGAGGAATGCAAGGAAGAACAAGATCTAATACCAAAAGATAAAGAACCTGTAATTTAAGTAAGTACAAAATGATGCAAATCAAATACACTTACTTGTGTTTGCAGGAATGGTTGATAAAAGATAGCAGTGGTTGATCCGTGAAGAAATTTGTGGTCGAGTGTCATGGAACTACGCCCAAATTTATCTTATGAATACCCCGAGGCCTTAGGATGAGCCTCCTGTGTTTGTTTTGGCTTGTGAATAAATAGATCTTGACATCTAGATCTTTGAGAAACCTTTGATTCACGCTTGAATATGCTAGAATTCTCAAAAGCTCAAAATGAACAACCGGGTAATGAGTTGTGAAAATGTATTTAAGGTAATTGATGATGGTTATGTGACTAGCTTGGTTGAGAAATAAGTGGCATCAATTATGGTGGGAAATCCTAGGTTTTCCATAAATAGGCAAATCTTTACTTTTTTGGCATGATCGATTGTCAACGGGTCTCAAGTGAGAATTAGCTCTTAGATAAACAAGAGTGTTGTTGGAGAAGGAATATGACTTTAATTTTAGGGTTTGAAAGAGTCCTAGTTGGTTAAGATAAGTGGAGACTCGGTCTTAGTTAATTAATAGACTAATAATAAGTCAATGGTGAGGTGTCTAGGTGATGTGGCTAGGTGAGGTGTAAATTAACTTAATTAAATTACTTAAATAATAAGAGAATGAGGATTAATTCAGTTGTAAGTAATTAAATTAATATGAATGTGAGGTAAGCGGTCATGGTTAGGTGAATATGTTACATGAATTGATTAACGGGGACTAAGGGGAGTGTGACCCAATTTTGGTGTCCACACAAACATCCACATATGGCTAGGCAAGAGGATAAAGGTAAATATTATTTTCTTTTTCCCATTTGAAATAGTCATTTTCCTGACCTATAGTCAATGTATGCAAAGCAACAATATCTAACCAGGGTCTTCCTAAGATAAATGGGTATCCCAAATTTCAAGCTTTAGGTTGTAAGACCATAAAATCTACAAGATACTCCCAAGATTCAACCATGACCATAACATCCTCAATTACTCCATCTGGTACAACAATAGATTGATCTGCTAATTGGAGGATAGTATTGGTTGGCGCAATCCTGTCAAGGACAATAAATTGAACATATATATTGTTATGAAATTGATGACAACACCAAGATCCACCAAAATGTTAGATATTGACTGACAATTCACAAAAATAGTAATGAATGGACTCTCAGGATCCTCATATTTTGGTGAAAGAAGCTTTCCAGTGACAAGGTTAGCTAGATTGCCTTCTACTTTGACTATTTTGGGTACTTCCTCTTCCTTCTGGGTGTCTTTATGAAATGGTTTCTAATGGTTTGGTTTAATTCGGGAATGTCCATTATTGATCTAAAAAGTGGGATTTCAATGTTTATCTTTTCTAACTCTGAACTAGTGTTGTTTCTTCCTCGTTCTATATTTCTTTTAATCTTTATAGGAAAGGAGCTGCATGCACATTCTTATCTTTCTCATGGTTGTTCTTAGTGGCATGTGCTTGTGGAACATGTCCATTTTCCTCACTTTCCTCAGGTATCCTCTCACTTTCTCCCAGTATCCTATCACTTTCTTTAGATATTTCGGTGATAACTATTAGAGGATTGTTCATTGTTTTTCCAAATCTTAGATGTAAGTTATTAATGAAATTAACTGTATTGTCTCACCTGTCTTGCTTCATTAATTGAAGATTTTTGTTGATTTTTAGGATTTGAGACAGGATAGGATGGAAGTTGAGTATGTTTTTCTTGCACTTGCTCGTAATTTTGTTGTGGTGGAGGCATTAAATTTATTTTTTATTGTGTGAACCTCCTTGGATAATTATAAGTCTACTGGGGTGCCCATTTTTGGTTTGGCCATAGATGTGTATTGGTCGGTGATTTCCAAACTTGTTGATTGTATGGAGGCATCCATGGTGGTGGCTGTGGGTAAACCATCCAGTTTGGTGGTGTCCAATCAGGTTGTCCCCAAGTTGGTGGAGGATCCTGATTGGGCCATGACATCATCAATGGTTCTGAGAAGGTCTAGGGGCATAAGTAGACTTATTATTTGACCTTTGAACAAAGTTTACCTATGCATTCTCTTGAGTTATGGAATTTAATATTTATTTTAGCTTAGGAAGTAGAGTACAATGGTTGATATCATGGTCAGGGACATCACATATCAAACACATTTCGTGATATCTAAGGGACATTCTTTCAGAGGACGTCTTTCCCTACATCTAGGATAGTATATTTCTAAAGGTTATTTTACATCATTGTTTTTAGCTTTCATCCCATCAATGGTTGACTTTAACTGTGACAAGATGTTTGTTTTAATTTTGTCCATTTCCTCTAGAATTTCTGAGGTACCTAGGACATTTTTGACATTTTGCCTCTTTGAGGCCCCCACCTTGGTTGGGAGTAGCTCCTACAAAACTTAGAAATTGGTACCATGGAGAGTTTGTGTACATCACCTCCTCCCATGAGATGGAGGGATTATTTTGTTTCATCATCAAGTCCTTTAAGGAAAATTCTCTTAGTGATTTCTGCATTCAACTCATAACCACTTCTCGTATTGACAAAAAGAAATCTGTCCAAGTAGTCTTCGATATTTTCATCTTCTTTTTCTTCATTTGAAATAACTCTTCCCTCCTATATCTTTCCCTACAGTAGTCTTGGTATTTGTTCAAAAATATTGTCTCCATTTGTTCCCATAAATGGATGGAGTTGGAGGAAATCCCATAAACCACTTCATGGCGGGGTCTTTGAGGGTAGAACGATTTTTTTGAGTTTCTGGTTGTCTATTTTGTAGTCATATGTTTGGCAAATGACTTTGAATTCAAACAAGAATTGGTTTGGATCTTCTGTGGAAATTCCTCAAAAGATAGGGAGAATGGATGGGGAAATGTTTTTCATAGGTGCTTCCTCATCCTCATTTAAGACAATGGGGTAAGTAAAGGTTCTACCCAAGGGTATGTCATCATCATTTCCATTGTCTCCCATTTCTAAAAGTTGCTCAGGTTCTAAATAAGATGATGCAGAATTTTAATTATCACTCTTAGGCGTTGTATTGGATTCGGCGTCACTCTCGGTATTTTCTATTTATGCTTTGGTTAGAGATATTATTTTGATGTTGCGAGGTATAAATTTCCCTTAAGCATCCTTTGGTCTATGCATCAATATGTTTTGTGTAAGCAAGGTTTAGGGATCCTACTGGTTGCATATCATAACTTCACTAACACCCATAGAATTTAAGGTGAATAGAATGACATGTTGTGCTTATAGTATCCCTAGAAATGATGCCAAAGATGACGGGTCGATGTAATCTCCAATCATTTAATCAACAAATACAATTATCGGTGTCGTTCTCAAACTAAGGTTGTGTCAAGGTGTATGTTGTGAAGGATTATGAAATTTGGTTCTATGATGGTTCTCTCTTTTTAAGGGGTTTCAATTCATATTTCTATCTTGTTTCTAGGTATGCTATGGAAATTAAATAGATTTCTAAGCTCACTTTGAAATGAAAGACATAATTCAGGAAATGCATTTAATCTACTAAAACAATGTTGTTGCAATAAAATGCATTAAGAGGAAATGCTTAACTAAATTGAAATGCTCACATGAATTGAAATAACAGTAAGGAAACATACTAAAGAAATTAAATATAATACTACATTTAAATAACCATTCGAATCGATATACTAAAACTTAAACTTATCAGGAATAAAGATTATACACAAAACCAATCCTCTAATCTCCTTAATTGAGTGGGTCCTTGCTTTCCTTCGGGATTGAGGTAATTAACACCAATTGATACTCAAAAAAACATATAGATTATATTTATTCAAATGATTTCAAAACATACTCCATAAAACTAAAAATAACTATCAACTGATATATAAACCGCATTAAAAATTACTAACTATGAAACAATTTCAAGAAGGTGTCTTATAGACACAATCAGTTACAGAACGTGCCATAATTATAGGAAACGAATTTAACTAATAAAAACCTCATTAAAGCTCAATGAAATCTTGTAATATAGCTAAAAACAGGGTCCTTGTTTATGGGCTATTATGAGAAAATCGTTTAGAATGGCATGGTGGAAAAAGACTCGGTCTTCTTGACTGTGACTTGATCAAAGCGGCAAAAATGTGCTTTATCAACATCCACATTTCATCATGTCACTCACAAAGGAAGTTAGTGGGAATTCCTACAGTCATTAGTTCACATGAGACAAGCTAAGGAAAATGCATCAATCTTACTTATGATACAAATATCTATAACATCCCCCATACATTAATTAACACAAAATTTATAGCTATATGGATGATATAATAATTCAGTTTATGCACTCACCATTCCGACCTCCAATGATGAGGCCCAATCCTTCGCATCTCTTATTGGATCACTTATAGCCTCTACTACTACTATATCATTTGATGATGCTGGAATTTCACGCATTTTCTTGGAAGAACATGGACTTCCCTCTTTATTACAGTTAGGATCAACAATACATTCATTTGACAGTCCATGATCAATAGTGGGGAAACATTAATATTCTTCCATCACACACTTTCGACCAACTTAAGATCCCAAAGGCATATGTTTCTCATACATCCGCGATCCTCCATGCTTTCAAAGATGTTATCACTCCAACTTTGGGAACATTTGTTCTTCCCATTTGTGTTGGTGAGAAGCTCCTCCATGAGGTATTCTACATCATACAAGGATAATTTTAATACAATGTTCTCCTTGGGTGACCATGGATTTGTGCCATGTGTTGTCTCCCATCTACACTCCATCGTTCCCTTAAATATGACCATAAGGGGAAGATTTTGACACTTCTCGGGATGCTCCTCCCTTTCAAGTGTGCAACATGACATATAGACCAAATGATGTACTCATTCCCAAGAATGATCCATCTACACCATCCACCATCTCATCCATTCCTTCTTCCAAAATTCCTAATGACAACTCCCTTGAAAACGTGATGGATAAATGCACACCGGGGGAGTATTTTCTCCTCATACTAAACACTTTTCCCACTCCTCACCATATCGGTAGACTCGATAAGGCACCTATGTACGAACAAAATTTCGGGGATGTTTTTCCTTTTGGACCACCCCACCTTTGCACAAATCTCATTTATGGTGGTTTTGATACCTCCTCTTCCCACATCAATGGCATTCTACCTAGGAAACCTTATACCAGTGGTTTTGGCTTCCTTAACAAACCATCTTTTGCACACACCTATCTCCATAGTTGCGCATGGAAAGGATTTAACTTAGGCCGTTATAAGAATGGGCTGCATGGTCTCATTATTGATTATTGATATTATTTTGATGTAACAAACCTCACGAAAATTTTGGGTTAGGCTATCAAGAGAATCCCACCAACCCCATCCCATCATCTGAAATACCTATGGACATGCCTCCACCATATTTTCCATCTCCTCCACATTCCTCATCATCTTCATCCCACAAAGATATGGAAATGGATGATACCTTGTTTATTGCTTTGAACTTTTTTAGTCTCCACCATCATTTTGGGACTGGTCACCTATCAGTGTGAAGATCAATAGGTCCCATCCCCTTCGCCATCTGGAAATGATAGAAGAATATTCTTCTACCATCAACATCCTCCAGTGTGCTGATGATGATGCCATTCTTTCCCATATGGGGGCAGAAGAATCTTATCTTCATAATACCACACCATCCAACACACCCACTCTTCTAAATGAATCCACCATTGATGTCAATATCAGGACTCCTCAAGAGCCTCACATTCTCAAAGTGGGCTAATCTCTTGATCCACACAAGCTTGAATCCTTTATCAAATTACTATCCTTCTATAGCCAGAATTTTCATGGTATTATTCAGATATGTCGAGACTCGACCCTTCTATTATCGTTCACAATATCATCACTTTTCCCAATACTAAATCGGTAAACTAGAGGCTTCACCACATGTATCCTCACATTTCCCTCCTTGTTAAAGAATATTTATAACGCCTTATTTTTACCAACTTCATCATCCCCATTTAATATCCCAAATGGGTTTCCAAAATTGTCTCGGTCACTAAACCATCTAGTAAGCTTTGTATTTACATTGAATTTTGAGATCTCAATCTCACTTTCCCTAAAGATGACTTCCCTCTTCCAAACATCGATCAGCTTATGGATCTTACCGCAGGTCATGAGATTATTTCTCTCATGGATGGTTTTTATGATTACAATCAAATTATCATCACATTGGAAGACCAACATAAGACTCTTTATCACCCCTTGGGGGAATTTTTGTTATCACATCATGCCCTTTGTTCTAAAGAATGCCAGTCTTACCTATCAACAGGCCATGAATTATATCTTTCATGATCTCATCCACAAAACCATATAAGATTATGTTGATGATATTTTAGGTAAATCTAAACATCGACATGACCATATCTTTGTTCTCGAAGTCCTCTTCAAGCACCTTATTCTTTTTTCTTTCGTCTCAATCTAGCCAAGTGTGTATTTGGAGTCTTAATTGGAAAACTCCTTGGATTTATCATTTCTATTAGGGGCATTGAAGTTGACCCTATAATAATTGAAAATGAAAAAAATACCTCTAGTATCAAGTATCCGGCTTCATTGGAGTGAGATTCAGAGTTACCACTAGTAATGCTTGTTTCTAAGCATGAGGATGAATTTTAGAGTACCAAGGATCAACTGTCATGCCTCTCAAAACCAAATGAAGAGTAAATAAAAGAGGTATTTGTCTTGTTTCCAGTTGATACCTTGATGATTTTGGTAGAATATTGGGTTCATTTTAGTTTTTCGCTCATGCACACAACCATGCTCATTGCAAAATCAGTTGCATAGTTCAAATTTGTGAGAAAGGGAAGCTACATTTCCTTACCAGTTTTAGGATTTGTTTGATTCTCCCATTTCTTTGGATAGAGTAGAGTAGGTAAGTTTTATTTTAGTAGAACAATTACTTTTGCACACTTTGCATGCTTCACTTGGGCATGTAAGATCTTCAATTTGTTTACATAGTTTTTGTGTGGTTATTACTCTTACACAGTTCATCATGTCATCAAGAGGGGAAATGTTGTAGAAATGAGTTTAATGTTGTAGGAAATAGTTTCTATCTTCAAGAAAATTTAAATGCAAATCAAATAAATAATATTTAGGGATAGTTTTACATTATTTTCACCTCTGTTGTCTCTTGAGATCAGTCATAGTTGAGCTCTTATGCCTCCCCTTCAACCGGAAAATAAGTTTCAAGGGAAATTTCTTGTGAACATCTTAAATTTCTCAATCAAGGTATGCCAAGAGGAAAATACAATTTTAATAATAGTTCCAAGTCTTCTAAATCAGAAAGTGCTTCCACCTCTGTGTCTTTATTACTTGCCAAGAAACAATCGGTTCGATTGTGCTTCAAACTTGGAAGAAATCAAATTTTTGGGATAGTTGCAGCATTTAATCTTTCATCCCACAAATCAGTTTGCAAAGGAAAATAATTCTAGATTCAAAACAATTTTCAACTCACATAAACCTTTTTAAAAATATTTTCTTACAAAATTGGGGATTGCGAGCGAGAAAATCAAGTTCTAGGTTCAAAAAAAAGTACTTCAATGGCTCGGGAAAATATTTCAGAGTTTAGGATTAGTTTACGGGTGTATTAGACTACATCCATTCCCAATGGGCACTTGGGGAAAATGGTCACTCATCTAGCAAGAAAATGTCCCCAAAACGTCACCAATTGTTATCTATTTTTACCCTTGGTAAAAATGGGCAACTTGGGAGATGGGCTTGGACATTGGACATGGGATTCATGGAAGGATCTGCATGAAGTTTAAGTAAATTTCATAGTTTTGGAGCATTTCTAATTAATTTAGGAGCATTTGGAAGTTAATTGGGTCATTTTTCTTTCTCGGATTTCAAAAGAGTTCAATATTTAGTCAATTTGGAAAAAACATGGCTAAAATGGGTCTTGGGACACTTCACTCAATTTTCACTAACTCCTTGACTCAAGAAAAATCAAGAAAAATGGTGAGTTTAAGGGAAAGGGAAAAAAATGGTGGTTTATAGTGTATTGCGAGACTTCAAAAGGGGCGGATGGAACTCATTCGGGCCACACAAGGTTCAATGGAACTTGCCTCGGATCGATTTACATTGATTTAGAGACCACCTCCCTTGTATTATGGTAAAATTGATCACCAAAGGAAATGATGGAATGAGTTCTCGGGAATTAGGTTCTCCACGGGTGAGTGCATTTGGAAATGAAGCGGAGAAGGGTGTCCTTTTGTTGTGCAATATTTCGGGTTGAAGGAGGCTGACAAAACTAGTTCCGTCGGGATTTTGGTGCTCCCATCGGTCAAGTCGATTGAAGTATAAAGGGGTGCTCATTCGATTGTATTGTGGGTAGTGGACCCATCAAAGGAACCAGTCAAAGTGGAACTAGGCACAACATCAAAAATTTCCTCGCAGGTAGGTTTCAACTGCAACAAATGCGATGGGATGACAAGGAGGTCGGGAGGGCAGGTTGGAGTAACATGGAGAGCTCTTCCATCTCACTTTGGGGAGTTAAATATGGATCGGTTCCATGGGATATATAAGGATTAAAGGAACAATGATTGCGGAGAACTTGCTCCTGTAGGAACAAGTTCCCTGAAAAGCATTGAGAGCTGAAATGCAAAGGAGGTGAGGTTTATTGTGGATAAATCGGTAAAAAAATAGGCCTCGGTGGAACAATGAGCCGGTTCCATCCCAACCTAAGTTCCTCGTGCCCTAGTCAAACCTAAAATGTAAAGAAAATTACCCTCAAGACCATTCAGATTGTCGGCGAAGAGATGGAACTTGGCCGAAAAAATTGAGAATGAGCGAAATACACCTCCCGAACCCACATCTCAATATCTCGAGCTCATGTGGGCCAAATTGAAAACAAATTATATCAATGGATTCATTTTTCAGAGTACTACAACATGGAATCAAGAAAGGAGTGATTTGACAGAGATAGGTGTCCTAGAAACAAGGAAAACTATCCCGAGATCAAAATGATCACTTCGAAGTCAACTAAAAGCATTAAATGAAGGTATGGGTGCATGTTTCTTCTTCTAGAAGGAAAAGGACAAGATGGAAAGGCTTTTGTAGGTTCCCCATGATTTTTGTAGGTGTATTGATGATTCTTGTTGGTGGTTGAATTAGAAACTCACCCCTCTCTCTCTCTCTCTCACTAATTCTTCCTATATTTGTAAAAGAGAGCTCATTTGTAAAAAGGGACAATTTTTTCCATGTTGCTCTCTTTCTTTCTTCTTTGCAGGGTAGAATAGAGCTTTAAGCCTTCATTTTTGGAATTGTAATGGTATCTCATGCCTTTTATCAACATTTTTGATGTATTGTGCATACTCCAAGAGCAATAAAACTTGTGTTTTGTGATGGTTTCTCAATCCTTTTCATGATTTTTTTGTTCTATCTTGTCTTTCATCATACTCCAATTATGTTGTGCATTTTATTGTTTCCATTGCATGTCCATATGTTTTGGTGCTTAGTGGAGGTGGTGTATTGTGTAAAAATTGTCTTGTGATGTTTATCCAACCTCTCTATGCTCACCTTTCTCCATTTCCATGCATTTTGAGTTGTTCAACATCCCCTTTTTCTAGTGTTATCACCTCTGTAGTGTAGGATTTCTCCTTCTCGCCCTTTTTCCTTCTCCTGGTATCTTTAGAAATCATAGAATAGGATTAGATACGTGATTTTATTGCATTAGGAGTAGATTAGTGCTAGGATTAGATAGAAGAACAAACCTTCTCTGGAGGGACATATCAAGTTCACAAGTCCCACAGCTTGAGATATGGTCCAATGTTATGCAAGTTACATTGATAGCCCATGCACACACACATTGTTGTAATTTTTCTCTAATAATACCTTTTTTAAATTTTGAGTCTAAGTACCTCAAATAATCAATGAAACTACAAGTTTCTTGATTTTCATGAAAAATTATGTCTATTTAACAACTTTTTGTAGCCAATATTTATGCACTTACCTTGGCGCGAGTTGACTTGTAGCATAAAAATTTGTTAAATGAAGCTTAGTTTCAATTAGATCAATCATATCTAAAATGAGCACATAATGGCCCTAGAAAAGGCCACCAAATTCTTGAACATGGAGCCTTCTACTTCTAACCCATTATCCTATATGGTGAGAATGTAGGGAAATTTATGGAGCTGAAAATTGATACAAAATGCTAATTTTAAAGGTACTTTTCATAAGCAAGTTGGTGAAATTTGATAGTTTGTGATTGAGCATAGTAAGCCAAAAGGGATCTAAAAATGGAAAAACTTATTCCCGATCATATAAGGTAAATCTAAATGTCATACATAATTTTCAATGTAATGACAATAAAGAGGTTTAGGGTGGTAAGACACAATATTTATGTCCACAAGTTTTAAACATTAGGTGATTAGAAATGGTTTCACAACATTGAGTAGTCACCTCCAATAACCATCTCTTTAAAGTATCTTCAAAACTAGCTTTGAAAAGGTGTTATATAAATGGTTAGGTGAAATTTAGGGATTGTGTAGACATCACTACATATCCAAGAATGTGTTCAAGAGATAAAATATTAGGGGAATCTCAAAAATATTTTTGCGCATTGATTTTAGAGAGGATTTGAAAGTTTAAAAGGTCTATTTTTACAACACAAAGTTCTATGTTTCGTGTGCTTATATTTCTTAGTTTGGAGGCCCAAGTCAAAATGCAAGGGTGGTCATGTTTGGTTTTATGTTTAACAAGGAACACATTTAATTTTTTTGTATCATTACCAAAGATATGGTGTTCTCATGATCCATTATATTTAAAATAAAATTCATTTTAGTAAGGTTTTCATTATGAGATGACAATATTAATTTCATTTCTATGATTTTCCCTCTAGGTTTTGAGACATACATTACTAAGAATAGGAAATTGAAGTAGAAATCAAGTTAGAGGAAGAAGAGAAAACCATGCCTGGAAGTAAATTTGGATTACTATAAGGTAGTAATAGAAATTATTCATGCACGTCCTTAGAACGATCCGAGAATGCCATAATATTTCATCCTTAAGTTGTTCTAGCTTAATAGTTATGTCTATTTAAAGAACTTCCACAAATGCGTACATGTCTAACCTAGCAATAGGAATAACAAAACACACACAAACTCCATTATCCATTATGCTTTATTGGTTATCCCCACTTTTCCCCAAAATTCCACTAAAAATAGGCAATGGTAATGCTATTTCTACCCCCAAAAGAACTACTACAAACATCCAACATGAGGTATCTCATGGCAAGAGATGTTATCTAATATTGATTTCAGTTTCCCAACCATTTTCATCATACTCATTTTTCAGTAAATTTGAAATTCATATATTCCATGAATTTACATTTCTTTCATGCATTTGCTAAGCGGTTCACATTCCTTAAACATGATTCCACATTTCATAATGGTCACAAATACACAAAATAAATACTTCATTTTACATCTTGCATTGATGGATTCTATACCCGATCAAAGAATATAAGCTGTGTCCCACTTTTTTGAACTTTTGTACTATTATGATCCTAGTGTGTGGATTGACTAATGCATTGAGATTTTGGTGTAACAGTTCATTACATTTGGTATCAGAGTGACCACCCATGTTCAAATCTGAATCAATTAGTTATGTCGTGTTATTGGGGCCCATGAGGCACCTAAACATCAGTGAAGTGAGGCTCACATATATGAGAGTGTGGGCACAGACACAACCTGAGGTTGGGATCTACAGAAGTGTGGTGTCTGATGTTATGATCCTGGTGTGTGATTAACTAAAATTAGAGGACTAGGGTATATTAGTGGGGATTAGTTAATCTAAAAGGATGACTAAAACATAGTAAAAAACTATGCTAAGACAATATGTAAAATACTAAATGATTATGCTAATATAAATAAAACCATAAGTGTGTAAGAAGTAAATGGAAAGGACTTAGCTAATTGTTGATCTTTGTTAGACTATTTTGCGAAGTAAACATAGAATCGGGCGGTTGGAGCATCTGTGGCAAGGTCTCGGAGGGAAAATCTAGAGACTATAGTTGGACTAGAGCACTGGAAAGGACCTGGAGCGCCCACGGGTGCTCTAGTCTGCATTTTGGGTGCCCTAGCATGTCTGCAAAGGCTCTATGACTAGTTTTCTCTAAGCCGGAAAAAGATCTACAACCTTCGGTGTCTATTGTATTGGATCTTCTCAACTGTGATGTATGTATCGAATATGGAAAGGAAGATGTTGGAGACATGCAAAATGGTCTTACTAATCTGAGTGTTGCACTACATTTTGGACCCAAATGTAGTTCTGGTGAGTGTGTGCATAATGTGCCCTAGGTGCTCTCATGTCAGTCACACTTAGTGAAGTAGTGACTAATAACTAAATGTAAAAATGTAATAGCATGTGTGCATGGAATAGAATGAATAAATTCCTTCCTTTTAGGAAGTGTGTGTGATGCATAATCCTTAACTTGTGCCTTGATGATGGAGCTATGTGGATGCAATATGCAATGTATAGATGCACTACTAGATGACATGATAGTAGTAGATGATGTTAGGTCCGTCATTATGGTCAAATAACTTTATATTTAAAGGGTTCTCTTGTTCCACTTTCGTGATTAACCCCAAAATGGCCAACTCGAAATAGATAAGTACAAAAAAATAGTGAGAAAGAGCCCAAAAAGAGGTGGTGTTGGGCCCCTGAAATAACTACCAATTCATGAAGGTGCACAAGCGCACACACAGTTGGAGGAAGCACGTAAGATAAGGTGCGCGAGAGAAGGCTTTAAGAAGGGTTTGTAGAACGGGATGTGCACCCACGGAGAAGAATTTGGGACTTATCCTTTTTGAACTCTGGGGAAGAACACATGATAAACATGAACCAAGTGGATAATGTCCTAGCACTTTGGTGACGAGGTGGCCTAGAAGGAATATGCTCTACGATTAGAAGATTCTAAAATCCCATCATGGCAAGGAGTGGTGAGCTCAGTGCGGAGAAACATGCGTCTAGGGAGATCCAAACTTTGACACTTGGCACTAGATTTGAGGGTCGTAAAAGAGTGAGTTGGCACTTGGATGCCTATTGATACAAATGCTTGCGAGAGGAGAAAAGAGAGAGTCAAGTTAGAAATCGAGCTCTCGAGAATTACTGCGAGAGGACTCTATTGAACTTGGGTAGATAAATATAGGGAAGGATGTATTGAGGGCTTGGGATGTAAATTTTGTTTTGAGAACCTACATGTATGAATCCAGATATGATGCATGACTGTGGTCTACTATTCTGTGATATTTTGTATTAAGCATTGAATGAATATGATAAGGTTACAAATTGTGTTGAATCAGGATATCTTTACTACTATCATTTGCATGTTTCATTTATAATCCTTGTTCTTGTATGTTCATGAACCATGACATAAATCTTAAATCTCTTCTTTCGAGTTTGTTACTATTTAATTTATGTAATCTATGAGAACTCTCTGTTTGGAATGACTGTAAGGGTCTAGAATCCATTCTAAGCTCTATGGCACTTACATGTCTTACTTTTCCTTTAAAACACTGAGTCAAGATTATGAATGGTGTTTCCCACTAAACTCACATAAAGGAGGAGACCCGGCTCCCTTGCATGCCTCGGTGAGTGCCTAGCACCCTTATGGGTGATAGGCCAGTGCGTGCATGGGGTTCCCTTGTTCTTTGGTGGGTGTAAAAATGACTACATCTTGGTTCCATTGCCGGGACCTCTTTTTGAAGTTGTAGTGGAACATGGCATACATCATGATCTATGCAATAAGTGATGATGGAGCATTTAACCCTAGAAGGTGTTGAAGATTGGTTTAAAAGAATGGAGGACAAATTTTCTCAGAGATTCAATACTAGACCTGAGTTTGATGTACGAAGATGGGTGGAAGACAACCTCTATCATGAGTTGTATGAAACCTTCTTCTGTTGTTTCCTGGTAGAGCTATATGAATGGCTCTCGGCATATGTGTCTAGATCGAGGTGGTATTATAGATCACGCCCTTGGACCCAAGAAACATACTAAATCTTACAAGATGTTGATATGACGTGGACCTGTGTTGTAGATCATTAGTGGAAGGGAGTGTTGGCTAGCTACACTCTGGAATACGCAATTTCCACGTATTCTTGTCTCTGGAAGTTGCTGAGTTTGAATTTTTGTGGGAGCCCAGAGGATCATTTCGTGTGCTATTCCCTTAGCAATCAAAATCTTGATCATAACCATGAGTTTAGAGGTGTTTCCAATGGCCGATAAACCTTTCTGAGCGCTAGGTGAGGAAGCTAGGGTGGAGGAAGATGGTTGATATAATGACTGAAAAGGAAAGAGAGGAGAGGCGACTCAAGTATAATGAATGTGCGTGAAAGGGAGATTGATAGACAATGTGGGGCTGCAAGTGGGTTGGACTTATGGAGGTAGACATGGTGGAAAGGAGTTGAGGTTCACATGAAAAAGTGGAACTGAGCAATCTATGCTACCCCATCTTAGAAAGTGCGAGAGAGAAAACCCCTTGGCTTCTGATGAGAGTTCGTCACATGGAGAAGGAAGAGTCATTGGCGCTGCATCTGAATCCACCTAGTGACCAAACCTTGGCGCTTGGTTTTATAGATCAAGGGAGGAGTATTTCTAATCCGGTTGACATCGGTGTGAATAACCGATCCGTTTATATGAGGTAGAATTTTTCATTTGCTAATTCTATGGCTGCACACACTACAAAGTATTTGGAGGTATTTTTTGACAAGGGACAAATTCACAAGGCTTTGGTAATGTGTCAGGGAGTGGTGTGAGATACACAACTGGCAGTGGTTCAACTTCGTAGACTATGGGCTCATAATTTAGTGGGACATTTGGGAACACTAGACGTGACAACCCCCTTGTTGGGAATCGGTTGATCGGGAGTTGGAACCGGTGGGTCTGGAGGTGGATCGAGGTGGAACTGGTGGGTCCGGAGGAGGAGGAAACACAAGAGGGAATCAAGGAACCGGATCAGGAGGACAAGGACCCCAGCCACCCCTCAAGTTTTCTTTGAGATGTCACTACACTTGCCAGATTACCGAGGTATAGAAGATGCTGCAGAGCATGTACATAAGTGTGAGCTGTTATGGCACGCGAAGGGGATCACAACCCCAGAGTGGAAGGCCAGTCAATTTGCAATGACATTGCAAGGGTGCGCGCATAGCTGGTATAGAAAATATGACCCCCATCAGATGGTTGTGGATTATACTACATTGAAGAATGCATTCCTAGCGGAGTTCCACATACCTGAGTTTGAGCAGAAGAGCATCAGCTCTCTCAAGGAAATCCAATAGGAATGGTAGAGAGTGTGTGGGAGTATGATGTGTGCTTTAAAACTCTTCTATCTAAATTATCTTATGATATTCACCCTTCACAACATGCTTAGTGGTTTGTTGGAGGGTTGATCACACCCTTTAGGAGGGCCTTGTCTCATAAAACATTCACAAACCCGCGAGGCGTTGGAAGCTGCCCCTGCATTGAGGCTATTGGGAGTGTTGACACTGGTGTTAGCCCATTTTTGGAGGCTCAGATCGCTGCCATGGCTAAGCAGCTGGAGAAGTTATCTACAAACACGGTTCCAGAGACTCGCGGTGGGATGTGGTGTATAGATTGTGACGTAGAAGGCACACACAAAGCGATAATGGAGGAATATGCACTCGGAAGCGAGTACGCGCCATGGTGGTAGATTTTAAAAATGCCATGTCACAGGGACCATGATGCAAGTAGGTGCCCTTTGATACAACATGATCCATTAGAATGTATCTTGCTATCTGCAAGATCTGTACATCCACATCGGATGACACCAAGGACTGTAGGATGATTGAACCTGTGTGAGATTCATGACTATTGATCTTGGTTGCCCTAGACTAGTCTTACTAGCAATTCCAAGGGTGATGAGCATCGGTATGAAGAGCGCACAGATGGAGGCACGCGCATGGAAGGGGATTTCCACGGAGGATTCGTGGTCATGGTAACTATGGAGGAAGAAGTGAGTTCCCATGTGGAACCTGTTTTAATTGTGGATCCACAGATCACTATAAGCGTGAGTGCCCAGAGCTTCTGTAGTGCTCATGGTGTGGAAAAAAACATAAGTATGAGGAGTGCCTGAGTTATATGAACATATGAGCCAATAGCACAGGAAGGACAAGGGCACTGCCATGGTAAGTATTAAGAAGGCTGACACATAATGGCTCCCACGGGTAATGTGTGAGTCAAATTTAGAGCCTATTATGGTGACAACAAGAGTAGAGTTTACACGTGTGCGAAGGAGGTACCTAGGTAGAGGACTTTGGTTTCAAGGGAAGAGGTAGTGCATGGGAAGTATCCAGACCCTGCTCATTAGAAGGAAGTCTACCAGGAAACCATGGATGTCATTCAAAGCTTACAAGGAGAGATCTAGTGTCTAAAAGAGTAGACCAGAAAGGAGGAGCAAAGAAGGATTGTGGAGGCACCAAAGGATGACCTGGATGAAGTTAAGGAAGTGTGTAAAATGCTAAGGCAAGAGAATGTTATTCCCTTGCTAGGAGCATGGTTGAGAGAGAAGGTACCACACACCGGAGAAGAGTGCGAGAGGCAAGTAAGTCTTACATGTAAACCTTCCTCCTCATAGCCTTGATTATGATAAGGAGATCACATTGAATGCAAAGTGGTGGATGGATGGTTGCTCAGTAATATCCTCATTGATACAAGCGTGAGGTCAATGTTCTCACCTTGGATGCATGGCATTAGATGGGAAGGCCTACATTACAGCCATCCTCGAATGTGTTGTATATGGAAAATAAAACAAAGGCAATGCCCATAGGTGTCTTGAAGGATGCGGCCATTACCATTCAGGGAGCTAAGTTTACTGGGGACTTTGAAGTCTTGGCGCTCACGAGGCAGATAATTTCCCAGCATTACTTGGGCACCCTTGGTGCTATAAGAACAATGCAGATCTCTAGTTTAACAAGGGATACATAAGCTTTGAAAATAAGGAGGAGTGGGTCATTATACCCCTTGCTGATGGAAATTCCACACCCTATATTGAACCCCTGGGAGAGGAAGTCCTGGACAGAATATATGTGCACTCAATAAGAGATCCAGAGACAATCCATCCTACAGAGGGAGTCATCCAGTTTGATGATGCTCAGTCTATCAGTGATACCACCAAAGTATAACATGTGATAATTGGGCGCATGGGACCTATGAATTGGTTGGACAACATCTAAAAGGGTCGGTGACCAAGGTAACAAAGGCATGAGCATTCTGGCACAGGAGGAAAGAAAATAACTAAGTATTCTGGAGATGCATACCCTGAGGTCTTTTTGCAAGAGATGGAAGCTCAGTGGAAGGAGGATGAGCGACGTGGGATGATGAGTTATGTTTTTCTAGGCACAACAACAAGGTGGTGGTCTACACATAGTGAGAACCTGTTGGAATGGCATGAGGTTAGAATTGCACTCTCTATTCGATTCTCTAGAAGCAATGTACCCACCACTATCAAGGATTACAATGGAAATGAACCCACCTCTTCCCATATCCAGGTGTGTGAGAGGTTTTGGGGAGAAGGCACGGAAGCTTTACCACCATCCCTTTGGGTGCAAAATTTGTATTCTACACTACATGGTTATGCACGCTTGGTACATACACTATGAGACTTGCCGCCAGATAGGAAATTGGCACGAGGTAGCGGTTGATCTTGTTCACACCTTTGAATATCGAAGTACCAAGCCACCAGTTGATAGGGCATTTGTAGGTTGTCAAGTGCCTTACTCTAGGGGATAGTGCCATGGCAGAAGATAGGCTACTGGATTTACTTGGTGAACCTAGTTTGGAGGCACGTTTTGAAGAAGAGGAAGCAAGATATACAGTTTGAGCGTGTGTGTCTGAAAAAGAAAAAGGAAAGTTGGTATATGTGATTGATGGAGAAGTTAGGAAGGGATGGATGTTGACCATTAGCTCGGGATGCATGAAGTAGTGGATAGTACGGATGCACATGTGCGCATATCATGAACCACTTAAAGACCAAAAAGGTTAACATCGGCTTGCAGAAGAAGAGCCTAAGGAAGCTATCATTGGAGACTACTGGTCGAAAAGGAAGTATCTAAGATCATCGATCTTTTGCGTGAATTTGAGGATTTATTCCCATGGGTACCATGAGCTAAAAGGTGTCCACCATTCCTTGGGGGAAATGAGGATAAAGTTAAAGGATGGTGTGCCCGGTTAGGAAGAGACCCTACTAGATGAATCCCAATTTGCGCGTAAAGGTAAAGGAAGAGTTAGACAAAATGATAGCATCTGGTATCATTGAAGTTGTAGAAGAATCAGAATGGATAAGTCCAATGGTAATCAACATAAAGAAGGATGGGAGGATTAGGATATGTGTGGATTATAGGGAGTTGAACGTTGTTTGTATTATAGATCCTTTTCGACCCCCTTCACTGAAGAAATTTTGGAGGGAGTCGTTGGCGTGAGGTCTATTCCTTCATGGATGGATTTTCGGGATACCACCAGGTAAGGATTGCAAAGGAGGACCAAGAGAAGACAAATTTTGCCACCGAATGGGGAAGTTTTGCATACATGGTCATGCCCTTTGGGTTGAAAAATGCATGTTGTGTTTTCACGCATAGTGGTGCAAGCATTTTAGGATTTCATCCACAAGTTTCTTTAGGTCTATTTGGATGATTAGATGTGTATGGGTTGGTCAGGGACCATTGTGATAACTTAAGGTTGATGTTTGAAAGATGTCGATAGTTGAGGATATCCCTCAACATTAAGAAATGTGTCTTTGCAACTCCATTTGGGATGTTGTTGGGGCATATCATATGTAAAGAAGGCTTGTTGGTTGATCCCGCCAAGGTTGCAGTTATTGTGGGATTAGGGGAACCTACTAGCCAAAGCGTCGTGCGTGGATTTCTTGGGCACACTGGGTACTACAGAAAGTTCATTAAAGGGTATGCCAAGATCACCACACCTTTAGAAATATTACTTAGACATAAAAGTGCCTTTCAGTGGGGAGAGAGGTACAGAGAGGCATTTGACACTTTAAAGGATAGGCTTATCACCACGCCTATTTTACGATTCCCTTCTTGGGATAAGCCTTTCCATGTCCACGTGGATGCCTCTGGTACAACAATTGGAGCCGTTCTTGCACAACCAGGTGAGGGAATTGTTGATCACCCCTTGTGTTTTGCAAGTAGGAAGTTGACACCAACAGAGTAGAATTATACAACGACTGAGTGCGAGGCATTGTCAATGATCTACATGCTTCATAAGTTTAGAAAATATCTGCATTGGCAACTCCTTTTATATTTTTCACTGACCATATGGCCTTGAAGTACTTGGTGAACAAGCCCATTTTTCAAGGGTGCATATGTCGGTGGGTACTCTTATTTCAAGAATTCGAGTTCACAGTAGTGGTGAAACCTGGAAAGAGCAATTATGGGCCTGATCATTTATCAAGAATTAATTTAGGGAGGACACGTAGAAGCATTGAAGAAACTATGCTAGATGCGTAACTATTCAGATTGTGGCACGTGCCCTCAGATTTAGAGGAGATTGCAATATTTCTTAAGGAAGGTGTGGCACCCGAAGGAATGAAAGCATTGGAGAGAAAGAAGTTAGCCATACGCGCCATGCCCTACATGTTAATCAATGGAGATTTGTATAAGATGGGTCATGATGAGGTTCTGTGCCGATGTGTGTTAGAACATGAGCACGTCACTATAATGGAGGAAGCACATGGTGGGATTGTAGGAGGACACTATGTGGGAAATGCAACCACATGAAAGGTTCTACTCGTAGGGCTATGGTGGGAGACCATTTATCAAGATTGCATTGAATTTTGCAAGGCCTGTGACCATTACCAAGTGCCTTGGCAAACCTAGAAAAAGGGATGAAATGCCCTTATGACCAATACCCAGCATGGAACCATTTGAGAAGTGGGCTATTGACTTTGTCGGACCAATCTCACTGTGGCGCGAAGGACTAGTTCGTGGTATATCATTACTTGTATTGATTATTTGACAAGGTGGGCAGAGGCAACACCCACTAAGGATTGTACTATAGCTACAACTATGCTAGATTCTTATGGGAAAACATAATCAGCAGGTATGGATGCCCATTAAGCTTGACAAGTGATAGAGGTACACACTTTCTAAATGAAACCATCAAGGATTCTGTTAGTAGAATTCATGGTAGCCCATCACAAAACTACTCCTTATCACCCTCAGGCAAATGGAACTGCAGAGGCATTTAACAAGATACTTAGTCACACATTGACTAAGATATGTGATGTTGGTAGGTAGGACTAGGATGATAAGGTATCAACCATTCTTTGGGCATACAGAACAACTTACAAAATATTGAACAAAGCCACACCATTTCAATTGGTGTTTGGCATGGAAGCAGTCCTACCGGTTGAGTTTATGTTACCATCGCTGCGTATAGCGTGTGCAGGAGGGTTGGATGATGAAAAAGTGTTGGAAGAAAGAATTGATGAATTGATGAAGCTGGATGAAAGGCGCTCATTAGCCAAGTGGAGCCAGAAAACTGAAAAAGCTAAGAAAAAGGCATGGCATGATCGACACATTAAAAATAAGAAATTTGAGGTTGGGCAGATGGTGTTGCTATATGATTCAAAATTTTGTGCCATCCTGGGAAGTTGAAAGTCCATTGGTTGGGTCCTTATGTAATCTCGTACATCCTTGATTCAGGCACATGCCAGTTACAAGAAGTTGGATGGGACAAGATTACCTGGACACTTCAATGGGAGTAGGCTAAAGCCCTACTATAAATAAGGCTTCTTGGTGTTTGTAAATAAGGTAGTTTTCCAGTTAGTTTAGAATTTCCTTTATGCTTTTTCCTTTCATGTGTTTCCCTTTCGCGTTGTTGTCTTGTTTTATGCCTTGGGCGTTGGTAACCTTATTACTTTTTGGAGTTATGAATACGTAGAGGACCGCACATCATTTTAGTGTGGGGTGAAGAGATAAAGGGAAGCATGGAGAAATTTCCAGGAGGATTGTGTTGGTAAATCGATTGAGTGGCCCTGTTGAAAAGATGCATAGGTGGGAAAAGGAAGATTGGTGGCAAGATAAGGCTACATTGGAAATACACGTACAAAGGAAGAAAGAAGCACGAAACAACACGAGGTAGGTGAAAGCAAGAGTCATGAGGACAGAAGAAGTGCCTTCGGCCTTTGGTGATGCACATACAAGAGTCTCTCTATCAAGATGGATTGGTTACATGCTAGAAGGTTGGGAAAGTTGTTCGCATGCAAGGATTGGGTGCGTGAGTAAGGGTGCTGAAGTCGGGTTTTGTTTGAAAAATATGCATTAAGTATTGTCGTACGGTGGTAGGTGGGATAGCCTTTAATGCGTAAAAGCAAGAAAAACTATAAATAAAAGGGTGGACACTTCATTATTTCACTTTGTGCATACGAAGAAGAGTTCTATTTTAGAGAACTAGGGTTTCAAGAGAGTTATCTCGTGTGAAGAAAAATTACCATAACTTGAGTGTAAGAGGTCCGTTTGATCTACAAACCAAAGTAGAAGTAACTCATGGACATAGGAAGTATTGTGAAGAAGCGTCGTCGTCAAGTGAAAAGAAATATGGGTTAGGGTTTGAGTTTTAGGGCACGGGACAAGAGAAATTATTCGCCAGTTTGAGATCTAAAATTGAAGAAAGCAAAGTGCGAGATGACGTTTACTAAGCCAACCAAGAAACAAGTAGAAACATCTAAGAAGGAAAAAGAAAAAGGCAAGGGTAGACCAAACAAGAAGAAATACTTACAGATACGAATGAGGAATGGTATTCAAAAATGCAATACCCAGATGGAGTTTTACTAGGGCAGGAATGGGAGTCACACCAGAGGAAGATGACAGTAAATGATTACAATCATCGGTCAAGCACAATCGAAAAAGAGATGGCGTTGGAGTTGGTGCACCCAATGAATAAAAGGACATCAGATGGGTTGCTGATCTACAAGTGACGAGGTCAAGGTCAAAATGGAGAAGGCAGGACTATTGCAGCTTTATGAGTTGCCATACTTCGGGAAGCTGAGTGCTTATACCAATGGTTGATGACGCACATACATGAGGACTTCTTCCATTTTTCACAGGGCGCAAGATGTGCATAACACCTCAACTGATATCATGCTTCACAGGCCTAATCTGTGAAGGGGACAACCTGGAGGATGACCTCCATGATGAGGAAGCAATCAAGGAGACCGTCGCAGCTTATGAGTACAAGAAGGGGTCGAGATATTTTGATATCTCGGACATTAGCGACCCAGTAATGAAGATGGCCACACCTCATCACAAAGTTGAATGGACAAGAGAGATGGACCCAGGTGAACAAGCCCTAGTTAAATGTTTGTAGAAATATTTTAGAGGGCACCATCTACAACCTATCCGCATACATTGTGGATGAGATCATCAGCAGCGTGGAGGAAGGAAATAAGATCCAATTTGGCAATGTTTTGTTAACCATAGTGTTCTCAAAAATGGAGTGCTAGATGCATCCGAAAAATTCATTTGGGAATACCTTGCTGAAGACCCTTTGCCCGCGAAGAGGTTTGAAAAATACACCTGTGAGATGATGACAACAGTACATAAGGCACGCCTGGAGAAGTGGTATATGTGCACTTGAGGAACCCATTCGGTGAAGAATGGTGAAGTTTTGAACAACTTCCAGCGACCACCAGGGGAGAAGCAGAGTTTGTGGTGTACCAACACTTCTGCATTGGAAGATTTTGTTAACAGATGGCACATGGAGCCCTTGGTGCAAGCTCCCTTTTCCTTCATAGCCCAATATTTCAGGAAGGGTAAATAGATTCAAGGAATCTAAGAAACTAGATCTCGATCTAAGTAACCTTGACCGAGAGCATAGAGAGATGCGAAAAGGGTTGTGTACCCTGGCAAGCGTGCATACGTTGAGAGGTACGTTTCACATGAGGTGCACATGGTGAGACCTCTAACATTGCCAATTGCTGGAAAGGATGCGGCCAGGATATACCTTCGCATCAGGCCGAAGTTTGAAAAGGCGCATATCTGGAAAATGAAGTGTCAATTCCTGAGGACCCTATTGGAAGGAGAAGGCCCGTGACTAAGAGAAAGGAAAGGGAAGAACAGGAGAAGGAGCCAAGGTTGGTGGAAAAAATGTTGTAGGTACCCCTAGACCAAGTACATACATCCGCAAAAAGAAGAGAACTGTGGTCAAAGAGAAGACCCCAGAGCAAGAAAAGCCACCAACTGAAGAAGAGTCATCGAAGAAGAAAGGACCGCATCCCCTACACTAGAATCTCTAGCTAGGGAAGAGGAGAAGAAGATGGAAGAATCGGAATCGGAGCAAACAGAAAGCTTGAGTGCACCTATAAGGGTGAGGAAGATGAAGATGAAGAAGAAGAACTTGAGGTAAATCAGGAACCACCTATGATTGAGGTGCATGACTCGGGGAAGAAGATGGAGAGGAGGCGAAGAGCGAATTCATCTTCACACGTAGGAAGGGCGTCCAGGAGGAGGAAGGTGCCAAGGATGGAGAGAGGAGTGAGGAGGCTAGTACAAAAGAGCCAAGTATGCCCAAGCTCACGGAGGAGGAGGTGAATGAGGCAAAAGGGGAGGCTGAAAATATTATTGAGGCCTTGGTCGATGAAGAGTTGGAGCGTAGCGTGGAGCTTGTGTTAGATGAGTTCAAGGAAGAGAGCAGGAGAGAAGTCACAGCAACACTAAAGGCCCCATTCTAACAGTAATTGTTCCTAAGGGCACGCGCACGGGGAGTAAGCGTGTAGAAGGAGAAAGGATGATGATGGGTTATGTAGATGACCCCAACAAAGTGTTGCGCGCGCGCTTCAAAGTATTGTTTCAGCAAAGGAACTCACAGCGATGGAATCCTTTCGATCCTGAGGGTGGATACCCGCGGACAAGGAAAATGCTCTCATGGGCTTTTGATTCCCACCTTGACGAACCTGAATTTGAGGTAACCGTGGGGCGGTAATAACACTACCTAAGTACAAAGGGGGACAACCCCGTTATAAATGCACAACAAATTTCAGATGAGAAAGTGTGCAACGCGCTCAATAAGGTCTCCGTAGAAGTGGAAGCTAGGCTCTTTGGCAAGAATGATAGGGTCAAAGTCCTGGAGGATTTATTGGAGAAAAGGAAGAAGAGCTAGCTGAGTTGGCAAAGGAGCTTAGTCAAGAGAAATTGATTAGCGCCCAATTTGTGGTGTGAGTTAAAGGAGGAAAAGGGCAAAGTGCGTGAAGTTCATAAGAAGGTGGAGCTTATTTCAAATGCAATTATCTTGAAGCATCTAGACCTAACCCCTCCCACGTAGAAGTATGGTTCTTCCCTGGAATGCCTGGAAGATTTGACTCGAGATCCTCACCATGGAAAGGAAACCCCTGGCCTTAGAGTCTATAGAAGAAGTAGCTACGTGCTTGGAGAAGGAAGACAAGCTAAAGGTCATCGCACTTATAGCGGAGTACAAAAAGGTTCTTGCTGATGTAAAAATTGCTTCCCAATCAGCTGAGATCACATACGACCATTGCGTGACGGGACAAAAAGTGGCAAGCATGCTGGTTGCCAACGAAGAAGTAGAACTAAAAGAATTCAGGGAGAAGAACAAGAGCAATAGGGTAGAGAGAGGAAAAGATCCTGGCCGAGGTAGAGAAAAAGTTAGAGGCTATTGAGATCCTGTGGGACTCAATAAAAAAATAGGCTTAAGGAGCTATACCCTTTAATCACAAGGAGAATGGATGCCTGGAAGATATGGGCAAGGAGTTGGAAACAATTGTGGGGACTTTGACACAAGGGGAAGGATTAAATTTTGATGAGGTGAGCACGTTAGTCGGTGATATTTTCCAGAGGGCACAGGCTGAAGTTGACACTTGGAGTAATCTGGAGGCCGACCTAAGACAGAATTTTCCCCTCTTACTTCTTTAGATAACACAATTCCCTTTCTTCTTTCTCTCCCCATTCTTTGTTTTTCCCTTCATTCTTTCCCAAGGCAAAGCCTTGCCAATTTGTTCTATTCTTTGAGAAGGTTTCGAGGGCGGAGAACAGGTGAAGTGTGGGGTGATGTTGGGCCCCTGAAATAACTACCAAGTCATGAAGGCGCACAAGCATGCACGGTTGGAGGAAGCACGCAAGATAAGGTGCGCAGAAGTAGGGTTTAAGAAGGGTTTGTAGAACCTGGGATGCATGCCCACGGAGCAGAATCTGGGACTTAGCCATTTTTGACCTATCGGGTAGAACACATGAAAAACATGACCCGAGTGGATAAGGTGCCATCCTGGCGATAGGGTGGCCTGGAAGGAATATGCTCTGCGATAGAAGATTCTAAAAGCCCATCATGGCAAGGAGTGGTGAGCTAGGCCTAGAGAAGCATGCGCCAGGGAGATCCACACTTTGACACTTGGCGCCAGATCTGAGGCTGAAAAGAGTGAGTTGGCACTTCAGATGCCTATTTATACAAACACCCGTAGAGGAGAAAAGATATAGACATGTTAGAAAGCGGAGCTCTATAGAATTACTGCAAGGACTCTATTGAACTTGGGTAGATAAATATAGGGAAGAATGTACTGAGGGCTTGGGATGTAAATTTTGTTTTGAGAACCTACATATATAGATCCAGATATGATGCATGACTGTGGTCTGCCAGTTTGTGATACTTTGTATTAAGCATTGAATGAATATGATAAGGTTACCAAATGTGTTGAATCAGGATATCTTTACTACTATCATTTGCATGTTTCCTTTATAATCCTTGTTCTTGTATGTTCATGAACCATAAATAAATGCTTAAATCTCTTTCTGGGTTTGTTACTATTTAAGTTTTGTAATCGATGAGTGCTCTCTATTCGGAATGATTGTAAGGGTCTAGAAGCCGTTCTGAGCTCTATGGCACTTACATGTCTTACTTTTCCTTTAAATCACGAAGTCAAGATTATGAATGGTGTTTCCCACTAAAATCACATAAAGGAGAGACTCGGCTCCCTCGCGTGCCTCGGGTGAGCCCCCAATGCCTATTTGGATGATAGGCCGCGCGCATGCATGGGGTTTCCTTGTTCTTTGGTGGGTGCAAAAATGACTACAGTGGGAAATCTTGAGATAGACCGGGGTGCCCCATGTGGGACCAAGGCGCCCATGGCGCCCAGTACCAACCTGAGCGCCTGATCAAGGCTAAAATGATGGGAAGGTCTTAAAAAGCTGGGCATGTAGACTAAGAATGAAGGGAATGATGAACTAAAATAAAATAAAATGGCCAATGGACATGGGTTAATTAGTACTTTCTTCACTTGAAAACCTTCTAAATAGTAGTATGATACGGGATAAATACTTGTCTAAAAGGGCTTAATTTTGTGACTATAGTGTGTTATTTCACTAATCTCTCGAGGTTTTCTTTGTAATGATTTGTTACATTTACCTTTAGAAAAATATTTTCCACAATTTTTTTGACCAAACACATATAAAATTACCAAACATGCATTTTTAAGAGGTAAAATATAACAAGGTGCGGGGCATCCAAAATTTACCTATTTTTTTAAGTTTTCAAAGTATTTTAAAATATCTATTTACTAATCATATTTTAAACTATTTTTGGCCAACAAGTGGGACACACTTATGTGTTTTAATCCCCATGCTCCATGGATTATTATGGTGTAGGATGAGAGGATAAGGAAAATTTTGTAGCACATGGCCATGTATGCCATTCTACATTTGCTTGTGAGTTTCAAATGCCTTTTCAAACACTCCATACATTATTCTAAAGCTCTCATTGTGGTGTAGGCTAGGAGATTGAGCCCAAAAATGAGTTCCCAACTCACGAGTACATGCTCGGTCATCAATATTTCCTCTAAAAGATAAACTAATATGCTAACATTCTAATATGTCCAATGCACAAACTTGGAGGGAGCTTGACGAACAATGCTAATTCATATCTCATTAGCAGGTTCCTTATCCGAGCTCGTAAGTGCAACCCACAAATTGACAAATGCTTGAAGGTTTAAGGGCCTCCCTCCCATTCAAACAAGTCCCAGAACATGCAACACAAAACCAAAACAAAGAAACCCTAACTCAATTCTTCTCTCTCCCCTTTTTTATTTATTTATATTTTACAAACATTGTATTTATTTATTATTATTATTATTACAATCCACATCAATTTTAGTTTAACTCGTCCACACACGCGCGCACACACACACACACACACACATATAACCTTAGTTACATGGGTTCTATAATCCGTAGAACTTAGCCCATACCAAAACCTAATTCAGAGTGTCATGCAAGACATGGGGTACACATGCAAATCTTAATTACGACAATATCTTGAAGAATATGGTGAAGCCAGAAAAGATTTCAGAGTACTACGTACTCGGAGGGCACTATAGACCAAGGTTTAAATGAGAAATAGTATATCCTAATAAATCATCATTATTACACCTTAAAAAAGAAACACTCCAAAAGCATCGGTGGTACCCTCTAAACTTTTATTCTTTCTACTTCAATCCACTGCTCTTCACTTTTATGCATAGATGGTTTTGCTTTTGGTTTTTTCTTATTCTTTTCGGGAAGGGTCAAGATTCGATGTGGTTACAACTGTTGTGAGGAGAACAATCGTGACTGTAGATAATCATGATTATAGATGATAATGGAGATTGACGGCAGCAACTTAACTCGGAATTTGTCCAAGAAAAGATGAACACGGATTAGAGTGGACTGGTAAATAGACTATATTCAAAATGGACACGCTTATAAAACTCTTGTCGTTCCATAGCCTTCCATTGTTGTTGCAGACTAGAGTTAACCACACTGTGAATTCCAAATAAATCATGGTCTGCGCACATGGTGATGAAAAGGGGTGATGTCAATGGACATTTTGTCCATAATTTTAAGAAAAACATAAATAGATAAATTGTATACAACAATTATTTGTATTTTACTGCTAAAAATATGAAAAACATAAACTTAACCCCGGGCCACCGACTGTGTAAGCTCGGCCCCGAAATGGGTAATACCTGCTTCATGCTTCCAATATCCAGCCATGTTTAACATATACTCTTATCCACTAGCACAAAGTTTTCTTAATACAATTCAGACTACACAAAGTTCACTATTTCATATAACAATAAAATAAGATAGAACTGCAAAGCTGTTCCGTGGAAGCTTAACCTGGTTTAAAACCAGAGAAATCCATTCAGCATTTAGGTCGGACATATCATGTCACAGCCAACTACTAAATCATCAATGAAATGAACCTCTAATATCGGTGACGACCTTTCTCCTCAAGACTTGGCCATGCCAAGGCTGGAACTGGTGGACGCCGTAACCTGACTGGAACTGCTTGCCATATCTACTCCCACAGAACTTGAAAACACTGTCATTTCCTGCGAGTTCACATCAGCCAGAGGAAAATCTGACATCTCGGAGAAGCCCTGAATAGGAGTGTATGCTGGTTTAGGGAGTGTGTTTGGTAGATTAGGCATTGGTACTTCAAAGTTTAAGAGCTGCAGTACTTGCCTTATTTTGGGACTTGTAAAAGGATCCGGATGAGAGCACCATAATCCTATCACCATCAGCATCTCCATTTCTGCTCTGTCAAACTCTCCATTCAAACTGTTGTCCGCTGCATCGAATACCCTGCCTTCCCCATACAAATTCCAAACCCACTCAACAAGACGCATCTTTGATTTCTCCAAGCTCAAATCCAGTGCTTGCCTTCCACAGGCAATTTCCAAAGCAACTGCGCCAAAACTGAACACATCTGATTCTGCACTGGATATTCCTGTGACTGCGCATTCAGGGGCCAAGTATCCCAGCGTTCCTGCTATCGTGGAGGTTTGAAACCATTGATCATGCTTCACCAGGCGTGCCAATCCGAAGTCCCCCAGCTTCGCATTGAATTCAGAATCGAGCATAACATTGCTGGATTTAACGTCTCTGTGCACAACACATTCATCCCATAACTCGTGCAGATAGAGCAGTGCAGAGGCAATGTCGGAGGCGATTCTATACCGGCGCCTCCAATTTAGTTCTCCTCTTCTTTTGCCAAAAAGGAAATTGTCCAGACTTCCATTGGGCATCTGCTATGTCAGGGACCCCACCAACCACTGTGCCACGCTGTTTTTTGAGCATATTTGGGAAAAAAGGTATTTGACGTCAGCTGCTAACTTACGTGACAGTTAGGCTGATCGGTTATAAGCCCCTATGACGGGCTCAATTTTGATCACTGGATGGGATGCGCTTTGATTTTCGAAGACGCGCTTTCTTTGGTTTGATCTTTGAAGAAGCCTAATTTGGTTCAGAGTTTCCGCGAAGGCATAGACTATGTTGCATATCCGTTTTGATTTTACTCCCCACGACCATTGCCGTCTTTTCTTTGGTTTAAAGCTTGTTGCTCAAGTAGTGCTTTTGCAAGCTCATTTTGAGCTTGAAAAAATGGCTGTCACTGTGCTAACTGTTGTTGCCCTATCACATTGTTTCATTTTCTCATCTTCCACTGTTGAAGCAAAAGATATCAAAGTTAGCTTCCAATTGAATGCTTCCAGTTCCACTGAAGATCAGGTTTCTACCGATGCAGACGCTCACTTTGTATCTGGAACTATATTCCAACTTACAAACGGCACCAAGGGTTTACTTGACGAGGATGGAAGTGCAGGGAGAGTTGTTTACCCTGAACCCATTCCGCTATGGAATAATTCTACTAAGGCAGTTGCCAACTTCACCACACATTTTCAATTCCAAATCAACTGGACTAATCAAACTAATTCTAACTATTCTGATTCTGGTGGGGATGGACTGGCTTTCTTCATGGCGTCTCAACATTCTGGTTACCAAGTCGCATACAAAGGAAAATCCGGATGGCTCGGCCTTTATGACCCCCAAAAAAATGGAAAGTCTTCCAACAACCTTGTAGCTGTTGAATTCGACACATACAAGAGCGAGGATAGTAGGGATCCAGACGGCAGTCACGTTGGAATTGATGTCCACAACATCATCTCTGCAAAGTATGTTTCTCTGCATCGACAGAGTTTGAATGACGGTAAAATATGGGACGTTCGGATAGATTACTATGGTAAGGAAAATATGCTGAATGTATCTACTTCATGTAGCTTTAGCGGCGGAGGACCGTGGATCTTGTCTCACAAAATAGACTTGACACAATATCTGGATGAAGATATTGTGGTGGGGTTTTCAGCTGCAGCTTATAGGTCAAGCGAGGTTCATCGACTGATTTCTTGGAACTTCACAAGCGTAATTTCCGAGCCCTCTAAGAAGAACAAAGTTTCTTCAAACATTGTTATGCTTATAATCATTGTTTCTTCATGTTGTTTGGTTACAGTGATTTTCCTCTGCTTAATCATTTATCGGTATACAAGACCGTTTAAGCACACGGAAGAGGTAGAATCAGAAATTGACTCAGAAATGAATGTGATATTGGATCATGTTCCACGGAGATTCACAGTAGCGGAGCTCAGTGTAGGCACCAATAATTTCAATGACAACGAAAAGCTGGGGCAAGGAGGCTTCGGAGATGTGTACAAAGGCGTTTTGGTGAACTCGGATGAAATAGTTGCAGTGAAGCGCATATCTGCAGGATCCAAGCAGGGGAAAAAGGAGTACGTTGCAGAAATAACCACAATTACCCGTCTGAGGCATCGCAATTTGGTTCAACTATTGGGGTGGTGCCATGAGAAGAGCCAACTTATCCTGGTGTATGATACAGGCTGTGCTAACGTGCGTGATCGTTAGGCTCAGCCGCTTATAACTACCCGTCTAAATATAAAAGGCGTTCTTTACAATTGGGTTGGGGCTAGGAAGCTCTGACACATGTCAGAGAGACCGACGGAGCAGATGCAGCGGGACAGGTGGACGTTGAATACGGACAAATCTGTGTTGTTCATAATTTCGTCCATTTTGCTCATAAATATAATTGAAAGCTCTGGAATAAGGGTACATGTACACTGCTCACTACTGCAGTGAAGCTTGTAGGTTTGACTGTTTGGTTTCTTTACAACTCTAAATATTTTATGCGCAAATAATTATGCATACCTGTAGTCTGCAATGTGCTTTCAACATTAAGTAGCAGGTAGTAGGAAGGAAGCCCGACCTTCGGGCAAAGAATGTTGTGCGCGTTTGTTTTGTTGTGTCCCATCCCTAGAATAAAAGTTTATGTTTCTTCTTCTTCTTTTGTTTGGTTGCATACACCTATTTATATCTTTTAAAGACGAATGTTGCAAGGCATCGAGGAATGATTAATGCGGCAACATGGGAAAGAAGGGGAGCTCCTCCTGGTTTGGAGCCGTGAAAAGGGTATTCAGATCTCCTTCCAAAGATTCTGAATGTAAAAACTGTGAGAGGTGTCATTCTTCCTCCGAAGCTAAAGGCGAACATTACCGAAGCGCATGCAAGGAATAAGAGGTGCCTGCACCCCTTCTTTTTTCTTAGGACTTTTCGTTTAGGTTTTTACAGGGTATTAATTTATTATGTGTAGAAGAAAAGCTCTAAGGAGAAGCGAAAATGGGTGTTTGGAAAGTCTCACATTTTCACGATCATGGAGAAAAGGCAAGACTTGACATTGATGGTGGAAGTCGAGCTGGAAAAGGACAAGGAAAAGAGGAACGATGGCGGTGAAAAGCATGCCATTAATGCTGCAGATGCGGAAGTTTTTGGTGTCAAGAGGGCTTATTACTGTTCCATATATCCCTACGTAGACGGTTTGGCAACTATCCAAATACAAACTACCTTCAAAGCATGCCTGGTTAGTATAGACGTGTGGCCATTTTTAGTTTGGTGTGATGATGTCCGTCTCGTCACCGTAGGGGTTAAATTTGACAGCCACCTGTGCCTGTCAAACAATTTTTAGGTGACTATAACTTTCAAATTTTTCTGTTCAAGAATGTAAAATAATGTTATTTCTATACTGGTAATAAGAATTATAAAAGATTATTCTATATATATTTAATTATATTTAAAATATATTTGTATAGTTTACTAATAAATCATAATAAAAAATAATGGTCATACTTTAATTGAAAGTCGCATGTGACTGAGTTTTTTCAAATATTTGCAAGTATTTTACGGCTAAAATCATGAAAAATGTCTAAACGACCATCAAATTTAGCCACTACTCGTGAGGTAGGGGGCTTGGATTTGGATCTTGCATTAACTTCTCTTCATGTCATGACTCAATTCAATGAAAAAATGTTGTGGATTCCTATTTAGTTGCATCCCAAGCAGGAGGGAGCATCGATGTTTTTACAAGCCCAATGCGAAATAGAGCCAGAAATGGAAACATAAACAAAGAATGCAGTTTAGATGGATTGCAATAAGTTTATTTCCATCAATCAAGGGTTTATAGGTTTTATTTATAAATGGCGAAAAAATTGCAATTTTAGGTCTCCTACTTGTATGTACATCGTGCTTGTTGAGTTTTGCGTCAACATTTTTTCCATATACGGGGCCTTTCGGTGATCTATGGGATGACATGTTGGTTTCCTTGAAAATGTTGGACCAAATCGCTTATTTTGTTTCCCAATATGTGGAAGCCCCAACTAACTAGAAGGAATCCCTGAAGCTCATGTGTTTATTGTCGATGTGTCGAGTA
This sequence comes from Taxus wallichiana var. yunnanensis, assembly GCA_018340775.1. NCBI lineage: Eukaryota > Viridiplantae > Streptophyta > Pinopsida > Cupressales > Taxaceae > Taxus > Taxus wallichiana. Next base: position 1,024,046,817 of record CM031240.1, read on the forward strand.
ATTTCTCCTTCCTTTCCTTCTTTTGTCATTTGATTTTATTAATGGTTTATAATGCAGGCACTGATATGTTTATAGGGATGTTGAAAGACGAGATAAAGATTGTAGTGGAAGAAAGTAGGGTTTTAACTATCAGTGGGAAATGGGTGGAAGAAGAGGAGAAAGAGGGCAAGAAATGGCATATAGTGGAGCATTTTGCAAGTAAATTCTAGTGGCAATTCAGTTTGGCATGCAGTGTAGACATGGACAAGTGACAACATCGAATTTAGTTCGAGAAAATAGTGTATTGACCGTCAACGTCCGCAAAGTTAAGCACAAAAGCACCAAAATTCCCAAAATTGTAGACATTGTTGAAAATTGTGGTGAATTGTGAGAATGTAGCTCGTTAAACATTTGTAACATAAAACGTGTTTCCTTACGACCACGTTATGACTTTAGTATGGCGTCCTTTGGATTATGTTTCCCTTTGTGTTATAGCCATTTTATTTTGATCTTTTCATTAATATATTAAGGTATATATTTGAATGTTTAAGAGTGAGCTTAAACATCACATATAATAGTTGTGCTTAAACATTATATATATCTATATTGTTAATTTTTACACCAAATCCGTTTCACATATGGGTTGGGGAGGGGGCTCAGATGCATGTAAGAGAGACATGAAGATGAGATGAAGCGGGAGAGGAAGACGTTGATTATGGAAAAATTAGAGTCGAGAAGAATTTCATCCACACCCAACATAATGTTTGGAAGGGAAGTGATGCATGGTTTACGAATATATAGACAACTGGAAAAACCATTGGGAAGTGAAGAGTGTGGGGTGCCTTGTAACAATCTATCCGCCATGTTGTGTTTTGACATAACGTGCTTAAATGTGTAAACTTTGCACTCATGAGCGAACAATCACTACAAAATATTTTATCTACGTCAAATACACATTTTACTATTTTGTCGCTCCCCTTACATTTTCCCATTGCCAGTGTTGGGCTTTGTTCCACATACATATTACTCTAATGAGGTCATGGACTTCTATAGTTTAAGGCCGCAAGGTAGACAAACAAAGGATATCGAGAAGGTGGAATTGAAGAGCCAAAAAATTAATTATCTTAGCAATTCTATGATGGCAGGTTGTTAGGTTGTGGAGCCTGTTTTCATGTGTGAAAGTGTTGAAGACTGTACACTAAGAGTACTGTACACTTTTCATGTATCATGTGAAAATTTTTGGCCTCGAAAAATTGCACCTGAAATATCGGGAAACATGCTTTTCTCATATGGGCGAGTTTTTTGACCCATAGGTTTATGGGACGGGTTTTGCCCATGGTTTTGATACCCACGGTTTTGTAAAACTGCTTAAGTAGTTGTCTATTTATATGGTCTTATGCATATGATAGATGTACAAGCAAATGTATTGCAGATGTGTTTTGAATTCGGGTGTGAATTCTGTAGAGTTTGTTGAGCATAGCTCCAAACGGATCTGGGTATTGTATTGAGAGAGCGGTGGCTTGTAATAAAATCTGAGCAAGTGATTCTTGGTGGATGTAGCCCAAATTGGGTGAACCACATTAAATACTGTCTCTTTGTGTTGTGTTATTTTATTCTGTAATTTTATTTGAGATCTGTAATAATTTCTACATATTAGTTTCTACTGTTGCGATTCTGTGAGGGATTATTCCGCATATTTTATCCCTTATTTCCTAACAATTGGTATCAGAGCCTGGTTTGGTTTGCTGAAGTGTTGAATCGCAGGGAAAGTTTTTAGCTTGAGTGGGAGCTATGGCAGATGAAGGAAGATCTAGGGTTGATAAATTCAACGGGCAGAATTTCAGTCTTTGGAAGATGCAGATGGAAGATTACCTTTATCAAAAGGATCTTTATACTCCATTGTCTGAGAAGGTGAACAAACCCTTAAGTGTGACAGATGCGGAATGGGATTTGCTTTGGATAGGAAAGCACTTGGAACGATCCAGCTGAGTCTTACATCTTTGGTATTATTTAATGTCTCAAAGGAAAAGACTACAAAAGATCTAATGGATGCATTAGGGAAGTTGTATGAAAAACCCTCTGCCTCTAATAAGATATTTTTAATGAAAAAGTTGTTTAATATGAAGATGTCTGAGAATAGTTCAATAGCAGATCATTTAAATGATTTCAATACGGTTGTGAATATGCTAGCTTCGGTTACAATAGAATTTGATGAAGAAGTTAGGGCTTTATTAATTCTGTGCTCTTTACCTGAGAGTTGGAATAGCCTGGTAATGGCGGTAAGTAACTCAGTTCCAACTAACTCAAAGTTGAAGTTTGAGGATGTTGTAGGGGTGATTCTAAGCGAGGAAATGCGAAGAAAAGCCTGGGGAATCTTCTACTTCAGGGAATGCTTTGATAGTGGAAACTAGAGGGAGACAGAAGAATAGAGGAAACCGTGGAAAATCAAAAGATCGGGCAAGGTCAAAATCCAAGAACAAGATTGTATGCTGGAATTGTGGAAAGCCTGGGCATGCAAAGAAGGACTGTTGGGAGCTTCGGGATAAGAAGAAACAACAAGAAGAAAACAAGGAGGCAAATGTGGCAATGGGTAATGTATGTCAGGATGCTTTGATTCTTTCTTTTTGCATAATATTATCGAATCTTGGGTTTTAGATTCAGGGGCTTCTTTCCATGCTTCTCCACATAGGCATTATTTTGTTGATTATGTTCAAGGAGATTTTGGGCATGTTTTTCTTGGTGATGATGAGCCTTGCAACATAGTTGGAAAAGGTTCTGTTCAGGTTAAGATGCGAGAATGAGAATACTTGGCTATTGAAGGATGTCGACATGTGCCTACATTAAGATGAAATTTGATATCGGCAGGCGGTTGGGAAGTGATGGTTGACCGTGATATTCACAAGCAGACTCTTGGAAGGTTACCAAGGGTGCTCTTGTGGTGGCAAGAGGTAAGAAGGTTGGAACCTTGTATTTAACCACTGATAGTACTAATGATTGTAATCTTGTGGCTTCAGATGCAGATACAACATTATGGCACTATAGGCTCGGTCATATGAGCCATAAGGGCATGAACATCATAAAGAAGAATTTTCCTGGATATACAGAAATAGGTTTGGATTTCTGTGAGAACTGCATATATGGGAAACAAAAGCGAGTAAGGTTTCTCAAGGTTGGACCTACAAAGAAAGAGAGTAAGTTAGAGCTGGTGCATTCTGATGTGTGGGGGCCGGCTCATGTATCATCTCTTGGGGGTTCAAGTTATTATGTTACTTTTATTGATGATGCAACAAGGAAAGTTTGGGTTTATTGTATTAGAAACAAATCTGATGTATTTGACACTTTTGTTAAATGGAAAGCCTTGGTAGAGAATGAAACAAGTCTTAAGCTAAAATGTCTCAGGTCAGATAATGGAGGGGAGTATTGCAGCAATGAATTTGATGATTACTATTCTAAGAATGGAATCCACAGGCAAAAGACGGTTCCAGGAACTCCACAGCAGAATGGGGTATCAGAAAGGATGAATAGAACAATAATGGAACATGTTAGGAGCATGAGGTTACATGCAGGACTGCCTCTTTCTTTTTGGGCAGAAGCGGTGAGCACAACTGTGTACTTGATAAACAGAGGACCCTCAAGTGCCTTGGATGGAGGCATACCTGAGGAGGCTTGGTCCGGTAAGAAAGTTGATTATTCATTTCTTAGAGTCTTTGGATGTGAGGTGTTTTTTCATATAGACAAGGATGATAGGACCAAGCTAGAGGCTAAATCAGAAAAATGTACTTTCATTGGTTATGGTGGTGATGACTTTGGATTTAAATGTTGGAGTATTAAGGACAAGAAAATCATTCGGTCTAGGGATGTGGTCTTTAATGAGAAATTCATGTATAAGCAATACAGTTGCAGGAAAACAGGGAAGAATCCAAGAAAGAATATGTAGTGGTAGAGGATCTTCCGGATGGGAAAGTGACACATGAATCAGTTCAGGAACCCCCTCAACAGGAACCCCAAACTCCTATATTGAGGAGGTCTTCTAGGGTAAGAAGAGAACCTGAACGTTTTTCTCCTTCTCTTTATTATTTATTACTCATTGATAGTGGAGAACCAGAGAGCTTTGATGAAGCAATGCAGGTAGATGCCAGGAAGAAGTGGGAGCAAGCCATGGATGAGGAGCATCAGGCTCTCATGGAGAACCAGACATGGGATTTGGTAAAGCTACCGAAGGAAAAAGAGCATTACAGAATAAGTGGGTGTTTAGAGTCAAAGAGGAAGAAGGAGGCAAGAAAAGATACAAGGCCCAGTTGGTGGTCAAGGGGTTTGCACAGAAAAAAGGTATAGATTTTGATGAGATTTTTTCTCCTGTAGTAAAAATGACTTCTATCAGAACTATTCTTGGAATAGTGGCAGCAGAAGACTTGCACTTAGAACAGTTAGATGTAAAGACTGCATTTCTCCATGGCGATTTGGAGGAGGAGCTATATATGCAGCAGCCAGAAGGATATGAAGTCAAAGGTAAAGAGGAGATGGTGTGCAAACTGAAGAAGAGCTTGTATGGCCTGAAACAAGCTCCACGTCAATGGTATAAGAAGTTTGATAGCTTCATGATGGAGCAAGGTTATATCAGATGTCATTATGACCATTGTGTGTATACAAAGAAATTTGAGGATGGAAGTTATATTATCCTGTGTTTGTATGTTGATGACATGTTGGTTGCAGGTAAAAACATGCAGGAAATAAAATTACTCAAGAAGTAGCTAAGTGAATCCTTTGCTTTATGAAGGATTTGGGTGCAGCCAAACAAATCCTTGGTATGAGGATATCTCGGGATAGGAAGGAACGGAAGTTGACTTTATCTCAGGAAGAGTACATTAAGAAGGTCTTGGAGAGGTTTAATATGCAGGATGCTAAACCGGTTGGGACTCCTTTGGCAGGCCATTTCAAGTTATCAAAGGAGCAATGTCCCAAGATAGAGCAGGAGAGGAACCAAATGTCCAAGGTACCTTACTCATCAGCGGTTGGCAGTTTGATGTATGTTATGGTGTGCACTAGGCCTGATATTGCCCATGCAGTGGGAGCTGTGAGTAGATTTATGAGTGATCCAGGTAAAGAGCATTGGCAAGCAGTAAAGTGGATCCTTCGGTATTTGAGAGGGACCATGGGGACAGTTTTGTGCTACAGTGGATTAGACACCACTTTACGTGGTTATGTAGATTTAGACATGGCTGGAGATGTAGACAGCAGGAGGAGCACGACAGGTTATATTTACACTGTAGGTGGGACAAAAGTGAGTTGGATTTCATGACTATAGAAGCTGGTGGCTTTGTCAACCACGGAGGCTGAGTATGTTGTTGCCACAGAGGCAAGCAAAGAGATGATTTGGTTACAACAATTGCTTGAGGAGTTGGGGCATAAGCAGGAGGAATGTAAGCTGCATAGTGATAGTTAGAGTGCTATACACCTAGCTAAGAACTCTGCTTTCCACTTGAGGACAAAGCATATACAGTTAAGGTACCATTTCATCAGACATGCCTTTGGAGGAAGAGAAGTTGAAGTTGGAGAAGATTCATACCAGTCAGAATCCTGCAGACATGATGACCAAGGTGGTCACAAGGGAAAAACTAAAGTTGTGTTCAACTTTGGTTGGTCTTCACAGAAATTGGTGAAGGGTTGAGAAGCTTGCTCGAGAGGAAAACTAGTCTCCAAGTGGGAGATTGTTAGGTTGTGGAGCCTGTTTTCATGTGTGAAAGTGTTCAAGACCGTACACTAAGTCTTGTACACTTTTCATGTATCATGTGAAAATTTTTGGCCTCAAAAAATTGCACCCGACATATCGGGAAACATGCTTTTCTCATATGGGCGAGTTTTTGACCCATAGGTTTATGGGACGAGTTTTGCCCATGGTTTTGATACCATGATTTTGTAAAACTACTTAGCAGCGATTGTCTATTTATATGGTCTTATGCATATGATAGATGTAAAAGCAAATGTATTGCATAGATGTGTTTTGAATTCGGGTGTGAATTTTGTAGAGTTTGTTGAGCATAGCTCCAAACGGATCTGGGGTATTGTATGAGGAGAGTGGTGGCTTGTAATAAAATCGAGCAAGTGATTCTTGGTGGACGTAGCCCAAATTGGGTGAACCACGTTAAATATTGTCTCTTTGTGTTGTGTTATTTTATTCTGCAATTTTATTTGAGATCTGTAATAATTTCTGCATATTAGTTTCTACTATTGCGATTCCGTGAGGGATTATTCCGCATATTTTATCCCTTATTTCCTAACACAGTTACCATTTGAGAAGGGTAAATAGTAAAAATTAAAAAGAAACAACCAAGGAGTAGCAGAAAGCAATCAAGCAAATCTAAAAGAAAAAAAAACAAGGGAATAAACTGTTTACAAAATTATGATATAGAAGGCTATGCATAGGAGTTTGGAGCTAGGCGTAGCTTATCAGATAATTACTCTTCCTGCAATCCTGCCTTTAAAGAATAGAAACTACAACAAAAAATATGAACATGCAATGAAACATTTGGGTGCGCTGCATGTTGAAATTGATAATGTTTCCCAAGAGAAAGGTTTGTTATTGATTGAGAAACACAACATAGCTGACACTTTGAAATACGTGGAGTGGAGTGAGATTATTATCTTTACATCCATTCCCCATAAGGGCTCAATTATCAATGATTGCTCCTGCATCACCCACTTCACTATAATTTTTCTAGCGTGAACCTACAAAAACATGTCTACAAAGTGCTACAGGAAAGAAGTAGCGTGTTTAGGTTTCACATTGCGACCCTTGTGAATTTTTGTAAATTTTTATTTTGGCCCCTTTAAACTCACATTGCACTCACGTGAATAGACCACATGAGATTATGACAATTTAATGGAGCACATATAGTAGATATTATTTGGGAAGGAACAACCCACTTCATGGAATAGGTGTGGGGCATGCAGATATTTACTTTTCCGACCTTTTAAGTTTTAATTTACAACAATAAATTCATGTCTACATCTTACCTATCCAATTAAATTTTGTCCAGTCGAAAACCTTGATGCCATAAAAAAAAAAAAAAACAAACTTGCTTAACAGATAAAAAAACATATTTTACTAATTTTTCTGATTTTTTCTACGTGAATCAATTAGCAATGATGTTTGTTTTCACACCATCTCTTTTCCTACACTTACTTGAGCTTACTATTTAAAAGGCAGGCTACAAATTACTACAAGATGCATCTATTTACCACATGTTTCAAACCCTAAAACTTTCCATGTTTCCACAGTTTTTCTTGTGTCCTCTTTATGAGATATAAATGCTTATGTGGAATATGCTTAACAAATAATATTTGGGGGCGAGGACAATATGATCCTTGGAAAACATGTAGGGAATGCAACCCAAATCATTGATCTACCTTTGACTTGTATGACCAATCAATGGAAGGTGTCAATTAGCGACACATGTCCGTACATCTACTTCCTGCAATTAGTTGACCTCACAACTGAAAATGGGTCATAGTAAGTTCTGCAACAAGTAGTGATTGCATTCTGCATTGCAAGATATATCCCTCAACAGTTTCATCTATGTCTTAGAACATGGGTTTCCTCCTTGGGATGACAAACATGTCGTCCAATTCTTAGACAATATATTCTCATGTTTCCTCTTCCATTCCTCTTTCCTTTCCCCTACACTTCTCCACCCTTAAATGCATTTTGTTGCACCCCTCTTCCTCTCCCATTGTTTCTCTTCATCTATTTTCACTTCTTCACTATATCCCTTTCGACGTTCATATCGTACATTAAAATGGAAGCGCCTCAACATCAACATTGAAGTTTAGTATATGTACCTGAAAATGTCCGTATAGGTTTTAAAAATTGGATTCGATTCAAACACGGATCAAGGACCTCATGGTAAATTACTTAAATTTCATTAAAATATAAAATATATTATATCCTGGTAATAATTTTTTTAGTTGTAGTGAGAACATCATCATTTATATTATAAAGTGTTGTGTAAGATATATTAAACATTACTTTTTGGAAAACACATTTTATAAGCAAAAAATGAAACTCGGGAGTCTTTCCACGCTCTATTTATTTCTTGGTTTTTCCACATGTTTTGTGTTAATAGGTTTTACAGTAAATCATTTCACCAAATGAAAGAACAAGAAAAGTTGTCATGGAAACAATTATGGCAGCGTACAAAAGACATGTAAGTTGTCTCGAAACATATACCATTTCACCATACATCGAACAAACAGATCTCCAACCTAGTCAACAGTCATCTGAATTGACCCTCTCATTGGCGATATTTCCGGTTAAATCACCTATTATAGAAGTATGATTTTTTTGAAATATCTTGATTTTCACACTAATGTTTTATATATTAAAACTCGATGGGCATTAGCTGTGTTTGTTTTCCTCGGTGTTCATAACATAGTGAGTACTCATAAGACCATGTTCTTATATAGAAGAACCTGAGAATCATTGCCACAAACATTAATATGATTGACTGTAAAGTGTCAATGCAAAGTGTTGCAAGAAGTTATCATTGCGGTATATTTTCCCTATATTTTATTTTAGCTTTTTTAAGGATTAATTATGTTCACGTAAATACTTCAAGTGAAATTAAGATGATGAATTATAGCACATATAGAAAATATTTTTTGGTAGGGAACAATTTGAGATGTGGAATAGATGTAGGACATGCATGTATTTAATTCCCATATTTTTTCTCCAACATTTCTTTCATGACTTCATCTTACGTAACTGAGTAAACATCAAATCCAAAACTTTGACACAATAACAAATAAAATAAAATATTAACAAAGTCCATTTTCCCCATATTTTTTCATTTTTTTCTTCTTTTTTATAGTGTTCGGACCAACTATTAATGCCCTTAAACCGACGAAATATTTAATTACATTGACAAAGTGAACCCTCAATATCGCTTAACATAGACACATTATAATGTTATTCTTAAGGTCACTACTTTTTTGATATGGTCGTCTCGTGTTTAGCAATACTAATGTTAGGAAATAAGAGATAAGATATGCGGAATAATCCCTCACAGAATCGCAATAGTAGAAACTAATATACGTAACTTATTACAGATCTCAAATAAAATTGCAGAATAAAATAACACAACACAAAGAGATAGTATTTAACGTGGTTCACCCAATTTGGGCTACGCCCACCAAGAATCACTTGCTCATATTTTATTACAAGCCACCGCTCTCTCAATACAATACCCAGATCTGTTTGGAGCTATGCTCAACAAACTCTGCTGAGAATTCACCGAATTCAAAACACATCTCGCAATACATTTTCTTGTCCATCTATCATATGCATAAGACCATATAAATAGACAAGCGCTAAGCAGTTTTTAAAACCGTGGGTATCAAAACCATGGGCAAAAATCGTCCCATAAACCTATGGGTCAAAAAACTCGCCCATATGAGAAAAGCATGTTTCCCGATATGTTGGGTGCATTTTTCGATGCCAAAAAAATTTATGCCTAAATTTTTTTTTTTTTGCCGCCCAAACTCCCGCCCAGCCCGCTCGGGCCGGCCCGGCACTGGAACCCGGTGAGGATACATGAAAAGTGTCAAGATACTCTTAGTGTATAGTCTTCAACACTTTCACACATGAAAATAGGCTCCACAACCTAACAACTAAATTCATAATGTCCCCCATTCTACCATATATCAAGTGGCATGTTGATGAGGGGAGACCATAATTAGTATCTTATTATCTTAAAAGAAACCCTACATCAAAGCATAAAGGATAGATGAATTTTTCTAGATGTTGTCGCGAACGCTTTGGTGAACATGTTTGCACAATGTCAAACCTTACGCTTGGATAACAAACAAAACAAAATAATAGGAAAGCCCATTTACCCCATATTTTTATCATTTTTTTTTGTGTTCTTGTCAGTTGTTAGTGCCCTGTAACTTACGTACAAATTTATTGTAATGACTAAATGATCCCTGCATATGTCTTAACATGGACGCAATACAATGTTATTCTTAAGCTCGCTCCTATTTTTTATATAGTTGTTTCATCATGCCCCACACTTGTTCAATAAATCAATATGATTGTTGATGAGGGGAAAGCCTATTCACTATCTTATTATCTACAAAGAAAACCTAAACGCAAATGTGAATGGAATTGATGACATAAGAAACCCAATATGCAATGCTTTTAACCTTGTCACCTATTACATTTTTCCTCTTTTGTATTTTTGCCCCTTTAAGAAAATAAACATTTGCGAAATAATTCAACCTAAAATGAGATGATACAGTGGAACACATTAAAAAATATGAGTTATGGAATAGGTGTGAGCCATGCAAGAAATTAATTCTCGTAGTTTTTATTTCCAACTTCCCTTTCATTTTTTTCAGCTTAGCTAGCATACTAAATGTTGTCCAACCAAAAATTTAATTAATAGAAAAGCCTCCTTTTCCATTTTCCCTTCCAAAAAGTTCTATTTTTTTTAGTTGTGTAGGCTTCGAGATTGAACCAAAATATGGAACTTCTCCTTTCAAGTATTCATTGACTACACCTTGCTTTCTAAGATACCTCCAGACTATATTTCCATGATTCCCTGCACACCTTATCTCCTTTCTCTTTTGAGCAATTCACATAAAATACACATAATACATTTGTTCTTCTTCGTAAGAAAGATATCTCCTGCAAAGTGGTCCCCCTCAACATTATCCTCTCCCAATTTCTTCTCCTCCCTCTAACCCCCTCTTCTACAACCCTCTCCCTCCCTTTCTATTTTGGTCCCTCAAAATAAATCTCCACTTAGACTTCCCATTCGGCGTTCACATTGTACATTTCACATACAATTGTTAGTTTAAAAATCCTTCAGGAATTCAATTTGCAACACAACCGAGTTTTGCGTTAAAAAAATCTAGACTTAATTTTGTCTCCAAATTAGGTCTTCGCACGCCCTCGAGCCCAAAAATGCGGGCTATTTTCACTATTTTGGTTGCATGATGCAAGCCATCATCCACATGTCCATGTGGTCCTCCATTGTAAAATCTATAATAGGAGAATTTGGGTGTTTACAGGTTAATTTATCATCATGTATATTCCTCAATGTGATTTAATTTCCAGAAATGGAGTGGAGAATAATGAGCTATTATGGGAGGACTATTACTTAGGCGGGGTCCATATTTTTATAGTGCCTAAGACAGGTTTTATAGCTTTCAATCAAGCAAATATTTTAAACCCCACAAACCAATAACATACCTCCAATTATGATTTTTACATTTAAGTTAATGTTTTTGAAATATAAATATTTATATTATTTTTTGAAATAATTTATTTCTCAATTTTCATTGGACAAAATATTTTTCTAGTGATATTTTAGATTTTACAATTAATTTAAATGGCTATTTTTCTTTCCAGCCAATCTCCAAAAGACATCTAAGAAATATTTGTTATTTCTATGTTTAAACATAACAAAATTATGTGACAGGTCATAAAAACCCCTTACATTTTCTCTATACAGCTAATCTGCACTTGTGCAGATTGATTATTCCATTAATTATATTGTATGTTGGTCAGATGAAGCAATTAATATTACAACTTGTATTACGTCAATGGGATGAAGCAATTAATATTAATAAAAATTAGAAAATAAGGATGAACATTCAACTTGCAAATATATGTAATATATCGACTAGGATATAATTTATTGTACTGTCCCTGTAAATTAATCCATTGAATATTTTAGGCTAATTTTGCGAGCTGCAAACCAGGGCACGAGATGTTTCGATTCAAGAATACATGGAAACAATAGCTGAAAGTAAGAAGATGAAAACCAATTCTCCTCTCTTGTGAGGTGCTCATATGTCACCGCATTTGAATTTTCTCAACTTAACAATCCTTGAGAAATCCTTGGTCATCAAGAAAATTTTCACCACTCGTAAATCTATATTACGCCTCCTTGTTCATATCATTGAATTACTCATTTCAAAAGGAAACACCAAGTTCGATGGTTGCATTTCTCATTCATACACAAGAGCCGATACATATGATCCTTTTATGCTCATCACTTGCTTACTCTGTTTCTCATTCTAATTCCAGCAATGCTACTGGTCGGCAAGCTTTACTTTCATTTAAGGAATATATTGTGTATGGCCCTTACAATTCATTAGAGAATTGGGATCTCAGGTATCAAGTGTAGTTTAAAGAGCCAAAGGGTGATTTTCCTCAATATCTCAGGTATGAGTATACAGGCTCATGTCTCCCCCTTTCTTGCAAATATTTCTTTCCTTCAAGTACTCGACATATCAAATAATCATTTCCATGGCCATGTTATCCCCCAGTTGGGAAGGCTTAGTGGGTGAAGGAAAATTCTGTTGGATGGAAATGATTTGGAAGGTTCAATTCCAAATTGTATAAGTGCTTGCTTCAACCTAACAGTTCTATATGTGTCACATAACCACTTGAGTGGAGACATTTCAACAGAGCTAAGAATTCTCACAAATTTTGAAATACTTGACCTTGGGTTGAACAATTTCACAGGTAAGATACCTTTTGAATTGGGGAACTTTCCCAATTTGGTTAGGTTAGATTTAGGTGAAAACAATCTGTATGGCCCAATTCCTGCTTCACTCTCCAACTGCACTTCCCTCAAACAACTGGTATTGAAAGAGAATCAACTCAGTGGATGCATTTCTCTCTCCGGCTCAGAAGATCAGGTATAATGGTAAATTCAACCCAGGATTATAACAAAGTTTTTCCTTTAGGAAATATTAAAATGTTTACTCTTACTTTTACAATGTAGGCACCCAACTTGGATAAATTGGCATTCAAGTAATCTTCGGCTTATAACGTGGGTATGGAGATAGAAAAAATACTCCATGAATTAGCTAAGAGCGTAAAATGCATGAGGCAATGTTCTCCTTTAAAATCCATCATGAGGATCTTGCATGATGTTTTCAATGAGCTATATACTTCGTTATGCTTCCAGGGAATTATCTATAAGTTACAGGAAGCCATTTGTGGTAGTTGTGCCATTTGCAGTAGCAGAGCATTGTAATGGCACCGAACACAACCAATTGATGGACACACACGATTGTCTAAGGGGAAGAAACCTTGCAAACAGTTGTAGGATTGACTATTATTTCCACTGTTGCACACTTCATAAGCCCCGGATACACCATAGACGTTGCACTCATATTGGGGCGAGGACCAAACCAGGGTCCATAATCTGCTCTTTTCAAAGAAGTACACTAACAGGTTGTCATTATCGCTAATAACTTCCCGCACCAACGTCACTTGAGGGTTCAGAAGCAACGTATATTTCACATACATGGTTGAGGGAGAAACCTGGATTTGTGTGTTTTGATTGCAGATAACTTGGTTCACATGTGTCCTTACTCTAGAATATTAATTGATTCATAATTAAAAACCCTAAACCCTAGCTGCAGGTTTACTGACTTGTAGGAGGGTCTTCTTCAGATCCGAATCCTTTAGGTAACAAACATCCTATGGCTCCCCCACCATTCCATTGTTCCCCACTTACGACATCCTCAATTATCTTGAATCCGGTGAGCTCACAACCTCTTCTTGATGTGAATTTTAATACTTACGACAAAAAGTCCATGCACAAGTGTTATCATAGCCCCTATCCTTCATAGGATGAGGAGTATTTCCCACCACAGAGACGCCCTTTTGAGATGAGTGAGTACGTTAATTTTTCAAAAATTGTTGGCTCTTCCATCTCTACAAATCAATTCACAGCGTTAGAGGGCCTTGAGGAGGAACATGGCATGTATCTTGATAGTTCTCAATGATAGTTTTCTATTGGAATGTATCTGGACTTACTGAACCGACCCATATATTTACGGTTAGGTACAATTGTTAGAAATTTGGACACATGTACGTTCTTTGTTTACAAGAGGTTAAGATTGTTGGTTTTATTCTCCAATCTGTAGCATGTACTATTTGAATGGGTGCCATTTGTCACCATTCCAATCATGAGCCTGGGAAAGGGGGCATTATTACTCTTCTCTCTCCTTCTCTACAACAATCTATTATTTCTTGGGGTTCTGACCCTTCTCATCGGGTTGTGTGGTCCCTTTTTGATTTACATAACCAGATTTTTGGTATTGCTAATATTTATGCTTCCAATGATGTTGTTGAATGGTTAATTCTTTGGCGGTGACTTGTTTATGAACTACCCAATTCCCATTGGATCATGTGTGGAGATTTTAACATGGTGGAGTTTGCTGAAGATAAAGTGGGATGACTTCCTATGTGGTGGTGTGTTGGGGAGCGTGAAGCATGGTTTTACATGCGCAACAAGCTTGGAATTTTGATCCCATTCACTATTTTAGACATGCCTCTAATTCAACCTAATTGACCTAGTCTAATTTCGACGAGGTCAAGAAAGAGTTATTAAGAGAATTGATTGAGAATTCCTCTGGATCAGCAACTATTTTCACTCACCACTAAATTTGGAAGGCCATTTTTTGTTTGGGAGGGGCTTTGCTTTCGACCAATCCCCTATATGTTTGAAATTGAATGAATTTCAGCTCCCATTAAGCCTTGAAACTCCCAGGTTCTATTTAAGCAATTCTCATCTTCAACATAATAGAACTGTTGTTTAAATTTTGCGCATATGGAACTTGGTTGAGTTCCCTTTAGGTATGTATGGGTGGATTTAATGGTGCTAGGAGGCCATTTTTAGAACTACATCTTTTCTCCATATGTATGGTCGAAGGCTACCTTGTTCAAAAGAAGGGTTCACAAGGCCTCTATTCGAATCCAGAATCTCAAAGGCTCTTTACCTCTCACCTCTTAATATTCACCTTTAAACAAAGGTGGCACTCGTGACAAAAATTAGGAAGGAATAAGCATATTAGGACCATGGGGTGTAAATTAGAGCTCGGATGCATTGGCTTAAGATTGATGACATAGTGACCAATAATGTTTTTGTAGTCCTTAAGCCTCATCACATCAATAGTTCAATCTAGTATATCAAGAGTGCATCAGTCAAATTACATATCTTCCGGATGTCCTGTAGGCCTTTATTCACCACTATCATGGTGTATTTTTGTGAAATATTACACTCCAAAGAGGGATGCTGCCTTGATGCAATGTCTCCAATTTTTTCCTTATAAACGTATAGAGGCTCGAGAGGGTTGCTTGTGATCAAGCACTTTTTTAATGATATTAAGGAAGAAATTATGTAAATAAAGGAAGAAAAAGATCATGGTATTAATGGATTTAAAAGTTTCATCATTACATTTATCAAGGCACTCCTTTTGGAAAACAATCCTGGAAGAATTTGGGAAGACAAAGTTTGTTTCTCTCTCATGTTCTAGTTAAAATTGGAGGGATTTTTATGTATAGTATCTAGAAGGTGTAGGATCCGGTCATACCTCACCTCATATGGGTTGGATATGGTTTCAGAATGGGTATATCCATCAATTGTCTATCCTTATGGTGGTATTCTATTATTAACTTTCACAATTTTCCTTTTGATATGGTGTCGTTGATCAAAATCCTTAGGATTTTTAATCATCACATCAAGATGATAGGTGATTTGTTTTTCAATGCTACCCATTCATGGAAACCCTAAGTTCTTCTAAAATCTTAATTTAATCTCAATAATATGGATAAAAATCTATTCAAGAAATTCAGAATGTCATACCTGATGAAATGATCCATAAGATTGGGGTTTCTTCTCCTATCCAATGGTGGCATGATTTGCATTGGCCTACAATGATTCCCTTTAGTCAAGACAAACCTTGACTTGGTTATCGGCTCTTGTGTCCTTCTCAAATCTCTTATGAAAATTTGAACAAGTACAAGAAACTTAATTCCCCATATAGGGTTTGGAAGTGTAGGTTCAATCTCATTTGGAAAACACACATTGAGCCTAAAAAGGATCATTTTCTTTGGTGCATTTTACACCATGGGTTTCTTGTTGGAAAACATCTTCAACACTTGGGGTTCGTTAACCTATTTTATCCTACTTTCCAATAACCTCAATCCCCTGTTGTATTTGATTTTGTATTGTCCCCTTACGCATTCGGCCTAGAAGTGGATTCACTTCCTCTTTCAGCCCTTTCGCCCAAAACCCTTCACCTGGAAAATTGTCTTGTTGGGGGACTCAACCTTGCTTTCCTGCAAATATAACAAGCTTTGGAAAATATTTCGTGCATAAATCCTTTTTCAAATTTGGAAGATTAGAAATGATTCTATTTTTAATCAAATTATTCTTAGCATGGATTTTTTTGTGTCTGCTAAAACTAGAATTATTTCTCATGTCTTGCTTCAAATCCAGTCTAGGCGGTGAAATTTTGCTCGGAGGTGGAGAACTTCGGGATATCCTCACCCACTAGGAAGTTCCCCTTGTCTTTGTCACGGTCAAGTTCCGTCTCCATCGTGTTGTCGCTCACTACCTCGACGTCGATCTCTCTGTCATGGCAAAGGTATCAACCATGTGGACATGGCGCATGATAGTGGAAATTATCCCAGAGCAATGAATCCCCCCCTTGGCAACCTACTTCTCATAATGGTGTTTTTCGGTGTCTTGGAGGTGGCGAAAGATGGGGGCATCCTCCCGGACTCACGATGGCAGCGGCTGGCCGGGGAGTGTGTTTCCCCTTGATCGGAGAAGTGGTAATGTCTCTAGTTGGTCTTATTCTCCTCATGCTTCTAGTTCTAGATGGGGTGATCCTCCACCGAGAAAAATTTCCATGTCCGGATTTGGAAATCTCTCATGATCAAAAGAATTCTCGGCTCTCGAAAAGGGCAATGTCTAAGATCCCTGTGTAACCTCTCCGACCGCTCTACTACAGGTGGGGAGATGCTTCTGTAGGCCGCTTTCTCCTCCCCCTCCTTTGACTTTTATGTTTGTTTCCATTGCTTAGTGTGTCACGCTTGTGACTTTTTGTAATCTCTTTATTTGGAATTGGTTCCCATGACACTTGTACTGTGCGATGTATTCTAGGGTGTGTCATATCCACCCATTTTTTTGATGTGTATCCATTGTGTACTTTTAAAGCTTTTATCAATATAAAATTGGGACTTTAATAAAAAAATGTAGATGTGATAAATGAGTTGTAGCTATAATGCCACATTATAAATTTTGAAAGCTTCTTACAACTAAAATTAGTTTTTGAAAATTTAAGACAAAAACCTAGATTATTTTGGAGGGTAGATACACCAAATTGTTTAGAATTGGAAGAAAGCACTATATGATGTGTCATTCTATCACAACCACGTCATTATTAAGAAGTAGTGAGTACAAAATTATACTTTCTTATGAATCTTATTTGCATGGCCGAATTAAGGGTTATGGGCACCTTAGATAATAATAAAGACCACTTTATTTAAAAAATAAAATCTATAATAAAAATAATTAACCGTGACAAAACATCGCATTACTTAATATGTTATGCCTCTACCATGTGAGAAAAACATCCTACTATTTTTTTGTATCTATTACTTCCGAAAATCCTCGGCTAATTCTCTAACATATAGTCTATCATAATCCCCCTTTTCTCATATATTTCCCTACTTTTTTTTCCCACAGCTTTTACATATTCCTTATTTTGTTCTCCTCCAAAAACATCCGAAACTTCAAAACAATACAAAGTATGAAAAATACACGAGTGTGAATTAAATTTATTTAATCTTGCAACAAATTCACTTGCATGAATATTCGAGGCCTCCTAAATATCATGTTCTTTATACAATTATGTAATTTTAATTGTATTTTGAATATTGTGAATTCAATTGGTATGTAAGGTTGGACACTAACCGCTACCAAAGATATATGGAACTAATAAATTGATCTACTCTTCATTAAAACCATAATAAAATTAAATAGATTAATGTCCCTAAATATTAGCACCTTAGATAGTTGCTTAATTTTCCTAGGCCTTAATCCCTCTACTTCTTTGTGATGCATGCATTCCATATCTAATTTGCTTATGCATATTAGTTATAATCTTCACCTTTAAAATGCAATGTTTGCTCTATTTTATTTTTATGTGATTCTATATTTTTAGGGACAAGTAGAGGTTGCTAAAGAGTATTGTGAATAATGTATTTAAGTAATTAAATATGTCCAATTAGTTCTTGCAAAATATTTGGCGGGTTTGTTGCAAGTGTAAAAGACTTCGCCCAAATTGTAGGAATTTGGGGTATGGGTGGTTTGATAATTGCTAAGAAAATATACGTAAATACAATATATAGCAATAAACATGCATCTATGGAAAGGTTAACTCTTATATTTCATGTTAGAGATCCTCATTAGTTAGCAAAGCGTGTTACATTAAAAATAAGAAAAAAATTGGAGGATTTTAGTGTCATTTGAAAGTGTTAAATAGAAGAAGGCATAAGATTGGTGAGTTTGATAGAAACCCTTATATGTTGGGGTATCTCTACCATTTATTATGCCGAAGGCTTCCCCTATGGGAAAGGTCCTTCCAGATGTTTATGTGATTGTGTTAAATTTGATTGTTTGACAGCCATCTAGACGTTTTCATGTTTTTTGGCTATTTTTAAAACTTCATTTTTCATTTTTTATTGTGTCGGAATTTGACGTGTTCACTTTCGCCGTTGCCTTGGAAATCACCTATGGGACACTACAACTGAAACCTCCCGCACAAAGATTTCAACAAAAATGAAATGGAGCATTTGTTGATGGTGGGACCGTGGTGTTCACATCCGGATCCCAAGGCCGTGCCTTCCATGAGGCAGTTGTAAAGGTGATGAAATATGAGGCACCATTGTCATATATTCTCGATGAAGATTCCTATTATCAAGTGCATAAATAGAGAGATCAAGTGAGGAGGAAGCACAAGTGACATGAAGTATCACCATAGTCAAGCCTCCTTATCTTTGCAATCTATCTGTGGATAACTCTGATGTCCCTTCTTCTCCTTCAGCTTCCAACCCTCCTGTTTCGCCATATTCATGTGAGTATAGATTTGGAAGAATAAGTTTTTTTCGGTTGGAAAAGAAAAATGTCTAAAAGTATAATAGATTGAAGCAGATTATAGAGATCCCTCTAAAAGAGATAGAATTAAATTCTATGTTCAATGAATGAATGAGGAATTTTTAAAATTGTGTCCTAGATAGCGAGGATCATGTAATTAAATATATGGATGAATTCCCTCTCTCTTTTGGAAAATTGTTTAGTTTATTTGATTTAATGAAAATCTCTAGACACAATTCTGAATCTTTTCCAATTGTTTTTAATATAGTAGCATTTGGTCAAGCCCCCTGTGAAAGAATGCACTAAGCCATTGGATATCAAGATTTTCAGTTGACCGTGCTGAATTTGATCAGATTGTAAGGATTCTAAATAATTTTGGACAAATGTTCTTGATTTTTTTAACAACTTTAAACTAGTACAAAACTGCCACAGAAAATTGTTTGCATAAATGAAAAGTTGAAAACCGTTATTCATTTCCTTTGTTGTGTCTCAAATAGATGGCAAAGAAGCTCAATGCCTTGGAGCAGCAAAGGCTAGAAGGTATGTTTCTATTGTTCTATAGTTGTTTATCTCATATTAGTATTGGGTAGCAAAGTGATGCATGCTCCTGATCAAAATAATTCAATTTGACAGTTGGTTGAAGAAGAAGAGATTAAGAGGTTAAGAAAGGAGATGATTCTGTGCTCAACCCATGCCATTTTTTGATCGCCCTTTTATTCCCAGAAGGTATGACTATTTACAGGGCCAAACACTCTTCAAGTCTCTGCATTCTATTGAAGTTAAATTTGTATGCATATTCTTATTTTGTAGTTGGAAAAAGAATTTGTGAAGCTTGTCATTAAATGGTTTTCACTTGAACAGGTCTTCTAAGAGTCCAACCATCCCAAAGGAGCCCAGATTCCATGTCCCTCACCACAAAAGGGCCAAATGTATATCATCCACTCCTTTTGAATATTGCAGGGATCAACCATTTTGCTCATACCCCTACAAAAGAATGGTTTCAGACATATGTTGTATTGCGTGTGAGTCTGGGAAGCTTTTTGTTTTTCACAATATTTTCCCTTGTGATGATTGGAATTAAGACCCAAAAGGATATTCGAGATGGCTGGCATCATGGTGGATGGATTGTGAAGATAATTTGTTGGGTTTTACTGGTAGTCTTGATGTTTTTCCTTCCCAATCCTGTTATAAGTGTCTATGGTAATTGTCATCCTTCTTATGCCACATTTTCATTCTCAATTTTAGTGAACTGAAGTTACATTGTGGTTAATTGTTTTTAATCCAATTTAGCAGATTACATTATAATAATTGTTAGAACTATCTGTCTGAATTGTTAGAATTTCAGTAGTTTCTTGATTCAGTATTTAGACAAGGTAATTCTTTGCATTAGATGTTTTTGGAACTTGGTTATGTGGATTCTAAAATGGGTATGGTCTAAAGAGTTTGTAGATTATAAATTTAGTGAGTGGATAGTGAATGAGTGCAATGTGGGCAGACTGATTTGGTTGGAGGCTGCTAATCTACAAATATAGGCCAATAGATTACATTTAACTTCGTAATCTACATAGTTGTAAGAAGCAATATGGAAAAGCTGTATGTGTTCACATTTCAATTTCTAATGCAAGTTAATATTGTCCCATTAGATTTTGATTACTCCTCTATTTCCAGAAAAATTAATGATATGAAAGATTCTCATACAAGTTTCTTGTTGGATATGTTCACAGAAAAGAAACGAACATTGCAATGAATGGACATGGACATATTACAATGCTATATGAATGAATGCAATTGCTTGTCAAATAACAAATGAGTGAATTGCTTTTATAGGCAATAAATGTGGTTGGCAAAAACACACTATAAAATAAGAACTTTCAAGGAAAGAGTCCACGTGTGGAAATATGAAAATCTAACATTTATGTATTGTTTTCTCTTTCTGAATATCATTGTGCCCTTTCCTTATATTACACAATGATATCCACCTAAAGAAACCTGAAAAATCTAACATTTATATTTTTACTTTGGAATTGCACCTGATAAGTTATTTGAAGAGAGATCTAGCTTCTCCAAACTTTTTATTTCACTCAACAACTACCGAATTTGAAGTGATTTTCATTTGCTAAGGGGCAAATGTTGCACAGACGTGTCCCCCTGTCCATCCCATACCGCACAAGTAGCAGAACTCATAACCGTATCTGCAATGGTGATAATAAAAACAAGATAAAAGACAAAACCAACAAGTTTAGAAACAAAATAAGAAGCTTCAGGGAGGCTGTTAACCTACAAGTCATATGATTGCATCCACTTATTAATTCAATAACCCCCTTGCATTTTTCACAGCGTTGCCATTTCTAATTTTCAACAAGCTTGGAAAACTGCAAATCGACTTCACTTGTTTTCAAGCTATTTTGGAATTCTGAACAGTCGAGATCGCCCACTTGAACCAAAACATTCGGTGACAAAAGAGGCATTCCGTGTTCACCATTTCCCACTCTGCTTCCTCCTTCACCAGCAGAGCAAACTTGAAGACACATTCTATACTGCTTCTTAATTTCCTCTTGGAATCTTGCACGGAACTTTAACATTGAACATTTTGTACTGCTTCTTAATTTCAATCCATGCCTTCTCTGCAAAGGAGTCAACATGGTCCTCATATTTTTCATACAAGAAAGGAACTGTGTGCGCTACCACAAATGCTGCATAAAATAGTTGTAGAAAATATAAGAACATTTGTTTATAGAATTGACAGAGGTCAAATAAGAAATGGCCCTTATTTATATGGGTATTAGTAGTTTAATAACTAATGTAAACAATCAAGAGTTTCTTTAAATTGTAAGAATTGTCAATCGGAGAACATAATACTGGATAAGGCCCTAAATATTAAAAATACAAGTAGAGATTATCGGGTCTATTTGAGATACTATTTACACCTTTCAAATTAGAAAATTATAAAATGCCAAATGTGTATTTTTGAGAATTGTGATGAACATAACAGTCTAGAAATAATTTTTGAGGATCAAAAACCCACCCAAGACTTACTGTAAGCAGTTTCAAGAAGCCATCCCAATCATTAAAAGAAAAGTAGTATAGGTCATTCTTACCAACATAGAAGAGGGTCAAGAAACTTGTGCAACTGCCAATCCAAGAGAGTATCCAGAGACTGTGAAAAATTCAAGGATTAGAAAACCTTTCCTGATGAATATTACTTCTAATATGGTTGAACCAGTCCATTCATCATTACACAGTTGAACAGGGAAGACTCTTACAAGTAATATACAAAATTGGCAATAGCACATTTTATGATGATGTATATAACATTTATTGCAATAGTCTGCATTCAATTGTAGGGTAAGCAACTAGATTAAATTAAAATTTCTCACCTCAAATAAAAAGAAATTTCCCTATTATAAAAAAATTCAGGTCTTTGTCTAACACAACATCCCGCAACACATTTAATAAGCGATTGATTTCAAATCTTAAGGCTAAAGCCAAATTATGAAAACATTCTTTAGAGAATGGCATCTTTGGAATGTCTGTGGGTTTGCTGTGCAAGTAGAACATAAATATAAAATGTAGTCAAAAACCGATTACATTTGTAATCCAAATTTGATATATGTTCCTTCTTTTTCTGTGTATACATATAATACAATTTAGGTTTAAAATTGAAAATGTTATTTCAAATTTTAACACAGTTTCAAATCATCAACTAAGTTTCAACACAGATGTATAAGCTTCCCCCAAATGGCATGTGAAATACAAGAATGAGGTTGAAGGATTCTGCAAGCTTGAAATTTTGTTCCTATATGAATCTTATTGTGATAATAGCCACCAAATCCTGTAGTTGACTCACAATGAGAAAATCGCTCTTCATTACAATCAAACTCTACACATGTTCTAGAACAAAAGTCCCTAGAATCAGAAACAAATGAAGGAGGCAGTGAATGATCTATTTTCTCCGATACTTTGCATTCTTGAGCCATGGTGTCAGAATCACACAACAAGTCTTTTGAGCTTAGGGAGGAAGTAGACACCTGAATAAGAACATTGAAAAATTAATGAGAAAATAAGGGACGTTCATACACAAATACAAATACAAATACAAATTTTGAAACCAAAATTCCTTGAAGAGCATAAATAACCATATAGATTATAGAAAATTTACTCGATTGATAAATTCAAAGATGTTTTTGGTAATGTCGTCGATATGCAAATGCATGCGACAAAAACAGAAGAATGGAAGAGCTTATCCCTCACACACGTTAGCAGTGGGGATAGGCAAAAATCGAACCTGTGACCTCGAGATTCAACGCCACGGGCCCAACCACTACACCATAACTTTCTTTATGCAAAATGTTTACCTACGATACATAAGTTGACTTCTCGCAAATGTGTGTGAGTTAGGAAAAATGAAGAAGAACCATTGTGTTAGATTAGCCAATACAAGGCATCATTCAAACAAACATGAGTGAAATTTGAAATTTCCACAAACAAAAACTATTTGCTGCCAAAAGCATATAAATGGGGCTCAGACATGGATCAAACAGGGGTATCACGTAAGATGCAATTAGTAAAACTTCATACCTATTGACCATATGTATTTCCCTTATAATGTTACATTCACTTGAGCAACTACAGGATTTTATATATATCTGTCTTCTTAGTTTAGGAGCAAAGTTTTAACAAATAGATATTGAAGCATTCAAAAAATAGTTGAAATAATGCTATGTAAGATATTTATTAATTTGATAGTGGAAACCATAAGCATTTGGTAACACATTTACTCAATGTAAACCTATATATTTTGAGACAAGCTTTCCATGTATTCAAGTGGAATTTGTTTTTATAAAATAAGCCAAGGAATCATAGTTTTTGTGTATCTTCTTATTCTATTGAATTGCTTAGTAAGTCCGAATATCCGAAGTTTCCCTATAGACATGCACATGTTAGTGCATGCATGTTGAATATGTATATTTATAAGCAATTTTTAGAGTTACAATTTTCAAAGACATTTTTCCATCTTGCCATAACTCTTTTCCATTTTTCCATCTCGCAAAGCTTTGTAAATTATATCACCTTTTTCACATTGAATTGTTTTAAGAGTTAGACCTCACATTTGTGCTATTTAAATGAAGTAGTTCATCTATATTTCTATATAACCAAAATCAATCACACCGATATCAACATCAACTAAAAAAGTAATAACTATCTTTCTAAATCAAATAACATATACCGTTTGGCATTCACATTGCATTGTACACATGAGATTGCAAGTAAAATAATAATATTAGAGTTTTTTCTTGTTGATTGGCGTGTATTTTTATAATCTTCTCCAATGGATTGATTTGATTGTGTACTTAATTTATTCTGATGATGTAAAATATAAAATATTTATGTTACTTTGAATATTTTCCTTTCAAGATAAAAAAATTGGATGAGTTTTTCAAATTTGATAATTGATCGCCACCAACACTGGAACAAAACAGGATCAAATTTGATGCAACTCTTCACCCTGAGTTACGTTCTATCTAATCTATTGCTTTGCTACATCTTCGGAATAATCATACATCCTTTTATTTGATGTGATTTATTTGGAATTGAGTACAAAAATCTAAGAATACTTTTCTTGGTGACAAAGTCAGGAAGAATCTGACTAATAAAGGAAAACAATGGCACCGTCCGAAATGGTGTGGCATTATTCCTTACCGTGCATGAGATATTGAGTGTGGAGGCAATGACAAAATAAATAAAACTACCGGGGTCCATAGCGTATTCAGTTTGAATATGGAATTACACATTATAAGCGTAATAGTCTACTTACGATTCCAGACGTTCCCATGTTTATCTTCACTTTCAGGTAGGAGGTAGTTGTCAAATATCTGAAGCTGCTTGCTACCTTCATCCTCGTCATTTATAATCATGTCTATTCTCCTCACACGAGATGTTATGGAATTTGTAATCACATCAAATCTTTAGTCAAAATTCAAAAATTAAACGAAGGGTACCATCGATTTCCAATGCATTACTCTTTAACAGGCGGACAAAGGACTTTTCCTATCTTTTTTTGGGTGGTAATTACTAGGAACTGCACACGAAATGTGTCACGGAGAAGACGAAATGAATTTGTCAAAAACACATAAATTTGAAGGATTAAAATATTAGAATTTCGGAAAAATGTTGACGGGAGTTTATGTGAAACTTTTTGCTCTTCCGAGTAGAAAGTGCATATATTGGAACCACATGTCATATGTGTCAATTGTTATAAGGAGAAAGGGAATGTGATGTAGAATTTTTTGAGGCAACGTACTTTGGAGATATTATTAAAAGCAAGGTCATGTTTAACAATTCTCACGATATCAATTGTTGTTTGAAATTTTAACCTTTGTGTTTTGTGGATAGTCGAGCACCCCACAATTTCATGGGAATTTGGTTCTCGAACTAGAGGAGCCATCTCATATATCAATGTAGAAAGGAGAAGGTTGGAAATCGATGTAATCACAAGGCTAAAGTTGGGGTCGAGACATGTAGAGCTTGTTCAAAGCATTCCTTCCTTCATGAAGGATGTAATATCCAGGGAGTTAAAGGAAGAAGAGGTGATGTGGATAGTTAAAACACTCTAATTTTACGGGTATTTGGTGGCACATGTTGGAGGATATTATAGAGACAAGGACATGTGGAAGGGACTTGGCATTCCATGTCGAGTTATTGTAGTAATTGAATTTGATAACAACAAAACAAGGGGGGCAAATGGTTCTCTGCCATCTTTAAACGCCTTCATCTAAGACCAATCTCCATGCCAGGAAATAATAGGGTATCAACCACTAAAGTATTCCTCGTAGATGTGTATTGGAAATCGATGTAATCACAAAGCTAAAGTTCGGTCGAGACATGTAGAGCTTGTTCTCAGCATTCCTTCCTTCATGAAGGATGTAATATCCAGGGAGTTAAACAAAGAAGAGGTGATGTGGATAGTTAAAACACACTAATTTTAGGGGTATTTGGTGGCACATGTTGGAGGATATTATAGAGACAAGGACATGAGGAAGGGACTTGGCATTCCATGTCGAGTTATTCTAGTAATTGAATTTGATAACAACAAAACAAGGGGGGGAAATGGTTCTCTACCATCTTTAAACGCCTTCATCTAAGACCAATCTCCATGCTAGGAAATAATAGGGTATCAACCACTAAAGTATTCCTCGTAGATGATTATTTGACACCGCCTCCTCAACACTATATTTTCTTGACACTATTATATACATATTTTCTATATCGAATGGAATTATTTCATCACACTCATATTTCTACACATGTATATCACTTAGATCGGTGGGATGTTACGGATGAGAGAGCTAGTGGAAAAGATGCAACATATTTTCCATCCAAAATAAAACATGGTGGTGATTACAAGTGCCTACCTAAGGGAAAACATGACGCTCCGCCCCAAAGGGGGTAAACCTCAAGTCAATTACATAGAAAACCTCTTCAAGTTTGATGTTTCATTTTCTCGAGCGCTATCTAGATTCAACTTTACATTTCATACTTCAAACAACTAATTGCTAACAACCTAAGCTATATATATGATTCCACTACATAGTGTAGACACAAAATCATACACATATTAGTATTTTACTATGTCGACATGTATATTGTTATATGCATGGATATTAAGTTAGAAAAGTAATCATTGGTGACACAATCCTTCGTCCATTTACATTCTTTGATTAGTTTTATTTTGCTTCTTTTCGACATTTGTGATTTCTATATCCATTTCTTCAAAGGTCACAAGGATCCCCATCTATTTGTCTTTTCACATTTTTCTTCATTTATTCCAGAACACTAGTGCCCATTCTAGACAGTAGCTTGCATGTGCTGTGTCCATTCTAGGTGCTCTTGCCATGTTTATTCTTTTTACATATTTTGACATTTTTCGCAGTCTTTTTAGTTTTATTATCGTTATCTTGTGTTCATAGTCTACCTTTTTGTGTCACGAGTGTCAAAATTCAAACAATAAATTCATATATATACACAATATGCACACTACTATTACGGATGGAAATTCTAAGGGCTATCACATCTACATACTATCACTTCTATAAAAGGGATTGAATTTTTAGGTGCGCATACACCGCATAGAAAGGGGAAGTGTTGAATTCCATACCACACATTTTCATCAAAGCTAGATATAACTCGTTATCTTGGCGTCATTGGTGCGAGGGCAACCCAAGGACACTATTTCACACACAAGTACACATAACTACATGGATCCTAGAATGTAGTGCAACGCTCGGTCATAAGTTTAGTCTTCGGGTGATTTTCGGGGTCGAGTCCCACTTCACATATTGTATATTTTATTCACATTTAATGTGTTTGTGAGATTGTGCGAGGTGGTTAGGGGTTTTTCCTGCAGTTACATGTAATTTCAAAGATTAAGGAGAAAATATTAATTGATTGAAAGGAATCAACAAAAAAACCATCACGACACAAAAGAAATCAAATCCTAAAAATTTACACAATCACCATCACCAGATCCAGTCGCCACTTCCCAAGTGCCCTTGCTCTCATTGGGTGCCCACGTCTAGCCTAAGTGTAGAGCTCTAGAATCATCAGCGAGCTCCTATAACATCATATACATCTAGATATAGTATATACACAATCTCGGAAAACTATAGATCACACACAGAAATCAACTAACACACATATCTCTCTCATTTTCTTATAGGCTTGTATTGTTTGAGTTCTTAGCATTTGATTTTGTTGTATTTGATCATATTGTACATTTTAGATACTATGAAATTAAATATAATTCAAATTTGATCAAATCATTTAATGATCCCCACTCTTATTTGAACTCATTTCCGAGGATCTCAAAAACCTCATTGCTAAAAAGAGGTACCCATCTCCCAAGCATGATATGGCCTATACATGCATACAACCTATTTTTGAAAATGGGTCTTTAAGAATCTAAATTTCGCGATCTCATGCACAATCCTCAATATGACCCCATAGTCCTCCAAAAGCTCCTTGACTTCAAAAAACCCCTTCATGTTGGCTTCAAAACCCCGACGTTTTGAGTCTCCACGACCAAAGTTTTGCATCATGTTCTTGCTCATCTCCTGTATCCACCAATACTAGTTCATCAAATTATTCTTCTATTATAACAAATGATAACATTAATGTAGATTCTTTGCATGATGAGGTTATTGTTTGTGACAACATGTATGCTAATAATTGTATTTCTATTGATGACAATGTAAATTTTCATGATGATGTATGTACTAGTAGTCAAAATGAATATAAATTTCTATCTCCTACTATTCCTACTTCGGAAATTGTTTCAAATGATTTCCATGATAAATCCTATGCTAGTACTCCTACAACTTCTTTGTATTATGATGATAATCTTGATGAAATAATTTCTTGCGAAAATATGAATGATAGTGATGTTTATTATACTTCGATCATGAACATGCTAGTGATGATGTTTCTTCCCTTAAGACCACGGAATGTGAATTTAACACTCCTCTTTCTTCTACTTCTTAAGATGTTTCCAATGTTTCCCATAATGATTCCACTTCTACCCCTACCGAGGCTACACCTATCATTCACGTAGAGCCTCCATGTTCCTCTGCTCCTCTCACACATCCTTATCCTCCTTCCTAATCCACTCCTCAAGTTCCAATGATTACTTACAATGGCTAGATTTAACCTTTCAATTTTCCTCTCACTTCTATGACCACACCTTCACCCGATATCTTATCCCTTAAACATGTTGTTGGTAATTTTTGATTCAACAAAAATAGATTTTATTCAACCCTAATTGTAGAGTAATTGGGTGTAATCTATTATAACCAACTGCTTTGAGGATAATATGCCACAAGCAATAAACAAGTAAGTGTGATACCCTAAGTGCAAAAGAGAGGAAGAACGACTTAGCTGATTTAGGCTTGATCCCGAAGTGCTCTCGACTATGAAAACCGATAAACATGAAGGGGAGACCATTGTAACTTTACACTGCTGTAAAATATGGAGTTGTCGAACAAATCCAAACACATGCGCTGTATTAGGGCACGTGAACATGGGTGCTTTAGAGACTTCTACTTGGTGTTGGTGACTTACTGGAGATCGAGATCGACATCGATTTTTGGAGTGTCGCAAAAGTGTCTCTAATGTTCATTGTTGGTCATCTATATGTCGCACCTTGATTACAAAGGGTACCAATGACCTACAAAATATATGTTCACTTGTAAAACCCACAAAATACATCAAATCAAAAAGGAAATATGCAACATGGGGAGTCAAACTAACCCCGATTATCACCCGAATGAGTGAAATTACGACCAAGAGCTGCACTACATCATAGAATCCATGCAGTTCTTATTAGTGTGTGTAATATTAATTCCTAGGAATCCCTTGTGCAAGATGCAATGGATAATGAGATATATTTGCTAGAAGATGCAAATGTGTGTATGAAATAGAATGAAATTACCCTTCCTATGTTGTGTATATCGAAAATGTAATCCTTTGTCCATCTACACAAGGGGCATTTTAAGAGTTTTATGTGTCTTTTAAGTGTTTTATGTGTCTTTTAAGTGCAGGCTTAAGTGATAGTAATGATGATTAGAGCTTGGTCATTTATTTTGATCACATAAATATGTATTTATGTGATTCCTATGGTTGAATTTCATAATTGACAAGCTGGGAGGAAAACCCATAAGTAGAAAAGAGGCCCAAAAGATAAAATAACGAGTAAGGTGGAAAAAGGTAAGGGGTGCCCATAGGTGACGAGGGTGCAGAGCTAACATCCTGGTTATGTGCTAGTGTCTAAAGTCATAAAAGATAAAGCGATAAAGTTTTGACTAGGTTGTAGGGTGTGCAAGACCAAATAGGAAAAATAACCATAAAAATGAGGCCAAAGATAGTTGTCAATTAATAGTTTTCTCACTTAGGAATCATGTAAATGAAAGTATGATTTTAGGACCTAAAAATGTACCCAAGTACATGATTTTGTGTCTAAATTTTCCCTCACTTTATGTTGTTGAGTGAATAGTCGATAACATAAAGTAATTAAAATTTGTGTACCTTTGATCCTTATAGAGTGTGATGCGATAGCATGCCACAGAGACAAGTGAAGTATGTACGCATAAAAATGAAGTGTGGAGACTAGGAAGATAAAGTGACCCTAGGGATGAAGAGTATGAGCTGATTTGTAGCTATTATTGCGCTTTATTAAGGCTCATTTCTTGTTATGTATTATAGAAGTACCTGAAAAGAAAAGTGGAATAGTATTAAAAGATATGTGTTTGAAAATTTTACATGAGTATGTAAAGTATGTGAAAGTATGTAAAAGTAGTAAATAGAAAGTTTGCACCTAATTTTTGAAGAGTGTAAAGGATATAGAGATATCCTAGAATGCAATAGAAGAGAGAATTTTTAGGCGATCTCATGCCAAGAGTGAATTTTCGGGAAATCACATGCCAAGTGTGATTTTTTTGGGCGATCTCATACCAAAGCGAGTTTTTTTGGGTGATCTCACACCAAGACCGAGTGTTGAGAGAGAGGTCTAGTGTTCATCTCCTTCCATGACTCTACCTCATAAGAACTACCTGCAGATGGTACGTGCCATCTTGTTCATTTTGTTTCATATTAGTCCGAGTTTTTCGATTCTATCGATTTGTTCCAAATTATAGGAGATTGTAGGATTTTGCATGCATTCTATATTATGAGGCTAGCACATGATCCTATGAAATTTATCTGTAAATTGTTGTAGAATGTGTTTTTCTTGTAGAATGATTGTATGTTCCCCCATATAATATGGCACCCAAGGGAGGACAGGACACCAAAAAATTGTTGTTTGGTGTTGTGCACTAGTGTTTGTGTTGTGTTCGAGTACCCAAGTCAAATTTTGGGTATTTCGTAGCTTTATTTTTACTCTTTTAGTGTATGCTTGTGCAGTCGAGTATTATAGCTTTGATCTGATATTGGAGTGATTGATTCACCAAATGTATGCCCCCTTGTTTTAGGTGCATGCATAGATGAGAAAATAATGTGGTGCAAAGAGAGAACCTGAAATTGATCGATATGATGATGAACTGATGTATATAATTTGTATGGGGTAGGGGATGTGCACGTTAGACACCAAGACACATGAAAATAGTAGGTTAATAAAATTTCCTAATGTAATCAAAGCTAGTATACAAGAGAAGAGAATTTAATAGTCAAATGTATAAATAGGATGGACCGTAAAACTAGGTTTCAGTTTTGGGACATCACTCACAATGTCACAAGACAATCAAATCTAAAGAATCCAAAGGAATACAAGTGTACATACAAGACAAAGGGCATAACCCACAAACAATTACATACAGTAGAAAACATTAGCAAGAAAAGTGTTACAGACAACCATGGTAGAAAATAGTCCTCCAAGAAAATGCTACACATGAAGCACTCACTAGCATGTTAGAAAGATAAAGAGTATGTAAAGAAATGTATGTATCGATAGAAAGTATTGTGCTAGTAAGAGTAGAAAGTAGTATAAGATAGAATAATATCACCTGTGATATGTGAGAAAGTAGATGCCCTTAGGAGCCTCGATGGGAGTGGTAAGAGGTATAGTGCAAACATCTTTACAATGTGTAATAACTTGTAGTAGATCTGCATTCACTCAAAATATCAAGTGAATGTGCATGTGTTTATATAGTGTTGGCGAGAAAAGTTGTTAAGGGAAAAATTTATGGGTTTCTTGCAAACACTGGGAATCAAAGTCCATCTAATTGTATGGTTCATCACCATGTTTATATACGCGATGAAATGAGTTGTTACGGTGATCTTTCGATCGAGGATCCAACAAGGAACTCCACTTTGACCCTCAAAGCTAGAAATTTATTTCTAGGGAGGACTTTGCAAGAGAACGGGAAAGGGGAGTGAGAAATAGGAAAAGAGGGATTAACATTGTAGGTAGAAAATCAAATTCATGCAACTGTTAACCAAAATTTACCATCACACATATTCATAGAAAGAAAACAATGATGCTTCAACACTAACGACGAGAGGAAACCATGCATACAAAGATGCAAACATTCATATGTATGAGAAAATGGAAGCTTATTCCTTGATTAGCATTTTAAAAAAATTTGTACAAAGTAGGGAAAAGGAGGAAACATGTGCAAGAGGGGAATGGAAGAAAATAACCATCTCCTTTGTTCTCTTTAAGAACAATGTACTCTTGAGTTTACAAAATAAAAGAACCTTAAGAGAGAGTATTCCATTACATTATATAGACTAGAAACGACTCCTCAACTACCCCCTGCATGACTTTTCATTTTCCTCACAAAATATGACTCTCGAATTTCTTAGGAATGGAATTAAGTCCCCTTTTATATTAATCAAGGGAAAATTATTACAATGTTTTTGAAATTCACATGTAAATGAAAATGAAACACGTCACACAATGAAGAATCGGAAGGGAGTAGAGAAGAGGAGGGAGAATGAGAGAATAGAAGGAAGAAGGAACGTTGGTGAAGATGATGCCATGCCACCTTCACATCGTTCACTGAATGATACGATGAAATGTCCCAATGTAGTGAAATATATATCTCGAGCCTTTTGATACCATGAGAAACATCCTTTAGATGAAACACGAGACACCTTGGTCGAGTGTTTAAAAACATTGTTGAATGATCACTTTAAGGAGAGCATGTGTTGTTTCTTGAGGTCCATTCCGACGAAATTTGAGGACGGAAACCGATATCGATGAATTATGCTACATAACCACAATAATATACTCATTGTAAAGATTAAAACCTTAATCTCCATGAATGATGACCAAAAATCCTCCCCGGTACATGATGTTTGGACATCTCGGGTCGAAAAATGAGTGTTGAGAAACACTATTTCAGGACTTCCCAATGTGAGTTCGAGATGGACATGGGTACTATTTACAATGATCCACTTCGATAATTGATTAACAAACCAGTTGAGCTCGGTGAGATTTCCCTGACCAAATCATTAAGAATCACCCATCTTTCGAGTGATGGATATGGATTCATCTGTTGTGCCCTGATGCCTTGCATTACTTCTAAGCACACTTGAATTCAGGACGATGCTTCCAAGACCAATATGAATTTATCAATTCTCTATTTGAGCCTTGGAATCATCTTGCAATCCCATGAGGATGAAAAAATAAGTGATATAAGTTACTATGGAGATGGTAGCATATTTTCGCAAGAGTCAAAAAATGCTATTTTTGGAAATTAGGACCCATTAGGTTACTTTTTTTTTCACTTTCATCGAAGTGTTTCCTTCACCTTTCGAGTTTACCACATGGTTTTTAGGGTCAATTTGAAGCACTTTCCATTTTTGGAAAGTTTCATTCTTTTTTCTTTTTTCTTTTTCTTGAGCCAGTGCCCTACGAGTATGAAGTGTCTGTTCTTACGGAGGAGTTTTTCATTTTTGAAACTTACTAAAAATGAAAAGTGCAAACCAGAAACACTTGATATTTTAGAATATGAAAATCACCATGTCGGATCGACGAGAAAAGCGTGGATTCTTTACAGGTTTTTTCTCTTCGATATCTATTCATATTTTCAAGTCAAACCACTTCCCAGATTGACGACAACTGAAGAAAAAAGAAACATGGGAAATTTTTTTCAGATAGATGCCACTAAAAATAAGGGCCACATTTCAAGTTTTAGTTTTTAATCTTCAAGTCGTTTGGATGAGGAAAATTTTCATAAACTTTCATTGAGATCGATGAACGGTTTGGGAGATATAAGCAATTTGTGGTTTTTGGCTCTAGGTTTCTTGACAATAGCGATAACTTTAATTTTTCCTCAAAAATATTCGTTCTTCACATTACGGTGGCGTGGAATAGTTGAAAAATTATGTTAAAGGTAGTTACAAGGTTGTGGAAGTGGAAGTAG
This sequence comes from Taxus wallichiana var. yunnanensis, assembly GCA_018340775.1. NCBI lineage: Eukaryota > Viridiplantae > Streptophyta > Pinopsida > Cupressales > Taxaceae > Taxus > Taxus wallichiana. The sequence continues at coordinate 1,024,080,679 of CM031240.1, forward strand.
CAACAATAGAGGAGAGGAAGATATTCTAGCGGTTGGAGAAAACCTATGACGTGCGTAAGAAGAATGGAAGCAACTAGTGGCATCCAGAGAGTTAGAAATTTTGAAATATTTTAAATAGGTATAAGCACACTTTTTTCACCACTTTAACGAAAGTTTTAGAACATTTGGTTTAAAAAATTGTGCCCCATCCCAATTGGTTCACTTTTTGCAGCGTGATTTTCTGTTGGGTTTGAGCGGGAGCTTAGAAATAACATTTTTGGTTGGTCGTGAGTCACATGATGAAATGAGAGCATAAGAGGGAGGGGGTGAGTTGTTTGCACTAGATGCACCAAATATCTGTGAACTTGGTGGAAAAAAGTGTGCCACATTTTTATTGGTTGGATTTACATCCTGAAAATTGACTAATTATTGGAGCACTTACCTTGGGGAGCCGCCTTTCGGGACCATATCTTAAGCTTCCGGAGGAGTTTTTTGATGTAATTTTATATGATTCCTTCTAAAAATGACCTTATGAATCTAATGGTGGGGGTCATAGCTCATGATTATGACATTTGATCCCTAAAAAATAGGATTTTTTAATTGCTCCAAGGCTATACATGAGAAAAAATGGATGGGGACATAGTTCGCCTTTAAGGTGTTGTGAATAATATGATTTAACCATCCTCTGACTCACTGAAATAATTTTTTGATGATATTTTGTTCGACCCCTAACTCATTTCGGAGCTCCCAGATGAGCTTCAGGAACTGCTTAGGACTCCAAGACCCACTTTTGCCGAAGTTGCTCCAAAACTTGTGAAACTTTCCAAAACCTTCCAAAACTGATTATAAAATATAATTAGATTTCTAATATGCCCCTTATGAATTTAGGTCTTCTAGTAATTGGTTCATAATGTACAATAGAATAATTATCTTCAATAGACTCGATACATCATACATTACATTGGGCTAATAAATAGCCAAGAAGGTAGGTAACAAAACATCCTATAAAATAGGATGTATTACAAACAATAAACCCATAAATAGTGATACGGGTATAACCAAATAACCACGTACATAATATTATTATTATATTTAACAATATTACTTAATTAACTAAATATGACTAACCACCCAAACATATAATGTAAACATTATTATTAATTTCCTAACATTCCCCCTTAATGTTTACATGGTAACAATAGAACTTTCACAATTCTCTCTCGCAACATGCCATCTCTGCGCGCTCATGATCTTGGTACACACTCAAACTGAAAGTAGAAGAAGGAACACATCAACTTCTTGTCAACCATGCACTGCATCGGGAAAACATTGACCGACGATGATGGGAATACACTTAGGAATTATCTCGATTATCAACTAGTCACTCTACGGAACACATCCGACCCTAGCGGTGTGGGAGCTCAAGAAAGAACACATCGAACAACCTTCAATGGTTTTCAGGAGGCTAATCACAAACCTAGGTATGAACAGGAACACATCTGACTATTCTACCTCATTAAGACTCATGATGCTTCCTTTAATCTGTCTTTATTTGTTCTTCACTATGTTTTCAAATTGGGAAATTTATGTAGGAATAATCACATACACAAATGAAAAAATGGAAATGGAACATTGGATCATATTGATCATGTTTCCCCTCAAGTTGAAATTTCCACTTATTGAAAACTACAAATTGTAAAAACTAAAGTGTAAGAAACCACACTAAAAGCATATACTCACACTATATATATGCCACTACAACTCTGTGTGGCCCGTCGTTGTGCATGATTGACAAGAGGTCGTTGTATGACCTCCAACCTCGATGCCTCCATCCTCCTTTATAAATTCTTTAATAGATAAAATATTCATCACTTTGATTTTCTATATAAATAATATTTCCTTCCTCTTCATTTTCTCCTTCATCATTAGTAGCCATGGCATTATCTTGCAGTTTCCCATCAAGTAAATCTTGTGCTCTTTTCTTACAATTTGAAGACAAGTGACCAGATTATCTCGTGCAATAAAAATAGGTGATCCACTTCTTGGAATCTTTATAAGATGATCTAGGTCTGAAAGAAGATTTATACCTTCTTTTATCTTGTTTCTTAGTATACAAGGATTTTTCCTCTAGTTCCATGCAAACATGATTCTCTTTTCTTCATCGAGCAAAGTAGAAATAAGTTCTTTTAAAATTGGATTTATTTTACTCGATGTAAATACCATGTTAGAATATCATGAAGGCATGTTATTGAGTAATACTACTTTAACATCTTCATTAGGCACATCTACACTTATTCCCACTAGTTGATTGCAAATAGAATGAAACTTACTAATATGTTCCACCATGTTGTCGCCTTCTTCCATCTTGAGGCCGAACAATCTTTTCTTTAAAGATATTGTGATCCAAATTTTTTTCCATGTCTCCCAAATTGTGTGAGAGGAATTTTTAAGTCTATATGATGCAAATAATAATTTGATAGACCCAATCCAATAAGCATTGTAGCCTTTGATCTCGCTTGCCGATTTTCAACGCTTCATCTCGCACTTTTTGGTTTCTTCTCTTTTCCATCAACAATATCCCACAAGTCTTTGTTAATTAGGAACAACTAAGTTCATACTTTCCAGGTATGAAAATATTTACCTTCAATTTTTTCAATGTGACTCAACTTATCAATTATGAATCTTCACAAATTTAAAAATAGGTGTCGGCTAAAACCGAAAATCCACCTTTTTACAAACAAATAGACACTATACACTATAAACTTAAATTTTAATTGAAAATTATAAATCCATTAATTGTAATATACATGAATGATAAAAATTAATTAATGATTACTTTTTATAAAATTAAAAAAATAAAAATTATTGACTTTACTTTGTTCTAAAAATTAACATAAAAAAATAAACACATCAAGAGACAAATTTTACCATTTAATGCCTTGGAATGCCATGTGGATATCTTTTTGGGCACACACAGGTATCTCTTCAAAAGAAATTCAGGATGGAGTTGGTTTATGAATAGACGCAAATGCTGAAAGATGAAGACATGCACTTCGGGCTTGATTGACCATGAACCGATTCACAATGAGTTTATACGGCCACCATATGATTGATGTCTTATCCTAATGGTATGAAAAAATGCCTTAAAAATTTGATGATCAATACCACGTTCACGTCAAAATCAAAAGTGTGTAGACCATAATAGATGCGCTCCGTGTCTTAGTCGAGAGGCATGAAAATACACGAAATGCAGCACAACCAAATCCACATATGATGGAGGGATGAGCGTAATCGAGATGGATCAAAATTTTGATAGCCAAGATTTTATAAAAGCATGGATCCATATGCTCAAAACAATAACCGAACCTAAATCCCGTCTCCTTGCTTTTTTCCAGTAAACAACTCAAAACACATAAAATATCAATTTCGAAACCAAGTTTTCAATCAAAAAATCAATGCAGGATTTTTATTGAAGGAAGCAAGTATGTTTTGAACATATATTGCCAAGTTGTTGAGCAAAAAAAATAATATGCTATATGAAATTCATACGTCTCGAGAAACAAAGAACATACGCAATATGCAATATATTTGAGCAACAAAGAATTTATACAAAACACACCAAAATTTGATAGATTCACCCAAAGATTCAAATATAATTTGATCTATATCGTAGGGGAGAAGATGCATGGGATGTGAGGTGTCTTTGACAATGGCACATTTTCCTTAAATACTACAAAGCATTCCCAATGTCTACAACATCAATTTTGTAGGAAACAATGCAGTATATAAGCGACGTAATGATTGTTGCACAAATATTCCTCCTTGTCTACAGGAGATTTAGAACCAAATAACGCAAGCTTATCATTGATAGACCAATATGTAGAATAACATGCTTTTAAATATAATGCATGACACTAATCTATTTTAGTAGAATCAAATCAGATATTTCGACTAGCACATGAATGTATATATTTAATCTCAGACTTCTTGAAAATTATCTCAAGATCTTCACAAACCTCACAAAGTTATAAAGCTCGATCAATTTGCGCATGTCGGATATACCATCAAGGATCTGTCATCACTCTTTCTGGTACCATATCTGATGTAATTGGTTCAAGAATGTATAACAAAATAATGATCTTCATAGTAATCGATACATCATACATTACATTGGGATAATAAATAGCTAAGAAGGTAGGTAACAAAACATCATATAAAATAGGATGTATTACAAATAATAAACCCGTAAATAATGATACGGGTATAGCCAAATAACCACGTACATAATATTGTTATTATATAAATAACAATATTACTTAATTAACTAAATACGACTAACCACCCAAACATATAATGTAAACATTATTATTAATTTCCTAACAAGTCTATCATTTTGCTCTGGTGGGTGTGTACTAGCTTTGAGAAGATCAAAAAATGAGCTTTCCTAAGATTTCCCAATGACTTTTCTTGATGGATCTTGCTTGGGAAGCACTTGAAATGACTGGGTATCCCTAAATCACCTATGGGAACAATGTCTCCAGGATTAAGGTGAAATTAAGGTGGGCTCAAAATTATCTTTGAGGTAAATTTTCAGGTAGGGTATGGTTGTCATGCTCAAAAATTATGAATTTTCTTGTTGCACATTTGCATGAAAACATATAGAAAATATATTTACATACTAAGTATTTATGAGTAAGAAAAGTGGATATGTGAGTATAAGAAATAAAGAATAAGCACAACCAAGATATGCATGTTTATGAGTATGATGGTGTGATATGCAAGATGTGAATGTGAATGGAGTAGTGTGCCCACTAGCGGATGTGTATGTGTGATATGAGGTTCATTTATAAAATACCCTCGATACCAAGAAGGAATCATAGAACAAGAGTGCACCATCAGAAATGGGTTGAAAATGGGAGCTAGAAAGATTGATCATGGAGTTGTTTTAAATTTATACCCTCGGTAATTGAGTATGAACCGTGGAAATAAATTGTGTCATAGGGTAATGCTAGTACATGTGGTGTTTATAAATGTGCATAAGATTGATGAGAAGGACTACTTGTGAAGCAAAGAGCATAATCTATATTTATTTAGAAAGGATTGATTCTTATTAAAGGGGGAAGAAAGCGTGATGCCCCCAACCGTGTGATGAAGTGTATACTATTTGATGAGAGTGAAGGGAAAGGGCCTTGCACCCGATGTCCGAGGAGATAAATTCATGTGATGATTCTCTAAGATCAGTGGTGTATGAGAGACATCACATACATGTGAAGAAAACATGTGTGGTAAAGGAGGTGGTGAACACCTAAATGTAGAAGACGAATGTAAAGTAGGAGGTGGAAAAAACCTATGTGAAGGAGATGCCCGAGTATGAAACTTATGCCGACAAGATGGACTAGTGGACCTATGTGGATGAAAATTTCATGAATGAGGTCATGTGCGGATATGAGAACTATGTCCAAATTATGCATTAGATTTGAGAGGCCCTAGAGGACTAGATGCCGAAAGTGGTGGAATAATGTTATCAATAGGAGGAAATGGAAATAATGTGCATGGTGGAACACCTTTGATAGCGATTACTTTATTGTTATGAATGAATTTGAGATATAAGTGATGTATGGAGGGAATAACTTAAGTGTTCCACAATGATTGACAATGATTTAAGGTTCCACAATGAATGACACAATGATTGAAGGTTCCACAATGAATGACACAAGCATGGTGAGAGACCCAACTATAACTGGAATTTGGATGTAGCCATAATATTTTGAAATTGGATATGAGATATTGTATAGTAGAAATCTGATAGAAATGAGAATTGTAATGGAGTACACGTTGATAGGATGTAATGGATAGATCATTTTTTATTGATAGTAGAAGCTTCAATAGAAGCATTGATGTGCAATCAATAAAAGGAGAATGTAGCATGATAATCATGATCCAAGAAAGTAATGACTTGTGGTGGAGATGTGTCGGTAGTACCAACGAAAAAATAAAGAGGCCCCGATGATGCAGAGGAGGCTTTGTGTGATATGTATGACTAGTAGAATGTTCTACAACTTGCTTGTCATGTTTATGTAGAGAGTATTTAAATATTTTGAGATTTTTGTTTCATTGACCAATTTAGAAGCAGATGGCTTAAGGAGCTCGACTGATTTATTGTTGATTAGATATTGAACAATATGCTTAAATTTGAAACATATATCAACAAAGTTATCAATGCATTGATGATAGTCAAATTTAGAATTTTTTTCATAATTATGGCCATGGGGGTGAGATGGATCAAGACCGAGTAGAGGACGAAGCGTGATAAGATTTCTTTTGATAAGTTTGTGGTAGAAATAGCATTAACAAAGTGGAATTTTCTTCATTGGGATTAGGAGATAAATTCAAATAAGATTTTATTTAAAACTGATTAGAAGAGGAATATGAAGCATGATCGTGATATTTGAGTTTTCCCATAGAAGGAAGTTTTCCTTCACATAATTTAAGAGTATGCCATAATTTATAAAATGAAGGAGAGGTTTGAAGATGACACTCTTCCGTAATGTAGGCAACAAAATTTGAACAAATAAATCTTGGAGTTTTGAATGAGCGAGTACATTTGTCATCATAGATAAGTTTTTCTTGTAACGTAATACATTGTCTACTATATGCTCATTGGATTCTTTTTTGATTTGTGTAAGTTGAGCATATGATATCTTTGTACCGATATTCGATGAGAAATGAGTGAGAGAAGCATCAACTAAGTATGTAAATTATGTTCTTGAGTGAATAGGTGGATCATAAAACCAATGTATAACATAGTCTTGTAAGCTCCTATGAAATAGATTTGCTAGAAAAGTGTGATTGTCCGCATAATCTAGACATGCAACATGGAAAGATATGATATGATCTTGAGGGTCATCATGGCTAATTAAAATATGAAGCTTAGGGGTGAAAAATTTGGGAGGAAGCTCATAAGTAGAGATGGAGGGTGCAAAAGGAGTGTTGAATAGTAATGAGGAGTCAAGAGATGGAGATGAGCTTGAAGTAGCAAGCTGAAGTTGATAGACTTGGAGTTGTATATCCTTATATAGAGAAGCTAGGTCATGTTTGTTGAAATAAGAATCAAATGGTGTATTAGAAGAATTGAGAGGTGGGAGGGGATATTTAGTAGTAGGGATAGAAATAGGGAAGTGGAGGGGTTGAGTGGAGGAGATGACAACTAAGGAGGAACCCACAAGAGCGGGGAAAATTTTAGTGAAAAATATTTGTTAAATCACAAATATTCTAGTTTTTCAAATTTAAAATTGGTGAATATTTAGGGTACAAGATAGGATGAGTTTGCCAATATTTTAAAGGTTTAAGTTAATTGTAGGGGTCAATTTGCCATTACCATGAAATAGAAATTCACAATTTTTTCCTAAATATAGTCATTCGGTAGAATATTTTTATGCTACTGGCCGACAACATATACTATGTTGTCGGTCGGTAGCATACAAATGCTACCGATCGACAACATTTTTATATTACTGGCCGACATCATATATTCATGATGTTAGTCGAGAACATAAAAAATATGTTGGCCATTTGAATTTTTTATGCTCCTGGCCGACAACATACTATATGCTTTATCAGTCGGTAGCATAAAAATGCTACTAACTGGTAGCATATAAAAATGTTAACATCTGGTAGCATTTAATAGTGATTTTTTGATGTCTTGATATTCACCATTTGTGTGAAAAATAATTTTCCTAGATTGGCCAAATATTTTCTAAGGATTTTTTTTTTTTCGGAGGGTCCCTTAGAATTTTCCCTACACAAGAGGGACAAAAGTAGCATCTCAAGATTTTTAGCGGTGTAGTCATGCAAATGTGCAATGTGAGAAAAATTTCAAATTTTCAAGCATGACAATGGACCAAAGTGTCAAATATTTTACAAGTCATACTCCGCCCAAGACATCCCAGTTAGTCTATCCCAATCACCCGGTCCTATCTTGTTAGTATAATGATCCCTATGTGAATGTCAAGTGTCCGCTTAGGTGATTTAGGAAAGTGAATCAATCCCCCTAGGTGATTTAGGATCCTCTAGAACATGCAAGCATTCAAGCGAGTTTTTGGAAGGGATATTGTACGCACCCAAAATTACATGTGCTATATTGTTAGAAAAATGGTTACGAGAATCCCCAATGATGATTCAGGTCCTTTCAAGAAGGTGTTCGAGATCCAAAACCTATTCGTAGTGAATATTTGTAGCCTAGATGTCCTTACTTAACCTTTCTACACTTTTTTCTAGCTCCTCGTCTCTTTCTATGCATGTTTTGGCCTTTAGTGCAAGGACAACCGCCTTGCCCTCTACGGAAGTTCTAAAACTAACACCTAGGTAGGGCGGTAATCCTACCCACTTTTCTAGATTCCTTCATGCGTGTTTTAACATGTGACGATTCACTTCACTTAACTTTTAGGATGCATCTCGTGAGCTGAATTGTCTAAAAATAGTTTTTAATGCTTGGTTCTCCTTCCTCTTGTTTTAAATAGATTTAATTAGTTGGAACTTCTTTTTCTTTCCTTGTGCATAAAGGTACCTCCAGCCTCAATTCCTATATATTTGATGTTTTATTCAAGTAAAAGGGCCTGAGATTATTTTTTATCTTGTATTGTATTGCTGCCATGATCTTGGTAGGAATTGCATAGCCAAGATCAAAACTATTGTGCTATCCCTCTTCTACTTGCATTATATCTAGATTTCTTCGAATATTCCATTACTCAAGTGCCATCGTCTTATTGTTGTTCTTGTATTCCCAATCCCTTGGACTCACATGAACACTCGGAGAAAGAAAGGAACAAAATGAGGGGACAAACACGATATAACTAGATCTGCCAAAGCTCTTTCTCATTCAAAGTTGGAATTGTGTGTTTGTTTGCTTTTTTATCAAACTCTCAATTTCAAATTGTTAATTTTAATTAAATATCAAATAAAGTAGTGAAATAGTTCATTTCAATTAATTAGACAATCACGTATAGATCAGATCGGTAGAAAGTTTTCTCTTTGACATTACTAGGAAGTTTGTGAGGAATAATAGCTCTGTTAGGGTTGTGATTTGTTTTTTCACTTCGAGGTAGGATTGGAAGGGTTTTGATTGAATTAGGGTAGATTCTATATTTGTATTCACATATCTGCATAGGTAGTTAGCTACATCCAACTAGTCACTTGAATTTAATTTGTTTATTAGATTAGATGCATTGTCTCGAAAAATCATAAAAGATAAAAAAACATTTACTTTCGTTAGATTAGCTTATTTTAATGTTTTTTCTAATATATTGAGAAAACACCAAAAAATAGATTAGATTTCCTTTGATAGGTAGTTTTCTTATTGAAATGATTTTGATTCATCTCACATGACCATCAACGGTCCACAACAGAAAAGACATATAGTTGTGATCCCTTGGTCCCGTAACCCAAGGGACTGGAATTGATAAGCGACATTGATATAAGTTTACGTTTGACAATTTTACTCACACATGTAACTTTTGGTAAGAAAATAGAGAAACTAAAAATATTAAACATCGTTGTTAAGTAAGCCTATGATTATCGATCGCTCCGGTAATAGGGCTTGATTACACGCATGACCATACAAGGGTCATAACCTCCATGAGTCTTTGGTTGTGATCCTTAGGTCCCATAACCCAACGAGCATGCTAACTAGTTAGATATTGTCACTATCTTGTTTACATTGGTATTCAGATCTTAGCCACTTCCACTCGATATTATTGTATAAATTTCCTTATTGAACATAACTGCATATCGAGGCTAAGACTTTCTGGACTAGACCGGAAAATCACCCATAGTCCTCGCGGCTCCATTACGCTTCTTATCTTCACTTCCATGACCTTGTCGGAAATTGTACTTTCCGCATGTTCCACCAACCAACATAATCGTGAAAGAACTAGACATTGATTGGAGTCTCCGAGCAACTATCATATCAGATCATACCATCACACCCCTTCAAAGTTAGGAGAGAATTATTTTCCCTAGAATCACATATCCCAATCTTGCATGTTGAGGACATAAGATTACCCAATTAGATTTTCCACCGCCATCACACTCACTTCCACTTCCATTCTACACCTAGTTGTCTTGGCATGACCTTGAGAGGTCGAGGGTGAAGAAGGCCATGTGTTGATTTTATATCGTACAAATTGGTTAACCCGACGTTGAAATGTATACAATGGGGACCTATTCTAAATACCTAAAGAATCCTCTAGACTTTTCCATCCAGACAATCATGCTCCCAAAACCCTTGCCCGATCTTCCAACATTTAAATGGGAGGGGATCCTAATGCTCATGTCAAAGATTATGTAATAGCCATTCGAGATATGCTCCCATGGGATGTAGTTATTGTGAAAATATTCCCTAAAACGCTAGAAGGCATCACTCTCAACTGGTACTATATGATACTAGAGGCTTCAATACACTCTTTTAAACAATGTGTGTCGAGTTCATTAAGGATTTCAATATGAAAAAACTATTAAGAACATGGATCGAGAATTTCCGTATATATGGCAAGAGCACAACGAGTCTGCAGCCCACTTCATTTAGAGGTGGCGACAGGTTCTCTACTCCTCCGCAAGTGCTCCAAACATGGATTAGACAGAACTTTGTGATTTCTTCCTCCACTCTCTCAATAGAGAGACAAAGGAATAAGTTCAAAATTCCTGTTTGCCGAAGAGCTATGAGGAAGTACTTGAGGGTGCTCTTTGAATTGATGAAGCACCATCGATGGTGGTTGTAAGACTTATGGAGTAAATGGAAATTTAGTCACTCCCGAACCAAAATAATCCCGGTTACTCCAACAACAAAACAATAATCAAGGACCAAAAATTCTTAATGAGAATTATGGAGCCACAACCAATGATGTGACTAACCATCCAAAAACTCCTAATGTTGTTAATCCTACCCGACACGGGTGTTACAAATAATAACAACAATAATGGAGATAATAAGAGAAACAATAATTTCTCACCCTCAATAAACGATGTGGATTTTAATCATCCTCAACAACAAAAGAAACAACCTCAAAGCAAAAATGACAAACACCCACCCCAGGACCTAGTCATTACCCAAGAGGGTATCCCAACCAATTCTAAAACCAATGACAAGGTTTCCAAAATTTTTAACTATAACAACCAACAACCAACAACCAAATAATAACCGTAGTTTGAGACCACAACAAGGAACAAACCAAAAGCCTCAGAACTATGATCTTGATCTATATTGCGGTGTTCGTAGGGTTTGCGGGTCTAATGCAAGAACATGCTTTGATTGTATCAAGTTTTTACAATGCTTTCCAGAGGATTAACGACAACTGTTTGTCAATATGTCTTTGGAAAATCCCACCGCACCAACTCAAAACACCTACATGGGGCCAGTATCTCCAATAAACACACCGTTAGGAATTTTTAACGATCCTCTCCACACACGCCCAAAGGATGGTAGAATAGATCCCAACAGTTCTATTAAAGGTATTATGATAGGGACCAAGGATCGTGAAGCCTCAACTTCATCAAACCAACAAGTGGCACCCCTCCGGACGATTGCAGACAAACAAAGATTGTGGGCTTGGTAGATTTTGGACGACGAACCCCAAATTAACATTTCCATAAGAACTAAGGATTATTCTTCGCATCTAATATCAATTTATCTCGGCCATGATAGAAAATATTCATGATACGCTAATCAAGCCAGTAGGGGCTTATGACCTGATCATTGGTCTGACCAAGACCTTTTCTCACATTTCCTTTTTGGATTTGCTAAATAATTCCCTTACTCACATATATTCTCTATTAGAAGCGCTAGCTCTAGGCCATCTAATTAATGTCACCCCTCTCGCGAAGTGTAAATAAATCACATATAATTCGATGTTTGTCCTCAGGAAGCCTGAAATATATATTGGGTTTGTGTTTGACATCAACAAGATGCCCACGGATGCTTTGAAATAACTCGTAGGGGTGACTCAACTTTATTTTTTCAAGTTTAGATTTACAAAAACTACGTAAAATGTGTGATGATCAATGATGGGGAAACAATTAACATATTCCGTTCTCTTTCCTTCGAAGTTAGGGTATAGGGAGACCAATTTCTCCTCGACACAAAAACACGATGAGAGGCTATGAAATCCTTAAGGCAACATCAATTAGAAATATAGTATTACCAGTTACCTCTGCCTATGACAATGTTAACCAAACTCTATATTATAGACCGAGAAACCAACTATAATATGATCCTTGGTCATCCTTGGATCCACCGCATGAAGGCAATCCCCGCACTTTGTTTTAGGAGGTTTGGTTCTGCATTTAGGGAAGGTCTTTGTGGCATAAGGTGATCCAAAACCCTTTGAAATATATTTTGATAACTTAAAGAAGAGGTCAGGGGTCCACTCGAGTTTGAGCTTCCCATAAATAAGTTAAACAAACCTACAAGAACAATTCAAGAAGAAAAGCTAGTCCGCATTTGACATAACCGGAAGTCACGAGAGTTGATTGAGGGTATTACGGAAGACAAGGATGAAAACTTCATCATAGAGACAACATCATTAGGAACCACAATGAAAATTTTCGAGCTATTGGAGAAATATTTATCTATTCTCCTCCCCTTTGATTTTATGGGTATGGGACGTACTGGGACTCGGTTCTCTTCCAGCGAGATGAGGTTTGCATGGTCAAGTGACCAAGGTAAAGGGATAAGATACAAAGGATGATCCAACCTCCATTTTTCAGAGTAGTTGTTGGACTCTTGATTTTGATGGAGCCAAGTTTCGTTTTGGTGCCGGTGCAGGTGTGATCCTTACTTCTCCTGAAGGAAGGATTCTACCTTTTTACTTCAAGTTAAATTTCAAACGTACAAATAATGGTGCTGAATATGAGGCTCTCCTATTGGGTCTCATTGTAGCTAAGAAAATGGGAATCCTCAATATTAGGGTGTTGGGTGATTCACAACTAGTCACCAATCAAATATCCGAAGTGTATGAGACTAGATATGAGCATTTACAACTTTACAAAACAATAGTGCTAGGCCTAACAAAAGGGTTTGACTTCATATCAATCGAAGCAGTTCCACGTGAACAAAACCTTATCGCAGACTCTATAGAAAATTATTCTTCGTACTTCACCCCAAGTAGTGACTGGAAGACACAAACTTCATGGTTTCGATCCGTGCTAAGCCCTTGATTCGTAAAGTGCCAATGACCCCAATGTTGACATATGTGGAGGACAAGAATCAGCATGATGTTTCATATCGCGTCGATGGTGATGAAGCGACTTTAAGATATTTAAACACTTTTGTAAAGCTGCATCTTACTTATCACGAAATATACCTTTCCTTAATCCCGCATTCCTCTTCCTATTTTGGAAACCCCATGATTGAGTCCTCCCCGGGAAAGGATATTGATATTTACAAGGTAGAAGAAGAAGGGATTTAGAGTCGTCTCAGCCTACCCCGAGTTTGAGGAAGGAAATGCCTCCTTAATTAAGGGAAAAATTTATATAAACATTGGAACAGAGGAGGAACAAAAAATCTTAAAACTGGGGTCCTCCTTAACTCTAGAGGAGGTAGAAGTACATACCCGAATCCTCAAGGAACACCAAAAATCCTTTGTATTTATTTACAAGGAAATGATGGCAATTACACCACACATTGTAGTTCACAATCTCGTCACCAAGCCAGATGCTAAACCAATTAAGTAAAAGTCAAGGCCCATGAAGCCAAAGGTGGCCCTTATGGTGAAATAAGAAGTAATGAAACTTCTCCACGTAGGATTAATCAAGCCATTCGCTATTCACAATGGGTATATAATATCATCCCCATTCTAAAGAATAATGGAAAGATCCGTATTTGCATAGACTTCTAGGACATCAACAAGGCTTTCCCCAAAGATGATTTCCCATTACCATCAATCGATGTTATTGTTGATTTAATAGTTTGGTTTGAATTGTTGTCTCTCATGCATGGGTTTTGTGGGTACAGTCAAATTAGAATATCCGAGGAGGATCAAGACAAGACTACGTTTATAAATCCTTGGGAACCTATTGTTATGTTTTCATGCTATTCGGTCTTAAGAATGCCGGCACCACGTACCAAGAAGAAATGGCATATATATTGTATGAACTTATTAATAAGATTATGGAATCCTATGTGGATGACCTTTTGGATAAGGCCGAAAGCGTTGCGATCACCCAAAGGTTATTTGTGTCATCCTTTCTCACTTAATTGTGTACGATGTCACATTGAATCCATAAAAATGCGTATTCAATTGTAACGAGAGGCAAGCTTCGGGTTACATTATATCATCAAGAGGGATTGATGTCAACCCAACCAAAATTTGGGTTGTCTTAGAAATGGTTCCATTGTCGGATGAGTCTCGCCATCATATTTTTATTTGGAAACTCGGTGTGCAATCCAAATGTTTATCCCTGATTTAACCTTTGTTATTCGTCCAATCAACAATTTTTTGAAAAATGATTACTACATTGATTGGATGGAAGAATGTAATGAGGCATTTGAATCGATTAAATGATTCTTTTTGTCTCCTCCCACACTCATGCCGCCTAGGTCTAATCGCCCCTTGATCCTATATTCATGAGCTACTGATGTCTTATTACCCTACATGTTAGCTCAATAGGATGATGATAGGCTAGAATGTGTAGTTTATTTCATTAGTTGAACATTTATTTATTATGAGACATGTTACACATAGGCAGAGAAAGAAAGCCTTGCTATAGTCTTTGCAACAAAATGTTTAAGGCATTATATCCTGAATCAAGAAACAAGTGTTATTGTCGGATCGATCACCGCAAATTTTTCTCACGTAAGGATCCTTATCTAAGAAAGTGAGGCACTTCATAACCCTAATGGGCGAGTTTGGACTAATCTTTTTAAATCAAAAATCCATCAAGGGATAAATCATTGTGGATGGTTGGTTGATAATCCATTGGGTGGATGTGATCTAGTAGATTTAGACTTCCCGATGAGTACATATACTTTGTCGAAATTAGGCCTCCTATCTCTGTATGTCCTGGTATACGACATTGTTAATTTCATTGTGGACCATACATACCCAGAAGGGGCAACATCATAACAAAGAAGGCAATTATGTGTCATTGCGATTTTGGAAAAAGTTCTCTACTGTAGAGCCTTTGATGGAATGTTATTAAGATGTGTTGATGCGTAAGAATATGAAAATATTCTTTATGCGGGGTATGTAGAAATGGATGCACTTCCTCTTTCAGCCCTTTCTCCTCAAACCCTTCACCGGAAAATTGTATTTTTGGGGACTCAAACTTGCTTCCGCAAATATAACAAGCTTTGGAAATATTTCATGCATTTCCTTTTTCAAATTTGGAAGATTAGAAATGATTCTATTTTTAATCAAATTATTCTTAGCATAGAATTTTTGTGTTAGCTAAAACTATAATTATTTCTCATGTCTTGCTTCAAATCAAGGTCTAGGAAATGAAATTATGCTTGGAGGTGGAGAACTTAGGATATCCTCACCAGCACCAAGGTCTAGGAAATTAGTCTTCTTGAGTTAACACATCAGCCAAGGTATTATCGTCAGCATAGCAATAGATGATGAAATCTTTGCTGAAATCAGACAAAGCCAAAAAGCGGAGTTTTAGCGATAGCTCTCTTGATACCTTCAAAGGATTCCTTTCCTTTAGAAGACCAACCGAATGTTTACTTCCCTTTCATCATCTCGAGAAATATTCAAAGTTAACTCTCGCAAAATCGGGGTGAATCTTCTCAAAAAATTGATCTTATCAAGAAGGAGTGCACGCCCTTTACTTTGGTTGGGAGAGGAATTTCTTTGGATGGCTTGAACTCGTTCAGGATCAATCTTAATACCATCCTTGGAAACGATGTGCCCTAATAACTTTCCCTCAGTGACACAAAAGACAGATTTTTTAGGGTTCAGAGAGATCCCATGCTCTCTGCATCTCAGCAGAACTGTCTCTAGGTGATCAAAATGATCTGCTCTTGTCTTGGAAAACACTGTCAGGTCATCAAGATAGATGACAATACACTTCCCTTTTAAGCTTCCAAAAGCCAGATCCATAGCTCTCTGGAAAGTGGCACCAGCATTAATAAGCCCAAAAGGCATTCTCTTGTAAGCAAAGGTGCCCCAAGGAGTAGTGAAAGCTGTTTTATGTTGATCTACAGTATCAACCTCTACCTGATTATATCCAGAAAATCCATCAAGCATAGATAACATTTCAGATCCTGTTACTGCTTGCAATACTTGATCCATCATGGGCAAAGGATAATTATCTTTCAGAGAAGCCTGATTCAGGTTCCTGAAATCAACACAGATGCGGATCTCACCATTTTTCTTCCTAACAGGCACAATATTTGCAATCCATGTTGAATGGTGAATGGGAAAAATAATTTTAGCCTTCAACAACTTCTGTATCTCCTGAAAGATGGTGTCAGCTATTTTGGGGTTGTATTGCCTCTGTTTCTGCTTGAAAGGCTTAATTCCAGGCTTAAGAGGAATAGAGTGCTGCATATCTTTTGGTTTGAAAGCTTTCAAATCTTCATAAGAGTAAGCGAGAACATCCTTATACCTTCTTAGAAGATCAATTGCTTTTCTCCTCTCATCTGCTGTGCAACATTTTCCAATGTTCATGAGCTTGGGGTCAGTAGAACTCCCAATATCAATCTTATCATACTCAGCTGATTGCTGAGGTCCAGTAGAAGCTTTAGATTTCACATACCTGTCATGTTTATCGAATAGTTCCTCCAAACTCACCAACCCTTTAGGAATCTTGTTTCCTTTGAGATTGATGCATCCATCTTGATCTATTTCTTTCCCTTGGGCGACTGCTTGGTCAAAGGGCACACTCTCACGAGGTAGGTTGTCACTTCCCTCAAAATACAGTTGTTCAAAATTACCCTTGAGTTCCAGGAAGGAAAGAAAATGTTGATCATCATTGAAAACTTGCCAGTTATTGGTATTGTCAGGTACACTAGGCCGATGGACCATCTCAATGGTGAACTTATCCTGAGAGAAATCAGGATGAGGAATCAATAGTGACCCTGAGACTGCTAGTGAATCAGCCCTGCTGTTCTTCTCCCTAGGTATTGCCTCAATGGAGAAAGCATCAAGGAATTCAATGGAATCCCAAACCTGATTCCGGTAATGTTTCAGCCTCCCATTTTTCACTTGGAAAAGGCTTCTCACTTGCTTTACAATCAGTTCTGCATCACCACGTGCCAGAAGATTCTTCACACCTTGTTCTTTGGCCACTTGCAATCCGAGAATGAGAGCCTCATACTCTGCTGTGTTATTAGTATTCTCGAACTGCAACTTAAATGAAAAGGGGTGTAGGCATCCTTCAGGTGACACTAGCAGGACACCAGCTCCAGAACCAGCTGAGGAACAACTTCCATCAAACTCTAAAATCCAAATACCATTAGGATCTTTAGGTGACATTCTGGGAAGTTGGATTTCGTCAGGGGACATAATCATGTAATTACCATGACCCATATCCTCATAGAGTATTTGTGCTTTAGGATCATCCATTTTTGCACAATATACTCAGATTGCTTCTCAGGCATCAACTTCTTCATTTGTCCATTAACAGGTATGAGTGCATGCGACCAGTCCATTTGGATTTCCCCACCCACATCTTTGCAGAAGTTCCTACTTAGCAACATCCCGTATGAAGGAGGGATATCTGCTACTAAGATGGTAGCCAACACTTTCTTTTCAGGCAAGGCAGCAAAAGCCACTTGTGCATCTTTAATTCTCCCGACCAGGGGCACTTCTTTACTTTCCATGGAGTAACAAGATCCATAAGTGCGTGTGAGGGTCAGGCCTAAAGCATGAGCTACTTTAGCAGGCATCACATTATCTGAGGCTCCTGAGTCAATGACACAATTACTGAGCCTATGACCAGCTATAAGAAGTGTTACATAAAATGGTTTAATTTTGTCACCAGGTGAGGTGACAGCAGCTACCAGACTAGGCTGTGGTGTAGAAGGAGGAGTGGGCAAAAGGCCTTTAGAAGTGGTTTTGGAGTGGGAATTAACAAATTGAATCATTTTGGCAAAAGCTTTGGGATGAGTTTGATAATACTCAGCCTCTGAAATTTGAACCTTAGTCTTTTTAGATGATCGATAATATCAAAAGACCCAGAAGTGGACGGGCCATCATCACTTGAAATTCTAGGCTTATCAGCTTTAGGAGAAAAAGAAGGAACTTTGCTAGTAGGATTAACAGGACTCACCTTTGGTGCAGATGAAGTAGGGATAGGAGATCCTCTTTTTGCAATTACAGGAATAGTTGCCGACTGCTCCTTAGATTTCTTCATAGGCTGTGTCACCTTCTCCCTCTGATGTGTCTGTTCTCGAGTCATGACAGCAAATGATTCGCTATTCATGTCTGCTACCACTTCATCATAATCATCTCCATCATCAATGCCCTCAGTGGTGAAGAAATTAACCCGAGATCCCTCAAGTTCCTCTGCTTCATCATCAAATTCCTCCACATACTCCTCGCAAGCTTCATTGTCCTCATCATCATCTGGCTCTTCAACCTCACAGGTTGCATTCACAGGAACTTTAACAGGAGGTCCTTCAAGTGCTAGTCTTGTTTGAGAAGGAGGTAAACGATTTCTGGGCTGAAAATTCCTTCTTGGAACATCTGCATAAGGGGCATGCTGAGCCAATTGTTTCTTTATAGCAATAAGATCATTCGCAAGCTTCTGAACTAGTGGATCAGTATTAGGTCTAGGAGTGGAGGAGGAGGAAGCAACAGACTTAGATTTGGAAGGGTCTCTCCTCAACTTGCCTGACATGATCAGATCATCCTCGACACTAACAACAAGAGTTTTATCCTCCGCCAATGTTGCGAGATTAGCCCTTCTCAGCGCATAACTGACTTCAGACGATTGAGCATTTAAGAAGAAACATTTTTGGATTTGATCAACAGGTCGAGTATTTACAGGAATTTTGTTGATTAGTCTGTTGAATCGGGCCACAAATTCTCTCATGGGTTCTGATGAATCTTTCTTTATCTGAGAAATTTGGGCAACCAAGGCATGCACATCTTCTACTGGCTTGAAACAGTTTTCGAACTGATTTCTCATTGTGTCCCAGTCAATAATAGCGCCAGCCGGAAGGTGCTAGAACCAATCAATAGCATTATCTTGTAACGTCTCAACGAACAGTCTCACGGAGACGTCTTCATGCTCAACTCCCAGGACTCCACATGCAACAATGAAGGCCGCGATGTGTTCATCTGGATGCACTTTGCCATCACCTTTGAACTTAGGAAAGTTCTTTCGGTTACCTCTGGGTAACTCATGCAAAGGCTGAGGAAGGGCAAGGGGCCCGACACGATGACCCCATGGTAATGGCACCTGCCATTCTTGGAAAAACAGCTTGAAGAGGAACCTGCAACACAAGAAGAATCGAGCTCGCAGATTAGGGCTAGCGGCTCGGGGGAATACCACCCGTAGGACTTCTATCTTGAACAGGTGGGGTACTTTAACGAGTCCTTCTATTTCTTGTTGAAGGAAAAGGAAAACCCTGTTGTTCCAAAATCTGGAATTGAGAATCTTCAATACCAAGGGTCCTTCTCCCTCAAGTAAAACGCGGAGTCGCCAGATCAAAAGATGATCAAAAATTACAGAACTGGAATATGATTTTCCCTAGCGGAGTTGCCAAAAACTGTTGGTCGTCAGATAGGACTTTACGAAGAGCAACAGTCAGGGGACAAGAAGTCCCTCCTCTTTAATGGGGGAGGTTCCCTTATTCAGAAACGAACTTATTTAAAAATGTACAAAACATGATTTGTTGGTTAAAATTAGATATCACGAAAGTGTTTTATATGAAGATCATAAATTACAAAAGGACTGAGGAAATGAGAGTACGGGAAAGAGCAGAAAGGCAACATGCAGAATTATAGATATCAGAGTAATTCTTTATGTATGCGAAAGTCATAGTGAATTGAAACAAGATCATTTGTATTGAATAAATAAGATGGAATTTAAAGACAAAAAGTTCTATAAATAACATCTGTTTAGAACACAAAGTTTTTTAACATAACACAGATTCATTAATCAAGGACACAAAGTTCCTTCTTGGTTATACAAGATCACCAAGCTTGCAAAGTTGAAGAGTATGCAATCGGTAAGACTAACGAACTTGAGACAAATGATCTTCACAAAGAAAATAAACGAAAGCTTAGGAATAACAGAGATCAGATAGACAAAGAATGGAAAAGTCCTTCTGTATTGATTTCTTTGTAATCTATTTACACTTTCAGAAAATATGCCAAGTTCTTCCTCCTTCAAAATGGCGTGGAAAGGCCATTATATAGCTTACAAGTCAGTTACTCTTTGTAACTACTTCTTTTAACTAAAGATTAGTTAAGGATTGCCAATCGCAATACCTCAACTTATTACAATGAATCCGAGAAAAAGAAATAGAAAAGAAGAGAAGAATAAGGAGAAGAAGACAGGTGGTCGGTCACTGAGAGGGACCCACTGACTTCAGAATTCGCTGCCTGAATCTCTTCAATGCCTCAGCTATATCTCTGCCACGAGGGACTGACGTGTTAGTCGTAGACTGAGTCCAAAATCCCAGACACTTCTCCATCTCTTTATCAAACTCGACATGAGTATGATAATCTTTGTTTGCTTCTTCAATGGCAGATTGAAGAGAGCAAATCTCCTTCATTTTCTCCTTGGAGATGGAACTTTCCTTGAATAAGTTATCTTTGACAAAAGCTCTGAATTGAGCTTTGATTTCTTGCAAGGAAAGGGAAGTACCAGAAGTCTCATCCTGAAGATGACAGTGTATGTCCTGAAAGCAGAGATAACCAGTGTCTTGAAAGCTTCACCCTTCTGCCAACTGTTCTTCAGTTCTCCCAAAGCCTCCTCCAGGACTCTGATCTTCCACTCCACGCTGTAGACCCAGGACTTCGACAGATTATCCTTTGCATCATCAAAGACTTTACTCACCAACAAAATGTTCTCATCTGCCTGTCCCATGAGTCGGAGGTCTACTATGCAACTGCTCCAGAGTTTGAGCTCTTTATCAATGATTCCAATAGTAGAGGAGAGCTTCAGTTGCACATTGCTCACCTTTTCGTGGAGTTTGAAAGCTTCATCGATGAAGTTTAATCCAGCAACAAGCATGTCATCCACCAGGGCTTCAATAGCTCTGCCATAGATAGAATACTTGTGCATATCTTTGATACTCTGCACTTCATCTTGGCTTAGAATTACAGGAGGTGGGAGAGTAGTCAATGGGGTAGGGTCCAAAACTTTGTCCTTAGACAAAAGAGACTTGATGAAACCTGTGAGAACTTGGGCCTGTTCTTCCAACTGTTCAATAGTTTGTTGCCCTTTCTCTACCCTCCCAATGACTCTTGTGACTGTTTCCTGGAGGTTGTGAATTTCACCTTCAGGGGTAGACTCTCCCATCGGGATTCTCGAGAGCTCTAAGTCAGATGCCAGCAAGTCTTGCTCTGATTTGTCCACTGTAGGCTTAGCAATCTCCAAGAACTGCTGACCTTGAGCATCAGACACTATTCTGGAAGTAGCTCTGGCTTTCTTGGCACGAGAAGGAGTGGTGCCCAACAAGGCTGCGACAGCATCAAAATTTGACCCTGAACTCCGAGAGGAAAATTTCCTCTTCCTTTTGTCAACCAAAGGTTGCACCCACGCAAAAGAGGAAGAGGAATCAGCAGGAGGAGCAAGGGGACCAAGAGACAGAGAGCTCATGATGCTCAAGGTCTGTGCAGCTGTTGACTCGAGTTGAGAGGTGAGTGGGGCACTTGGGGCAATTGTGGCAGAAGAATCAACATCACCTGAAAGCTCAGTGCTCTGGATTTCTTTATCTTTATCAGCTGGATCTTCAGGAGCACTTGCAAGAGTTGGTACCTCGCTTTCTTCACTTTCACTGAGAACAATGATGTTCTCTGGTCCCATAGGCAACTCTGCCTACTTTCTTTGAGGGTCACTTTCCACAGGCTCCTTCTTAACCTCCTTGAGCTTCTTCTGGTACACTTGAGTGGATGAAGAAGGAGTAGAAGCTGCAGGTCCTTGTATTGATGAGGCTAGGAGGAGTCTTCACTGGTGTTTCTGACCTTGGAATAGACGCTTCTCTTCTTGGTGTTGAAGCATCCTTAGAATAGGATTCTCTTGAATGTCTCCTGAATTCTCGAACCATCCTGTCAAACTAGACCTTAGTCTTGACTAAGACTGGAGCAAGGATCTCAGCCAGATCATCCCTCTCTTTCCTGTTCCAATCCAGGTCCTCCAAAGGAGTGTGCTTAACCACATTTTCATACTCATACGAGTATAGATCAGAGTTGTCATCCTGGAGACCTTCAGAACTTGGCATGCACAAGTTCTTAGATCAATTGCAGGGAGAACCTGCCACAATGCCTTCTCCTGGCCTCAAAATCATCTGCACAGTCAGCCCAGTAGTCTTCTGTATCTACCCTATGATGGTAGATTATCTTGATGTTCTGTTCAATAAACTTCTTCAAGTCAAAGCAGGTTCTTGGCTTGAAGAAATGAACAGTGATAGGTACCAGGGCTCTCTCTATGTTCTGTGCGTCCAGGGCTGTTTTGCAAGTGTAGTTTCCCAGAGAGATGGGAAAGTGCAAGCCAGAAATCTTCTTATCTCTGCAAGTTCTGTGCAACTTGTCTAGTTGCCTGCATATTTCTATCAAGGCCATTTTATCATTGCAGAACATGGGCAGTCTCAGAGGGGCGCCCTCATAGCCGGCGAGCCTGATATAAGAGAATTTCCTGAACTGGATGAAGTAAGCACCGTAGTGTGATATTAGAGTCATAGCTTCATCTGAAAATCTCCTGGCAGTGTCACCTTCGAGCAATCTGACCATGTACATGGTAAAAGCGTCATTGACCCTTCTGAAATTACGATGCATTGGTCTCAAGGTGAATGCGGGCGTGAGGCATATCTTGGATCGTCTTTGTGTGCATCTATATAAGAAAAACCGAACCACTGCCTTGATGCTGCCAGAGTGTACATCAGGTACGAAGTCATATAGAACTTCTTCGTTTGCTGCACATTGGACAGCTGCTCCATCAAATTCATGCTTATGATTTCCACCCAATTGATATTTTGCATTCCTTCGCACACCATGCTGATGAGCGGGCACATCCAGAAGTGAAATTCGTTGGTAGAGGGCAAACCCATAACCCGAGCCAGCAAGATTATGAAGTCTGACAACTCTTCATTGAAATCTGCTCGGAAGAGGGTTTTGGTCAGACGAGAAGCTCCCTTCCTAGGGTTTTTAAGCCAGGACTTCGCCACTCGTGCCTTATATTTGTCACTGTCTTGGTTGAACAGGGCCTGTGCTTGATCCCGGGAAACGACTATGGCATTATCCATCTCTGGAATCCTCAGAGCAGTGCTAATGGTGGCAGCATCCAATTTGGCGATGAGTTCCCCATGTATATTAGTCAATTCGCTCGAAGCGGGGTCGAAGTGAGCTCCGCATGAAAGCACGGTATCAGCACACTGTACCGAGATTGGGAAACCTCCGGCAAAAGCCAAACCACTATCGTGAATCATCTGCGCCATTGGTGTAGGGTTTGCGTCTGCCATTCTTGCCCAAAAATCACTGAAATCAAGATGACGAGCTTCGTTGTCCCCAATATTGCGAACGGCAGACTCAAGTGGAGAAATTTGTTCCTGTCCCTGAAACTTGATCTTCATATTGATAGTAGCTAGGAGGACAGAGCCGCAAACCAGACTCGGAAAGGAATTACAGAGGGAGGGGATACATGCGCAGGTTTTCAAATTGCAAGGGTTCGAGCAAAAGATAGCATGGAAGTAGTGTGAAAAATGCAAAGGGGAAATGCTCGTTATATAGCCGTTTAGGAGAGAGAAAGGTCATAAATGCACATTTAATACATACCCACCAATTTGAATAAGCATGATATTCAGTAGAGCGGGAAAAATAAGCACGAATGACACTTGGTACGCTTGGGACATGTGAGACGCGAATGCGCGAAACACGCAGCTCACCGATTCGGGTAAAGCAGGGAGAAGACGCACAAATGCATTTTGGGACATTTGGGATGAAAACGCGCGAAGTACGCGATTCGGGTGTTTCGGCTGAAATTGGAACAAAAGGCCCGTTTGAACTTGGGACATTTGAGACAAAAAGTTCCGGAGTACGCGACTCGGCCGGTTCGGGCGAAAATGGAACAATTAGCACTTTAACTTTGGGACGAAAAGCTCTGAAGTACGTGACTCGGGAGTTTTGGCCGAAAATGGAACAGCTTGCACAATTTGATTTGGGACATTTGGAACACGAAAGTGTGAAGTACGCGGTTCGGGAGTTTCGGCCGAAAATGGAACAACTTGCACAATTCCATTTGGGACACTTGGGACGAAAAGTTCCGACGGGCCCGAAAATGGAACAACTTCGGGGATTTCGGCCGATCGGGGAACAGAACGCACTTTTGAAATTGGGACAGTTGGGACAAAAAGTTCCGACAGGCCCGAAAATCACACAAAATGACCCAAAAACACAGATTTTCTCAATTTCACGACTTAGGCACTTCAGAGAAAAACACTTAAACTCAAAATTTTGAAATTTTTACTTTCATCAGAGCAGGGAATTTTGAGTGGACAAAGTGTCTAAAGATTTTGTAGATTATAAATTTAGTGAGTGGGTAGTGAATGAGTGCAATGTGGGCAGATCGATTTGGTAGGAGGTTGCTAATCTACAAATATAAGCCAACAGATTACATTTAACTTAATAATCTACATAGTTGTAAGAAGCAATATGGAAAACTGTATGTGTTCACATTTCAATTTCTAATGCAAGTTAATATTGTCCCATTAGATTTTGATTACTCCTCTATTTCCTGAAAAATTAATGATATGAAAGATTCTCATACAAGTTTCTTGTTGGATATGTTCACAAAAAGAAACAAACATTGCAATGAATGGACATGGACATATTACAATACTATACAAATGAATGAAATTGCTTGTCAAATAACAAATGAGTGAATTTCTTTTATATAGGCAATAAATGCGGTTGACAAAAACATACTATAAAATAAGAAATTTCTAGGAAAGAGTCCACATGTGGAAATATGAAAATATAACATTTATGTATTGTTTTCTCTTTCGAATATCATTATGCCCTTTCCTTATATTACACAATGATATCCACCTAAAGAAACCTCGAAAAATCTAACATTTATATTTTTACTTGAATTGCACTCGATAAGTTATTTCAAGAGAGATCTAGCTTCTCCAAACTTTTTATTTCACTCAACAACTACCGAATTTCGAGTCGAAGGTGATTTTCATTTACTAAGGGGCAACTATGATAGGAAATTAAGAGTAGCGGAACAACTTCCTACACTAATATTTGAGGAGAGATACTATGCAAAAATTTCAACATAGTAAAAAAAGCGATTACGAAATATCAAAGCAACATATTCATAACTAAACACAAACACTGTAGATATAGTGGGGAAAATCCTTTCGATATAAAAACCCCACACTTTAAAAGCCCACTCAATGTATTTCAAATCTAATAACAAGATTACATATACTTGCAGAGAAAGTTTCTTACAGGAGTATCACCAGAAACAATTCTAGGAGGATTAAAACTCACTACTACAATTGCTTCTCCAAGCCTTCAATTTATAGACCTCCAGTTATACAAGAAACCATTTATGGTTTACAAAACCATGTGCCAAACCTCTCATGAGGTGGATAGCATTAAAGAGCAAGATTTCGGTCTAAAATTAGGCTTCCACGTCCACAATATTCTCCCCTATTTTTGACCCTTACAGATGTCATAAAATCTGTCATAATATCTCTAAAAATAGTCCTTCCATGATATACTATCATATGGGAATATTTTGACAACTCCTATTTCTATTTTTAGAGCCTAGACAATGTGAACTGTTGTAGGAAAATCTTAAATGAATTAAAAAAAAAAGGTTGAGACACCTCATTTCCAACAATCTCCCACTTGTCGAATACCTTGCAAGGGATAAGGGAAAGATACCATCATGGATCAACTTCTAGGTGCTTTGAGAGGCCCATAGAATTGGAACACCACCTAAATTTTCTTTGTGCTCACGGGCTTAGTTAATGAATCAGTAACATTCGCAATTGTCTCTACCTTTTCTAGCTTCACCCTTCTATCCTCGACCATATCTCTCATGAAGTGATATCTGAACATCAATGTGTTTGGTCCTGGCATGAAAAGTCGGAGTTCTTCGTAATGCGATTGCGCTCTGATCATGTCACATTATATTATAACTGCACCCTATTTTAATCCAATATCTGAACACAAATGCTTCAGCCAAATGGCTTCTTTACAGGCATGAGTAGCTACCATGTACTCTACCTCAGTAGTGGAAAAAGTGACCACATCCTGTCGCTTGCTCATCTAACTAATTACAACACCATTAAGAGTAAACACATATGCACTTTGGTGGATCTTCGCTATCGACATCATTGGCCCAATCAATCCACAAAACCATGAATATGTAGGGAATGTTGATCTCCTCTTCCATGAAAACATATAGAGTACTCTGATGTACCCCAAAAATATCTGAATAACCTCTTAACTGCATCCCAATGCACTCTTCCAGGATTAGACATAAAACAAGAAAGAACTCCCACTGCTTGGGCAATGTCTGGTCTTGTACAGATCATAGCATACATTAAGCTTCCAGCTACACTTTGGTAAGGCACTCTGCTCATTTCTTCCATCTCTGATGGGGATGATGGACATTGTGAAATGGAGATCTTCATTCCCAAAGTAACAAGAACACAAAGTGGTTTATAATCTTGCATGTTGAAACTTTGTAAAACAGAACAAACATACTTACTCTGGCCAAGCCATAGCTTTTTATTCTCACGATCTCTTCTAATCTCCATCCCAAGTATGTGTTTTGCTGCACCAAGATCTTTCATTTCAAATTTCGCAGAGAGCTGAGATTTCAATTCTGTAATCAAACCTTTTCCTTTCCCAATAAACAACATGTCATCAACATATAAAGTAATTACTAAGAACAATCACCATCAGATTTAAAATATACACAGTGATCAAATATAGACCGCACAAACCCCAAACTCAACACATATGAATCAAACTTCTGGTACCACATCCTAGGACTTTGTTTAAGGCCATACAGGGATTTCTTTAACTTACAAACCATATTGCTTTTACCTTTCACCATGTAGTGCTCTAGCTGTGTCATATAGA
This sequence comes from Taxus wallichiana var. yunnanensis, assembly GCA_018340775.1. Classification (NCBI taxonomy): domain Eukaryota; kingdom Viridiplantae; phylum Streptophyta; class Pinopsida; order Cupressales; family Taxaceae; genus Taxus; species Taxus wallichiana. Next base: position 1,024,107,930 of record CM031240.1, read on the forward strand.
TTTCTTCCTCCAAATCACCATGAAGGAAAGCCATTTTCACATCCATTTGTTCAACCTCTAGGTCATAAGCTGCTGCAATAGATAATAAAAATTGAATGGATGCCATTTTAGAGCAACAGGAGAGAATATCTCACCATAATCAATACCCTCAACTTGTGAGTAACCCTTCGCAACCAACCGTGCTTTATACTTTTCAACATTTCCATCTGAACCAATCTTTTTCTTAAACACCCATTTACATCCAACAGGTTTCCGACCTTCAGGAAATGGTACAAGGTCCCATGTATCATTCTTTTTAAGGGCTGCCATCTCTTCATCCATGGCTATTTTCCAGGACTTTGCATCATTCATACCCAAAGCCTCTTGTACAGATCTCGGTTCATCAATGTTAGTAGTCAAAGAAAATATACACTTCCAATCATCAGGAGAATACCCATACCATTCGTGTGGTTGCCTTTGCCTTTAGACTTTCGAACAAGCTTCGAGGTGGAGATTATTCCACTTCTTCCTCTTTTCAAGATTTAGAGCTTGGTGAGCTCTCCTCAACTTCTTGTCTATTTTGGGGTCTCGATTCAACTTTATCGTGTGTCGAAGGAAGTTGAACCACGTCCTTTTTTGTTCATTTTCTTTATGTTGTTCTCGCTGAAAATTAACAAGGAAAGATTTAATCTCTCTAAAAATAACACTTCTAGAGTATTTTACCTTTTGTGCAACAGATCCCAAAGCTTGTATCCTTTCACACCATAGCCATATTTGATGAAGATACATTTGATGCCTTTAGAATCCAACTTTTTTCTCTTCTCCTTAGGGACATGTGCATATGCCTCACAAACTAAAAATTCTCGATGTCTAATTGAAGGCTTTTTCCTGCAGACCACGCCTCCATTGGTGTTTTATCAACAAGCATTGATGTAAGAGATCTATTTATCAAATAGCAAGTAGTGGTAACAGCTTCAGCCCAAAACCTCTTTTCTAGACCAGCTCCAATAAGCATTCTCCTAGCCTTCTCCATCAACGTTCTAGTCATTCTTTCTGCAACTCCATTCTGCTCTAGAGAATACAAAGTTGTCTTTTGTTTTTTAATCCCGCAACTGCATACAAAATCACAAAGTCTGCAGAATAGTACTCACCGCTATTATCGATCTCAAACACTTAATTTTCTTCCCAGTTTGAGTTTCAACCATAGCCTTAAATTCCTTGAAACGACTAAAAACTTTAGTTTTACTTTTTTAAAAATATACCCATGTTCTCCTACTAAAATCATCAATGAAAGTAACATAGTAAACTGATTTAGCAATAGAAGCAACCTTAACAGACCAAATACATCCAAATGGATTAGATCCAAGATACATGAAGACTTATGAGTAGAGTAAAGTAAAACCGAACGTGGTTCTATTTGCCATAAATACAATGTTCACGTAAATCAAACTCCGTATTGCAATCATTCAACACCTCAACGAGGTTCTTATTTTTTAGGGTTTTTAAACCCTTCTCTCCAATATGGCCAAGCCTTTGGTGCCATAACATGGTCTTCTCTGTAGGTAATTTTGATTCGGTAGACAGATCACCCTTGCATACCCAGAAGCCATGACCATCCATAGAGGAGGAAACCCTCTCCTTTTTCAGTGAAGTAGTTACTGGTTTAGTTTTATCCGAAGTGCTATTGCACTCAACCATGCATGCATCAAGTTGGTACAATGTACCCAATCTACTTCCTCTTGCTACCACCATAGCACCTCTCACCATTTTCACACCTGCTTCAGAAAACTATACATGCACACCTGCATCTATTAGCTTGCTAACAGATAATAAATTTCTTGCTAGTCTTGGGATATGCAAGACACCATCAAATCTTCTAATTCTACCATCAGAAAATTTCACCTGGATACTACCATGACCAACAATTTCAAGGAAAGAATTATCACCCAGATACACCTTACCACCATCATAGTTTTCATACTTACTAAACCAATTTTTGTTAGTAGTCATGTGGAAAGATGCACCTGAGTCTATCAACCATGCATTATCACTTGCACGAGTGGCCAAAGCTGCAATAGAGGCATCTCCATCTTCTTTTTCAGACTCAGAATCAAAATCATGCTTCTTCTTTTTCTTTCTTTTCTTCTTTGCATTCCTCTTGAAGTGTCCAGATTTGCCATAGTTCCAAAGATATCACCTTGGACTTACCAAGGGATTTTGATCTCCCCTTATTCTTAGAATGGCCATGCTTCCTCTCATCTTTGCCTCATTCTTTTGTTCTTCCTCGAATACTCAAAGCCTCTTTGGCATTCGGAGAGACCTTCCTTCTCATCTCTTCGGAGAGTAGAGAACCAACAACAACATCCTCCATCTTCATAGTAGGACCTGAAGTGCTCCCAATGGCCATGAATAGGCTATCACATGAGTCGCGGCAGTGAAACCAACAACATTTGGCACCTTTCTTCTTCATCCATTTTAACCCCAAATGAGCTCAATTGAGTCACCAACATATTAAATGTTTCAGAGATGCTTTGAGATATTTGTGCACCTTCTTCCATTCTCAAGGAAAACAACTTCTTCCTCAAGAAAATCTTATTTACTAGAGACTTAGCTTGGTATATCTCACCCAACTTTTTCCAAAGCTTCTCCGAAGTGGATTCTTCATGGACATTTATCAAGATAGAATCTGCAAGACATAGTCTAATAAGACCTTTAGCTTTTCTATCCATTACATCATATTGTGCAGCCAAAACTGGATCCGTAGGCCTATAGACCTTCTCATCCACCACATCCCATAGATCTCGATCAACCAATAGATCTTCCATCTTCAGCTTCCACATTTCAAAGTTTGTGCCAGAAAACTTCTCTATGTCATTCCTCCGAGATGTGCCCACCATTTGAAAAATATCTGTAAACGAGATAACAAAGTATTCTCTGCACAAAAACCCAACAACCCACAACTGAAACCAAAGGTGATCAGGCTCTGATACCACTTGATAGGAAATTAAGAGTAGCGGAACAACTTCCTACGCTAATATTTGAGGAGAGATATTATGCAAAACTTTCAACATAGTAAAATAGTTACAGAAATATCAAGCAACATATTCATAACAAAACACAAACACCATATATACATGGGGAAAATCCTTTTGGATAAAAAACCCCACACTCCAAAATCCCACTCAATGTATTTCAAATCTAATAAAAAGATTACATACACTTGCAGAGCAAGTTTCTTACAGGAGTATCACCAGAAACAATTCTAGGAGGATTAAAACTCACTACTCCAATTGCTTCTCCAAGCCTTCAATTTATAGACCTCTAGTTATACAAGAAACCATCTATGGTTTACAAAACCATGTGCCAAACCTCTCATGAGGTGGATAGCATTAAAGAGCAAGATTTCGGTCTAAAATTAGGCTACCACGTCCAAAATATTCTCCCTATTTTTGACCCTTACAGATGTCATAAAATCTGTCATAATATCTCTAAAATAGTCCTTCCATGATATACTATCATATGGGAATCTTTTGACAACTCCTATTTCTATTTTTAGAGCCTAGACAATGTGAAACGGTTGTAGGAAAATCTTAAATGAATAAATCAAACAATGTTGAGACACCTCATTTCCAACAAACTGCAGCAGAGACGTGTCCCCCTTTCTATCCTTTTCACGCACAAGTAGCATAACTTGTAGCCGTATTTGTAATGGTGATAATAAAAAACAAGATAAAAGAAAAAACCAACAAGTTCGAAACAAATTAAGAAGCTTCAGAAGGATGTTAACCTACAAGTCATATGATTGCATCGAATTATTAATTCAATAACCCCCTTGCATTTTCACAAAGCGTTTCCATTTCTAATTTTCAGCAAGCTTGGAAAAGCGCAAATCGACTTCACTTGTTTTCAAGCTATTATGGAATTCTAAACATTCGAGATCGCCATGTTAGGGGACCTTACACTTGACGGAAAACAATCGGTGACAAAAGAGGCACTCCATGTTCACCATTTTCCACTCCGCTTCCTCCTTCACCAAACAGAGCAAACTTGAAGACACATTCTATCTTGCTTCTTAATTTCCTCTTGGAATCTTCCACGGAACTTTAACATTGAACATTTCATCGCTTCTTAATTTCAATACATGCCTTCTCTGCAAAGGAGTCAACATGGTCCTCATATTTTTCATACAAGAAAGGAAGCGTGTGCGCTACCACAAATGCCGCATAAAATAGTGGTAGAAAATATAAAAACATTTGTTTATAGAATTGATGAGAGGTCAAATAAGAAATGGCCCTTATTTATATGGGTATTAGTAGTTTAAAAACTAATGTAAACAATCTAGAGTTTCTTCAAATTGTAAGAATTGTCAATCGGAGAACATAATCTTGGATAAGGCCCTAAATATTAAATTTATACAAGTAGAGATTATCGTGTCTATTTGAGATACTATTTAAACCTTTCGAATTAGAAAATTATAAAATGCCAAATGTGTATTTTTGAGAATTGTGATGATCATAACAATCTAGAAATAATTTTTGTGGATCAAAACCCACCCAATACTTACTGTAAGTAGTGTCAAGAAGCCGTCCCAATAATTAAAATAAAAGTAGTATAGGTCATTCTTACCAACATAGAAGAGGGTCAAGAAACATGTGCAACTGCCAATCCAAGAGAGTATCCAGAGACTCTGCGATAACCTGTAAAAATTCAAGGATAGAAAACCTTTCCGATGAATATTACTTCTAATATGGTTGATTCAGTCCATTCATCGTTACAGCTTGAACATGGAAGACTCTTACAAGTAATATACAAAATTGGCAATAGCACATTTTATGTGATGTATATAAAATTTATTGCAACAGTCCGCATTCAATTGTAGGGTAAGCAACTAGATTAAATTAAAATTTCTCACCTCAAATAAAAAGAAAATTCCCCAACTATAAAAAAATTCAGGTCTTTGTCGACACAACATCGTGCAGCGCATTGAATAAGCGATTGATTTCAAATCTTAAGGCTAAAGCCAAATTCCGAAAACATTCTTTAGAGAATGGTATCTTTGGAATGTCTATGGGTCATGTCAATGCAAGTAGAACATAAATAGAAAATGTAGTCAAAAAGCGATTACATTTGTAATCCAAATTTGATATATGTTCCTTCTTTTTCCGTGTATACATATAATACAATTGAGGTATAAAATTGAAACTCTTATTTCAAATTTTAACACGCTTCAAATCATCAACTAGGTTTCAAACACGTATGCATAAGCTTCCCCAAATGGCATGTGAAATAGAAGAATGAGGTTGAAGGATTCTGCAGCTTGAAATTTTGGTCCTATAGGAATCTTATTTTGATAATAGCCACCAAATCCTCGTAGTTGATTCACAATGAGAAAACTGCTCTTCATTACAATCAAACTCTACACATGTTCTAGAACAAAAGTCCCTAGAATAAAAAACAAATGGATGTAGTGAATTATCTATTTTCTCTCGATACTTTGCATTATTAATCCATGGTGTCAAAATCACACAACAAGTATTTTGAGCTTAGGAGGAAGTCGACACCTAAATATGAACATTGAAAAATTAATGAGAAAATAAGGGACGTTCATACACAAATACAAATTTTGAAACCAAAATTCCTCAAGAGCATAAATAACCATATAGATTATAGAAAATTTACTCGATTGATAAATTCAAAGATGTTTTTGATAATGTCGTCGATATGCAAATGCATGCGACAAAAACAAGAATGGAAGAGCTTATCCCTCACACACATTAAAAAGTGGGGATAGGAAAAAATCGAACCCGTGACCTCGAGATTCAATGCCACGGGCCCAACCACTACACCATAACTTTCTTTATGCAAAATGTTTTCCTACGATACATAAGTTGACTTCTCGCAAATGTGTGTGAGTTAGGAAAAATGAAGAAGAACCATTGTGTTAGATTAGCCAATACAAGGCATCATTCAAACAAACATGAGTGAAATTTGAAATTTCCACAAACAAAAACTATTTGCTGCCAAAAGCATATAAATGGGGCTCGGACATGGATCAAACGGGGGTATCACGTAAGATGCAATCAAGTAAAACTTCATACCTATTGACCATATGTATTTCCCTTATAATGTTACATTCACGGAGCAATCACAGGATTTATATCTCATCTTCTTAGTTTAGGAGCAAAGTTTTAACAAATATATATTGAAGCATTCAAAAACAGTTGAAATAATCTGCTATGTAAGATATTTATTAATTTGATAGTGGAAACCATAAGCATTTGGTAACACATTTACTCAATGTAAACCTATATATTTTGAGACAAGCTTTCCATGTATTCAAGTGGAATTTGTTTTTATAAAATAAGCCAAGGAATCATAGTTTTTGTGTATCTTCTTATTCTATTGAATTGCTTAGTAAGTCTGAATATTCGAGTTTCCCTATAAGACATGCACATGTTAGTGCATGCATGTTGAATATGTATATTTATAAGCAATTTTTAGAGTTACAATTTTCAAAGACATTTTTCCATCTTGCCATAACTCTTTTTCCATTTTTCCATCTCGCAAAGCTTTGTAAATTATATCACCTTTTTTCATATTGAATTGTTTTAAGAGTTAGACCTCACATTTGTGCTATTTAAATGAAGTAGTTCATCTATATTTCTATATAACCAAAATCAATCACACCGATATCAACATCAACTAAAAAAAAGTAATAACTATCTTTCTAAATCAAATAACATATACCGTTTGGCATTCACATTGCACTGTACACATGAGATTGCTAGTAAAATAATAATATTAGAGTTTTTTCTTGTTGATTGGCGTGTGTTTTTATAATCTTCTCCAATGGATTGATTTGAGTGTGTACTTAATTTATTCTGATGATGTAAAATATAAAATATTTATGTTACTTTGAATATTTTCCTTTCAAGATAATAAAAATTGGATGAGTTTTTCAAATTTGATAATTGATCGCCACCAACACTGGAACAAAACAGGATCAAATTTGATGCAACTCTTCACCCTGAGTTACGTTCTATCTAATCTATTGCTTTGCTACATCTTCGGAATAATCATACATCCTTTTATTTGATGTGATTTATTTGGAATTGAGTACAAAAATCTAAGAATACTTTTCTTGGTGACAAAGTCAGGAAGAATCTGACTAATAAAGGAAAACAATGGCACCGTCCGAAATGGTGTGGCATTATTCCTTACCGTGCATGAGATATTGAGTGTGGAGGCAATGACAAAAATAAATAAAACTACCGGGGTCCATAGCGTATTCAGTTTGAATATGGAATTACACATTATAAGCGTAATAGTCTACTTACGATTCCAGACGTTCCCATGTTTATCTTCACTTTCAGGTAGGAGGTAGTTGTCAAATATCTGAAGCTGCTTGCTACCTTCATCCTCGTCATTTATAATCATGTCTATTCTCCTCACACGAGATGTTATGGAATTTGTAATCACATCAAATCTTTAGTCAAAATTCAAAAATTAAACGAAGGGTACCATCGATTTCCAATGCATTACTCTTTAACAGGCGGACAAAGGACTTTTCCTATCTTTTTTTGGGTGGTAATTACTAGGAACTGCACACGAAATGTGTCACGGAGAAGACGAAATGAATTTGTCAAAAACACATAAATTTGAAGGATTAAAATATTAGAATTTCGGAAAAATGTTGACGGGAGTTTATGTGAAACTTTTGCTCTTCCGAGTAGAAAGTGCATATATTGGAACCACATGTCATATGTGTCAATTGTTATAAGGAGAAAGGGAATGTGATGTAGAATTTTTTGAGGCAACGTACTTTGGAGATATTATTAAAAGCAAGGTCATGTCTAACAATTCTCACGATATCAATTGTTGTTTGAAATTTTAACCTTTGTGTTTTGTGGATAGTCGAGCACCCCACAATTTCATGGGAATTTGGTTCTCGAACTAGAGGAGCCATCTCGTATATCAATGTAGAAAGGAGAAGGTTGGAAATCGATGTAATCACAAAGCTAAAGTTGGGGTCGAGACATGTAGAGCTTGTTCTCGCATTCCTTCCTTCATGAAGGATGTAATATCCAGGAGTTGAAGGAAGAAGAGGTGATGTGGATAGTTAAAACACTCTAATTTTACGGGTATTTGGTGGCACATGTGGGAGGATATTTTAGAGACAGGCACATGTGGAGGGGACTTGGCATTCCATGTCGAGTCATTGTAGTAATTGAATTTGATAACAACAAAACAAGGGGGCAAATGGTTCTCTCGCCATCTTTAAACGCCTTCATCTAAGACCAATCGCCATGCTAGGAAATAATAGGGTATCAACCACTAAAGTATTCCTCGTAGATGTGTATTTGACACCGCCTCCTCAACATTGTAGGTTCTTAACACTATTATATACATATTTTCTATATCGAATGGAATTATTTCATCACACTCATATTTTCGCACATGTATATCACTTAGATCAGCGGGATGTTACGGAGATGAGCAAGCTAGTGGAAAAGATGCAACATATTTTCCATCCAAAATAAAATATGGTGGTGATTACAAGTGCCTACCTAAGGGAAAACATGACGCTCCGTACAAAGGGGGCAAACCTCAAGTCAATTACATAGAAACCTCTTCAAGTTTGATGTTTCATTTGTTCGAGCGCTATCTAGATTCAACTTTACATTTCATACTTCAAACAACTAATTGCTAACAACCTAAGCTATATATATGATTCCACTACATAGTGTAGACACAAAATCATACACATATTAGTATTTTACTATATCGACAGTATGTTGTTATATGAATGGATATTAAGTTAGAAATGTAATCACTTTGGTGACACAATCCTTCATCCATTTACGTTCTTTGATTAGTTTTATTTTGCTTCTTTCGACATTTGTGATTTCTTTATCCATTTCTTCGAGGTCACAAGGATCCCCATCTATCTACCTTTTCACATTTTTCTTCATTTACTCCGAACACTAGTACCCATTCTAGACTCTAGCTTGCATGCACCTATGTCCATTCTAGGTGCTCTTGCCATGTTTATTCTTTTTACATATTTTGGCCTTTTCGTTGGTCTTTTTAGTTTTATTAACCTTATCTTGTGTTCATAAATCGCCTTTTGTGTCATGAGTGTCCAAATTCAAACAAGAAATTCATATAGATACACAATATGCACACTACTATTCTGGGTGGAAATTCTAAGGGGCTATCACATCTACATACTATCACTTCTATCAAAAGGATTGCATTTTTAGGCTGCATACACTGCATGTAAAGGGGAAGTGCTAAATTCCATACCACACATTTCCATCCAAACTAGATATAACCTATTATCTTGGCATCATTGGTGCGAGGGCAACCTAAGGACACTATTTCACACACAAGTACACATAACTACACGGATCTTGGAATCAACAAAAAAAACCCTCACGACACAAAAGAAACCAAATCCTAAAAATTTGCACTGATCACCATCACCAGATCCAGTCGCCACTTCCCAAGTGCCCTTGCTCTGCAGTGGTGCCCACATCTAGCCTAAGTGTGGAGCTCTAGAATCATCAGTGAGCTCCAATAACATCATTTCCATCTAGATATAGTATATACACAATCCTGAAAAACTATAGATCACACGTAAATCAACTAACACACATATCTCTCTCATTTTCTTATAGGCTTGTATTGTTTGAGTTCTTAGCATTTGATTTTTGTTGTATTTGATCATATTCTACATTTATGAAATTAAATTTAATTCAAATTTGATAAAATCATTTAATGAACCCCACTCTTATTTGAACTCATTTCCCGAGGATCTCAAAAATCTCATTGCTAAAAAGAGGTACCCATCTCCCAAGCATGATATGGCCTATACATGCATGCAACCTTTTTTTAAAATGGGTCTTTAAGAATCTAAATTTCGTGATCTCATGCACAATCCTCAATATGACCCCATGGTCCTCCAAAACTCCTTGACTTCAAAAAAACCCCTTCATGTTGGCTTTGAAACCCCGACGTTTTGAGTCTCTCCTTGACCAAAGTTTTGCATCATGTTCTTGATCATCTCCGTAGCCACCAATACTACTTCATCAAATTATTCTTCTATTATAACAAATGATAACATTAATGTAGATTCTTTGCATGATGAGGTTATTGTTTTTGACAACATGTATGCTAATAATTTTACTTCTATTGATGACAATGTAAATTTTCATGATGATGTATGTACTAGTAGTCAAAATGAATATAAGTCTCTATCTCCTACTATTCCTACTTCTAAAATTGTTTAAAATGATTTCCATGATAAATCCTATGCTAGTACTCCTACAACTTCTTTGTATTATGATGATAATCTTGATGAAATACTTGCTTGTGAAAATATGAATGATAGTGATTTTGATTATGCTTCTGGTCATGAACATGTTAGTGATGATGTTTCTTCCCTTAAGACCACGGAATGTGAATTTACCACTCCTCTTTCTTCTACTTCTTAAGATGTTTCCAATGTTTCCCATAATGATTCCTTTTCTACCCCTACCGAGGCTACACCTATCATTCACGTAGAGCCTCCACATTCTCTCCGCTCCTCTCACACATCCTTATCCTCCTTCCTAATCCACTCCTCAAGTTCCAATGATTACTTACAATGGCTAGATCTAACCTTTCAATTTTCCTCTCACTTCTATGACCACACCTTCACCGATATCTTATCCCTTATACATGTTGTTGGTAATTTGTGATTCAACAAAAATAGATTTTATTCAACCCTAATTGTAGAGTAATTGGGTGTAAACTATTATAACCAAGCTGCTGAGGATAATATGCCACAAGCAATAAACAAGTAAGTGTGATACCCTAAGTGCAAAAGAGAGGAAGAATGACTTAGCTGATTTAGGCTTGATCCTGAAGTGCTCTTGACTAGGAAAACTGATAAACATGAAGGGGAGACCATCGTAAATTTACACTGTAAAATATGGAGTTGTCGAACAAAGCCAGACACATGCGCCGCATTAGGGCACATGAACCCGGGTGCTAGAGACTTCTACTTGTGCTTTGGTGACTACACAGAGATCGATATTGATTTTTGGAGTGTCGCAAAAGTGTCTCTAATGTTCATTGTTGCTCATCTATATGTCACACCTTGATTACAAAGGGTACCAATGACCTACAAAATATATGTTCACTTGTAAAACCCACAAAATACATCAAATCAAAAAAATAAATATGCAACATGGGAGTCAAACTAACCACGATTATCACCCGAATGAGTGAAATTATGACCAAGAGCTGCATTACATCGTAGAATCCATGCAGTTCTTATTAGTGTGTGTAAGATTAATTCCCTAGGAATCCTTTGTGCAAGATGCAATGGATAATGAGATATATTTGCTAGAAGATGCAAATGTGTGTATGAAATAGAATGAAATTACCCTTCCTATGTTGTGTATATAGAAAATTCAGTCCTTGTCCGTCTACACAAGGGACATTTGAAGTGTTTTATGTGTCTTTTAAGTGCAAAGCTTAAGTGATAGTAATGATGATTAGAGCTTGGTCCTTTATTTTGATCACATAAATATGTATTTATGTGATTCCTATGGTTGAATTTCATAATTGACAATTGGGAAGAATACCCATAAGTAGAAAAGAGGCCCAAAAGATAAAATAACGAGTAAGGTGGGAAAAGGTAAGGGGTGAACATAGGTGACGAGGGTGCCCGAGCTACATCCTGGCTATGTGCTAGTGTCTAAAGTCATAAAATATAAAGTGATAAAGTTTTGAATAGGTTCTAGGGTGTGCAAGACCAAATAGGAAAAAATAACCATAAAAATGAGGCCAAAGATAGCTGTCAATTAATAGTTTTCTCACTTAGGAATCATGTAAATGAAAGTATGATTTTAGGACCTAAAAATGTACCCAAGTACATAATTTTGTGTCTAAATTTTCCCTCACTTTATGTTGTTGAGTGAATAGTCGATAACATAAAGTAATTAGAATTTGTGTACCTTTGATCCTTATAGAGTGTGATGCGATAGCATGCCACAGAGACAAGTGAAGTATGTAACGCATAAAAATGAAGTGTGGAGACTAGGAAGATAAAGTGACCCTAGGGATGAAGAGTATGAGCTGATTTGTAGCTATTATTGTGCTTATTAAGGCTCATTTCTTGTTATGTATTATAGAAGTACCTGCAAAAGAAAAGTGGAATAGTAGTAAAAGATATGTGTTTGAAAATTTTACATGAGTATGTAAAGTATGTGAAAGTATGTAAAAGTAGTAAATAGAAAGTTTGCACCTAATTTTTGAAGAGTGTAAAAGATATATAGATATCCTAGAATGTTATAGAAGAGCGAATGTTTTAGGCGATCTCATGCCAAGAGTGAGTTTTTTGGGAAATCACATGCCAAGTGTGATTTTTTTGGGCGATCTCATACCAATGCAAGTTTTTTTGGGTGATCTCACACCAAGACCGAGTGTTACTCTCCTTCTATGACTCTGCCTCATAAGCACTACTGCAGATGGTATGTCCCATCGTGTTCTGTGTTGTTTTGTATTAGTCCTGAGTTGTTCTGATTCTACCGATTTGTTCCAAATTATAGGAGATTGTAGGATTTTGCATGCATTCTATATTATGAGGCTAGCTCATGAGCCTATGAAATTTCTCTGTAAATTGTTGTAGAATGTGTTTTTCTTGTAGAATGATTGTATGTTCCCCATATCATAGGCACCTGGGAGGACACGAGACACCAAAAAGTGTTTTTCGGTGTTGTGCACTAGTGTTTGTGTTGTCTTGAGTATCCAATTCAAATTTTGGGTATTTCGTAGCTTTATTTTTACTCTTTTAGGTATCTTTGTGCGAGTCGAGTATTATAGCTTTGATCTGATATTGGAGTGATTGATTCACCGAATGTATACCCCCTTGTTTTAGGTGCATGCATAGATGATAAAATAATGCGGTGCAAAGAGATAACCTGAAATTGATCGATATGATGATGGTGATGTATATAGCTGCATGGGGTAGGGGATGTGCATGGTAGTACACCAAGACACATGAAAATAGTAGGCTAATAAAATTTCCTAATGCAATCAAAGCTAGTATACAAGAGAAGAGAATTTAATAGTGAAATGTACAAATAGGATAGACCGCAAAAACTAGGTTTCAGTTTTGGGACATCACTCACAATGTCACAAGACAATGAAATCTAAAGAATCCAAAGGAATACATTGTACATAAAAGACAAAGGGCATAACCCACAAACAATTACATACAGAGAAAAAATTAGCAAGAAAAGTGTTACAGACAACCATGGTAGAAAATAGTCCTCCAAGAAAATGCTACACATGAAGCACTCACTAGCATGTTAGAAAGATAAAGAGTATGTAAAGAAATGTATGTATCGATAGAAAGTATTGTGCTAGTAAGAGTAGAAAGTAGTATAAGATAGAATAATATCACTGTGATATGTGAGAAAGTAGATGCCCCTAGGAGCCTCGATGGGAGTGGTAAGAGGTATAGTGCCAAACATCTTTACAATGTGTAATAACCTATAGTAGATCTGCATTCACTCAAAAATATCAAGTGAACGTGCATGTGTTTATATAGTGTTGGCGAGAAAAGTTGTTAAGGGAAAAATTTATGGGTTTCTTGCAAACACTCACGGGAATCAAAGTCCATCTACTTGTATGGTGCATCGCCATGTTTATATACGTGATGAAATGAGTTGTTGTGGTGATCTTTCGATCGAGGATCCAACAAGGAGCTCCACTGACCCTCAAAGCTAGCAATTACTTTCTAGGAGGGCTTTGCAAGAGAACAGGGAAGGAGAGTGAGAAATAGGAAAAGAGGGATTAACATTGTAGTTAGAAAATCATATTCATGCAAATGTTAACCAAAATTTACCATCACACATATTCATAGAAAGAAAACAACGATGCTTCAACACTAATGACAAGAGGAAACCATGCATACAAAGATGCACACATTCATATGTATGAGAAAATGGAAACTTCTTCCTTGATTAGCATTTCAAAAAAGTTGTACAAAGTAGGGAAAAGGAGGAAACATATGCAAGAGGGGAATGGAAGAAAATAGCTATCTCCTTTGTTCTCTTTAAGCACAATGCACTCTTGAGTTTACAAAATTAAAAAACCTTAAGAGAGAGTATTCCATTACATTATATTGACAGAAACGACTCCTCAACTACCCCCTACATGACTTTAAGTTTGTCCTCACAAAATGTGACTCTTGACATTCTTAGGAATGGAATTAAGTTCCCTTTTATATTAATCAAGGGAAACTTATTACAATGTTTTTGAAAGCCATATGTAAATGAAAAGGAAACACATCATGATTTATCACAATGAAGAATTAGAAAGGGAGTAGAGAAGAGGAGGAAGAATGAGAGAATAGAAGGAAGAAGGAACATTGGTGAAGATGATGCCATGCCACCTTCATATCGTTCCTGAATGATTTGATGAAATGTCCCAATGTAGTGAAATATAGATCTCGATCCTTTTTATACCATGAGAAACATCCTTCAGATTAAACACAGACACCTTGAACTAAGTGTTTAAAAACATTGTTGAATGATCACTTTAATGACAGATGTGTTGTTTCCGAGGTCCATTCCGACAAAATTTGAGGACGGAAACTAATATCTGATGAATTATGCTACATAACCACACTAATATACTCATTGTAAAGATTAAAAACTTTATCTCCAGGAATGATGACAAAAATCCTCCCTGGTACATGATGTTTGTACATCTCGGTCACAAAATGAGTGTTGAGAAACACTATTTCAGGACTTCCCAATGTGAGTTAGAGATGGACATGGGTACTATTTACAATGATCCACTTCGATACTTGATTAACAAACCAATTGAGCTCAGTGAGATTTCCCTGAAAAAACCATTAAGAATCAACCATATTTTTGAGTGATGGATATGGATTCATCTGTTGTGCCTTGTGATGCCTTGCATTACTTCTAAGCACACTTGAATTCAGGACGATGCTTCCAAGACCAAATGAATTCATTATTTCTCTATTTGAGCCTTGGAATCATCTTACAATCCTATGAGGATGAAAAAAAAAAGTGATATAAGTTACTACGAAGATGGTAACAAATTTCTACAACTGGAGTCGAAAAATGTTATTTTTGGAAATTAGGACCCATGGGCTACTATTTTAGGCAGGTTACTTTTATCCCTTTTCACTTTCATCGAAGTGTTTCCTTCACCTTCGAGTTTACCACATGGTTTTTAGGGTCAATTTGAAGCACTTTCCATTTTTGGAAAGTTTCTTTTATTGCTTTTTTCTTTTTTCTTTTTCTTGACCCCCGTGCCCTAGTTTTTAATCTGTATGATTTTCAGTGTCTGTTCTTCTGGAGGAGTTTTTCATTTTTTGAAACTTACTAAAAATGAAAAGTGCAAACCAGAAACACTTGATATTTTTAGAATATGAAAATCACCATGTCGGATCGATGAGAAAACTCGGATTCTTTACGGGTTTTTTCTCTTTGATATCTATTCATATTTTCAAGTCAAACCACTTCCAGATCGATTTAATGCATGAAGAAAAAAGAAACATGGGAAAATTTTTTTAGATAGATGCCATTAAAAATAAGGGCCACATTTCAAGTTTTAGTTTTTATCTCCAATTCATTTAGATGAGGAACATTTTCATAAAATTTCATGGAGATTTGATGCACGGTTTGGAAGATATAAGCAATTTGTGGTTTTGGCTCTAGGGTTTCTAACAAAGACATAGTTTTTATTTTTCCTCAAAAATATTCGTTCTTCACATTGCGGTGGTGTGGAATAGTTGAAAAATTATGTTAAAGGTAGTTGCAAGGTTTTGGAAGCAACAACAATAGAGGAGAGGAAGATATTCGGCGAGTTGGAGAAAACCTATACGTGCGTAGCGGGAAGAATGGAAGCAACTAGAGGCATCAAGAGAGTTAGAAATTTTGAAATATTTTAAATAGGTATAAGAACAATTTTTTTCACCACTTTAACCAAAGTTTTGGAACATTTGGTGTAAAATATTGTGCCCCATCCTAATTTGTTCACTTGTCGCAGCGTGATTTTCTCATTGGGTTTGAGCGGGAGCTTAGAAATAACATTTTTTGGTCTCTGTCGAGTCGCATGATGAAATGAGAGCATAAGAGGGAGGGGGTGAGTTGTTTACAATAGATGCACCAAATATCTGGTGCACTTGGTGGAAAAAAGTGTGCCACATTTTGATTGGTTGGATTTACATCCCGAAAATAGACTAACTGTTGGAGCACTTACCTTGGGGAGCCGCCTTTCGGGACCATATCTTAAGCTTCCGGAGGAGTTTTTTGATGTAATTTTATATGATTCCTTCTAAAAATGACCTTATGAATCTAATGGTGGGGGTCATAGCTCATGATTATGACATTTGATCACTAAAAATAGGATTTTTAATTGCTCCAAGGCTATACATGAGAAAAAATGGATGGGGGCATAGTTCGCCTTGGTGTTGTGAATAATATGATTTTACCATCCTCTACAGCTCTGAAATAATTTTCTGATGATATTTTGTTTGACCCCTAACTCCTTAGGAGCTCCCGAGATGAGCTTCGAGCACCGCTTAGGCATCCAAGACCCACTTTTTCTGAACTTGCTCCAAAACTTGTGAAACTTTCCAAAACCTTCCAAAACTGATTATAAAATGTAATTAGATTTCTAATATGCCCCCTTATGAATTTAGGTCTTATAGTAATTGGTTCAGAATGTACAATAGAATAATGATCTTCAATAGACTCGATACATCATACACTACATTGGGCTAATAAATAGCCAAGAAGGTAGGTAACAAAACATCCTATAAAATAGGATGTATTACAAACAATAAACCCATAAATAGTGATACAAGTATAACCAAATAACCACGTACATAATAGTATTATTATATTTAACAATATTACTTAATTAAATAAATATGACTAACCACCCAAACATATAATGTAAATATTATTATTAATTTCCTAACATTCCCCCTTAATGTTTACATGGTAACAATAGAACTTTCACACTTCCTCCGCAACTTTACGCCTCTGCACGCCATGATCTTGCACACACTCAAACTGCAAGTAGAAGAAGAAACACATAAACTTCTTGTCAACCATGCACCTTTATGGGAACACATCTCGACCGAGCGAGGATGGGAATACACTCAGAATTATCCGATTATCAACTAGTCACTCTACGGAACACATCGACCTAGCGGTGTGGGAACTCAAGAAAGAGCACATCCGAACAAGCTTCAATGGTTTTCAGGAGGCTAATCAAAAACCTAGGTATGAACAGGAACACATCTGACTGTTCTACCTCATTAAGACTCATGATGCTTCCTTTAACTATGCTATTTGTTCTTCACTATGTTTTCAAATTGGGGAATTTATGTAGAAATAATCACATACACAAATGAAAAAATGGAAATGGAACATTGGATCATATTGATCATGTTTCCCCCTCAAGTTGAAATTTCCACTTATTGAAAACTACAAACCTGTAAAAACTAAAGTGTAAGAAACCTCACTAAAAGCATATACTCACACTATATATATGCCACCACAACTCTGTGTGGCCCCGTGGTGGTCGATTTGACGAGAGGTCGTTGTCTAATCTCCACCCTCTGATGCCTCCATCCTCCATTATAAATTCTTTAATAGATAAAATATTCATCACTTTGATTTTCTATATAAGTAATATTTCCTTCCTCTTCATTTTCTCCTTCGTCATCAGTAGCCATGGCATTATCTTGCAGTTTCCCATCAAGTAAGTATTGTGCTCTTTTCTTGCAATTTGAGGACAAGTGACCAGATTGTTTATGCAGTAATAATAGGTGAGCCACTTCTTGGAATCTTTATAAGATGATCTAGGTTTGAAAGAAGATTTAGATCTTCTTTTATCTTGTTTCTTACCATACAAGGACTTTTCCTCTGGTTCCGCAAACATGATTCTCTTTTCTTCATCGAGCAAAGTAGAAATAAGTTCTTCTAAAATTGGATTTATTTTACTCAATGTAAATACCATGTTAGAATATCATGAAGGCATGTTATTGAGTAATACTGCTTTAACATCTTCATTAGGCATATCTACACTTATTCCCACTAGTTGATTGCAAATAGGATGAAACTTACTAATATGTTCCACCATGTTGTCGCCTTCTTCCATCTTGAGGCCGAACAATCTTTTCTTTAAAGATATTGTGATCCAATTTTTTTCCATGTCTCCCAAATTGTGTGAGAGGAATTTTTAAGTCAATATGATGCAAATAATAATTTGATACACCCAATCCAATAAGCGTTGTAGCGTTTCAATCTTTGCTTACGATTTTCTTTCGCTTCATTTGCATTTTTGGTTTCTTCTCTTTTCCATCAACAATGTCCCAAAAGTCTTTGTTAATTAGGAACAACTGAGTTCGTACTTGCTAGGTATGAAAATATTTACCTTCAAATTTTTCAATGTGACTCAACTTATCCATTATGAATCTTCACAAATTTGAAAATAGGTGTCGGCTAAAACCGAAAATGCACCTTTTTACAAACAAATAGACACTATACACTATAAACTTAATTTTTAATGGAAAATTATAAATCCATTAATTGTAATATACATGAATGATAAAAATTAATTAATGATTACTTTTTATAAAATTAAAAAAATACAAACTATTGACTTTATTGTTCTAAAAAATTAACATAAAAAAATATTCACAGCAAGAGACAAATTTCACCATTTAATGCCTTGGAATGCCATGTGGATATCTTTTTGGGCACACATAGGTAGCTCTTCAATAGAAATTCAGGATGGAGCTGGCTTATGAATAGACGCAAATGCTGAAAGATGAAGACATGCACTTCGGGCTTGATTGACCATGAAGCGATTCACAATGAGTTTATACGGCCACCATATGATTGATGTCTTATCCTAATGGTATGCAAAAATGCCTTAAAAATTTGATGATCAATACCACGTTCACATCAAAATCACAAGTGTGTAGACCATACCAAATATGCTCCGTGTCTCAGTCCAGAGGCATGAAAATACACAGAAATCTGGCACAACCAAATCCACATATGATGGAGGGACGAGCCTAACTGAGATGGATCAAAATTTTGATAACCAAGATTTGGTGAAAGCATAGATCCATATGCTCAAAACAAGAACTGAACCTAAATCCCGTCTCCTTCACGTTTTTCCAGCAAACAACTCAAAACGTAGAAAATATCAATTTTGAAGCCAAGTTTTCAATCAAAAAATCAACGCAGGATTTTTATTGAAGGAAGAAAGTATGTTTTGAACATATACTGCCAAGTCGCTGAGTAAAAATGAATATGCTATATGGAATTCATACGTCCCGAGCAACAAAGAATATGCAATATGCAATATATCTGAGCAACAAAGAATTTATACAAACCAGACCAGAATTTGATAGATTCACCTGAAGATTCAATCTAATTTGATCTATATCGTATGGGAGCAGATGCATGGGATGTGAGATGTCTTTGACCATGCCACATTTTCCTTAAATACTACGAAGCATTCCCAATGTCTACAAAATCAATTTTGCAGGAAAAAATGCAGGTATATAACCGACGTAATGATTGCTGCACAAATATTCCTCCTCATCTACAGGATATTCAGAACCAAATAATGCAAGCTTATTATTGATAAGCCAATATGTAGAATAACATGCTTTTAAATATAATGCATGACACCAATCTATTTTAGCATAATCAAATCAGATATTTCGACTAGCACATGAATGAATATATTTAATCTCAGACTTCCTAAAAATTA
This sequence comes from Taxus wallichiana var. yunnanensis, assembly GCA_018340775.1. Lineage (NCBI taxonomy): Eukaryota > Viridiplantae > Streptophyta > Pinopsida > Cupressales > Taxaceae > Taxus > Taxus wallichiana. Next base: position 1,024,127,742 of record CM031240.1, read on the forward strand.
TCTCAAGATCTTCACAAACTTCACAAAGTTCTAAAGCTCGATCAACTGCACTGTCAGATATACCATCAAGGATCCGTCATCACTTTGGCACCATATATAGTAATTGGTTCAGAATGTACACCAAAATAATGATCTTCAATAGACTCGAGACATCATAAATTACATTGGGATGATAAATAGCTAAGAAGGAAGGTAACAAAACATCATATAAAATAGGATGTATTACAAATAATAAACCTGTAAATAGTGATACGGGTATAGCCAAATAACCACGTACATAATATTGTTATTATATTTAACAAAGTATTACTTAATTAACTAAATACGACTAACCACCCAAACATATAATGTAAACATTATTATTAATTTTCTAACAAGTCTCTCATTTTGCTCTGGTGGGTGTGTACTAGCTTTGAGAAGATCGGAAAATGAGCTTTCCCAAGATTTTCCAAAGATTTGTCTTGATGGATCTTGCTTGGGAAGCACTTGAAATGAATGGGTATCCCTAAATCACCTATGGGAACAATGTCTCGGGATTAAGGTGGGATCAGAATTATCTTTGAGGTAAATTTTTAGGTAGGGTATGGTTGTCCCGCTAAAAAATTATGAATTTTCTTGTTGCACATTTGCATGAAAACATATAGAAAATATATTTACATACTAAGTATTTATGTGTAAGAAAAGTGGATATGTGAGTATAAGAAATAAAGAATAAGTACAACCAAGATATGCATGTTTATGAGTATGATGGTGTGATATGCAATATGTGAATGTGATTGGAGTAGTGTGCCCACTAGCGGATGTGTATGTGCGATATGAGGTTCATTTATAAAATACCCCTCGACAGTCAAAAAGGAACCATAGAACAATAGTGCACCATCAAGAAATGGGTTGAAAATGGGAGCTAGAAAGATTGATCATGGAGTCATTTTATATTTATACCCTCGTAATTGAGTATGAACCATAGAAATAAATTGTGTCATATGGTAATGCTAATACATGTGGTGTGTATAAATGTGCATAAGATTGATGAGAAGGACTACTTGTGAAGCAAAGAGCGTAATCTATATTTATTTAGAAAGGATTGATTCTAATTAAAGGGGGAGAAAGCGCGATGCCCCCAACCGTGTGATGAAGTGTATACTATCCGATGAGAGTGAAGGGAAAGGGCCTTCCACACGATGTCGGAGGAGATAAATTCATGTGATGATCTTCTAAGATCGGTGGTGTATGAGAGACATGACATACATGTGAAGGAGACATGTGTGGTGAAGGAGGTGGTGAACACCTAAATGTAGAAGACCAATGTAAAGTAGGAGGTGGAAAAAACCTATGTGAAGGAGATGCCCGAGTATGAAACTTAGGATGAAAAGATGGACTAGTGGACCTATGTGGACGAAATCTTCATGAATGAGGTCATGTGCGGATATGAGAACTATGTCCAAATTATACCTTAGAATTGAGAGGCCCTAGAGGACTAGATGTCAAAAGTGGTGGAATAATGTTATTAATAGGAGGAAATGGGAATAATGTGCATGGTGGAACACCTTTGATAGCGATTACTTTCTTGTTATGAATGAATTTGAGATATAAGTGATGCATGGAGGGAATAACTTAAGTGTTCCACAATGATTGACAATGATTGAAGGTTCCACAATGAATGACACAAGCATGGTGAGAGACCCAATCAGAATCTGGAATTTGGATGTAGCCATAAGATTTTGAAATTTTATATGAGATATTGTATAGTAGACATCGATAGAAATGAGAATTGTAATGGAGCACACGTTGATAGGATCTAATGGATAGATCATTTTTAATTGATAGTAGAAGCTCCAATAGAAGCATTGATGTGCAATCAATAAAAAGAGAATGTGGCATGATAATCATGATCCAACAAAGTAATGACTTGTAGTGGAGATGTGTCAGAGTACCAACGAAAAAATCAAGAGGCCCCGATGTAGGAGGAGGCATTGTGTGATATGTATGACTGGTAGAATGTTCTACAACTTGCTTGTCATGTTTAGGTAGAGGGTCTTTAAATATATTGATGAGATTTTCATTTTCATTGACCAGTTTAGAAGCGAGATGGCTTAAGGAGCTCAATTGATTTATTGTTGATTAGATATTGAATAATATGCTTAAATTTGAAACATATATCAACAAAGTTATCAATGCATTGATGATAGTCAAATTTAGAATTTTTTTCATAATTATGGCCATGGGGGTGAGATGGATCAAGACCGAGAGCAGAGGAGGAAGAGTGATAAGATTTCTTTTGATAAGTTGTGGTAATAAAAAGCGAGGTGCGTAAGGAAATTTTGTAAATGTACTCTTGGGAGGTTTCCATTGAAGCTTTTCAAGGGTAGAAATAGCGTTAACAATGGAATTTGCTTCATTGGAATTAGGAGATACCTTCAATAATATTTTATTTGAAACTAATTAGAAGAGGAATATGAAGCATGATCGTGATATTTGAGTTTTCCCATAGAAGGAAGTTTTCCTTCACATAATTTAAGAGTATGCCATAATTAATAAAATGAAGGAGAGGTTTCGAAGATGACACTCTTCTGTAATGGAGGCAACATGATTTTAACAAATAAATCTTGGAGTTTTTAATCAGCAAGTACATTTGTCATCATAGATAAGTTTTTCTTGTAATGTAATACATAGTCTACTATATGTTCATTGGATTCTTTTTTGATTTGTGCAAGTTGAGCATATGATATCTTTGTACCGATATTGTGAGAAATGAGTGAGAGAAGCATCAACTAATTATGTAAATTATGTTACCGAGTGAATAGGTGGATCATAAAACCAATGTATAACATAGTCTTGTAAGCTCCTATGAAATAGATTTGCTAGAAAAGTGTGATGGTCCACATAATCTAGACATGCAACATGGAAAGATCTGATATGATCTTGAGGGTCTCCATGGCTAAATAAAATATGAATCTTAGGGGTGAAAAAAATTGGGAGGAAGCTCATAAGTAGAGATGGAGGGTGCAAAAGGAGTGTTAAATAGTAATGAGGAGTCAAGAGATGGAGATGAGATTGAAGTAGCAAGTGAAGTTGATAGACTTGGAGTTATAGATCCTTATATAGAGAAGCTAGGTCATGTTTGTTGAAATAAGAATCAAATGGTGTATTAGAAGAATTGAGAGGTGGGAGGGGATATCCGGTAGTAGGGATAGAAATAGGGAAGTGGATGGGTTTAGTGGAGGAGATGGCTAAGGAGGAACCTACAAGAGCGGGGAAAATTTTAGTGAAAAATATTTGTTAATTCACAAATGATCTTGTTTTTCAAATTTAAAATTGGTGAATATTTAGGTACAAGACAGACGAGTTTGCCAATTTTTTCTAGGTTTAAGTAATTATAGGGGTCAATTTTCCATTACCATGAAATAGAAATTCACAAATTTTTCTTAAATATAGTCATTCGGTAGAATATTTTTATGCTTATTGGCCGACAACATATACTATCTTTGTCGGTCGGTGAGAATACAAATGCTACCGACCGACAACTTTTTATATTCTTGGACAACATCATATAGTCATGATGTTATCCAGAACATAAAAATATGTTGGCCATTAGAATTTTTATGCTACTAGCCGACAACATACTATATGCTATATCGATCCAAGAGCATAAAAATGCTACTAACTCGGTAGCATATAAAAATTTAACATCCGGTAGCATTTAATAGTGATTTTACGATGTCTTGATATTCGCAATTCGTGTGAAAAATAATTTTCCTAGATTGGCCAAATATTTTCTAAGGATTTTTTTGTCGGAGGGTCCCTTAAAATTTTCCCTACACAAGAGGGACAAAAGTAGAATCTCAAGATTTTTAGCAAGCAGGTGTAGTCATGCAAATGTGCAACAGGAAAATTTCCAATTTTCAAGCATGACAATGGACCACAGTGTCAAAAATTTTCAAAGTCATACCTTCCCAAGACACCCCTAGGTTAGTCTATCCCAATCACCAGTCTTATCCTGTCAATATAATGATCCCTATGTGAATGTCAAGTGTCCCTTAGGTGATTTAGGAAAGTGAATCAATCCCCTAGGAGATTTAGGATCCTCTAGAACATGCAAGCATTCAAGCAGTTTTGGAAGGGATACTGTACGCACCCAAAATTACATGTGCTATATTGTTAGAAAAATGGTTATGAGAATCCCCAATGATGATTCAGGTCCTTTCAAGAAGGTGTTCGAGCTCCAAAACCTATTCGTAGTGATTATTTGTAGCATAGATGTCCTTACTTAACCTCTCTACACTTTTTCCAGCTCCTCGTCTCTTTCTATGCATGTTTTGGCCTTTAGTGCAAGAACAACAGCCTTGCTTCTCTGCGGCAATTCTAAAACTACCACCTAGGAAGGGCGCAATCCTACCCAATTTTTCTAGATTCCGTCATGCGTGTTTTAACATGTGACAATTCACTTAACTTAACTTTTAGGATGCATCTATGAGTTGAATTGTCTAAAAATAGTTTTTATTGCTTGGTTCTCCTTCCTCCTGTTTTAAATAGATTTAATTAGTTAGAACTTCTTTTTCTTTCCTTGTGCATAAAGGTACCTCCCAACCTCAATTCCTATATATTTGACGTTTTATTCAAGTAAAAGGGCACGAGATTATTTTTTATCTTGTATTGTATTGCTGCCATGATCTTGGTAGGAATTGCATAGCCAAGATCGAACTATTGTTCTATCCCTCTTCTACTTGCATTATATCTATAATTCTTCGAAGATTCAATTACTCAAGTGCCATCATCTTGTTGTTGTTCTTGTATTCCCAATCCCTTGGACTCACATGAACACTCGGAGAAAGAAAGGAACAAAATGAGGGGACAAATACGATATAACTAGATCTGCACAAAGCTCTTTCTCATTCGGGTTGGAATTGTGTGTTTGTTTGCTTTGTTTATCAAATTGTCAATTTCAAATTGTTAATTTCAATTACATATCAAATAGAGTAGTGAAATAGTTCAATTCAATTAATTAGACAATCACGTATAGATCAAATCAAGTAGAAAGTTTTCTCTTTGACATTATCGGGGAAGCTATGAGGAATAATAGCTTTGTTAGGGTTATGATTTGTTTTTCACTTCGAGGTAGTATTGTAAGGGTTTTGATTGAATTAGGGTATATTCTATATTTTTAGTCACATATCTCGCATTGGTAGTTAGCTACATCCAACTAGTCACTTGTATTTAATTTTTTTATTAGATTAGATGCATTTTCGAAAAATCATAAAAGATAAAAAACATTTACTTTTGTTAGATTAGCTTATTTTAATGTTTTTTTCTAATATATTGAGAAAACACCAAAAACATAGATTAGATTTCCTTTTATAGGTAGTTTGTTTATTGAATTTGTTTTTATTCATCTCGCATGACCATCAACGGTCCAAAACAGAAAATACATACAATTGTGATCCCTTGGTCCCATTGATAGCAAGAGTTTAATTGCAGAAGACAGAATGATATTCATTCAATGCGTGTCTTTACAAACAAGAGTGCAGACCCTTATAAAGGTTGCGGGTGGAGGGTGACAGTTATAACTGTCCACCATAACAATGTATTAAATATTAAACTATATTAAACTAATGCTAACATTCCCCCCCTTAATACATTGTTCGTACAAACATACATTTCCTGATAATAGGTCCCCCCCTTAAAGAGAACATCGCAAAGAGGGTCTTCACACGAGCATGTGCCTACATGGTCTCACATGGTTTTTCTAAGGTTGACCAGAAACCTAGAGGGACAGGAACACTTTCTAACTGTTCACCTCGGTGGTTTTACAGGATTACCACGAACCAAGAGGATTTTACCTCGGTGGTTTTACAGGCATACCACAAACCCAAGAGGATGATACCTCGGTGGTTTTATAGGATTACCACGAACCCAGGGCGAGTACCATGCGCTGCTTTCAGTGCTTTTCTGTTCCCCACGACGCTCTTCAATTAGAAGGTCCCAAATAGGAAACTTCGTACCATTTGTACTTTATTGAACAACAAAACAACAGGAACACGACACAAAAATGAAATAAACAAACCAAAATTGAGGAATTGGTCCTCAATACCTTATTCGCCACAATATCTGTCGGCGGCCTCGTCGCTTGTGGCTTGCAAGAGGTCAGCTGGATTTCCTCCAGCCTCCATTGTCCTCCGTCCTCCTGTATAGATGCTTACAATACTAGAGATGATGTGAAGCCAATCTCATCAACAGCTTCCTCACTCTCGTCAGAATCTTGTGGATCTTCTATATGAGCAGTATTAGCTCCATTGTGTTTTATATTTCCTTGTAGAACATCTCTTGCTCGGATATGACAGTTCCACATTGTATGACCTTTCTTCTGACAATAGTGGCATTCAATCTCTTGTTTAGGCCTTAGTTTATTTTTATCTGATCTCCTATGAAATTTTCTATTTGTGGAATAAAGTGCACTTACTTGTTGAGTATCACCTTCTGCAACATCGTCAGTTATGCATTTTTCCTCTGCGAGAAGAGCCGCGATCATGTCATCTAGAGATTTAGACTGAATTTGACTGAGAGTAAAAACAACATTGTTGTATTTGGAAGATAGACTGTTTAATAGGATAGCTTTGGCATCCTCATCTTCTATCACAGCTTTGACTTCTGCTAGTTGTTGGAGCAGAGACCGAAGATTATTAATGTGACTAGACATAGAAATGCTTTCTTCCATTTTGAATCTATATAACTGAAGTTTTAGGGAAAACTTCGCGTTCACTGCTTTCGCTCCAAATAATTGATTTAAATTATCCCACATGTCCTTGGAAGATTTATTGAGATCAACATGATGGAGTTTAGAATCGGAGAGAGCAAGGCCAATAATGGCTTTTGCTTTATCATCTCTGCACTGCCATTTTGCTAATTTGGCGGCGTCTATGGGCTTTTTCTCTTTCCCATCTACTATACCCCATAAGTTTTTATGCATAAGTTGCATTTGAATCTTCACCTTCCATGTATGAAAGTTTAACCCCGAGTATTTTTCCAAGTGAATGTCCATAATAACTATTTCAAACACCAACAGGTTTACAAATTGGTCGCTCCACTTTGTAGGGTAAAAGACAAACACTAACAGGTTGTTAATTTCTGCTCCAAAATGCCAAACAACATTACTTTTGTCTCTTCCATGCTACAAATTGCCTCTCCACGCCAAACAGGTCCAATGAACAACGACCTACAATCTTCACGCAGCAGAGGAATAGGCACTCCAATCTTCACGCAGACAGAGGAACAAGTACTCCAATCTTCACGTGGGTCACCTTTGGTGCTTGCTTGGGCTCCTTCCTGCTAGGTCTGCACGTCAATGATAGCAGAATACATGCGGTTTGGGATGGCACTTCTCACATACACCACCGTTGAAACCAATGAATGATGACTATCAAACAGATCGAACAGTTCGACTCCTCCACACAGGACGCTTCCTCTTTGCATCCACGCCAAATGAAACGCCACGCTCTGATACCAATGATGGCAAGAGTTTAATTGCAGAAGACAGAATGATATTCATTCAATGCGTGTCTTTACAAACAAGAGTGCAGACCCTTATAAAGGTTGCGGGTGGAGGGTGACAGTTATAACTGTCCACCATAACAATGTATTAAATATTAAACTATATTAAACTAATGCTAACACCCATAACCCAAGGGACTGGAATTGATAACTGACATTGATATAAGTTTACGTTAGACAATTTTACTCACACCTGCAACTTTTGGTAAGAAAATAGAGAAACTAAACATATTAAACATCATTGTTAAGCAATCCTACAATTATCGGTGATCACGGTAATAGGTCTTGATTACACACATGACCATACAAGGGCCATAACCTCCATGAGTCTTTGGTTGTGATCCTCAAGTCCCATAACCCAATGAGCATGCGACTAGTTATATATTGTCACTATCTTGTTTACATTGGTATTTAGATCTTAGCCACTTCCACTCGATATTATTGTATAAATTTCCTTATTGAACATAAGCTGTCGATTAGGCTAAGACTTTCGGACTAGACCGGAAAATTACCCATAGTCCCCGAGGCTCCATTACGCTTCTTGTCTTCACTTCCATGACCTTGTCTAGAAATTGTACTTTCCACATGTTCCATGACCAACCAACATAATCGTGAAAGAACTAGACATTGATTAGAGTGTCTCGAGCAGCTATTATATCAGATCATACCATCACACCCCTTCGAGGTTAGGAGAGAATTCTTTTCCCTAGAATCGCATATCCCAATCTTACATGTTGAGGACATAAGATTACCCAATTAGCTTTTCCACTGCCATCACACTCACTTCCAATTCCATTCTACACGGTTGTCTTGGCATGACCTTGAGAGGTCGGGGCGAAGAATGCCACATGTTGATTTTATATCGTACAAACCGTGAACCCGGCGTGAAGAGCTAGTCTCTAAATATTTCCACTTTCCATTCCACTTTCTATTTTCCCTTTATTGAACGGGTATTTTTATACCCCCCGAATATGTCGGGAGTCGATGAATATGGTCGACACATTCCAGTTACGACATATATAGTAATCCAAGAGGCGGAGACAACAATAGTATCCTTCTCTTTCAACATGGGAAGATCACTATCCAAATGCTCACAATCCTCTCCTTAAAGGATTCAATGTTGGTTCTTCAGTGAAAATTGAGGAGCTTGATCAATTCACGCAGACATATCCTCATGAACATTCAAGTTTTAACAATTTGAATCTCACTGGGGAATCAATTTAGTCTCCTCAAGTGTTTCTTTGAAAGCCCATTAGTATGCAATCGGACCAACTCCCACATATAGAAGAGGAATAATTAACACGATATGTCGAGGAGTGAACAACACTTCCAAAACATGAACCGCGCTTATGGCATGTTTCAAGGACATAGTGATGTTTCACTTCAAAATAGTAACACTACACCTCCAACAAATGAAAAAATTTCCAACGAGGGGTGGCAACATAGTGAACAATTCATAGCAGGATACCACACTCCTCAGCAGACTCCAAAACAACATGCACCTACAAAAAAATTATTTCACCAACAGGAGACATTATATCCGCATTAGTGGACAAGGTCAAAGAGTTAAAGCTTGCCCAAAATAATCAAAACTCATATGGAGGGCAATCAAGACCTTCTCATTATCCGATAAACTATGGGAAAATAAAATGGCGTAGAATCCTTCAAATTATATGGGCACTCCAAACCTTGGGGATTTATTAACTAGGACAGGTACTGTGGGTATGCCTCCTTATGCCACATGTGGATACCTATAATAGGTGTTAGTTAGAAGTGCATTTTCAAATACTATACTAGCCGGAAATACAATGTTCCCTAGCTTCGCTCCTTCACCCCATATCAGAGTGGTCAACCCCCCTATATCCACATGTACTCTAAGACACCACAAGGAGATACATGCACCTATCCAGGTCCTTATGGTTATCCGCAGGGAATGCCATATGCCCCAACAAATGTCTACTTCATTCAATATCGGCAACCAATACAACCTTTTCCTCCCCAACAAGGATCTACGATGGTTGAAACGCATACAATGGGGATCTATTCTAAATACCTAAATGATCCTGTAGACTTTTCCATCCGGACAGTCATGCTCCCAAAACCCTTTCCCGATCTTCCAACATTTAAAGGGGAGGGGGATCCTAATGCTCATGTCAAAGATTATGCAACAGCCATTCGAGAACTGCTCCCGTGGGATGCGGTTATTGTGAAAATATTCCCTAAAATGCTAGAAGGAATCACTCTCAACTGGTACTATATGATACTAGAGGCTTCAATACACTCTTTTAAACAACTTTTGTCAGAGTTCATTAAGGATTTCAATATGAAAAAACTATTAAGAACATGGATCGAGAATTCCTGCATATATGGCAAGAGCACAACGAGTCCGTAGCCCACTTCATTTAGAGGTGGCGACAAGTTCTCTACTCCGCAAGTGCTCAAAACATGGATCGAGAACTTTGTGATTTGTTCCTCCACTCTCTCAATAGAGAGACACGGGAATAAGTTCAAAATTCTTCCTCAAGAGCTATGAGGAAGTGCTAGAGGGTGCTCTCGAATTGATGACGCTTGACCATTGACAGTGGTTGTAAGACTTATGGAGAAAATGGAAATTTAGTCACTCCCACCAAAATAATCCTGGTTACTCCAACAACAAAAACAATAATCAAGGACCAAAGATCCTTAATGAGAATCATGGAGCCATAACCAATGATGTGAATGACCAGCCCAAAAATCCTAATGTTGTTAATCCTACCAGTACATGTGTTACAAATAATAACAAAAATAATGGAGATAATAAGAGAAACAATAATTTCTCACCCTCAATAAACGATGTGGATTTTAATCATCCTCAACAACAAAAGAAACAACCTCAGGAAGAAAGACAAACACCCACCCCAGGACCTAGTCAATACCCAAGAGGGTATCCCAACCAATTCCAAAACCAATGGCAAGGGTACCAAAAAATTTAACTATAACAACCAACAACCAAACAATAACCGTAGTTTCAGACCACAACAAGGAACAAACCAAAAGCCTCAAGACTATGATCTTGATCTATATTGCGATGTCTGTAGGGTTCGTGGGTATGATGCAAGAACATGCCATGATTGTAAAAAGTTTTTACAATGCTTTCTAGAGGATTAACGACAACTGTTTGTCAATATGTTTTTGGAAAATCCCACCGCACTAACTCAAAACACCTACATGGGGCAGTATATCTCGAAAAATACACCATTGGGAATTTTTAACAATCCTCTCCTGACACGCCCAAAGGATGGTAGAATAGATCCCAATAGTTCTATTAAAGGTATTATGATAGGGACCAAGGATCATGAAGCCTCAACTTCATCAAACCAACAAGTGGCACCCCCTCGGATGACCCAGCAGACAAACAAATATTGTAGGCTTGGTAGAGCTGGATGATGAACCCCAGATTAACATTTCCATAAGAACTAAGGATTATTCTTCACATCCAATCTCGATTTTTCTGGCCATGTTAGAAAATATTCATGATACACTAAGCAAGCCAAGTAGGGGCTTATGACACGATCATTGGTCCGACGAAGACCTTTTCTCACATTTCCTTTTTGGATTTGCTAAATAATTCCCTTACTCACATATATGCTCTATTAGAAGCGCTAGGTCTAGGCCATCTAATTAATGTCACCCCTCTGCCAGAAGTGTAAATAAATCACACAGACTTGATGTTTTTCCTCTAGGAAGCTGAAATATATATTGGGTTTGTGTTCGACATCAACAAGATGCCCACGATGATCTTTGAAATAACTCGTAGGGGTGACTCGACTTTATTTTTTCAAGTTTGGATTTACAAAAACTACGTAAAATGTGTGATGATCAATGATGGGGAAACAATTAACATATTCCCCTTCTCTTCTTCCAGAAGTTAGGGTACGGGAGACCAATTTCTTCTTAACAGAAAACACGATGAGAGGCTATGAAATCCTTAAGGCAACATTGATAAAAATATAGTATTACCAGTTACCCTTGGGCCTAAGACAATGTTAACCAAACTCTATATTATAGACCAAGAAACCAACTATAATATGATCCTTGGTCATCCTTGGATCCACCGCATGAAGGAAATCCCTCCACTTTGTTTTAGGAGGTTTGGTTCCTGCATTTAGGGAAGGTCTTTATGGCACAAGGTGATCCAAAACCCTTTGAAATATATTTTGATAACTTAAAGAAGAGGTCGGGGGTCCACTCGAGTTTGAGCTTCCCATAACTTAGTTAAACAAATCTACAAGCACAATTCAAGAAGAAAAGCTAGTCCGTATGGCATAACCGGAAGTCATAGAGTTGATTGAGGGTATTCGGAAGACAAGGATGAAAATGTCATCAAAGATACAACATCGTTAGGAATCACAAGTGAAAATTGTCAAGCTATTGGAGAAGGATTTATCTATTCTCCTCCCCTTTGATTTTATGAGTATGGGACATACTGCGGGACTCGATTCTCTTCTAGCAGATGAGGTTTGCATGGTTGAAGTGACCGAGGTAAAGGGATAAGATACAAAGGATGACCCAACCTCCTTTTTTAGAGTAGTTGTTGGACTCTTGATTTTGATGGAGTCAAGTTTTGTTTTGGTGCCGGTGCAGGTGTGATCCTTACTTCTCCGAAGGAAGGATTCTTCCTTTTACTTCAAGTTAAATTTAAAACGTACAAATAATGGTGCTGAATATGAGGCTCTCCTATTGGGTCTCATTGTAGCTAAGAGAATGGGAATCCTCAATATTAGGGTGTTGGGTGATTCACAACTAGTCACAAATCAAATATCCGAAGTATATGAGACTAGAGATGAGCATTTACAACTTTACAAAACAACGAGTTGTTAGGCCTAACAAAAGGGTTTGACTTCATATCAATCAAAGCAATTCCACGTGAACAAAACCTTATCGCATGAGACTCTATAGAAAATTCTTCTTCGTGCTTCACCCCAAGTAGTGACCTGGAAGACACCAACTTCATGGTTTTAGTCCGTGCTAAGCCCTTAATTCAGTAAATTTCCAATGACCCCAATGTTGACATATGTGGAGGACAAGAATCATCATGATGTTTCAGATCACGTCGATTGTGATGAAGCGACTTTAAGATATTTAAAGGATTTTGTAGAACTGTATCTTACTTATCACAAAATATACCTTTCCTTAATCCCGCATTCCTCTTCCTATTTTGGAAATCCCATGATCGATTCCTCCCTAGGAAAGGATATTGATATTTACGAGGTAGAAGAAGAAGGGGATTTAGAGATGCCTACAGCCCAACCGAGGTTTGAGGAAGGAAATGCCTTCTTAATTAAGGGAAAATTTGTATAAACATTGGAACATAGGAGGAACCAAAAATCTTAAAATTGGGGTCCTCCTTAACTCTAGAGGAGGTAGAATTACATACCCGAATCCTCAAGGAACACCAAAAATCCTTTGTATTTATTTACAGGAAATGATGGGAATTACACCACACATTGTAGTTCACAATCTCGTCACCAAGCTAGATGCTAAACCAATTAAGTAAAAGTCAAGGCCCATGAAGCCAAAGGTGGCCCTTATGGTGAAAGAAGAATTAATGAAACTTCTCCACGTAGGAATAATCAAGCCATTTGCTATTCAAAATGGGTATCTAATATCATCCCCATTCTAAAGAATAATGGAAATATCCGTGTTTGCATAGATTTCTAGGACATCAACAAGGCTTGCCCCAAAGATGATTTCCCATTACCATCAATCGATGTTATTGTTGACGTAATAGTTGGGTTTGAATTGTTGTCTCTCATGGAGGGGTTTTGTGGGTACAATCAAATTACAATATCGAGGAGGATCAAGACAAGACTACGTTTATAAATACTTGGGAACCTATTGTTATGTTTTCATGCAATTTAGTCTTAAGAATCTTTGGCACCATGTACCAACAAGAAATGACATATATATTGTATGATCTTATTAATAAGATTATGGAATCCTATGTGGAAGACCTTTTGGCTAAGGCTAGAAAGCGTTGCGATCACCCAAAGGTTCTTTGTGTAATCCTTTCTCACTTAATTAAGTATGATGTCACATTGAATCCATAAAAATGCGTATTCGGTGTAATGAGAGGCAAGCTTCTAGGTTACATTATATCGTCATGAGGGATTGATGTCAACCCAACCAAAATCTGGGTTGTGCTGGAAATGGTTCCACTATCGACGAGTCCGCGCATCAGATTTTTTTTTTTGGAAACTCGGTGCAATCGAAATGTTTATCCCTGATTTAACCTTCATTATTCGTCCAATCAACAATTTTTTGAAAAAGGATTACTACATTGATTGGATGGAAGAATGCAATGAGGCATTTGAATCGATTAAATGATTCTTATTGTCTCCTCCCACACTCATGCCGCCTAGGTCAGATCTCCCCTTGATCCTATATTTGTGAGCTACTAATGTGTTATTACCCAACATGTTAGCTCAAGAGGATGATGATAAGCGAGAATGTGTAGTTTATTTCATTAGTCGAACATTGCTTGATTATGAGACATGTTACACACAGGTAGAGAAAGAATGCCTTGTTATAGTCTTTGCGACAAAATTTTTAAGGCATTATATGTTGAATCAAGAAACAAGGGTTATTGTCGATCAGATCACTGTGAATGTTTCTCACATAAGGATCCCTATTTAAGAAAGCGAGGCACTTCATAACCCTAATGGGTGAGTTTGAACTAATCTTTTTAAATAAAAATCCGTCGGGATAAATCATTGTGGATTTGGTTGGTTGATAATCCATTGGATGGATGTGATCTAGTAGATTTAAACTTCCCCGATGAGTACATATACTTTTTCAAAATTAGGCCTCCTACCTCTGTATGTCCTTGGTATACTAACATTGTTAATTTCATTGTGGACCATACATACCCAGAATGGGAAACATCACAACAAAGAAGGCGATTATGTGTCATTGCCGCTAAGTATGATATTTTGGAACAAGTTCTCTACCGTAGAGCCTTTGATGGAATGTTATTAACATGTGTTGACGTAGAATAATATGAAAATATTCTTTAGGAATCACATATCGGGGTATGTAGAAATGGATGCACTTCCTCTTTCAGCCCTTTCTCCTCGAACCCTTCACTTGGAAAATTGTATTTTTGGGGGACTCAAACTTGCTTCTTGCAAATATAACAAGCTTTGGAAATATTTAATGCAGAATTTTTTTTTCAAATTTGGAAGATTAGAAATGATTCTATTTTTAATCAAATTATTCTTAGCATAGAATTTTTTGTGTTAGCTAAAACTATAATTATTTCTCATATCTTACTTAAAATCCAAGTCTAGGAAATGAAATTCTGCTTGGAGGTGGAGCATTTATAGGATCTCCTCACCCACTAGGGAAGTTCCCCTTGTCTTTGCCAATCGGGATCCGTCTCGCATCGTGTCGTCGTTCACCACCTCGAGATCGATCTCTGTCATGACAAAGGTATCAACCATGTGGACATGGCGCATGATAGCGGCAATTCTCCCGGGCATAATGAATCCCCCTTGGCAACCTACTTCTCATAATGGTGTTTTTAGTGGCTTGGAGGTGGCGAAAGATGGGGATCCTCCCCACACTCATGATGGCAACCGCTCTCGGTGGAGTGTTTTTCCCTTGGCCGAGAGAAGTGGTAGTGTCTCTAGTTGGTCTTATTCTCCTCATGCTTCGGTTCTAGATGGGGTGATCCTCCCTAGACAAATTTCCATGTCTGGATTTGGAAATCTCTCATGACTGAAATAATTCTGCGGCTCTCGAATAGGGCAATGGCTAAGATCTGTGTAACCTCTCGACCGACCCGTCTGCTACAAGTTGGGGAGATGCTTCATGTAGGCCGCTTTCTCCTCCCCCTCCTCTGAATTTTATGTTTATTTGCATTGCTTAGTGTGTCACGCTTGTGAATTTTTGTAATCTCTTTATTTGGAATTGGTTCCCATGACACTTGTACTAGGTGCGATGTATTCTAGGGAGTGTCATATCCACCTATTTTTTTTATGTGTATCCATTGTGTACTTTTAAAGCTTTTATCAATATAAAATTGGGACTTTAATCAACAAATGTAGATGTGATAAATGAGTTGTAGCTATAATGCCACATTTTAAATTTTGAAAGCTCCTTACAACTAAAATTATTTTGCTGAAAATTTAAGACAGAAAAAGTAGATTATTTTGGAGGGTAGATACACCAAATTGTTCGAGAAATGGAAGAAAGCGTTATATGATGTTTCATTCTATCACAACCACTTCATTATTAAGAAGTAGTGAGTACACAATTATACTTTCTTATGAATCTTATTTGCATCTCCGAATTAAGGGTTATGAGCACCTTAGATAATACTAAAGACTACACATTATTTAAAAAAATAAAATCTATAACAAAAATAATTAACCGTGAAAAAATATCGCATTACTTAATATGTTATGCCTCTACCATGTGAGAAAAACATCCTACTATTTTTTAGTATCTATTACTTCCAAAATCCCCGGCTAATTCTCTAAGATATAGTCTATCATAATCCCCCTTATCTCCTATCTTTCCCTACTTTTTGTTCCCACAATTTTTACATATTCCTTATTTTGTTCTCCTCCAAAAACATCTCAAACTTTAAAACAATACAAAGTATGAAAAATACATGAGTGTGAATTAAATTTAAGAATCTTGCAAAAAAGTCACTTGCATAAATATTTGAGGCCTCCTAAATATCATATTCTTAATACAATTATGTAATTTTAATTTTATTTTGAATGAAGTGAATTGAATTGGTATGTAAGGTTGGACACTAACTGCTACCAAGTATATATGGAACTAATAAATTGATCTACTCTTCATAAAAACCATAATAAAATAAAATAAATTAATGTCCCTAAATATTAGCACCCTAGATAGTTGCCTAATTTTCCTAGGCCTTAATCCCCTCTACTTCTTTGTGATGCATGCATTCCATATCTAATTTTCTTATGCATATTATTTATAATCTTCACCTTTAAAATGCAATGTTTGCTCTATTTTATTTTTATGTGATTCTATATTTTTAGGGACAAGTAGAGGTTGCTAAAGAGTATTGTGAATAATGTATTTAAGTAATTAAATATATCCAATTAGTTCTTGAAAAATATTTGGCGGGTTTGTTGCAAGTTCAAAAGACTTCATCCAAATTGTAGGAATTTGGGGTATGGTTGGTTTGATAAATGCTAAGAAAATATACAGAAATACAATATATAGCAATAAACATGCATCTATGGAAAGGTTTACTCTTATATTTCATGTTAGAGATCCTGTTAGCAAAGCGTGTTACATTAAAAATAAGGAAAAATTGGAGGATTTTAGTGTCATTTGAAAGTGTTAGATAGAAGAAGGCATAAGATTGGTGAGTTTGATAAAAACCCTTATATGTTGGGGGTATCTCTACCATTTATTATGTCGAAGGCTTCCCCCCTATGGGAAAGGCCCTTCCGGATGTTTTTGTGATTGTGTTAAATTTGATGGTTTGACAGCCGTCTAAACGTTTTCACATTTTTGGCTATTTTTAAAACTTCATTTTTCATTTTTTATCGTGTCGGAATCTTCCATGTTCATCTTCAACGTCGTTGCCTTGGAAATCACCTCCGGGACACTACAGTGAAACCATGTGCAAAGATTTCAACAAAAATGAAATGGAGCGTTTATTGATGGTGGGACTATGGTATTCACATCGGATCCCAAGGCCGGGCCTTTCATGAGGTAGGTTGTAAAGGAAATGAAATACGAGGTGCCATTTTTGTATATTCCGATGAAGATTCCTGTTATCAAGTGCATAAGTAGAGATATCAAGTGAGGAGGAAGCAAAAGTGACACGAACTATCACCAAAGTCAAGCCTCCTTATCTTTGTAATCTATTTGTGGATAACTCTGATGTCCCTTCTTCTCCTTCAACTTCAAACCCTCATGTTTTTCCATATTCATGTGAGTATAGATTTGGAAGAATAAGTTTTTTTCAATTAGAAAAGAAAAATGTCTAAAAGTATAATAGATTGAAGTAGATTATAGAGATCCCTCTAAAAGAGATCTAGAATTAAATTCTATGTTCAATGAATGAATGAGGAATTTTTAAAATTGTGTCCTAGATAACAAGGATCATGTAATTAAATATATGGATGAATTCCCTTTCTCCCTTTCGGAAAATTGTTTAGTTTATTTGATTTAATGAAAATATTTAGACACAATTATGAATCTTTTCCAATTGTTTTTAATATAGTATCATTTGGTCAAGTTCCCTGTGAAAGAATGCACTAAGCCATTGTATATCAAGATTTTCAGTTGACCGTGCTGAATTTGATCAGATTGTAAGGCTTCTAAATAATTTGGGACAAATGTTCTTGATTTTTTTAACAACTTTAAACTAGTACAAAACTTCCACAGAAAATTGTTTGCATAAATGAAAAGTTGAAAACTGTTATTCGTTTCCTTTGTTATGTCTCAAACAGATGGCAACGAAGCTCAATTCCTTGGAGAAAAAAGGCTAGAAGTTATGTTTCTATTGCTCTATATTTGTTTATATCATATTAGTATTGGGTAACAAAGTGATGCATGCTCTTGATGAAAATAATTCAATTTTCCAGTTGGCTGAAGAAGAAGAGATTAAGGGGTTAAGAAAGGAGATGATTTTGCATGCTCAACCGATGTTATTTTTTGATCTCCGTTTTATTCCCAGAAGGTATGTCTATTTACAGGGCCAAACACTCTTCAAATCTCTGCATTTTATTGAAGTTGAACTTGTATGCATATTCGTATTTTGTAGTTGGAAAAAGATTTTGTGAAGCCTGTCATTAAATGGTTTTCACTTGAGCAGTATTCTAAGAGTCCAACCATCCCAAAAGATCCCAGATTCGTGTCCCTCACCAAAAAAGGGCCAAATGTATATCATCCACTCCTTCGAATATTGCAAGGATAAACCATTTTACTCATACCCCTACAAAAGAATGGTTTTGGGACGAGATGTTGTATTGTGTGTGAGTCTGTGAAGCTTTTTGTTTTTCGCAATATTTTCCCTTGTGATGATTGGAATTAATACTCAAAAGGATATTCGAGATGGATTGCATCATGGTGGATGGATTGTGAAGATAATTTGTTGGGTTTACTTGGTAGTCTTGATGTGTTTCCTTCCCAATCTTGTTCTAAGAATATATGGTAATTGTCATCCTTCTTATGCCACATTTTCATTCTCAATTTTATTGAATTGAATTTACATTGTGGTTAATTGATTTTAATCAAATTTAGCATATTACATTATAATAATTGTTAGAACTATCTCATTCAATTGTTACAATTTCAGTAGTTTCTTGATTTAGTATTTAGGAAAGGTAATTCTTTTCATCGATGTTTCGGAACTTGGTTATGTGGATTCTAAAATGGGTATGTTCTAAAGATTTTGTAGATTATAAATTTAGTGAGTGGGTAGTGAATGAGTGCAATGTGGGCAGACTCGATTTGGTCGGAGGTCGCTAATCTACAAATATAAGCCAACATATTACATTTAACTTCCTAATCTACATAGTTGTAAGAAGCAATATGGAAAACTCGTATGTGTTCACATTTCAATTTCTAATGCAAGTTAATATTGTCCCATTAGATTTTTATTACTCCTCTATTTCCGAAAAATTAATGATATGAAAGATTCTCATACAATTTTCTTGTTGGATATGTTCACAAAAAAGAAACGAAAATTGCAATGAATGGACAAGGACATATTACAATACTATACAAATGAATGAAATTGCTTGTCAAATAACAAATGAGTGAATTTCTTTTATAGGCAATAAATGTGGTTGACAAAAACATACTATAAAATAAGAAATTTCAAGGAAAGAGTCCACATGTGGAAATATGAAAATATATCATTTATGTATTGTTTTCTCTTTCTGAATATCATTATGCCCTTTCCTTATATTACACAATGATATCCACCTAAAGAAACTTAAAAAATCTAACATTTATATTTTTACTTGAATTACACGATAAGTTATTTGAAGAGAGATTTAGCTTCTCCAAACTTTTTATTTCACTCAACAACTACCGAATTTCAAGCCAAAGGTGATTTTCATTTACTAAGGGGCAATTGTGATAGGAAATTAAGAGTAGCAGAACAACTTCCTACGCTAATATTTGAGGAGAGATATTATGCAAAACTTTCAACATAGTAAAACAGTTACAGAAATATCAACAACATATTCATAACAAAACACAAACACCAGATATACGTGGGGAAAATCCTTTCGGATAAAAAACCCCACACTCCAAAAGCCCACTCAATGTATTTCAAATCTAATAACAAGATTACATACACTTGCAGAGCAAGTTTCTTACAGGAGTATCACCAGAAACAATTCTAGGAGGATTAAAACTCACTACTCCAATTGCTTCTCCAAGCCTTCAATTTATAGACCTCCGGTTATACAAGAAACCATCTATGGTTTACAAAACCATGTGCCAAACCTCTCATGAGGTGGATAGCATTAAAGAGCAAGATTTCGGTCTAAAATTAGGCTCCCACGTCCACAATATTCTCCCCTATTTTTGACCCTTATAGATGTCATAAAATCTGTCATAATATCTCTAAAAATAGTCCTTCCATGATATACTATCATATGGGAATCTTTTGACAACTCCTATTTCTATTTTTAGAGCCTAGACAATGTGAAACGTTTATAGGAAAATATTAAATTAATAACCTTACAAGGTCGAGAAACCTCATTTCCAACAATCTCCCACTTGTTGAATACCTTGCAAGGGCTAAGGGAAAGATACCGTCATGGATCAACTTCTAGGGGTGAGAGGCCCATAGAATCGGAACACCACCGAATTTCGTTGTGCTCATGGGCTTAGTTAATGAATTTGCAACATTCGCAATCTGTCTCTACCTTTTCCAGCTTCACCCTTCCATCCTTGACCATATCTCTCATGAAGTGATACTGAACATCAATGTGTTTAGTCCTGGCATGAAAAGTCGGGTTCTTCGCAAGTGCATCGCGCTCTAACTGTCATAGTATATCAGAATCGCACCTGTTTTAATCCAATATCTGAACACAAATGCTTCAGCCAAATGGCTTCTTTACGTGCCCGAGTAGCTACCATGTACTCTACCTCAAGTAGTGGACAAAGCAACTACAACTGTCGCTTGCTCATCCAACTAATTACAACATCATTAAGAGTAAACATATATGCATTGGTGGATATTCTACTATCAACATCATTGGCCCAATCAATCCACAAAACCATGAATATGTAGGGAATGTTGATCTCCTATTCCATGAAAACATATAGTACTGATGTACCCCAAAAATATCTCGAAGACCCTCTTAATCGCATCCCAATGCACTCTTCCAGGATTAGACATAAAACAAGAAAGAACTCCCACTGCTTGGGCAATGTTTGGTCTTGTACAGATCATATCATACATTAAGCTTCCAACTACACTCTGGTAAGGAACTTTGCTCATTTCTTCCATCTCCGATGGGGATGATGGACATTGTGAAATGGAGAGCTTTGTTCCCAAAGTAACAAGAACACAAAGTGGTTTACAATCTTGCATGTTGAAACTTTGCAAAATAGAACAAACATACTTACTCTGGCCAAGCCATAGCTTTCTGTTCTCACGATCTCTTCTAATCTCCATCCCAAGTATGTGTTTTGCTCCACCAAGATCTTTCATTTCAAATTTCGGAGAGAGATGAGATTTCAATTCTAAAATCAAACCTTTTCCTTTCCCAATAAACAACATGTCATCAACATATAAAGTAATTACCAAGAAACAATCACCATCAGATTTAAAATATACACAGTGATCAAATTTAGACCGCACAAAGCCTAAATTCAACACATATGAAACAAACTTATGGTACCACATCATAGGAATTTGTTTAAGGCCATACAAGGATTTCTTTAACTTACAAACCATATTGCTTTTACCTTTCACCATGTAGTGCTCTGGTTGTGTCATATAGATTTCTTCCTCCAAATCACCATGAAGGAAAGCAGTTTTCACATCCATTTGTTCAACCTCTAGGTCATAAGCTGCTGCAATAGATAATAAAAACTGAATGGATTTCATTTTAGCAACAGGAGAGAATATCTCACCATAATCAATACCCTCAACTTGAGAGTAACCCTTCGCAACCAACCATGCTTTATACTTTTCAACATTTCCATCTGAACCAATCTTTTTCTTAAACACCCATTTACATCCAACAGGTTTCCGACCTTCAGGAAATGGTACAAGGTCCCATGTATCATTCTTTTTAAGGGCTGCCATCTCTTCATCCATGGCTATTTTCTAGGACTTTGCATCATTCATACCCAAATCCTCTTGTACAGATCTCGGTTCATCAATGTTAGTAGTCAAAGCAAATATACACTTCCAATCATCAGGAGAATACCCATACCTTTCAGGTGGTTGCCTTTGCCTTGTAGACTTTCAAACAAGTTGAGGTGGAGATTCTTCCACTTCTTCCTCTTCTTCTTCCTCTTCTGAAGATTCAGAGCTTGGTGAGCTCTCCTCAACTTCTTGTCTATTTTGGGGTCTCGATTCAACTTTCTTAGGTGTAGAAGGAAGTTGAACCACATCCTTTTTTTGTTCATTTTCTTTATGTTGTTCTAGCTAAAAATTAACAAGGAAAGATTTAATCTCTCTAAAAATAACACTTCTAGAGTATATTACCTTTTGTGCAATAGGATCCCAAAGCTTGTATCCTTTCACACCATAGCCATATTCGATGAAGATACATTTGACAGCCTTAGAATCCAACTTTTTCTCTTCTCCTTAGGCACATGTGCATATGCCTCACACCAAAAATTATCGGATGTCTAATTAAAGGATTTTTCCCGACCACGCCTCCATTGGCGTTTTTTTATCAGCAAGCGCTAATGTAGGAGATCTATTTATAAAATAGCAAGCAGTGGTAATAGCTTCAGCCCAAAACCTCTTTTCTAGACCAGCTCCAATAAGCATGCTCCTAGCCTTCTCCATCAACATTCTATTCATTCTTTTTGCAACTCCATTCTGCTCCGGAGAATACAAAGTTGTCTTTTGTCTTTTAATCCCGCAATCTGTACAAAATCTATCAAAGTCTGCAGAACAATACTCACCACCATTATCAGATCTCAAACACTTAATTTTCTTCCCAGTTTGAGTTTCAACCATAGCCTTAAATTCCTTGAAACGACTAAAAACTTCAGTTTTACTTTTAAAAAATATACCCATGTTCTCCTACTAAAATCATCAATGAAAGTAACATAGTAAACTGATTTAGCAATAGAAGCAACCTTAACAGGACCAAATACATCCAAATGGATTAGATCCAAGATACATGAAGACTTATGAGTAGACGAGTAAAACTGAACGCGGTTCTGTTTTCCATAAATACAATGTTCACAGAAATCAAACTCTAGATTGCAATCATTCAACCCCTCAACGAGGTTCTTATTTTTAGGGTTTTTAAACCCTTCTCTCCAATGTGGCCAAGCCTTTGGTGCCATAACATGGTCTTCTCTGCAGGTAATTTTGATTCGGTAGACAGATCACCCTTGGGTACCCAGAAGCCATGACCATCTCAGAGGAGGAAACCCTCTCCTTTTTCAGCGAAGTAGTTACTGGCTTAGTTTTATCCGAAGTGCTATTACACTCAACCGTGCATGCATCAAGTTGGTACAATGTACCCAATCTACTTCCTCTTGCTATCACCATAGCACCTCTCACCATTTTCACACCTGCTTCAGAAAACTATACATGCACACCCGCATCTATTAGCTTGCTAACAGATAATAAATTTCTTGCTAGTCTTGGGATATGCAAGACACCATCAAATATTCTAATTCTACCATCAGAAAATTTCACTTGAATACTACCATGACCAACAATTTCAAGGAAAGAATTATCACCCAAATACACCTTACCACCATCATAGTTTTCATACTTACTAAACAAATTTTTGTTAGGAGTCATGTGGAAAGATGCACCTGAGTCTATCAATCATGCATTATCACTTGCACGAGTGGAAAAAGCTACAATAGAGGCATCTCCATCTTCTTTTTCAGAATCGAATCATGCTTCTTCTTTTTCTTTTTCTTTTTCGCTTTGCATTCCCTTCGGAATTGTCCATATTTTCCACAGTTCCAAAGATATCACCTTGGAATTACCAGGTGATTTTGATCTCCCCTTATTCTTGGAATGGCCATGCTTCCTCTCATCTTTTCCTCATTCTTTTGTTCTTCCTCAAACACTCAAAGCCTCTTTAGCGTTCAGAGAGACCTTCCTTCTCATCTCTTCAGGAGAGTAGAGAACCAACAACATCCTCCATCTTTGAGTGACCGAAGTGCTCCCATGGCCATGAATAGGCTATCCCATGAGTCCTGGCAGCGAAACCAAAACATTTTGCACCTTTCTTCTTCGTCCATTTTAACCCCAACCGAGCTCAACTGAGTCACCAACATATTAAATGTTTCCAGATGCTCAAATATTTTTCCACCTTCTTCCATTCTCAAGGAAAACAAATTCTTCCTCAAGAAAATCTTATTTACTAGAGACTTAGCTTGGTATATCTCACCCAACTTTTTCCAAAGCTTCTTCGAAGTGGATTCTTCATGGACATTTATCAAGATAGAATCTACAAGACATAGTCTAATAAGACCTTTATATTTTCTATCCATTACATCATATTGTACAGCCAAAACTGGATCCGTAGGACTATAGACCTTCTCATCCACCGCATCCCATAGATCTCGATCAACCAACAGATCTTCCATCTTCAGGTTCCACATTTCAAAGTTTGAGCCAAAAAACATCTCTACGTCATTCCTCCCAGATGTGCTCACCATTTGAAAAAATATCTGCAACCAAATAACCAAGTATTCTCTGCACAAGCTCCCACTCAAACCCGGATTAGCACAAAAAACCCAACAACCCACAACTAAAACCAAAGGTGATTAGGCTCTGATACCACTTGATAGGAAATTAAGAGTAGCGGAACAACTTCCTACGCTAATCTTTGAGGAGAGATATTATGCAAAACTTTCAACATAGTAAAATAGTTACAGAAATATCAGCAACATATTCATAACAAAACACAAACACCAAATATATGTGGGGAAAATCCTTTCGGATAAAAAACCCCACACTACAAAAGCCCACTCAATGTATTTCAAATATAATAACAAGATTACATACACTTGCAGAGAAAGTTTCTTACATAAGTATCACTAGAAACAATTCTAGGAGGATTAAAACTCACTACTACAATTGCTTCTCCAAGCCTTCAATTTATAGACCTCCAGTTATACAAGAAACCATCTATGGTTTACAAAACCATGTGCCAAACCTCTCATGAGGTGGATAGCATTAAAGAGAAAGATTTTGGTCTAAAATTAGGATCCCACGTCCACAATATTCTCCCCTATTTTTGACCCTTACAGATGTCATAAAATCTGTCATAATATCTCTAAAAATAGTCCTTCCATGGTATACTATCATATGGGAATATTTTGACAACTCCTATTTCTATTTTTAGAGCCTAGACAATGTGAAACGGTTGTAGGAAAATCTTAAATGAATAAACCAAAGAAGGTTGAGACACCTCATTTCCAACAAACTGCAGCACAGACGTGTCCCCCTTTCCATCCCATGCCGCACAAGTAGCATAACTTGTAGCCGTATCTATAATGGTGATAATAAAAAAAAAAAGATAAAAGATAAAACCAACAAGTTTAGAAACAAATTAAGAAGCTTCAGGGAGGATGTTAACCTACAAGTCATATGATTGCATCCAATTATTAATTCAATAACCCCCTTGCATTTTCACAACGTTTCCATTTCTAATTTTCAACAAGCTTGGAAAAGCGCAAATCGACTTCACTTGTTTTCAAGCTATTATGGAATTCTAAACAGTCGAGATCGCCATGTTAGGGACCTTACACTTGATGGAAAACATTTAGTGAAAAAGAGGCACTCCATGTTCACCATTTTCCACTCTGCTTCCTCCTTCACTAGCAGAGCAAACTTGAAGACACATTCTATACTCGCTTCTTAATTTCCTCTTGGAATCTTCCACGGAACTTTAACATTGAACATTTTTATCGCTTCTTAATTTCAATACATGCCTTCTCTACAAAGGAGTCAACATGGTCCTCATATTTTTCATACAAGAAAGGAATTGTGTGCGCTACCACAAATGCTACATAAAATAGTGGTAGAAAATATCAGAACATTTGTTTATAGAATTGACAGAGGTCAAATAAGAAATGGCCCTTATTTATATGGGTATTAGTAGTTTAATAACTAATGTAAACAATCTAGAGTTTCTTCAAATTGTAATAATTGTCAACCGGAGAACATAATACGGATAAGGCCCTAAATATTAAAAATACAAGTAGAGATTATCGGGTCTATTTGAGATACTATTTAAACCTTTCAAATTAGAAAATTATAAAATGCCAAATGTGTATTTTTGAGAATTGTGATGATCATAACAATCTAGAAATAATTTTTGTGGATCAAAAACCCACCCAAGACTTACATGTAAAGCGAGTTTCAAGAAGCCATCCCAATAATTAAAATAAAAGTAGTATAGGTCATTCTTACCAATATAGAAGAGGGTCAAGAAACATGTGCACCTACCAATCCAAGAGAGTATCCAGAGACCTGCGATAACCTGTAAAAATTCAAGGATTAGAAATCCTTTCCTGATGAATATTACTTCTAATATGGTTGATACAGTCCATTCATCGTTACACAGTTGAACATGGAAGACTCTTACAAGTAATATACAAAATTGGCAATAGCACATTTTATGCTGATGTATATAAAATTTATTGCAACAGTCCGCATTCAATTGTAGGGTAAGCAACTAGATTAAATTAAAATTTCTCACCTCAAATAAAAAGAAAATTCCCAACTATAAAAAAATTCAGGTCTTCGTCTGACACACAAAATCGTGCAAAGACATGAATAAGCGATTGATTTCAAATCTTAAGGCTAAAGCCAAATTCTGAAAACATTCTTTAGACAATGGTATCTTTGGAATGTCTATGGGGTTGTTGTGCAAGTAGAACATAAATAGAAAATGTAGTCAAAAACCGATTACATTTGTAATCCAAATTTGATATATGTTCCTTCTTTTTCCGTGTATACATATAATACAATTTAGGTTTAAAATTGAAACTCTTATTTCAAATTTTAAAACAGCAGTTTCAAATCATCAACTAGGCTTCAACACGATGCATAAGCTTCCCCAAATGGCATGTGAAATAGAAGAATGAGGTTGAAGGATTCTACAGCTTGAAATTTTGGTCTTATAGGAATGTTATTGTGATAATATCCACCAAATCTCGTAGTTGACTCACAATGAGAAAAGTTCTCTTCATTACAATCAAACTCTAAACATGTTCTATAACAAAAGTCCCT
The DNA here is from genome assembly GCA_018340775.1 of Taxus wallichiana var. yunnanensis. Classification (NCBI taxonomy): domain Eukaryota; kingdom Viridiplantae; phylum Streptophyta; class Pinopsida; order Cupressales; family Taxaceae; genus Taxus; species Taxus wallichiana. The sequence continues at coordinate 1,024,154,740 of CM031240.1, forward strand.
AGAATCAAACACAAATGGATGCGTGAATTATCTATTTTCTTATACTTTGCATTCTTAATCCATTGTGTCAAAATCACACAACAAGTCTTTTGAGCTTAGGAGGAAGTCGACACCGAATATGAACATCAAAAATTGAGGAGAAAATTGGAGACATTCATATATAAATACAAATACAAATTTTGAAACAGAATTCCTTGAAGAGCATAAATAACCATATAGATTATAGAAAATTTTCTCTATTGATAAATTCAAAGATGTTTTTAATAATGTGGTTTATATGCAAATGCATGCCAAAAAAATAGAAGAATGGAAGAGCTTATCCCGACACACGTTAACAAGGTGGGGATAGGCAAAATCGAACCCGTGACTTCGGGATTTAATGCCACGGGCCCAACCACTACACCACAAATTTGTTTTTGAAAAATGTTTACCTACGATACATAAGTTGACTTTGCAAATGTATGTGAGTTAGGAAAACGAAGAAGAACCACTATGTTAGATTAGCCAATAAAAGACATCATTCAAACAAACATGAATGAAATTTTAAATTTCCACAAAGAAAAACTATTGGCTGCCAAAAGCATATAAATGGGGCTCAGACATGGATCAAACAGGGTATTATGTAAGATGAAATCAATAAAACTTCATTCCTATTGACCATATGTATTTCCCATATAATGTTACATTCATGGAGCAACTAGAGGATTTATATCTTTCTTCTTAGTTTAGGAGCAAAGTTTTAACAAATATATATTGAAGCATTCAAAAATGGTTGAAATAATGCTATGTAAGATATTTATTAATTTGATAGTGGAAACCATAAGCATTTGGTAACACATTTACTCAATGTAAACCTATGTATTTTGCGACAAGCTTTCCATGTATTCAAGTGGAATTGTTTTTATAAAATAAGCCAAGGAATCACAATTTTTGTGTATCTTCTTATTCTATTGAATTGCTTAGTAAGTGTCAATATCCGAGTTTCTCTATTAGACATGGACATGTTAGTGCATGCGTGTTGAATATGTATATTTATAAGCAATTTTTAGAGTTACAATTTTCAAAGACATTTTTCCATCTTGCCATAACTCTTTTTATTAAAAGAACCTAAAATGTCTCAAGAGTTATGGTATTCTCGATATGCCAATTTGTTAAGTATATTGTAGCACAAACATACTAGAAATACAATTTGAAGGAGACAATTCAGCTAAGAGAGTAGAACTACTACACCATGACTTTTTTTTTTGCAAAATTTTGACCTCCGTGACATAAATTGACTTCTCGCAAAGCTTTGTAAATTATATCACCTTTTTCATATCGAATTGTTTTAAAGGTTAGACTCATGTTTGTGAAATTTAAATGAAGTAGTTCATCTATATTTCTATATAACCAAAATCAATCACACCCGATACCAACATCAACTAAAAAAGTAATAACTATCTTTCTAAATCAAATAACATATACCATTTGGAATTCACATTGCATTGTACACATGAGATTGCTAGTAAAATAATAATATTAGAGTTTTTTCTTGTTGATTGGCATGTGTTTTTATAATATTCTCCAAAGGATTGATTTGAGCGTGTACTTAAATCTTGTAGTTGAATCACAATGACAAAATTGCGCTTCTACACATGTTCTAGAAAAAATTCCCTAGAATCGAAACAAATGGATGCAGTGAATGATCTATTTTCTTTGATACTTTGCATTCTTGAGCCATGGTGTCAAAATCACACAACAAGTATTTTGAGCTCAGGAGGAAGCAGACACCTAAATATGAACATTGAAAAATTTAGGAGAAAATAAGAAACGTTCGAGACACAAATACAAATTTTGAAACTAGAATTCCTTGAAGAGCATAAATAACCATATAGATTATAGAAAAATTACTCAATTGATAAATTCAAAGATGTTTTTAATAATGTGGTTTATATGCAAATGCATGCGACAAAAACAAAAGAATGGAAGAGCTTATCCCTCACACACGTTAGCAATAGTGGGGATAGGCAAAAATCGAACCCGTGACCTCGGGATTTAATGCCACGGGCCCAACCACTACACCACAACTTTGTTTTTGAAAAATGTTTACCTACGATACATAAGTTGACTTCTCGCAAATGTATGTGAGTTAGGAAAACGAAGAAGAACCACTATGTTAGATTAGCCAATAAAAGACATCATTCAAACAAACATGAGTGAAATTTGAAATTTCCACAAACAAAAACTATTTGCTGCCAAAAGCATATAAATGGGGCTCAGACATGGATCAAACATGGGTATCATGTAAGATGCAATAAGTAAAACTTCATACCTATTGACCATATGTATTTCCCTTATAATGTTACATTCACACAGAGCAACTAGAGGATTGATATCTGTCTTCAAGTAGTTTAGGAGCAAAGTTTTAACAAATATATATTGAAGCATTCAAAAACGGTTGAAATAATGCTATGTAAGATATTTATTAATTTGATAGTGGAAACCATAAGCATTTGGTAACACATTTACTCAATGTAAACCTATATATTTTGAGACAAGCTTTCCATGTATTCAAGTGGAATTGTTTTTATAAAATAAGCCAAGAAATCACAGTTTTTGTGTATCTTCTTATTCTATTGAATTGCTTAGTAAGTCTCAATATCCGAGTTTCTCTATTAGACATGCACATGTTAGTGCATGCATGTTGAATTTTCAAAGACATTTTTCCATCTTGCCATAACTCTTTTTATTAAAAAAACTTTAAATGCCTCAACAGTTATGGTATTCTCGATATGCCAAATTTGTTAAGTATATGGTAGCACAAACTGACTAGAAATACAATTTGAAGGAGACAATTCAGCTAAGAGAGTAGAACCACTACACCGCAGCTTTATTTTTGCAAAATTTTGACCTCCGTGACATAAATTGACTTCTCGCAAAGCTTTGTAAATTATATCAACTTTTTCATATTGAATTGTTTTAAAGGTTAGACCTCACATTTGTGCTATTTAAATGAAGTAGTTCATCTAGATTTCTATATAACCAAAATCAATCACACCCGATATCAACATCAACTAAAAAAGTAATAACTATCTTTCTAAATCAAATAACATATACCGTTTGGCATTCACATTGCATTGTACACATGAGATTGCTAGTAAAATAATAATATTAGAGTTTTTTCTTGTTGATTGGCGGGTGTTTTTATAATCTTCTCCAATGGATTGATTTGAGCATGTACTTAATTTATTCGATGATGTAAAATATTAAATATTTATGTTACTTTGAATATTTTCCTTTCAAGATAAAAAAATTGGATGAGTTTTTCAAATTTGATAATTGATCGCCACCAACACTGGAACAAAACAGATCAAATTTGATGCAACTCTTCACCCCGAGTTACGTTCTATCTAATCTATTGCTTTGCTACATCTTCGGAATAATCATACATCCTTTTATTTGATGTGATTTATTTGGAATTGAGTACAAAAATCTAAGAATACTTTTCTTGGTGACAAAGTCGAAGAATCGACTAATAAAGGAAAACAATGGCACCGTCCGAAATGGTGTGGCATTATTCCTTACCGTGCATGAGATATTGAGTGTGGAGGCAATGACAAAAATAAATAAAACTACCGGGGTCATGGAGAAGACGAAATGAATTTGTCAAAAACACATAAATTTGAAGGATTAAAATATTAGAATTTCGGAAAAATGTTGACGGAGTTTATGTGAAACTTTTCGCTCTTCCGAGTAGAAAGTGCATATATTGGAACCACATTTCATATATGTCAATTGTTATAAGGAGAAAGGGAATGTGATGTAGAATTTTTGAGGCAACGTACTTTGGAGATATTATTAAAAGCAAGGTCATGTCTAACAATTCTCACGATATCAATTGTTGTTTGAAATTTTAACCTTTGTGTTTTGTGGATAGTGAGCACCCCACAATTTCATGGGAATTTGGTTCTCTCGAACTAGAGGAGCCAGCTCGTATATCAATGTAGAAAGGAGAAGGTTGGAAATCGATGTAATCACAAAGCAAAGTTGGGGTCGAGACATGTAGAGCTTGTTCTCGGCATTCCTTCCTTCATGAAGGATGTAATATCCAGGAGTTAAAGGAAGAAGAGGTGATGTGGATAGTTAAAACACACTAATTTTATGGGTATTTGGTGGCACTTGTTGGAGGATATTATAGAGACAAGGACATGTGGAAGGGACTTGGCATTCCATGTCGAGTTATTGTAGTAATTAAATTTGATAACAACAAAACAAGGGGGCAAATGGTTCTCTCGCCATCTTTAAACGCCTTCATCTAAGACCAATCTCCATGCCAGAAATAATAGGGTATCAACCACTAAAGTATTCCTCGTAGATGTGTATTTGACACTACCTCCTCAACACCGTAGTTTCTTGACACTATTATATACATATTTTCTATATCGAATGGAATTATTTCATCACACTCATATTTCGCACATGTATATCACTTAGATCAGCGAGATGTTACAGATGAGCAAGCTAGTGGAAAAGATGCAACATATTTTCCATCCAAAATAAAATATGGTGGTGATTACAAGTGCCTACCTAAGGGAAAACATGACGCTCCGCTCCAAAGTGGGCAAACCTCAAGTCAATTACATAGCAAACCTCTTCAAGTTTGATGTTTCATTTGTTCGAGCGCTATCTAGATTCAACTTTACATTTCATACTTCAAACAACTAATTCCTAACAACCTAAGCTATATATATGATTCCACTACATAGTGTAGACACAAAATCATACACATATTAGTATTTTACTATATCGACAGTATGTTGTTATATGCATGGATATTAAGTTAGAAATGTAATCACTGGTGACACAATCCTTCATCCATTTACGTTCTTTGATTAGTTTTATTTTGCTTCTTTCTAACATTTGTGATTTCTTTATCCATTTCTTCAAAGGTCACAAGGATCCCCATCTATCTTCCTTTTCACATTTTTCTTCATTTACTCCAGAACACTAGTGCCCATTCTAGACACTAGCTTGCAGACACATGCTACCGTGTCCATTCTAGGTGCTCTTGCCATGTTTATTCTTTTTACATATTTTGGCATTTTTCGTTGGTCTTTTTTAGTTTTATTAACCTTATCTTGTGTTCATATTCTACCTTTTGTGTTACGAGTGCCAAAATTCAAACAAGAAATTCATATATATACACAATATGCAGACTACTATTCGGATGGAAATTCTAAGGGCTATCACATCTACATACTATCACTTCTATCAAAAGGATTGCATTTTTAGGCTGCATACTCTATATAAAGGGGAAGTGCTGAATTCCATACCACACATTTCCGTCAAAACTAGATATAACCTGTTATCTTGGCATCATTGGTGTGAGGGCAACCCAAGGACACTATTTCACACACAAGTACACATAACTACATGGATCCTGGAATGTAGTGCAATGCTCGGTCATAAGTTTAGTCTTCGGGTGATTGTCGGGGTTAGTCCCACTTCACATATTGTATATTTTTATCACATTTAATGTGTTTGTGAGATTGTGCAGTGTTTAGGGGTTTTTCGAGGTTACATGTACTTTCGAATATTAAGGAGAAAATATTAAGTGATTGAAAGGAATCAACAAAAAATCCCTCACGACAAAAAAGAAACCAAATCCTAAAAATTTGCACAGTCAACATCACCAGATCCAGTCGCCACTTCCCAAGTGCCCTTGCTCTGCATGCGGGTGCCCACGTCTAGCCTAAGTGTAGAGCTCTAGAATCATCGCCGAGCTCCAATAACATCATTTCCATCTAGATATAGTATATACACAATCCCGGAAAACTATAGATCACACGTAAATCAACTAACACACATATCTCTCTCATTTTCTTATAGGCTTGTATTGTTTGAGTTCTTAGCATTTGATTTTGTTGTATTTGATCATATTCTACGTTTATGAAATTAAATTTAATTCAAATTTGATCAAATCATTTAATGAACCCCACTCTTATTTGAACTCATTTCCGAGGATCTCAAAACGTCATTGCTAAAAAGAGGTACCCATCTCCCAAGCATGATATGGCCTATACATGCATGCAACATATTTTTAAAAATGGGTCTTTAAGAATCTAAATTTTGTGATCTCATGCACAATCCTCAATATGACCCCATGGTCCTCCAAAAACTCCTTGACTTCAAAAAAACCCCTTCATGTTGGCTTCGAAACCCCCGACGCTTTCGTGAGTCTCCCCGACAAAATTTTTGCATCATGTTCTTGCTCATCTCCTATATCCACCAATACTACTTCATCAAATTATTCTTCTATTATAACAAATGATAACATTAATGTAGATTCTTTGCATTATGAGGTTATTGTTTGTGACAACATGTATGCTAATAATTGTACTTCTATTGATGACAATGTAAATTTTCATGATGATGTATGTACTAGTAGTCAAAATGAATATAAATCTCTATCTCCTACTATTCCTACTTCAGAAATTGTTTCAAATGATTTCCATGATAAACCCTATGCTAGTACTCCTACAACTTCTTTGTATTATGATGATAATCTTGATGAAATACTTTCTTACAAAAATATGAATGATAGTGATGTTTATTATACTTTTGATCATGAACATGCTAGTGATAATGTTTCTTCCCTTAAGACCGCGGAATGTGAATTTACCACTCCTCTTTCTTCTACTTCTTAAGATGTTTCCAATGTTTCCCATAATGATTCCACTTCTACCCCTACCGAGGCTACACCTATCATTCACGTAGAGTCCGCACATTCCTCTACTCCTCTCACACATCCTTATCCTCCTTCCTAGTCCACTCCTCAAGTTCCAATGATTACTTACATTGGATCGATTTAACCTTTGAATTTTCCTCTCACTTCTATGACTACACCTTCACTTGATATCTTATCCCTTATACATGTTGTTGGTAATTTGTGATTCAACAAAAATAGATTTTATTCAACCCTAATTGTAGAGTAATTGGGTGTAAACTATTATAACCAATCACTTGAGGATAATATGCCACAAGCAATAAACAAGTAAGTCCGATACCCTAAGTGCAAAAGAGAGGAAGAATGACTTAGCTGATTTAGGCTTGATCCTGAAGTGCTCTTGACTAGGAAAACTGATAAACATGAAGGGGAGACCATCGTAACTTTACACTGTAAAATATGGAGTTGTCGAACAAAGCCAAACGCACGTGCCTGTATTAGGCCACGTGAACTTGGGTGCTAGAGACTTCTACTTAGTGCTGGTGACTACACAGGAGATCAGATACTAATTTTTGGAGTGTCGCAAAAGTGTCTCTAATGTTCATTGTTGGTCATCTATATGTCGCACCTTGATTACAAAGGGTACCAATGAACTACAAAATATATGTTCACTTGTAAATCCCACAAAATACATCAAATCAAAAAAATAAATATGCAACATGGGGAGTCAAACTAACCCGATTATCACCCGAATGAGTGAAATTATGACCAAGAGCTGCATTACATCGTAGAATCCATGCAGTTCTTATTAGTGTGTGTAAGATTAATTCCCTAGGAATCCCTTGTGCAAGATGCAATGGATAATGAGATATATTTTCTAGAAGATGCAAATGTGTGTATGAAATAGAATGAAATTACCCTTCCTATGTTGTGTATATAGAAAATGTAGTCTCTTGTCCATCTACACAAGGGACATTTGAAGTGTTTTATGTGTCTTTTAAGTGCGGTCTTAAGTGATAGTAATGATTATTAGAGCTTGGTCCTTTATTTTGATCACATAAATATGTATTTATGTGATTCCTATGGTTGAATTTCATAATTGACAATCGGGAGGAAAACCCATAAGTAGAAAAGAGGCCCAAAAGATAAAATAACGAGTAAGATGGAAAAAGGTAAGGGGTGAACATAGGTGACGAGGGTGCCCCTGAGCTAACATCTTGGCTATGTGCTAGTGTCTAAAGTCGTAAAAGATAAAGCGATAAATTTTTGAATAGGTTATAGGGTGTGCAAGACCAAATAGGGAAAAATAACCATAAAAATGAGGCCAAAGATAGTCTGTCAATTAATAGTTTTCTCACTTAGGAATCATGTAAATGAAAGTATGATTTTAGGACCTAAAAATGTACCCAAGTACATAATTTTGTGTCTAAATTTTCCCTCACTTTATGTTTTTGAGTGAATAGTCGATAACATAAAGTAATTAGAATTTGTGTACCTTTGATCCTTATAGAGTGTGATGCGATAGCATGCCCAGAGACAAGTGAAGTATGTAACGCGTAAAAATGAAGTGTGGAGACTAGGAAGATAAAGTGACCCTAGGGATGAAGAGTATAAGCTGATTTGTAGCTATTATTGTGCTTATTAAGGCTCATTTCTTGTTATGTATTATAGAAGTACCTACAAAAGAACAATGGAATAGTAGTAAAAGATATGTGTTTGAAAATTTTACATGAGTATGTAAAGTATGTGAAAGTATGTAAAAGTAGTAAATAGAAAGTTTGTGCCTAATTTTTGAAGAGTGTAAAAGATATATAGATATCCCTGGAATGTTATAGAAGAGCGAATTTTTAGGCGATCTCATGCCAAGAGTGAGTTTTTCGGGAAATCACATGCCAAGTGTGATTTTTTGGGCGATCTCATACCAATGCAAGTTTTTTTGGGTGATCTCACACCAAGACCGAGTGTTGGGGAGAGAGGTCTAGTGTTACTCTCCTTCCATGACTCGCCTCATAAGCACTACCTGCAGATGGTACGTCCCATCTCGTTCTATGTTGTTTCGTATTAGTCCCGAGTTGTTCTAATTCTACCGATTTGTTCCAAATTATAGGAGATTGTAGGATTTTACATGCATTCTATATTTTGAGGCTAGCTCATGATCCTATGAAATTTCTCTCGTAAATTGTTGTAGAATGTGTTTTTCTTGTAGAATGATTGTATTTTCTCCCATATCATAGGCACCTGTGGAGGACACAGACACCAAAAACTATTTTCCGGTGTTGTGCACTAGTGTTTGTGTTGTGTTGAGTATCCAAGTCAAATTTTGGGTATTTTTGTAGCTTTATTTTTACTCTTTTGTGTACTTGTATGGAGGTCATTATTATAGCTTTGATCTGATATTGGAGTGATTGATTCACCGAATGTATGCCCCCTTGTTTTAGGTGCATGCATAGATGATAAAATAATGCGGTGTAAAGAGAGAACCTGAAATTGATCTCGATATGATGATGAACTGATGTATATAGCTGCATGGGGTAGGGGATGTGCATGGTAGACACCAAGACACATGGAAATAGTAGGCTAATAAAATTTCCTAATGCAATCAAAGCTAGTATACAAGAGAAGAGAATTTAATAGTCAAATGTACAAATAGGATGGACCGCAAAACTAGGTTTCAGTTTTGGGACATCACTCACAATGTCACAAGACAATCAAATTTAAAGAATCCAAAGGAATACATTGTACATACAAGACAAAGGGCATAACCCACAAACAATTACATACAAGAGAAAAATTAGCAAGAAAAGTGTTTACTGCACAACCATGGTAGAAAATAGTCCTCCAAGAAAATGCTACACATGAAGCACTCGCTAGCATGTTAGAAAGATAAAGAGTATGTAAAGAAATGTATGTATCGATAGAAAGTATTGTGCTAGTAAGAGTAGAAAGTAGTATAAGATAGAATAATATCACCTGTGATATGTGAGAAAGTAGATGCCCCTAGGAGCCTCGATGGGACTGGTAAGAGGTATAGTGCCAAACATCTTTACAATGTGTAATAACTGTAGTAGATCTGCATTCACTCAAAAATATCAAGTGAACATGCATGTGTTTATATAGTGTTGGCGAGAAAAGTTGTTAAGGGAAAAATTTATGGGTTTCTTGCAAACACTGGGAATCAAAGTCCATCTACTTGTATGGTGCATCGCCATGTTTATATACGTGATGAAATGAGTTGTTCGGTGATATTTCGATCGAGGATCCAACAAGGGAACTCCACGACCCTCAAAGCTAGCAATTACTTTCTAGGGAGGGATTTGTAAGAGAACAGAAAGGAGAGTGAGAAATAGGAAAAGAGGGATTAACATTGTAGTTAGAAAATCAGATTCATGCAAATGTTAACCAAAAGTTACCATCACACATATTCATAGAAAGAAAACAACGCTTCAACACTAACGTCAAGAGGAAACCATGTATACAAAGATGCAAACACTCATCCGTATGAGAAAATGGAAACTTATTCCTTGATTAGCATTTCGAAAAAAATTGTACAAAGTAGGGAAAAGGAGGAAACGTGTGCAAGAGGGGAATGGAAGAAAATAGCTATCTCCTTTGTTCTCTTTAAGAACAATGTACTCTTGAGTTTACAAAATAAAAAACCTTAAGAGAGAGTATTCCATTACATTATATTGACCAGAAACGACTCCTCAACTATCCCCTACATGACTTTTCATTTGTCCTCACAAAATATGACTCTTGACTTTCTTAGGAATGGAATTAAGTCCCCTTTTATATTAATCAAGGGAAACTTACTAAAATGTTTTTGAAAGTCATATGTAAATGAAAAGTAAACACGTCATGATTTATCACAATGAAGAATTGGAAAGGGAGTAGAGAAGAGGAGGGAGAATGAGAGAATAGAAGGAAGAAGGAACGTTTGTGAAGATGATGCCATGCCACCTTCACATCGTTCCCTGAATGATATGATGAAATGTCCCAATGTAGTGAAATATAGATCTCGAGCCTTTTTATACCATGAGAAACATCCTTCGATTAAACATAGACACCTTGAACTCGAGTGTTTAAAAACATTTTGAATGATCACTTTAATGACAAAGCATGTGTTGTTTCCGAGGTCCATTCCGACAAAATTTGAGGACGAAAACTGATATCCGATGAATTATGCTACATAACCACACTATTATACTCATTGTAAAGATTAAAAACTTTATCTCCATGAATGATGACCAAAAATCCTCCCTGGTACATGATGTTTGAACATCTCGGGTCACAAAATGAGTGTTGAGAAACACTATTTCAGGACTTCCCAATGTGAGTTCGAGATGGACATGGGTACTATTTACAATGATCCACTTCAATACTTGATTAACAAACCAATTGAGCTCGGTGATATTTCCCCGACAAAATCATTAAGAATCACCCATATTTCGAGTGATGGATATGGATTCATCTATTGTGCCTTGTGATGCCTTGCATTACTTCTGAGCACACTTGAATTCAGGACGATGCTTCCAAGACCAATATGAAGTTATCAATGCTCTATTTGAGCCTTGGAATCATCTTACAATCCCATGAGGATGAAAAAATAACTGATATAAGTTACTACGAAGATGGTAACAAATTTCGCAATCGGAGTCGAAAAATGTTATTTTTGGAAATTAGGACCCATGGGCTGCTATTTCGGGTAGGTTACTTTTTTCCCTTTTCACTTTCATCGAAGTGTTTCCTTCACCTTTTGAGTTTACCACATGGTTTTTAGGGTCAATTTGAAGCACTTTCCATTTTTGGAAAGTTTCTTTTATTGTTTTTTTCTTTTTTCTTTTCTTGACCCACGTGCCTAGTTTTTAATCGTATGATTTTCGTTGTCTGTTCTTCTGGAGGAGTTTTTCATTTTTTGAAACTTACTAAAAATGAAAATGTGAACCAGAAACACTTGATATTTTTAGAATATGAAAATCACCATATCGGATCGACGAGAAAACTCTAGATTCTTTACAGTTTTTTCTCTTTGATATCTATTCATATTTTCAAGTCAAACCACAACGATCAAGAAAAAAGAAACATGGGAAAAAAATTAGATAGATGCCATTAAAAATAAGGGCCACATTTCAAGTTTTAGTTTTTTTATCTTCAATTCATTTAGATGAGGAACATTTTCATAAAATTTCATGGATATCTGATGCACGGTTTGGAAGATATAAGAAATTTGTGGTTTTTGGCTCTAGGGTTTCGATAAAGACATAACTTTTATTTTTCCTCAAAAATATTCGTTCTTCACATTGCAGTGGTGTGGAATAGTTGAAAAATTATGTTAAAGGTAGTTGCAAGGTTTTGGAAGCAACAAATAGAGGAGAGGAAGATATTCCAAAAGTTGGAGAAAACCTATGCGTGCGTGCAAGGTGAAGAATGGAAGCAACTAGAGGCATCTAGAGAGTTAGAAATTTTGAAATATTTTAAATAGGTATAAGCACAATTTTTTTCACCACTTTAACCAAAGTTTTTGAACATTTGGTGTAAAATATTGTGCCCCATCCTAATTGGTTCACTTGTCGCAGCGTGATTTTCTGTTGGGTTTGAGCGGGGAGCTTAGAAATAACATTTTTTTGGTCTGTCAGAGTCGCATGATGAAATGAGAGCATAAGAGGGAGGGGGTGAGTTGTTTACACTAGATGCACCAAATATCTGGTGTACTTGGTGGAAAAAGGTGTGCCACATTTTTATTGGTTGGATTTACATCCCGAAAATTAACTAAATGTTGGAGCACTTACCTTGGGGAGCCGCCTTCTAACCATATCTTAAGCTTCCGGAGGAGTTTTTGATGTAATTTTATATGATTCCTTCTAAAAATTACCTTATGAATCTAACGGTGGGGGTCACATGACTCATGATTATGACATTTGTTCCCTAAAAATAGGATTTTTTAATTCTTTGCAAGGCTATACATGAGAAAAAATGGAAGGGGGCATAGTTCGCCTTGGTGTTGTGAATAATATGATTTAACCATCCTCACTCTGAAATAATTTTTCGATGATATTTTGTTTGACCCCTAACTCCTTCCGGAGCTCCCAGATGAGCTTCAGGCACTGCTTAGGCATCCAAGACCCACTTTTTCTGAACTTGCTCCAAAACTTGTGAAACTTTCCAAAACCTTCCAAAACTGATTATAAAATGTAATTAGATTTCTAATATGCCCCCTTATGAATTTAGGTCTTATAGTAATTGGTTCAGAATGTACAATAGAATAATGATCTTCAATAGACTCGATACATCATACACTACATTGGGCTAATAAATAGCCAAGAAGGTAGGTAACAAAACATCCTATAAAATAGGATGTATTACAAACAATAAAACCATAAATAGTGATACAGTATAACCAAATAACCATGTACATAATAGTATTATTATATTTAACAATATTACTTAATTAAATAAATATGACTAACCACCCAAACATATAATGTAAACATTATTATTAATTTCCTAACATTCCCCCCCCTTAATGTTTACATGGTAACAATAGAACTTTCACACTTCCTCTGCAACTTTCCGCCTCTGCGCGCTCATGATCTTGGCACACACTCAAACTACAAGTAGAAGAAGAAACACATAAACTTCTTGTCAACCATGCACTTTCGAGAACACATCCGACCGACGAGGATGGGAATACACTCAGAATTATCCGATTATCAACTAGTCACTCTACGAAACACATCCGACCTAAGAAAGGTGGGAACTCAAGAAAGAACACATCCGAACAACCTTCAATGGTTTTCGTGAGGCTAATTAAAAACCTAGGTATGAACAGAACACATCCGATGTTTCTACCTCATTAAGACTCATGATGCTTCCTTTAATCGTGCTATTTGTTCTTCACTATGTTTTCAAATTGGGGAATTTACGTAGGAATAATCATATACACAAATGAAAAAATGGAAATGGAACATTGGATCATATTGATCATGTTTCCCCTCAAGTTGAAATTTCCACTTATTGAAAACTACAAATCGTAAAAACTAAAGTGTAATAAACCACACTAAAAAGCATATACTCACACTATATATATGCCACCACAACTCGTGTGGCCCCGTCGTTGGTGACTAACAAGAGGTCGTTGTCTGACCTCCACCCTCTCGATGCCTCCATCCTCCAGTAAAAATTATCTAATAGAGAAAATATTCATCACTTTGATTTTCTATATAAGTAGTATTTCCTTCCTCTTCATTTTCTCCTTCGTCATCAGTAGCCATGGCATTATCTTGCAGTTTCCCATCAAGTAAATCTTGTGCTCTTTTCTTGCATTTGAAGACAAGTGACCAAATTGTCTGCAGTAATAATAGGTGAGCCACTTCTTTGAATCTTTATAAGATGATCTAGGTCTGAAAGAAGATTTAGATCTTCTTTTATCTTGTTTCTTACCATACAAGGATTTTTCCTCTGGTTCCGCAAACATGATTCTCTTTTCTTCATCTAGCAAAGAAGAAATAAGTTCTTCTAAAATTGGATTTATTTTACTCAATGTAAATACCATGTTAGAATATCATGAAGGCATGTTATTTAGTAATACTGCTTTAACATCTTCATTAGGAATATCTACACTTATTCCCACTAGTTGATTGCAAATAGGATGAAACTTACTAATATGTTCCACCATGTTGTCGCCTTCTTCCATCTTGAGGCCGAACAATCTTTTCTTTAAAGATATTGTGATCCAATTTTTTTTTCCATATCTCCCAAATTGTGTGAGAGGAATTTTTAAGTCTATATGATGCAAATAAGAATTTGATAGACCCAATCCAATAATCGTTGTAGCCTTTCAATCTTTGCTTGCCGATTTTGCTGCTTCATCTGCATTTTTGGTTTCTTCTCTTTGCCATCAACAATATCCCACAAGTCTTTGTTAATTAGGAATAACTAAGTTCATACTTGCTAGGTATGAAAATATTTACCTTCAAAATTTTCAATGTGACTCAACTTATCCATTATGAATCTTCACAAATTTAAAAATAGGTGTCGGCTAAAACCGAAAATACACCTTTTTACAAACAAATAGACACTATAGACTATAAACTTAATTTGTAATGGAAAATTATAAATCCATTAATTGTAATATACATGAATGATAAAAAGTAATTAATGATTACTTTTATAAAATTAAAAAAATACAAATATTGACTTTATTGTTCTAAAAATTAACATAAAAAAATAAACACAGCAAGAGACAAATTTCACCATTTAATGCCTTGGAATGCCATGTGGATATCTTTTTGGGCACACACAGGTAGCTCTTCAAAAGAAATTCAGGTTGGAGCTGGTTTATGAATAGACGCCAATGCTGAAAGATGAAGACATGCACTTCGGGCTTGATTGACCATGAACCGATTCACAACGAGTTTATAAAACCACCATATGATTGATGTCTTATCCTAATTATATGCAAAAATGACTTAAAAATTTGATGATCAATACCACGTTCATGTCAAAATCACAAGTGTGTAGACCATACCAAATTTGCTCTGTGTCTCAGTCCAGAGGCATGAAAATACATAGAAATCTAGCACAATCAGATCAACATATGATGGGGGGACGAGCGTAACTTAGATGGATTAAAAATTTGATAGCCAAGATTTTATAAAAGCATAGATCCATATGCTCAAAACAATAATTAAACCTAAATCCCGTCTCCTTCAGGTTTTTCCAGCAAACAACTCAAAACATAAAAATTTCAATTTCAAAACCAAGTTTTCAATCAAAAAATCAACGCAGGATTTTTATTGAAGGAAGCAAGTATGTTTTGAACATATACTGCCAAGTCGCTGAGTAAAAATAATATGCTATATGGAATTCATATGTCCCGAGAAACAAAGAATATGCAATATGCAATATATCTGAGCAAACAAAGAATTTATACAAACTAGACTAGAATTTGATAGATTCACCCAAAGATTCAAATCTAATTTGATCTATATCGTATGGAAGCAGATGCATGGGATGTGAGGTGTCTTTGATAATGCCACGTTTTCCTTACTTATTATAACTAAATAACGCAAGCTTATTAATGATAGACCAATATGTAGAATAACATGCTTTTAAATATAATGCATGACACTAATCTATTTTAGCATAATCAAATCAGATATTTTGACTGTCACATGAATGCATATATTTAATCTCAGACTTCCTGAAAATTATTTCAAGATTTTCACAAACCTCACAAAGTTCTAAAGCTCGATCAACTCGCACCGTCGATATACCATCAAGGATCCGTCATCACTCGGCACCATATATAGTAATTGGTTCAGAATGTACAACAAAATAATGATCTTCAATAGACTCGATACATCATACATTACATTGGGATAATAAATAGCTAAGAAGGAAGGTAACAAAACATCATATAAAATAGGATGTATTACAAATAATAAACCTCGTAAATAGTGATACGGGTATAGCCAATAACCATGTACATAATATTGTTATTATATTTAACAATATTACTTAATTAACTAAATACGACTAACCACCCAAACATATAATGTAAACATTATTATTAATTTCCTAACAAGTCTCTCATTTTGCTCGGTGGGTGTGTATTAGCTTTGAGAAGATCAGAAAATGAGCTTTCCCAAGATTTCCCAAGGACTTGTCTTGATGGATCTTGCTTGGGAAGCACTTGAAATGAATGGGTATCCCTAAATCACCTATGGGAACAATGTCTCCGGGATTAAGGTGAAATTAAGGTGGGATCGGAATTATCTTTGAGGTAAATTTTCAGGTAGGGTATGGTTGTCATGCTCAAAAATTATGAATTTTCTTGTTGCACATTTGCATGAAAACATATAGAAAATATATTTACATACTAAGTATTTATGAGTAAGAAAATTGGATATGTGAGTATAAGAAATAAAGAATAAGTACAACCAAGATATGAATGTTTATGAGTATGATGGTGTGATATGCAATATGTGAATGTGATTGGAGTAGTGTGCCCACTAGCAGATGTGTATGTGCAATATGAATTTCATTTATAAAATACCCCTCGATAGTCAAGAAGGAACCATAGAACAAGAGTGCACCATCGGGAAATGGGTTGAAAATGGGAGCTAAAAAGATTGATCATGGAGTCATTTTATATTTATACCTCGTAATTGAGTATGAACCATAGAAATAAATTGTGTCATAGGGTAATGCTAATACACGTGGTGTGTATAAATGTGCATAAGATTGATGAGAAGGACTACTTGTGAAGCAAAGAGCGTAATCTATATTTATTTAGAAAGGATTCATTCGATTAAAGGGGGAAGAAAGCATGATGCCCCCAACCTGTGTGATGAAGTGTATACTATCCGATGAGAGTGAAGGGAAAGGGCCTTCCACCTGATGTCTGAGGAGATAAATTCATGTGATGATCTTCTAAGATCAGTGGTGTATGAGAGACATGACATACATGTGAAGGAGACATGTGTGGTGAAGGAGGTGGTGAACACCTAAATGTAGAAGACCAATGTAAAGTAGGAGGTGGAAAAAACCTATGTGAAGGAGATGCCCGAGTATGAAACTTAGGATGACAAGATGGACTAGTGGACCTATGTGGATGAAATCTTCATGAATGAGGTCATGTGCGGATATGAGAACTATGTCCAAATTATGCCTTAGAATTGAGAGGCCCTAGAGGACTAGATGCCGAAAGTGGTGGAATAATGTTATTAATAGGAGGAAATGGAAATAATGTGCATGGTGGAACACCTTTGATAGCGATTATTTTCTTGTTATGAATGAATTTGAGATATAAGTGATGCATGGAGGGAATAACTTAAGTGTTCCACAATGATTGACAATGATTGAAGGTTCCACAATGAATGACACAAGCATGGTGAAAGACCCAATCAGAATCGGAATTTGGATGTAGCCATAAGATTTTGAAATTGGATATGAGATATTGTATAGTAGACATCCGATAGAAATGAGAATTGTAATGGAGCACACGTTGATAGGATCTAATGGATAGATCATTTTTTTATTGATAGTAGAAGCTCCAATAGAAGCATTGATGTGAAATCAATAAAAAGAGAATGTGGCATGATAATCATGATCCAAGAAAGTAATGACTTGTAGTGGAGATGTGTCAGTAGTACCAATGAAAAAATCAAGAGGCCCCGATGCAGAAGGAGGCACTGTGTGATATGTATGACTGGTAGAATGTTCTCTGACTTGCTTGTCATGTTCGAGATAGAGGGTCTTTAAATATATTGATATTTTCGTTTTCATTGACTAGTTTAGAAGCAGATGGCTTAAGGAGCTCGATTGATTTATTGTTGATTAGATATTGAATAATATGCTTAAATTTGAAACATATATCAACAAAGTTATCAATGCATTGATGATAGTCAAATTTAGAAATTTTTTTCATAATTATGGCCATGGGGGTGAGATGGATCAAGACCGAGCAGAGGAGGAAGCGTGATAAGTTTTCTTTTGATAAGTTGTGGTAATAAAAAGCGAGGTGCGTAAGGAAATTTTGTAAATGTACTCTTGGGAGGTTTCCATTGAAGCTTTTCAAAGGTAGAAATAGTGTTAACAGTGGAATTTGCTTCATTGAATTAGGAGATACCTTCAAATAATATTTTATTTGAAACTAATTAGAAGAGGAATATGAAGCATGATCGTGATATTTGAGTTTTCCCATAGAAGGAAGTTTTCCTTCACATAATTTAAGAGTATGCCATAATTAATAAAATGAAGGAGAGGTTTCGAAGATGACACTCTTCTCGTAATGGAGGCAACATGATTTTAACAAATAAATCTTGGAGTTTTGAATCAGCAAGTACATTTGTTATCATAGATAAGTTTTTCTTGTAATGTAATACATAGTCTACTATATGTTCATTGGATTCTTTTTTGATTTGTGCAAGTTGAGCATATGATATCTTTGTACCAATATTGACTGAGAAATGAGTGAGAGAAGCATCAACTAATTATGTAAATTATGTTACCGAGTGAATAGGTGGATCATAAAACCAATATATACCATAGTCTTGTAAGCTCCTATGAAATAGATTTGCTAGAAAAGTGTGATGGTCCACATAATCTAGACATGCAACATGGAAAGATCGATATGATCTTGAGGGTCTCCATGGCTAATTAAAATATGAATCTTTGGGATAAAAATTGGGAGGAAGCTCATAAGTAGAGATAGAGGGTGCAAAAGGAGTGTTAAATAGTAATGAGGAGTCAAGAGATGGAAATGAGCTTGAAGTAAAGTTAAGTCAAGCTGAAAAAACGTGGAATTATAGATCCTTATATAGAGAAGCTAGGTCATGTTTGTTGAAATAAGAATCAAATGGTGTATTAGAAGAATTGAGAGGTGGGAGGGGATATTTAGTAGTAGGGATAGAAATAGGGAAGTGGAGGGGTTTAGTGGAGGAGATGACAGCTAAGGAGGAACCCACAAGAGCAGTGGAAAATTTTAGTGAAAAATATTTGTTAATTGACAAATGATCTTGTTTTTCAAATTTAAAATTGGTGAATATTTAGGGTACAAGATAGGACGAGTTTACCATTTTTTTCTAGGTTTAAGTAATTATAGGGGTCAATTTTCCATTACCATGAAATAGAAATTCACAAATTTTTCCTAAATATAGTCATTCGGTAGAATATTTTTATGCTTCTTGGATGACAACATATACTATGTCGGTCGGTAGCATACAAATGCTATCGACCGACAACATTTTTATATTATCGCCAACATCATATAGTCATGATGTTATTCGGGAACATAAACAATATGTCACCATTAGAGTTTTTTATGCTACTAGTTGACAACATACTATATGCTATTAGTCAAGAGCATAAAAATGCTACCAAATGGTAGCATATAAAAAATTTACCATCTGGTAGCATTTAATAGTGATTTTGTGATGTCTTGATATTCACCATTTGTGTGAAAGATAATTTTCCCAGATTTGCCAAATATTTTCTAAGGATTTTTTTTTCAAAGGGTCCCTTAAAATTTTCCCTACACAAGAGGGACAAAAGTAGCATCTCAAGATTTTTAGCGGTGTAGTCATGGAAATGTGCAAGAGAAAAATTTCAATTTTTCAACCATGACAATGGACCAAAGTGTCAAATATTTTACAAGTCATACATGCCCAAGACATCCCTAGGTTAGTCTATCCCAATCACCACCCTATCCTGTCAATATAATGATCCCTATGTGAATGTCAAGTGTCCCCTTAGGTGATTTAGGAAAGTGAATCAATCCCCCTAGGTGATTTAGGATCCTCTACAACATGTAAGCATTCAAGCATTTTTGGAAGGGATACTGTACACACCCAAAATTGCATGTGCTATATTGTCGAAAAATGGTTACGAGAATCCCCAATGATGATTCAGTCCTTTCAAGAAGGTGTTCGAGCTCCAAAACCTATTCGTAGTGATTATTTGTAGCCTAGATGTCCTTACTTAACCTTTCTACACTATTTTCCAGCTCCTCGTCTCTTTCTATGCATCTTTTGGCCTTTAGTGCAAGGACAACCGCCTTGCCTCGTGGTAGTTCTAAAACTACCACCTAGGCAGGCAGCAATCCCGCCCACTTTTTCTAGATTCCGTCATGCATGTTTTAACATGTGACAATTCACTTAACTTAACTTTTAGGATGCATCTATGAGTTGAATTGTCTAAAAATAGTTTTTATTGCTTGGTTCTCCTTCCTCCTGTTTTAAATAGATTTAATTAGTTGGAACTTCTTTTTCTTTCCTTGTGCATAAAGGTACCTCCCACCTCAATTCCTATATATTTGATGTTTTATTCAAGTAAAAGGGCCTGAGATTATTTTTTTATCTTGTATTGTATTGCTGCCATGATCTTGGTAGGAATTGCATAGCCAAGATCAGAACTATTGTGCTATCCCTCTTCTACTTGCATTATATCTAGATTTCTTCGAAGATTGAATTACTCAAGTGCCATCGTCTTGTTTTTGTTCTTGTATTCCCAATCCCTTGGACTCACATGAAAACTCAGAGAAAGAAAGGAACAAAATGAGGGGAAAAATACTGATATAACTAGATCTACCAAAGCTCTTTCTCATTCAAAGTTGGAATTGTGTGTTTTTTTGCTTTGTTTATCAAATTGTCAATTTCAAATTGTTAATTTCAATTAAATATCAAATAGAGTAGTGAAATAGTTCAATTCAATTAATTAGACAATCACGTATAGATCAAATCAAGAGAAAGTTTTCTCTTTTACATTACAGGGAAGTGTGACGAATAATAGCTTTGCTAGGGTTATGATTTGTTTTTAACTCGAGGTAGGATGGAAGGGTTTTGATTGAATTATGGTATACTCTATATTTGTATTCACATATCTGCATTGGTAGTTAGCTACATCCAACTAGTCACTTGTATTTAATTTTTTTATTAAATTAGATGCATTGTCGAAAAATCATAAAAGATAAAAAAACATTTACTTTCGTTAGATTAGCTTATTTTAATGTTTTTTCTAATATATTGAGAAAACACCAAAAACATAGATTAGATTTCCTTTTATAGGTAGTTTGTTTATTGAATTTTTTTATTCATCTCGCATGACCATCAATGGTCCACAACAGAACATACATACAATTGTGATCCTTGGTCCCACAACCCAAGGGACTAGAATTGATAATCGACATTGATATAAGTTTACGTTAGACAATTTTATTCACACCTGTAACTTTTGGTAAGAAAATAGAGAAACTAAACATATTAAACATCGTTGTTAAGCAAGCCTACGATTATCGATCGCTCCCGGTAATAGGGCTTGATTACGCGCATGACCATACAAGGGCCATAACCTCCATGAGTGTTTGGTTGTGATCCTCAAGTCCCATAACCCAATGAGCATGCTTGACTAGTTAGATATTGTCACTATCTTGTTTACATTGGTATTCAGATCTTAGCCACTTCCACTCGATATTATTGTGTAAATTTCCTTATTGAACATAACTGCCGATCAGGCTAAGACTTTCTGGACTAGACCGGAAAATTACCCATAGTCCCTGCGGCTCCATTACGCTTCTTGTCTTCACTTCCATGACCTTGTCTAGAAATTGTACTTTCCACATGTTCCACAGCCAACCAACATAATCGTGAAAGAACTAGACATTGATTGGAGTCTCTGAGAAGCTATCATATCAGATCATACCATCACACCCCTTCAGGTTAGAAGAGAATTATCTTCCCTAGAATCGCATATCCCAATCTTGCATGTTGAGGACATAAGATTACCCAATTAGCTTTTCCACCTCCATCACACTCACTTCCACTTCCATTCTACACCAGTTGTCTTGGCATAACCTTGAGAGGTCAAAGCTAAGAATGCCACATGTTGATTTTATATCGTACAAACCGGTGAACCGGCATGAAGAGCTAGTCTCTAAATATTTCCACTTTCCGCTCCACTTTACATTTTCCCTTTATTGAAAAGGTATTTTTATACCCCCGAATATGTCGAGAGTCGATGAATATGGTTGACGCATTCCAGTTATGACATATATAGTAATCCAAAGAGGCGGACAACAATAGTATCCTTCTCTTTCAACATGGGAAGATCACCATCCAAATGAACATTCAATAGTATCCTCATGAACATTCAAGTTTTAAGAATTTGAATCTCACCTGGGAATCAATTTAGTCTCCTCAAGTGTTGCTTTGAAATCCCATTAGTATGCAATCATACCAACTCCCACATATAAAAGAGGAATAATTAACACGATATGTCGGAGTGAACAATGATTCCAAAACATGAACCACGCTTATGACATGTTTCAAGGACATAGTGATGTTTCACTTCAAAATAGTAACACTAGACCTCCAACGAATGAAAACATTTCCAACGGGGGGTGGCAACATAGTGAACAATTCATAACAGGATACCACACTTCTTAGTAGACTCCAAAACAACATGCACCTACAAAAAAATTGCTTCACCAACAGGAGACATTATCTCCGCATTAGTGGACAAGGTCAAAGAGTTAAAGCTTGCCCAAAATAATCAAAACTCATATGGAGGGCAATCAAGACCTTCTCATTATCCGATAAACTAAGGGAAAATAAAAATGGCGTAGAATCCTTCAAATTATATGGGCACTCCAAACCTTGGGGATTTATTAACTAGGACAGTATCTGTGGGTATGCCTCCTTATGCCACATGTGGATACCTATAATAGGTGTCAACTAGTAGTACGTTTTCAAATGTTGTACTAGCCGAAATGCAATGTTCCCTAGCTTCACTCCTTCAGCCCCGTATCGAGTGGTCAACCCCCCTATATCCACATGTACTCTAAGACACCACAAGGAGATACGTGCAGTAACTATCCGGGTCCTTATGGTTATCCGCAGGAATGCCATATGCCCCAAAAAATATCTACTTCATTCAATATCAGCAAGCAATACAACCTTTTCCTCCCCAACAAGGATCTTCGATGGTTGAAACGTATACAATGGGGATCTATTCTAAATACCTAAAGGATCCTCTAGACTTTTCAATCCGGAAAGTCATGCTCCGAAAACCCTTTCCCGATCTTCCAACATTTAAAGGGGAGGGGGATCCTAATGCTCATGTAAAAGATTATGCAAATGCCATTCGAGAATCTGCTCCCGTGGGATGCGCTTATTGTGAAAATATTCCCTAAAATGCTAGAAGGAATCACTCTCAACCGGTACTATATGATACTAGAGGCTTCAATACACTCTTTTAAACAACTTGTGTCGAGTTCATTAAGGATTTCAATATGAAAAACTATTAAGAACATGGATCGTGAGAATTCCGCATATATGGCAAGAGTACAACGAGTCCGTAGCCCACTTCATTTAGAGTCGCACATGGTTCTCTACTCGCAAGTGCTCAAAACATGGATCGACAAAACTTTGTGATTTTTTCCTCTACTCTCTCAATAGAGAGACACAGGAATAAGTTCAAAAATTCTTGCTCAAGAGCTATGAGGAAGTGCTAGAGGGTGCTCTCTGAATTGACAACACAACCATTGATAGTGGTTGTAAGACTTATGGAGCAAATGGAAATTTAGTCACTCCTAGCCAAAATAATCCTGGTTACTCTAACAACAAAAACAATAATCAAGGACCAAAGATCCTTAATGAGAATCATGGAGCCATAACCAATGATGTGAATGACCAGCCCAAAATCCTAATGTTGTTAATCCTACCAATACGGGTGTTACAAAGAATAACAACAATAATGGAGATAATAAGAGAAATAATAATTTCTCACCCTCAATAAACGATGTGGATTTTAATCATCCTCAACAATAAAAGAAACAACCTCAACAACAAAGACAAACACCCACCCCAGACCTAGTCAATACCCAAGAAGGTATCCCAACCAATTCCAAAACCAATGGCAAGGGTTCCAAAAATTTAACTATAACAACCAACAACCAAACAATAATCATAGTTTCAGACCACAACAAGGAACAAACCAAAAGCCTCAAGACTATGATCCTGATCTATATTGTGGTGTCCGTAGGGTTCAGCGGGTATGATGGAAGAACATGCCATGATTGTAACAAGTTTCTACAATGCTTTCCAGAGGATTAACGGCAATCAACCGTTTGTCAATATGTTTTTGGAAAATCCCACTGCACTAACTCAAAACACCTACATGGGGCCAGTATCTCCGAAAAATACACCGTTGGGAATTTTTAACGATCCTCTCCCGAAACACCCAAAGGATCCCAACAGTTCTATTAAAGTTATTATGATAGGGACCAAGGATCGTGAAGCTCAACTTCATCAAACCAACAAGTGGCACCCCCCTGGATGACCCGCAGAGACAAACAAAGATTGTGGGCTTGGTAGAGCCGGATGATGAACACCAAATTAACATTTCCATAAGAACTAAGGATTATTCTTCGCATCCAATCTTGATTTATCCGCCATGTCGAAAAATATTCATGATACGCTAAGCAAGCCAAGAGGGGCTTATGACACGATCATTGGTCCGACCAAGACCTTTTCTCACATTTCCTTTTTGGATTTGCTAAAGAATTCCCTTACTCACATATATGCTCTATTAGAAGCGCTAGGTCTAGGCCATCTAGTTAATGTCACCCCTCCGCCGGAAGCGTAAATAAATCACATAGACTTCGATGTTTTCCTCTAGGAAGCCTCGAAATATATATTGGGTTTGTGTTTGACATCAACAAGATGCCCACAGATGCTGAAATAACTCGTAGGGTTGACTCGACTTTATTTTTTCAAGATTGGATTTACAAAACTATATAATACATGTGATGATCAATGATGGGGAAACAGTTAACATATTCCCTTCTCTTTCCTTTAGAAGTTAGGGTACAGGGAGACCAATTTCTTCTCGACACAAAACACGATGAGAGGCTATGAAATCCTTAAGGCAACATTGATCAAAAATATAGTATTACCGGTTACCCTTGGGCCTAAGACAATGTTAACCAAACTCTATAGTATAGACCGAGAAACCAACTATAATATGATCCTTGGTCATCCTTGGATCCACCGCATGAAGGTAATCCCTCCACTTTGTTTTAGGAGGTTTGGTTCCTACATTTAGGGAAGGTCTTTATGGCACAAGGTGATCCAAAACCCTTTGAAATATATTTCGATAACTTAAAGAAGAGGTCAGGGGTCCACTCTGAGTTTGAGCTTCCCATAAATCAGTTAAACAAACCTACAAGCACAATTCAAGAAGAAAAGCTAGTCTCACGACGACATATATGCAAGTCATAGAGTTGATTGAGGGTATTCTCGAAGACAAGGATGAAAACGTCATCATAGAGACAACATCATTAGGAATCACAAGTGAAAATTGTCAAGCTATTGGAGAAATATTTATCTATTCTCCTCCCCTTTGATTTTATGAGTATGGGACGTACTACGGGACTCGGTTCTCTTCTAGAAATGAGGTTTGCATGGTTGAAGTGACCGAGGTAAAGGGATAAGATACAAAGGATGATCCAACCTCCATTTTTAGAGTAGTTGTTGGACTCTTGATTTTGATGGAGTCAAGTTTCGTTTTGGTGCGGTGTAGGTGTGATCCTTACTTCTCCGAAGGAAGGATTCTACCTTTTACTTCAAGTTAAATTTAAAACGTACAAATAATGGTGCTGAATATGAGGCTCTCCTATTGGGTCTCATCAGTAGCTAATAAAATGGGAATCCTCAATATTAGGGTGTTGGATGATTCACAATTACTCACAAATCAAATATCCAAAGTGTATGAGACTAGAGATGATAATTTACAACTTTACAAAACAACAAATGCTAGGCCTAACAAAAGGGTTTGACTTCATATCAATCAAAGCGAGCCCATGTGAAAAAACCTTATCGTAGACTTTATAGAAAATTCTTCTTCGTTCTTTACCCCAAGTAGTGACACTGGAAGACACCAACTTCATGTTTTCAGTTCATGCTAAGCCCTTGATTCGTAAATTGCCAATGAACCCAATGTTGACATATGTGGAGGACAAGAATCAAAGCATGATGTTTGAGATCACATCAATGGTGATGAAGCGACTTTAAGATATTTAAAGGATTTTGTAGAATCGTATCTTACTTATAATGAAATATACCTTTCCTTAATCCCGATTCCTCTTCCTATTTTGGAAATCCCATGATCGAGTCCTCCCTGACAAAGGATATTGATATTTACGAGGTATAAGAAGAAGGGGATTTAGAGTTGCCTCCACCCCATCGAGTTTGAGGAAGGAAATGCCTCCTTGATTAAGGGAAAAATTATATAAACATTGGAACAGAGGAGGAACCAAAAATCTTAAAATTGGGGTCCTCCTTAACTCTAGAGGAGGTAGAAGTACATACCCGAATCCTCAAGGAACACCAAAATTCTTTGTATTTATTTACAGGAAATGATGGGAATTACACCACACATCGTAGTTCACAATCTCGTCACCAAGCTAGATGCTAAACCAATTAAGAAAAAGTCAAGGCCCATGAAGCCAAAGGTGGCCCTTATGGTGAAAGAAGAAGTAATGAAACTTCTCCAGGTAGGATTCATCAAGCCATTCGCTATTCACAATGGGTATCTAATATCATCCCCGTTCTAAAGAAGAATGGAAAGATCCATATTTGCATAGACTTCTAGGACATCAACAAGGCTTGCCCCAAAGATGATTTCCCATTACCATCCATCGATGTTATTGTTGACGTAATAGTTGGGTTTGAATTGTTGTCTCTCATGGATGGGTTTTCTGGGTACAATCAAATCAAAATATCTAAGGAGGATCAAGCCAAGACTACGTTTATAACTCCTTAGGGAACCTATTGTTATGTTTTCATGCCATTCGGTCTTAAGAATGCTGGCACCATGTACCAACGAGAAATGACATATATATTCTATGATCTTATTAATAAGATTATGGAATCCTATGTGGACAACCTTTTAGCTAAGGCTAGAAAGCATTGCGTAATCACCCAAAGGTTCTTTGTGTCATCCTTTCTCACTTAATTGAGTATGATGTCACATTGAATCCAGAAAAATGTGTATTCGGTGTAACGAGAGGCAAGCTTCTAGGTTACATTATATCGTCATGAGGGATTGATGTCAACCCAACCAAAAACGGGTTGGCTGAAATGGTTCCACCGCTCAGACGAGTCTACCATCATATTTTTTTTTGGAAACTCGGTGCAATCCGAAGGTTTATCCCTGATTTAACCTTCATTATACGTCCAATCAACAATTTTTTGAAAAGGATTGCTACATTGATTGGATGGAAGAATGCAATGAGGCGTTTGAATCGATTAAATGATTCTTTTTATCTCCTCCCACACTCATGCCACCTAGGTCTAATCACCCCTTGATCCTATATTCATGAGCTACTAATGTGTTATTACCCAACATGTTAGCTCAATAGGATGATGATAGGTGAGAATGTGTAGTTCATTTTATTAGTCGAACATTTATTGATTATGAGACATGTTACACATAGGTAGAGAAAGAAAGCCTTGTTATAGTCTTTGCAACAAAATGTTTAAGGCATTATATCTTGAATCAAGACACAAGGGTTATTTTTAGATCAGATCACCTGTGGATGTTTCTCACGTAAGGATCCTTATTTAAGAAAGCGAGGCACTTCATAACCCTAATGGGTGAGTTTGAACTAATCTTTTTAAATCAAAAATCCGTCAAGGGATAAATCATTGTGGACTGGTTGGTTGATAATCCATTGGATGGATGTGATCTAGTAGATTTAGACTTCCCGATGAGAACATATACTTTGTCAAAATTAGGCCTCCTATCTCTGTATGTCCTTGGTATACTGACATTGTTAATTTCATTGTGGACCATACATACCCAGAAGGGAAACATCACAACAAAGAAGGCAATTATGTGTCATTGCCGCTAAGTATGATATTTTGAAACAAGTTCTCTACCGTAGAGCCTTTGATGGAATGTTATTAAGATGTGTTGATGTAGAATAATATGAAAATATTCTTTACGAATCACATAGTGGGGTATGTAGAAATGGATGCACTTCCTCTTTCAACCCTTTCTCCCCAAACCCTTCACTTGGAAAATTGTATTTTTGGGGGACTCAAACTTTCTTCCCGCAAATATAACAAGCTTTGGAAGATTAGAAATTATTCTATTTTTAATCAAATTATTCTTAGCATAGATGTTTTTTTTTAGCTAAAACTATAATTATTTTTCATGTCTTTATTAAAATCCAGTCTAGGTAATGAAATTCTGCATTGAGGTGGAGAACTTACAAGATATCCTCACCCACTAGGGAAGTTCCCTTGTGTTGTCTATCGGGTTCCGTCTCAATCGTGTCATCGCTCACCACCTCGACGCCAATCTCTGCCATGACAAAGGTATCAGACCATGTAGACATGGCGCATGATATGTGTAATTCTCCCTCCTGCACAATGAATCCCCCCCTTGGAAACCTACTTCTCATAATGGTGTTTTTAGTGGCTTTGAGGTGGTGAAAGATGGGGATCCTCCCACACTCACGATGGCAAAATGCCTGGGCTGGAGTGTTTTTCCCTGGCCGAGAAGTGGTAGTGTCTCTAGTTGGTCTTATTCTCCTCATGCTTTTGGTTCTAGATGGGGTGATCCTCCCTAGAAAAATTTCCATGTCCTGGATTTGGAAATCTCTCATGACTGAAAGAATTATCTCGGCTCGAATAGGGCAATGGCTAAGATCCTGTGTAACCTCTCTTGACCCCTCTGCTACAAGTTGGGGAGATTCTTCATGTAGGTTGCTTTCTCCTCCCCCTCCTATGAATTTTATGTTTATTTCCATTACTTAGTGTGTCATGCTTGTGAATTTTTGTAATCTCTTTATTTGGAATTGGTTCCCATGACACTTGTACTAGGTGCGATGTATTCTAGGGAGTGTCATAGCCACCCATTTTTTTGATGTGTATCCATTGTGTACTTTTAAAGCTTTTATCAATATAAAATTGGGACTTTAATCAAAAATGTAGATGTGATAAATGAGTTGCAGCTATAATGCCACATTTTAAATTTTCAAAGCTCCTTACAACTAAAATTATTTTGTTGAAAATTTAAGACAAAAAAACTAGATTATTTTGGAAGGTAGATAAATCAAATTGTTCGTAAATGGAAGAAAGCGTTATATGATGTTTCATTCTATCACAACCACTTCATTATTAAGAAGTAGTGAGTACAAAATTATACTTTCTTATGAATCTTATTTCGCATGGCAGAATTAAGGGTTATGAGCACTTTAGATAATACTAAAGACTACACATTATTTAAAAAATAAAATCTATAACAAAAAATAATTAACCGTGACAAAATATCACATTACTTAATATGTTATGCCTCTACCCCGCAAGAAAAACATCCACTATTTTTTTGTATCTATTACTTCCAAAAATTCCTGGCTAATTCTCTAACATATAGTCTATCATAATCCCCCTTATCTCCTATATTTCCCTACTTTTTGTTCCCACAATTTTTACATATTCCTTATTTTTTTCTCCTCCAAAAACATCTCAAACTTTAAAACAATACAAAGTATGAAAAATACATGAGTGTGAATTAAATTTACGAATCTTGCAACAAATTCACTTGCATAAATATTCGAGGCCTCCTAAATATCATGTTCTTTATACAATTATGTAATTTTAATTTTATTTTGAATATTGTGAATTCAATTGATATGTAAGGTTGGACACTAATTGCTACCAGTATATATGGAACTAATAAATTCATCTACTCTTCATTAAAACCATAATAAAATTAAATAAATTAATGTCCCCTAAATATTAGCACCCTAGATAGTTGCTTAATTTTCCTAGGACTTAATCCCCTCTACTTCTTTGTGATGCATGCATTCCATATCTAATTTGCTTATGCATATTAGTTATAATCTTCACCTTTAAAATGCAATGTTTTTCTATTTTATTTTTATGTGATTCTATATTTTTGGGACAAGTAGAGGTTGCTAAAGAGTATTGTGAATAATGTATTTAAGTAATTAAATATATCCAATTAGTTCTTGAAAAATATTTGGGTGTTTGTTGCAAGATGTAAAAGACTTCATCCAAATCAGAGGTATTTGGGGTATGGGTGGTTTGATAAATGCTAAGAAAATATACGTAAATATAATATATAGCAATAAACATGCATCTATGGAAAGGTTTACTCTTATATTTCATGTTAGAGATCCTTTTAGCAAAACTGTGTTACATTAAAAATAAGGAAAAATTGCAGGATTTTAGTGTCATTTGAAAGTGTTAGATAGAAGAAGGCATAAGATTGGTGAGTTTGATAGAAACCCTTATATGTTGGGGTGTCTCTACCATTTATTATGTCGAAGGCTTCCCCCTATGGGAAAGGCCCTTCCA
This sequence comes from Taxus wallichiana var. yunnanensis, assembly GCA_018340775.1. Taxonomy (NCBI): domain Eukaryota; kingdom Viridiplantae; phylum Streptophyta; class Pinopsida; order Cupressales; family Taxaceae; genus Taxus; species Taxus wallichiana. The sequence goes on from CM031240.1 coordinate 1,024,185,331, forward strand.
GATGTTTCGTGATTGTGTTAAATTTGATGGTTTGACACCGCTCTAGACGTTTTCACATTTTTTGGCTAATTTTAAAACTTCCTTTTTCATTTTTTATCGTGTCGAATCCGCCATGTTTATCTTCAGCGTCGTTGCCTTAGAAATCACCTCTCGGGACAATACAGCTTTGAAACCCCGTGCGGCAAAGATTTCAACAAAAATGAAATGGAGCATTAATTGATTGTGGGACTTTGGTGTTCACATCCGGATCCCAAGGCCCGGCCTTTCATGAGGTAGGTTGTCAGAAAGGCGATGAAATACGAGGTGCCATTTTTGTATATTGCGATGAAGATTCCCGTTATCAAGTGCATAAATAGAGAGATCAAGTGAGGAGGAAGCACAAGTGACACGAACTATCACCATAGTCAAGCCTCCTTATCTTTGGAATCTATTTGTGGATAACTCGATGTCCCTTCTTCTCTTCAACTTCCAACCCTCTTGTTTTTCCATATTCATGTGAGTATAGATTTGGAAGAATAAGTTTTTTTCAATTAGAAAAGAAAAATGTCTAAAAGTATAATAGATTGAAGTAGATTATAGAGATCCCTCTAAAAGAGATCTAGAATTAAATTCTATGTTCAATGAATGAATGAGGAATTTTTAAAATTGTGTCCTAGATAACAAGGATCATGTAATTAAATATATGGATGAATTCCCTTTCTCTCTTTTGGAAAATTGTTTAGTTTATTTGATTTAATGAAAATATTTAGACACAATTATGAATCTTTTCCAATTGTTTTTAAAAGAATGCACTAAGCCATTTTATATTACTATTTTCATTGACTATGATGAATTTGACCAAATTGTAAGGCTTCTAAATAATTTGAAAACTTGAAAAATTGTTTGCATAAATGAAAAGTTGAAAACTTTTATTCGTTTCCTTTGTTGTGTCTCAAACAGATGGAAAAGAAGCTCAATGCCTTGGAGAAACAAAGGCTATAAGTTATGTTTCTATTTCTCTATAGTTTTTATATCGTATTAGTATTGGGTAACAAAGTGATGCATGCTCTTGATGAAAATAATTCAATTTTATAGTTGGTCAAGAAGAAGAGATTAAGGGGTTAAGAAAGGAGATGATTATGCATGCTCAACCCATGTTATTTTTTATCTCCATTTTATTCCTATAAGGTATGACTATTTATAGGGCCAAACACTCTTCAAGTCTCTCGCATTTTATCAAGTTAAACTTGTATGCATATTCGTATTTTGTAGTTGGAAAAAGATTTTGTGAAGCCTTTGTCATTAAATGGTTTTCACTTGAACAAGTATTCTAAGAGTCCAACCATCCCAAAAGATCCGCATTCTCGTGTCCCTCACCAAAAAAGGGCCAAATGTATATCATCCACTCCTTCGAATATCGTAAGGATAAACCATTTTACTCATACCCCTACAAAAGAATGGTTTTGGACAGATGTTGTATCGTGTGAGTTTGTGAAGCTTTTTGTTTTTCAAATATTTTCCCTTGTGATGATTGGAATTAATAGTCAAAAGGATATTCGAGATGGATTGCATCATGGTGGATGGATTGTGAAGATAATTTTTGGGTTTTACCGATAGTCTTGATGTGTTTCCTTCCCAATCGCATTCTAAGTATATATGGTAATTGTCATCCTTCTTATGCCACATTTTCATTCTCAATTTTATTGAATTGAATTTACATTGTGGTTAATTGATTTTAATCAAATTTAGCATATTACATTATAATAATTGTTAGAACTATCTGTCTGAATTGTTAGAATTTCGTAGTTTCTTGATATAGTATTTAGGAAAGGTAATTCTTTTCATCATATGTTTTTGGAACTTGGTTATGTGGATTCTAAAATGGGTATGTTCTAAAGATTTTGTAGATTATAAATTTAGTGAGTGGGTAGTGAATGAGTGCAATGTGGGAAGACCTGATTTGGTCGGGAGGTCGCTAATCTACAAATATAAGCCAACATATTACATTTAACTTCCTAATCTACATAGTTGTAAGAAGCAATATGGAAAACCGTATGTGTTCACATTTCAATTTCTAATGCAAGTTAATATTGTCCCATTAGATTTTTATTACTCCTCTATTTCCCGAAAAATTAATGAGATGAAAGATTCTCATACAATTTTCTTGTTGGATATGTTCACAAAAAGAAAAGAACATTGTAATGAATGGACATGGACATATTACAATACTATACAAATGAATGAAATTTCTTGTCAAATAACAAATGAGTGAATTTCTTTTATAGGCAATAAATGTGGTTGACAAAAACATACTATAAAATAAGAAATTTCAAGGAAAGAGTCCAGATGTGGAAATATGAAAATATATCATTTATGTATTGTTTTCTCTTTTTGAATATCATTATGCCCTTTCCTTATATTACACAATGATATCCACCTAAAGAAACCTAAAAATCTAACATTTATATTTTTACTTTGGAATTGCACTGATAAGTTATTTCAAGAGAGATCTAGCTTCTCCAAACTTTTTATTTCACTCAACAACTACCGAATTTCAAGCCGAAGGTGATTTTCATTTACTAAGGGGCAATCTGTGATAGGAAATTAAGAGTAGTGGAACAACTTCCTATGCTAATATTTGAGGAGAGATATTATGCAAAACTTTCAACATAGTAAAACAGTTATAGAAATATCAGCAACATATTCATAACAAAACACAAACACCAGATATACGTGGGGAAAATCCTTTCGGATAAAAAACCCCACACTCCAAAATCCCACTCAATGTATTTCAAATCTAATAACAAGATTACATACACTTGCAGAGCAAGTTTCTTACAGGAGTATCACCAGAAACAATTCTAGGAGGATTAAAACTCACTACTCCAATTGCTTCTCCAAGCCTTCAATTTATAGACCTCCGGTTATACAAGAAACCATCTATGGTTTACAAAACCATGTGCCAAACCTCTCATGAGGTGGATAGCATTAAAGAGCAAGATTTCGGTCTAAAATTAGGATCCCACGTCCACAATATTCTCCCCTATTTTTGACCATTATAGATGTCATAAAATCTTTCATAATATCTCTAAAATAGTTCTTCCATGATATACTATCATATGGGAATCTTTTAACAACTCCTATTTCTATTTTTAGAGCCTAGACAATGTGAAACGTTTGTAGGAAAATATTAAATTAATAAACCAAATAAGGTTGAGACACCTCATTTCCAACAATCTCCCACTTGTCGAATACCTTGCAAGGGCCAAGGGAAAGATACCATCATGGATCAACTTCTAGGGGCCGAGAGGCCCATAGACTCGGAACACCACCTGAATTTTGTTGTGCTCATGGGCTTAGTTAATGCATCTGCAACATTCGCAATTGTCTCTACCTTTTCTAGCTTCACCCTTCCATCCTTGACCATATCTCTCATGAAGTGATACTGAACATCAATGTGTTTGGTCCTGGCATGAAAATTTAGGTTCTTCGTCAAGGCAGATTGCGCTCTAACTGTCGCAAAGATATCAGAATCGCACCCTATTTTAATCCAATATCTAAACACAAACGCTTCAGCCAAATGGATTCTTTACAGGTATGAGTAGCTACCATGTAGTCTACCTCGAGTGGAAAAAGCAACCCACACTGTCGCTTGCTCATCCAACTAATTACAACATCATTAAGAGTAAACACATATGCACTGGTGGATCTTCTACTATCGACATCATTGGCCCAATCTGAATCCACAAAACCATGAATACGTAGGGAATGTTGATCTCCTCTTCCATGAAAACATATAGAGTACTCTGATGTACCCCAAAATATCTCGAAGACCCTCTTAATCGCATCCCAATGCACTCTTCCAGGATTAGACATAAAACAAGAAAGAACTCCCACCGCTTGGGAAATGTTTGGTCTGCATGCGAGATCATATCATACATTAAGCTTCCAACTACACTCTGGTAAGGCACTTTGCTCATTTCTTCCATCTCTGATGTGGATGATGGAAATTTTGAAATGGAGAGCTTTGTTCCCAAAGTAACAAGAACACAAAGTGGTTTACAATCTTGCATGTTGAAACTTTGCAAAACAGAACAAACATACTTACTCGCAAGCCATAGCTTTTCGTTCTCACGATCTCTTCTAATCTCCATCCCAAGTATGTGTTTTGCTGCACCAAGATCTTTCATTTCAAATTTCGCAGAGAGCTGAGACTTCAATTCTGCAATCAATTCTTTTCCTTTCCCAATAAACAACATGTCATCAACATATAAAGTAATTACCAAGAAACAATCACCATCAGATTTAAAACATACACAAAGTGATCAAATTTAGACCGCATGAGACCCCAAACTCAACACATATGAAACAAAATTTGGTACCACATCATAGGAATTTTTTTAAGGCCATACAAGGATTTCTTTAACTTACAAACCATATTGCTTTTACATTTCACCATGTAGTGCTCTGGCTATGTCATATAGATTTCTTCCTCCAAATCACCATGAAGGAAAGTAGTTTTCACATCCATTTGTTCAACCTCTAGGTCATAAGCTGCCGCAATAGATAATAAAAATGAATGGATGTCATTTTAGCAAAGCAGGATAGAATATCTCACCATAATCAATACCCTCAACTTGAGAGAAACCCTTCGCAACCAACCGTGCTTTATACTTTTCAACATTTCCATCTGAACCAATCTTTTTCTTAAACACCCATTTACATCCAATAGGTTTCGACCTTCAAGAAATGGTACAAGGTCCCATGTATCATTATTTTTAAGGGCTTCCATCTCTTCATCCATGGCTATTTTCCAGGACTTTGCATCATTCATACCCAAATCCTCTTGTACAGATCTCGGTTCATCAATGTTAGTAGTCAAAGCAAATATACACTTCCAATCATCAGGAGAATACCCATACCTTTCAGGTGGTTGCCTTTTCCTTGTAGACTTTCAAACAAGTTGAGGTGGAGATTCTTCCACTTCTTCCTCTTCTTCTTCCTCTTCTGAAGATTCAGAGCTTGGTGAGCTCTCCTCAACTTCTTGTCTATTTTGGGGTCTCGATTCAACTTTCTTAGGTGTAGAAGGAAGTTGAACCACATCCTTTTTTGTTCATTTTCTTTATGTTGTTCTGGCTAAAAATTAACAAGGAAAGATTTAATCTCTCTAAAAATAACACTTCTAGAGTATATTACCTTTTGTTCAACAGGATCCCAAAGCTTGTATCCTTTCACACCATAGCCATATTCGATGAAGATACATTTGACGACCTTAGAATCCAAATTTTTCTCTTCTCCTTAGGCACATGTGCATATGCCTCACAACCAAAAATTATCGATGTCTAATTGAAGGATTTTTCCCTGACCATGCCTCCATTGGCATTTTATCAACAAGCGCTAATGTAGGAGATCTATTTATCAAATAGAAAGTAGTGGTAACAACTTCAGCCCAAAACCTCTTTTCTAGACCAGCTCCAATAAGCATGCTCCTAGCCTTCTCCATCAACGTTCTATTCATTCTTTCTATAACTCCATTCTGCTCCAGAGAATACAAAGTTGTCTTTTGTCTTTTAATCCCGCAACTGTACAAAATCTATCAAAGTCCATAACAATACTCACCACCATTATCATATCTCAAAATTTAATTTTCTTCCCAGTTTGAGTTTCAACCATAGCCTTAAATTCCTCAAACAACTAAAAACTTCAGTTTTACTTTTTAAAAAATATACCCATGTTCTCCTACTAAAATCATCAATGAAAGTAACATAGTAAACTAATTTAGCAATAAAAGCAACCTTAACAGACCAAATACATCCAAATGGATTAGATCCAAGATACATGAAGACTTATGAGTAGACTAGTAAAATGAATGCGGTTCTGTTTGCGTAAATACAATGTTCATAGAAATCAAACTCCAGATTACAATCATTCAACCCCTCAACGAGGTTCTTATTTTTAGGGTTTTTAAATCCTTCTCTCCAATGTGGCCAAGCCTTTGGTGCCATAACATGGTCTTCTCGCAGTAATTTTGATTCGGTAGAAAGATCACCCTTGGGTACCGAAGCCATGACCATCCGTAGAGGAGGAAACCATCTCCTTTTTCAAGTGAAGTAGTTCTTGGTTTAGTTTTATCCGAAGTTCTATTGCACTCAACCGTGCATGCATCAAAGTTGGTACAATGTACCCAATCTAATTCCTCTTGCTATCACCATAAGCACCTCTCACCATTTTCACACCGCTTCGTAAAACTATACATGCACACCCGCATCTATTAGCTTGCTAACAGATAATAAATTTCTTGCTAGTATTGGTATATGCAAGACACCATCAAATATTCTAATTCTACCATCGAAAATTTCACTTGAATACTACCATGACCAACAATTTCAAGGAAAGAATTATCACCCAAATACACCTTACCACCATCATAGTTTTCATATATACTAAACCAATTTTTGTTAGGAGTCATGTGCAAAGATGCACTGAGTCTATCAATCATGCATTATCACTTGCACGAGTGGCCAAAGCTACAATAGAGGCATCTCCATCTTCTTTTTCGGAATTAGAATCGAATCATGCTTCTTCTTTTCTTTTTCTTTCTCGCTTTGCATTCCCTTCGGAAGTGTCCATATTTTCCACAGTTCTAGCATATCACCTTGGACTTACCAGGGGATTTTTATCTCCCCTTATTCTTGGAATGGCCATGCTTCCTCCATCTTTTCCTTGTTCTTTTGTTCTTCCTCGAACACTCAAAGCCTCTTTAGCGTTCAGAGAGACCTTCCTTCTCATCTCTTCAGAGAGTAGAGAACCAACAACATCCTCCATCTTTAGAGTGACTGAAGTGCTCCCAATGGCCATGACTAGGCTATCCCATGAGTCTGGCAGTGAAACCAACAACATTTTGCACCTTTCTTCTTCGTCCATTTTAACCCCAACCGAGCTCAACTAAGTCACCAACATATTAAATGTTTCCAGATGCTCAAATATTTTTCCACCTTCTTCCATTCTCAAGGAAAACAAATTCTTCCTCAAGAAAATCTTATTTACTAGAGACTTAGCTTGGTATATCTCACCCAACTTTTTCCAAAGCTTCTCAAGTGGATTCTTTATGGACATTTATCAAGATAGAATCTATAAGACATAGTCTAATAAGACCTTCATCTTTTCTATCCATTACATCATATGTGCATACCAAAACTCGGATCTCGTAGGCCTCGTAGACCTTCTCATCGATCGCATCCCATAGATCTCGATCAACCAAGAGATCTTCCATCTTCAGTTCCACATTTCAAAGTTTGTGCCAAAAAAATTCTCTACGTCATTCCTTCTAGATGTGATCACCATTTGAAAAAATATCTCGCAACCAAATAACAAAGTATTCTCTGCAGAAGCTCTCACTCAAACCCGGATTAGCAAAAAAACCCAACAACCCACAATCGAAACCAAAGGTGATTAGGCTCGATACCACTTGATAGGAAATTAAGAGTAAAGCAGAACAACTTCCTATGCTAATCTTTGAGGAGAGATATTATGCAATACTTTCAACATAGTAAAATAGTTATAGAGATATCAGCAACATATTCATAACAAAACACAAACACCAAATATATGTGGGAAAATCCTTTGGATAAAAAAACCCCACACTACAAAAGCCCACTCAATGTATTTCAAATATAATAACAAGATTACATACACTTGCAGAGCAAGTTTCTTACATAAGTATCACTGAAACAATTCTAGGAGGATTAAAACTCACTACTACAATTGCTTCTCCAAGCCTTCAATTTATAGACCTCCGTTATACAAGAAACCATCTATGGTTTACAAAACCATGTGCCAAACCTCTCATGAGGTGGATAGCATTAAAGAGCAAGATTTTGGTCTAAAATTAGGATCCCACGTCCACAATATTCTCCCCTATTTTTGACCCTTACAGATGTCATAAAATCTGTCATAATATCTCTAAAAATAGTCCTTCCATGATATACTATCATATGGGAATATTTTGACAACTCCTATTTCTATTTTTAGAGCCTAGACAATGTGAAACGGTTGTAGGAAAATCTTAAATGAATAAACCAAACAAGGTTGAGACACCTCATTTCCAACAAACTGCAAAGACAGACGTGTCCCCCTTTCCATCCCATGCTGCACAAGTAGCATAACTTGAGCCGTATCTATAATGGTGATAATAAAAAAAAAAGATAAAAGAAAAACCAACAAGTTTAGAAACAAATTAAGAAGCTTCAGGAGGATGTTAACCTACAAGTCATATGATTGCATCCAATTATTAATTCAATAACCCCCTTGCATTTTTCACAGCGTTTCCATTTCTAATTTTCAACAAGCTTGGAAAAATCGCAAATCGACTTCACTTGTTTTCAAGCTATTATGGAATTCTCAAGCAATGAGATCGCCATGTTAGGGGACCTTACACTTGACGGAAAACATTCGGTGACAAAATAGGCACTCCATGTTCACCATTTTCCTCTGCTTCCTCCTTCACCAAAGCAGAGAAAACTTGAAGACACATTCTATATCGCTTCTTAATTTCCTCTTGGAATCTTCCACGGAACTTTAACATTGAGCATTTTGTACGCTTCTTAATTTCAATACATGCCTTCTCTACAAAGGAGTCAACATGGTCCTCATATTTTTCATACAAGAAAGGAACTATGTGCGCTACCACAAATACCGCATAAAATAGTGGTAGAAAATATAAGAACATTTGTTTATAGAATCGACAGAGGTCAAATAAGAAATGGCCCTTATTTATATGGGTATTAGTAGTTCAATAACTAATGTAAACAATCTAGAGTTTCTTCAAATTGTAAAAATTGTCAATGGAGAAATAATAATCTGGATAAGGCCCTAAATATTAAAAATACAAGTAGAGATTATCGGGTCTATTTGAGATACTATTTACACCTTTCAAATTAGAAAATTATAAAATGCCAAATGTGTATTTTTAAGAATTGTGATGATCATAACAATCTAGAAATAATTTTTGTGGATCAAAACCCACCCAAGACTTATCTTGTAATCGGTTCAAGAAGCCGTCCCAATAATTAAAATAAAACTAGTATAGGTCATTCTTACCAACATAGAAGAGGGTCAAGAAACATGTGCACCTACCAATCCAAGAGAGTATCCAGAGACTGCGATAACTGTAAAAATTCAAGGATTAGAAAACCTTTCCGATGAATATTACTTCTAATATGGTTGATACCATTCATCGTTACATGGATTGAACATGGAAGACTCTTACAAGTAATATACAAAATTGGCAATAGCACATTTTATGCTGATGTATATAAAAATTTATTGCAATAAATCCGCATTCAATTGAGGGTAAGCAACTAGATTAAATTAAAATTTCTCACCTCAAATAAAAATAAAAATCCCCAACTATAAAAAAATTCGGGTCTTTGTCCGACACAACATCGCGTGCAAACACATGAATAAGCGATTGATTTCAAATCTTAAGGCTAAAGCCAAATTCTGAAAACATTCTTTAGACAATGGTATCTTTGGAATGTCTATGGGTTGTCTCGTGCAAGTAGAACATAAATAGAAAATGTAGTCAAAAACCGATTACATTTGTAATCCAAATTTGACATATGTTCCTTCTTTTCCGTGTATACATATAATACAATTTAGGTTTAAAATTGAAACTCTTATTTCAAATTTTAACACAGTTTCAAATCATCAACTAGGTTTCAAACACGGATGCATAAGCTTCCCCAAATGGCATGTGAAATAGAAGAATGAGGTTGAAGGATTCGCAGCTTGAAATTTTGGTCCTATAGGAATCTTATTGTCATAATATCCACCAAATCCTATAGTTGACTCACAATGAGAAAAGTGATCTTCATTACAATCAAACTCTAAACATGTTCTAGAACAAAAGTCCCTAGAATCGAAACAAATGGATGCATGAATTATCTATTTTCTCTTATACTTTGCATTCTTAATCCATGGTGTCAAAATCACACAACAAGTCTTTTTAGCTAAGGGAGGAAGTGACACACCGAATATGAACATCGAAAAATTGAGGAGAAAATAGGGACTTTCATATATAAATACAAATACAAATTTTGAAACCATAATTCCTTCAAGAGCATAAATAACCATATAGATTATAGAAAATTTACTCTATTGATAAATTCAAAGATGTTTTTAATAATGTGGTCAATATGCAAATGCATGCCACAAAAATAGAAGAATGGAAGATCTTATCCCCGACACACGTTAACGTTGGGGATAGGCAAAAATCAAACCCGTGACCTCGGGATTTAATGCCACGGGCCCAACCACTACACCACAACTTTGTTTTTGAAAAATGTTTACCTACGATACATAAGTTGACTTCTCGCAAATGTATGTGAGTTAGGAAAACGAAGAAGAACCACTATGTTAGATTAGCCAATAAAAGACATCATTCAAACAAACATGAGTGAAATTTGAAATTTCCACAAATAAAAACTACTATTGGCTGCCAAAAGCATATAAATGGGGCTCGGACATGGATCAAACAGGGGGTATTATGTAAGATGAAATCAATAAAACTTCATTCCTATTGACCATATGTATTTCCCTTATAATGTTACATTCATGGAGCAATTGGAGGATTTATATCTGTCTTCTTAGTTTAGGAGAAAAGTTTTAACAAATACATATTGAAGCATTCAAAAAATGGTTGAAATAATGCTATGTAAGATATTTATTAATTTTATAGTGGAAACCATAAGCATTTGGTAACACATTTACTCAATGTAAACCTATGTATTTTGTGACAAGCTTTCCATGTATTCAAGTGGAATTGTTTTTATAAAATAAGCCAAGGAATCACAATTTTTGTGTGTCTTCTTATTCTATGAATTGCTTAGTAAGTCTCAATATCCAAGTTTTTCTATTAGACATGCACATGTTAGTGCATGCGTGTTGAATATGTATATTTATAAGCAATTTTTAGAGTTACAATTTTCAAAGACATTTTTCCATCTTTCCATAACTCTTTTATTAAAAACCTTAAATGTCTCAAGAGTCATGGTATTCTCGATATGCCAATTTGTTAAGAATATTGTAGGACAAACTAACTAGAAATACAATTTGAAGGAGACAATTCAGCTAAGAGAGTAGAACCACTACACCACAGCCTTTGTTTTTGCAAAATTTTGACCTCCGTGACATAAATTGACTTCTCGCAAAGCTTTGTAAATTATATCACCTTTTTCATATCGAATTGTTTTAAAGGTTAGACCTCACGTTTGTGCTATTTAAATGAAGTAGTTCATCTATATTTCTATATAACCAAAATCAATCACACCCGATATCAACATCACCTAAAAAAGTAATAACTATCTTTCTAAATCAAATAACATATACCATTTGGAATTCACATTGCATTAGTACACATGAGATTGCTAGTAAAATAATAATATTAGAGTTTTTTCTTGTTGATTGGCATGTGTTTTTATAATCTTCTCCAATGGATTGATTTGAGCGTGTACTTAAATCTCGTAGTTGACTCACAATGAGAAAATTGCTCTTCATTACAATCAAACTCTACACATGTTCTAGAACAAAATTCCCTAGAATCGAAACAAATGGATGCAGTGAATGATCTATTTTCCGATACTTTGCATTCTTAAACCATGGTGTCAAAATCGCACAACAAGTATTTTGAGCTTAGGGAGGAAGCTGACACCTAAATATGAACATTGAAAAATTAAGGAGAAAATAAGAAACGTTCATACACAAATACAAATTTTGAACCCAGAATTCCTTGAAGAGCATAAATAACCATATAGATTATAGAAAAATTACTCAATTGATAAATTCAAAGATGTTTTTAATAATGTGGTATATATGCAAATGCATGCGACAAAAAAGAAGAATGGAAGAGGTTATCCCTCACACACGTTAGCAAAGTGGGGATAGGCAAAAATCGAACCCGTGACCTCGAGATTCAACGCCACGGTCCCAACCACTACACCACAACTTTGTTTATGCAAAATGTTTACCTACGATGCATAAGTTGACTTCTCGCAAATGTGTGTGAGTTAGGAAAAATGAAGAAGAACGATTGTGTTAGATTAGCCAATACAACACAAACATGAGTGAAATTTGAAATTTCCACAAACAAAAACTATTTGCTGCCAAAAGCATATAAATGGGGCTCGAGACATGGATCAAACATGGGTATCATGTAAGATGCAATAAGTAAAACTTCATACCTATTGACCATATGTATTTCCCTTATAATGTTACATTCACTGAGCAACTAGAGGATTCATATCTGTCTTCTTAGTTTAGGAGCAAAGTTTTAACAAATATATATTGAAGCATTCAAAAAACGGTTGAAATAATGCTATGTAAGATATTTATTAATTTGATAGTGGAAACCATAAGCATTTCGTAACACATTTACTCAATGTAAACCTATATATTTTGAGACAAGCTTTGCATGTATTCAAGTGGAATTGTTTTTATAAAATAAGCCAAGGAATCACAGTTTTTGTGTATCTTCTTATTCTATGAATTGCTTAGTAAGTCTCAATATTCAAGTTTTTCTATTAGACATGCACATGTTAGTGCATGCATGTTGAATATGTATATTTATAAGCAATTTTTAGAGTTACAATTTTCAAAGACATTTTTCCATCTTGCCATAACTCTTTTATCAAAAAAACTTTAAATGCCTCAACAGTTTATGGTATTCTCGATATGCCAAATTTGTTAAGTATATGGTAGCACAAACTAACTCGAAATACAATTTGAAGGAGACAATTCAGCTAAGAGAGTAGAACCACGCACCGCAGCTTTATTTTTGCAAAATTTTGACCTCCGTGACATAAATTGACTTCTCGCAAAGCTTTGTAAATTATATCACCTTTTTCATATTGAATTGTTTTAAGAGTTAGACCTCACATTTGTGCTATTTAAATGAAGTAGTTCATCTATATTTCTATATAACCAAAATCAATCACACCCGATATCAACATCAACTAAAAAAAAGTAATAACTATCTTTCTAAATCAAATAACATATACCGTTTGGCATTCACATTGCACTGTACACATGAGATTGCTAGTAAAATAATAATATTAGAGTTTTTTCTATTTGATTGGCGTGTGTTTTTATAATCTTCTCCAATGGATTGATTTGAGTGTGTACTTAATTTATTCTGATGATGTAAAATATAAAATATTTATGTTACTTTGAATATTTTCCTTTCAAGATAATAAAAATTGGATGAGTTTTTCAAATTTGATAATTGATCGCCACCAACACTGGAACAAAACAGGATCAAATTTGATGCAACTCTTCACCCTGAGTTACGTTCTATCTAATCTATTGCTTTGCTACATCTTCGGAATAATCATACATCCTTTTATTTGATGTGATTTATTTGGAATTGAGTACAAAAAATCTAAGAATACTTTTCTTGGTGACAAAGTCAGGAAGAATCTGACTAATAAAAGAGGAAAACAATGGCACCGTCCGAAATGGTGTGGCATTATTCCTTACCGTGCATGAGATATTGAGTGTGGAGGCAATGACAAAAATAAATAAAACTACCGGGGTCCATAGCGTATTCAGTTTGAATATGGAATTACACATTATAAGCGTAATAGTCTACTTACGATTCCAGACGTTCCCATGTTTATCTTCACTTTCAGGTAGGAGGTAGTTGTCAAATATCTGAAGCTGCTTGCTACCTTCATCCTCGTCATTTATAATCATGTCTATTCTCCTCACACGAGATGTTATGGAATTTGTAATCACATCAAATCTTTAGTCAAAATTCAAAAATTAAACGAAGGGTACCATCGATTTCCAATGCATTACTCTTTAACAGGCGGACAAAGGACTTTTCCTATCTTTTTTTTGGGTGGTAATTACTAGGAACTGCACACGAAATGTGTCACGGAGAAGACGAAATGAATTTGTCAAAAACACATAAATTTGAAGGATTAAAATATTAGAATTTCGGAAAAATGTTGACGGGAGTTTATGTGAAACTTTTTGCTCTTCCGAGTAGAAAGTGCATATATTGGAACCACATGTCATATGTGTCAATTGTTATAAGGAGAAAGGGAATGTGATGTAGAATTTTTTGAGGCAACGTACTTTGGAGATATTATTAAAAGCAAGGTCATGTTTAACAATTCTCACGATATCAATTGTTGTTTGAAATTTTAACCTTTGTGTTTTGTGGATAGTCAGAGCACCCCACAATTTCATGGGAATTTGGTTCTCTGAACTAGAGGAGCCATCTCGTATATCAATGTAGAAAGGAGAAGGTTGGAAATCGATGTAATCACAAAGCTAAAGTTGGGGTCGAGACATGTAGAGCTTGTTCTCAGCATTCCTTCCTTCATGAAGGATGTAATATCCAGGGAGTTACAGGAAGAAGAGGTGATGTGGATAGTTAAAACACTCTAATTTTACGGGTATTTGGTGGCACATGTTGGAGGATATTATAGAGACAAGGACATGTGGAAGGGACTTGGCATTCCATGACAAGTTATTGTAGTAATTGAATTTGATAACAACAAAACAAGGGGGGCAAATGGTTCTCTGCCATCTTTAAACGCCTTCATCTAAGACCAATCTCCATGCCAGGAAATAATAGGGTATCAACCACTAAAGTATTCCTCGTAGATGTGTATTTGACACTGCCTCCTCAACACTGTAGTTTCTTGACACTATTATATACATATTTTCTATATCGAATGGAATTATTTCATCACACTCATATTTCTGCACATGTATATCACTTAGATCAGCGGGATGTTACAGATGAGCAAGCTAGTGGAAAAGATGCAACATATTTTCCATCCAAAATAAAATATGGTGGTGATTACAAGTGCCTACCTAAGGGAAAACATGACGCTCTGCGCCAAAGGGGGCAAACCTCAAGTCAATTACATAGCAAACCTCTTCAAGTTTGATGTTTCATTTGTTCGAGCGCTATCTAGATTCAACTTTACATTTCATACTTCAAACAACTAATTGCTAACAACCTAAGCTATATATATGATTCCACTACATAGTGTAGACACAAAATCATACACATATTAGTATTTTACTATATCGACAGTATGTTGTTATATGCATGGATATTAAGTTAGAAATGTAATCACCTGGTGACACAATCCTTCATCCATTTACGTTCTTTGATTAGTTTTATTTTGCTTCTTTCGACATTTGTGATTTCTTTATCCATTTCTTCAAAGGTCACAAGGATCCCCATCTATCTTCCTTTTCACATTTTTCTTCATTTACTCCAGAACACTAGTGCCCATTCTAGACACTAGCTTGCATGCGCCCGTGTCCATTCTAGGTGCTCTTGCCATGTTTATTCTTTTTACATATTTTGGCATTTTTCGTCGGTCTTTTTAGTTTTATTAACCTTATCTTGTGTTCATAGTCCGCCTTTTGTGTCACGAGTGTCAAAATTCAAACAAGAAATTCATATATATACACAATATGCACACTACTATTCTCGGATGGAAATTCTAAGGGGCTATCACATCTACGTACTATCACTTCTATCAAAAGGATTGCATTTTTAGGCTGCATACACTGCATAGAAAGGGGAAGTGCTAAATTCCATACCACACATTTCCATCAAAACTAGATATAACCTGTTATCTTGGCATCATTGGTGCGAGGGCAACCCAAGGACACTATTTCACACACAAGTACACATAACTACATGGATCCTAGAATGTAGTGCAATGCTCGGTCATAAGTAGTCTTCGTGTGATTGGTTTCGGTCCCATTTCACATATTGTATATTTTGATCATATTTAATGTGTTTGTGAGATTGTGCGTGTGGTTAGGGGTTTTTCG
The DNA here is from genome assembly GCA_018340775.1 of Taxus wallichiana var. yunnanensis. Lineage (NCBI taxonomy): Eukaryota > Viridiplantae > Streptophyta > Pinopsida > Cupressales > Taxaceae > Taxus > Taxus wallichiana. The sequence goes on from CM031240.1 coordinate 1,024,201,174, forward strand.
CATATTACATGTACTTTCGAAGATTAAGGAGAAAATATTAAGTGATTGAAAGGAATCAACAAAAAAACCCTCACGACACAAAAGAAACCAAATCCTAAAAATTTGACACCACCATCGCCCGAGATCCAGTCGCCACTTCTCAAGTACCCTTGCTCTATTGCGGGTGCCCACGTCTAGCCTAAGTGTAGAGCTCTAGAATCATCAGCGAGCTCCAATAACATCATTTCCATCTAGATATAGTATATACACAATCCCGAAAACTATAGATCACACAGAAATCAACTAATGAGACATATCTCTCTCATTTTATTATAGGCTTGTATTGTTTGAGTTCTTAGCATTTGATTTTTGTTGTATTTGATCATATTCTACATTTTTAGTTACTATGAAATTAAATTTAATTCAAATTTGATCAAATCATTTAATGAACCCCACTCTTATTTCAATTCATTTCCGAGGATCTTAAAAACCTCATTGCTAAAAAGAGGTACCCATCTCCCAAGCATGATATGGCCTATACATGCATGTAACCTATTTTTGAAAATGGGTCTTTAAGAATCTAAATTTCATGATCTCATGCACAATCCTCAATATGACCCCATGGTCCTCCAAAAACTCCTTGACTTCAAAAAAACCCCTTCATGTTGGCTTCGAAACCCCCGACATTTTAGAGTCTCCCCGACCAAAGTTTTTCATCATGTTCTTGATCATCTCCCGTAGCCACCAATACTACTTCATCAAATTATTCTTCTATTATAACAAATGATAACATTAATGTAGATTCTTTGCATGATGAGGTTATTGTTTTTGACAACATGTATGCTAATAATTTTACTTCTATTGATGACAATGTAAATTTTCATGATGATGTATGTACTAGTAGTCAAAATGAATATAAATCTCTATCTCCTACTATTCCTACTTCTGAAATTGTTTAAAATGATTTCCATGATAAATCCTATGCTAGTACTCCTACAACTTCTTTGTATTATGATGATAATCTTGATGAAATACTTGCTTGTGAAAATATGAATGATAGTGATGTTTATTATACTTCGATCATGAACATGCTAGTGATGATGTTTCTTCCTTAAGACCACGGAATGTGAATTTACCACTCCTCTTTCTTCTACTTCTTAAGATGTTTCCAATGTTTCCCATAATGATTCCACTTCTACCCCTACCGAGGCTACACCTATCATTCAGGTAGAGCCTCCACATTCCTCTGCTCCTCTCACACATCCTTATCCTCCTTCCTAATCCACTCCTCAAGTTCCAATGATTACTTACAATGGCTAGATTTAACCTTTCAATTTTCCTCTCACTTCTATGACCACACCTTCACCTGATATCTTATCCCTTATACATGTTGTTGGTAATTTGTGATTCAACAAAAATAGATTTTATTCAACCCTAATTGTAGAGTAATTGGGTGTAAACTATTATAACCAATCGCTGAGGATAATATGCCACAAGCAATAAACAAGTAAGTGTGATACCCTAAGTGCAAAAGAGAGGAAGAATGACTTAGCTGATTTAGGCTTGATCTCGAAGTGCTCTTGACTAGGAAAACCGATAAACATGAAGGGGAGACGATCGTAACTTTACACTTTGTAAAATATGGAGTTGTCGAACAAAGCCAAACACATGCGCCGTATTAGGGCACGTGACCTGGGTGCTTAGAGACTTCTACTTGGTGTTGGTGACTACATAGGAGATCAAATACTAATATTTGGAGTGTCACAAAAGTGTCTCTAATGTTCATTGTTGGTCATCTATATGTCGCACCTGATTACAAAGGGTACCAATGACCTACAAAATATATGTTCACTTGTAAAACCCACAAAATACATCAAATCAAAAATAAATATGCAACATGGGGAGTCAAACTAACCCCGATTATCACCGAATGAGTGAAATTACGACCAAGAGCTGCATTACATCGTAGAATCCATGCAGTTCTTATTAGTGTGTGTAAGATTAATTCCTAGGAATCCCTTGTGCAAGATGCAATGGATAATGAGATATATTTGCTAGAAGATGCAAATGGGTGTATGAAATAGAATGAAATTACCCTTCCTATGTTGTGTATATAGAAAATGCAGTCCTTGTCCTGCCTACACAAGGGACATTTGAACTGTTTTATGTGTCTTTTAAGTGCAAGCTTAAGTGATGGTAATGATGATTAGAGCTTGGTCCTTTATTTTGATCACATAAATATGTATTTATGTGATTCCTATGGTTGAATTTCATAATTGAGAACTCGGGAAGAAAACCCATAAGTAGAAAAGAGGCCCAAAAGATAAAATAACGAGTAAGGTGGAAAAAGGTAAGGGGTGAACATAGGTGACGAGGGTGCCTAAGCTAACATCCTCGGCTATGTGCTAGTGTCTAAAGTCATAAAAGATAAAGCGATAAAGTTTTGAATAGGTTATAGGGTGTGCAAGACCAAATAGGAAAAAATAACCATAAAAATGAGGCCAAAGATAGTTGTCAATTAATAGTTTTCTCACTTAGGAATCATGTAAATGAAAGTATGATTTTAGGACCTAAAAATGTACCCAAGTACATAATTTTGTGTCTAAATTTTCCCTCACTTTATGTTGTTGAGTGAATAGTCATAACATAAAGTAATTAGAATTTGTGTACCTTTGATCCTTATAGAGTGTGATGCGATAGCATGCCACAGAGACAAGTGAAGTATGTAACGCGTAAAAATGAAGTGTGGAGACTAGGAAGATAAAGTGACCCTAGGGATGAAGAGTATGAGCTGATTTGTAGCTATTATTGTGCTTATTAAGGCTCATTTCTTGTTATGTATTATAGAAGTACTTTGCAAAAGAAAAGTGGAATAGTAGTAAAAGATATGTGTTTGAAAATTTTACATGAGTATGTAAAGTATGTGAAAGTATGTAAAAGTAGTAAATAGAAAGTTTGCACCTAATTTTTGAAGAGTGTAAAAGATATATAGATATCCCTGGAATGTTATAGAAGAGCGAATTTTTAGGCGATCTCATGCCAAGAGTGAGTTTTTGGGAAATCACATGCCAAGTGTGATTTTTTTGGGCGATCTCATACCAATGCAAGTTTTTTAGGGTGATCTCACACCAAGACCGAGTGTTGGAGAGAGAGGTCTAGTGTTACTCTCCTTCCATGACTCGCCTCATAAGCACTACTGCAGATGGTACGTCTCATCTTGTTCGTGTTGTTTCATATTAGTCTGAGTCGTGATAATTTTAGCGGCGAATATTCGTAATATGGCGAAAATTTCATTTTATGAAAATTTGAAAAGGTGAATTATTCGGAGTGGGTCGGTGTCCTATTCGCCTAAAATATATAGTATATTTTTTCTGGGGGGTCGGCTTCGCCTTCATTTGAAAACATCTCCTATAAAAACCTAGCTGATTCGCCGGGTAGTATACCTCAAGTAGCTTAACAAATTACCAATACTATGAAATTTTAACTCGCATACCCTTAAGCACCAGAGATTCAGATTACTGTTAGCCTGTGATTGTTGACGTGCGACAACAACTGTACTGACGCGCGACATGGGCAGTGGTGACGCGCGACATGGGCAGTGGTGACGCGCGACAGAGGTGGTATTGACGCGCGACATGGGCAGTGGTGACGCGCGACATGGGTAGTGGTGACGCGCGATAGAGGAGGTATTGACGCGTGACATGGGCAGTGGTGACGCGTGATAGAGGAGGTATTGATGTGCGACATGGGCAGTGGTGACGCACGACAGAGGAGGTATTGACGCGCGACAGAGGAGGTATTGACGCACGACATGGTCAGTGGTGACGTGCGACAGAGGAGGTATTGACGCGCGACAGAGGAGGTATTGACGCGCGACATGGGCAGTGGTGACGTGCGACAGAGGAGGTATTGACGCGTGACATGGGCAGTGGTGACGCGCGACAGAGGAGGTATTGACGCGCGACATGGGTAGTGGTGACGCGCGACAGAGGAGGTATTGACGCGCGACATAGGAGGTATTGACACGTGACATGGGCAGTGGTGACGCGCGACAGAGGAGGTATTGACGCGCGACATGGGCAGTGGTGACACACGACAGAGGAGGTATTGACGCGCGACATAGGAGGTATTGACGCGCAACATGGGTAGTGGTGACGCGAGAAAAGTGCAGAGTTGATGAGAAAGCAGAGGTCGAGGTGCAGACGCGCGTGGGGAGATTTTCTTTGCGCGCGTTAAGAAAATACAGTGACGCACGTCAATAGACCTTAGTGATGCGCGTCAGCAACCAACTTGTTGACGCGCGTCACTGAGATCTATTGACGCGCAGCAAAGAAAAATCTCCTGTCACACGTCTGCAGCCTTCTGTCGCGCCACTTGACAATCAGGCGAAATTTTTTCATACAACCCCCAAAAAATTTGCCTTCCCGCGAAACCAGTTCCGGGGATATTCACCAGGTATTCTCCACCTCCGATTTCCAAGAGGTCTCTTAAAATGAACCCGTCCGAGTTGTTCGATTCTACCGATTTGTTTCAAATTATAGGAGATTGTAGGATTTTTCATGCATTCTATATTATGAGGCTAGCTCATGAGCCTATGAAATTTCTCTATAAATTATTGTAGAATGTGTTTTTCTTGTAGAATGATTGTATGTTCCCCCATATCATAGGCACCTAGGGGAGGACACAGACACCAAAAACTGTTTTATGGTGTTGTGCACTAGTGTTTGTGTTGTCTTGAGTATCCAAGTCAAATTTTGGGTATTTCGTAGCTTTATTTTTACTCTTTTCGTATCTTTGTGCGAGTTAATATTATAGCTTTGATATGATATTGGAGTGATTGATTCACCGAATGTATGCCTAGGCGCTCCAATCCTTAATTCGGCCCCGTATGCTCAAAACAATAATTGAACCTAAATCCGTCTCCTTCAGTTTTTCCAAGAAACAACTCAAAACATAGAAAATATCAATTTGAAACCAAGTTTTCAATCAAAAATCAACGCAGGATTTTTATTCAAGGAAGCAAGTATGTTTTGAACATATACGCACAAGTCACGAGCAAAAATAATATGCTATATGGAATTCATACGACCCGAGAAACAAAGAATATGCTATACGCAATATATCTAAGCAACAAAGAATTTATACAAAATAGACTAGAATTTGATAGATTCACCCAAAGATTCAAATCTAATTTGATCTATATCATATGGGAGCAGATGCATTGGATGTGAGGTGTCTTTGACAATGCCAAGTTTTCCTTAAATACTACGAAGCATTCCCAATGTCTACAAAATCAATTTTGCAGAAAAAATGCGGGTATATAACCAATGTAATGATTGCTGCACAAATATTCTTCCTCATCTACAGGAGATTCTGAACCAAATAACGCAAGCTTATTATTGATAAGCCAATATGTAGAATAACATGCTTTTAAATATAATGCATGACACCAATCTATTTTAGCATAATCAAATCAGATATTTTGACTAGCACATGAATGCATATATTCAATCTCGACTTCTGAAAATTATCTCAAGATCTTCACAAACTTCACAAAGTTCTAAAGCTCGATCAATCGCACCGTTAGATATACCATCAAGGATCCGTCATCACTCCGGCACCATATATAGTAATTGGTTCAGAATGTACAACAAAATAATGATCTTCAATAGACTTGATACATCATACATTACATTGGGATAATAAATAGCCAAGAAGGTAGGTAACAAAACATCCTATAAAATAGGATGTATTACAAATAATAAACCCGTAAATAGTGATACGGGTATAACCAAATAACCACGTACATAATATTGTTATTATATTTAACAATATTACTTAATTAACTAAATACGACTAACCACCCAATCATATAATGTAAACATTATTATTAATTTCCTAACAAGTGTCTCATTTTGCTCTGGTGGGTGTGCACTAGCTTTGAGAAGATCAGAAAATGATCTTTCCCAAGCTTTCCCAAAGACTTGTCTTGATGGATCTTGCTTGGGAAGCACTTGAAATGAATGGGTATCCCTAAATCACCTATGGGAACAATGTCTCCAGGATTAAGGTGAAATTAAGGTGGGATCAAAATTATCTTTGAGGTAAATTTTCAGGTAGGGTATGGTTGTCATGCTAAAAATTATGAATTTTCTTGTTGCACATTTGCATGAAAACATATAGAAAATATATTTACATACTAAGTATTTATGAGTAAGAAAAGTGGATATGTGAGTATAAGAAATAAAGAATAAGTACAACCAAGATATGCATGTTTATGAGTATGATGGTGTGATATGCAATATGTGAATGTGATTGGAGTAGTGTGCCCACTAGCGAATGTGTATGTGCGATATGAGGTTCATTTATAAAATACCCCTTGACAGTCAAGAAGGAACCATAGAACAAGAGTGCACCATCAGGAAATGGGTTGAAAATGGGAGCTAGAAAGATTGATCATGGAGTCATTTTATATTTATACCCTTAGTAATTGAGTATGAACCATAGAAATAAATTGTGTCATAGGGTAATGCTAATACACGTGGTGTGTATAAATGTGCATAAGATTGATGAGAAGGACTACTTGTGAAGCAAAGAGCGTAATCTATATTTATTTAGAAAGGATTGATTTTGATTAAAGGGGGGAAGAAAGCGTGATGCCCCCAACTGTGTGATGAAGTGTATACTATCCGATGAGAGTGAAGGGAAAGGGCCTTCCACCGATGGTTGAGGAGATAAATTCATGTGATGATCTTCTAAGATTAGTGGTGTATGAAAGACATGACATACATGTGAAGGAGACATGTGTGGTGAAGGAGGTGGTGAACACCTAAATGTAGAAGACCAATGTAAAGTAGGAGGTGGAAAAAACCTATGTGAAGGAGATGCCCGAGTATGAAACTTAGGATGACAAGATGGACTAGTGGACCTATGTGGATGAAATCTTCATGAATGAGGTCATGTGCGAATATGAGAACTATGTCCAAATTATGCCTTAGAATTGAGAGGCCCTAGAGGACTAGATGCCGAAAGTGGTGGAATAATGTTATTAATATGAGGAAATGGAAATAATGTGCATGGTGGAACACCTTTGATAGCGATTACTTTCTTGTTATGAATGAATTTGAGATATAAGTGATGCATGGAGGTAATAACTTAAGTGTTCCACAATGATTGAAAATGATTGAAGGTTCCACAATGAATGACACAAGCGTGGTGAGAGACCCAACTGTAAATGGAATTTGGATGTAGCCATAAGATTTTGAAATTGGATATGAGATATTGTATAGTAGACATCGATAGAAATGAGAATTGTAATGGAGCACACGTTGATAGGATCTAATGGATAGATCATTTTTTTATTGATAGTAGAAGCTCCAATAGAAGCATTGATGTGAAATCAAAAAAGAGAATGTGGCATGATAATCATGATCCAAGAAAGTAATGACTTGTAGTGGAGATGTGTCAGTAGTACCAATGAAAAAATCAAGAGGCCCCGATGTAGGACGAGGCATTGTGTGATATGTATGACCTGGTAGAATGTTCTACACTTGCTTCTCATGTTTAGGTAGAGGGTCTTTAAATATATTGAGATTTTTGTTTTCATTGACCAGTTTAGAAGCGTGATGGCTTAAGGAGCTTGATTGATTTATTGTTGATTAGATATTGAAAAATATGCTTAAATTTGAAACATATATCAACAAAGTTATCAATGCATTGATGATAGTCAAATTTAGAATATTTTTTCATAGTTATGGCCATGGGGGTGAGATGGATCAAGGCGAAAGAGGAGGAAGCATGATAAGATTTCTTTTGATAAGTTGTGGTAATAAAAAGCGAGGTGCGTAAGGAAATTTTATAAATGTACTCTTGGGAGGTTTCCATTGAAGCTTTTCAAGGGTAGAAATAGCGTTAACAAAGTGGAGTTTGCTTCATTGGAATTAGGAGATACCTTCAAATAATATTTTATTTGAAACTAATTAGAAGAGGAATATGAAGCATGATCGTGATATTTGAGTTTTCCCATAGAAGGAAGTTTTCCTTCACAAAATTTAAGAGTATGCCATAATTAATAAAATGAAGGAGAGGTTTCAAGATGACACTCTTTCGTAATGGAGGCAACATGATTTTAACAAATAAATCTTGGAGTTTTGAATCAGCAAGTACATTTGTCATCATAGATAAGTTTTTCTTGTAATGTAATACATAGTCTACTATATGTTCATTGGATTCTTTTTTGATTTGTGCAAGTTGAGCTTATGATATCTTTGTACCGATATTGGTGAGAAATGAGTGAGAGAAGCATCAACTAATTATGTAAATTATGTTACCGAGTGAATAGGTGGATCGTAAAACCAATGTATAACATAGTCTTGTAAGCTCCTATGAAATAGATTTGCTAGAAAAGTGTGATCGTCCACATAATCTAGACATGCAACATGGAAAGATCGATATGATCTTGAGGGTCTCCATGGCTAATTAAAATATGAATCTTAGGGGTGAAAAAATTGGGAGGAAGCTCATAATTAGAGATGGAGGGTGAAAAAGGAGTGTTAAATAGTAATGAGGAGTCAAGAGATGGAGATGAGCTTGAAGTAGCAAGCTAAAGTTGACAGACTTGGAGTTATAGATCCTTATATAGAGAAGCTAGGTCATGTTTGTTGAAATAAGAATCAAATGGTGTATTAGAAGAATTGAGAGGTGGGAGGGGATATTTAGTAGTAGGGATAGAAATAGGGAAGTGGAGGGGTTTAGTGGAGGAGATGACAGCTAAGGAGGAACCCACAAGAGCGGGGAAAATTTTAGTGAAAAATATTTGTTAATTGACAAATGATCTTGTTTTTCAAATTTAAAATTGGTGAATATTTAGGGTACAAGATAGGACGAGTTTACCATTTTTTCTAGGTTTAAGTAATTATAGGGTCAATTTTCCATTACCATGAAATAGAAATTCACAAATTTTTCCTAAATATAGTCATTCGGTAGAATATTTTTATGCTCTTGGATGACAACATATACTATGTTTGTCGGTCGGTAGCATACAAATGCTATCGACCGACAACATTTTTATATTATCGCCAACATCATATAGTCATGATGTTATTCGGGAACATAAACAATATGTCACCATTAGAGTTTTTTATGCTACTAGCCGACAACATACTATATGCTATTAGTCAGTAGCATAAAAAATGCTACTAACTGGTAGCATATAAAAAGTTAACATCTAGTAGCATTTAATAGTGATTTTGTGATGTCTTGATATTCACCATTTGTGTGAAAAATAATTTTCCTAGATTGGCCAAATATTTTCTAAGGATTTTTTTTTCGAAGGGTCCCTTAAAATTTTCCCTACACAAGAGGGACAAAAGTAGCATCTCAAGATTTTTAGAAAGTGTAGTCATGCAAATGTGCAAGAGAAAAATTTCAATTTTTCAACCATGACAATGGACCAAAGTGTCAAATATTTTACAAGTCATACATGCCCAAGACATCCCTAGGTTAGTCTATCCCAATCACCAGTCCTATCCTGTCAATATAATGATCCCTATGTGAATGTCAAGTGTCCCCTTAGGTGATTTAGGAAAGTGAATCAATCCCCCTAGGTGATTTAGGATCTTCTAGACAATGCAAGCATTCAAGCAGTTTTTGGAAGGGATAATGTACGCACCCAAAATTACATGTGCTATATTGTTAGAAAATGGTTATGAGAATCCCCAATGATGATTCAAGTCCTTTCAAGAATGTGTTCGAGCTCCAAAACCTATTCGTAGTGATTATTTGTATCCTAGATGTCCTTACTTAACCTTTCTACACTTTTTCCAGCTCCTCGTCTCTTTCTATGCATGTTTTGGCCTTTAGTGCAAGGACAACCGCCTTGCCTCTACGGCAGTTCTAAAACTACCACCTAGGAAGGGCGGCAATCCTACCCACTTTTTCTAAATTCCGTCATGCGTGTTTTAACATGTGACAATTCACTTAACTTAACTTTTAGGATGCATCTATGAGTTGAATTGTCTAAAAATAGTTTTTATTGCTTGGTTCTCCTTCCTCCCGTTTTCAATAGATTTAATTAGTTGGAACTTCTTTTTCTTTCCTTGTGCATAAAGGTACCTCCTAGCCTCAATTCCTATATATTGATGTTTTATTCAAGTAAAAGGGCCTAAGATTAGTTTTTATCTTGTATTGTATTTCTGCCATGATCTTGGTACGAATCGCATAGCCAAGATCAGAACTATTGTGCTATCCCTCTTCTACTTGCATTATATCTAGATTTCTTCAAAGATTCAATTACTCAAGTGTCGTCCTCTTGTTGTTGTTCTTGTATTCCCAATCCCTTGGACTCACATGAACACTCAGAGAAAGAAAGGAACAAAATGAGGGTACAAATACTGATATAACTAGATTTGCCAAAGCTCTTTCTCATTCAGGTTGGAATTGTGTGTTTGTTTGCTTTGTTTATCAAATTATCAATTTCAAATTGTTAATTTCAATTACATATCAAATAGAGTAGTGAAATAGTTCAATTCAATTAATTAGACAATCACGTATAGATCAAATCAAGTAGAAAGTTTTCTCTTTGACATTACCAGGGAAGTCGTGAGGAATAATAGCTTTGTTAGGGTTATGATTTGTTTTTTCACTTCGAGGTAGGATTGTAAGGGTTTTGATTGAATTAGGGTATATTCTATATTTGTATTCACATATCTGCATTGGTAGTTAGCTACATCCAACTAGTCACTTGTATTTAATTTTTTTTTTAGATTAGACGCATTTCTCAGAAAAATCTTAAAAGATAAAAAAACATTTACTTTCATTAGATTAGCTTATTTTAATGTTTTTTTCTAATATATTGAGAAAACACAAAAAACATAGATTAGATTTGCTTTTATAGGTAGTTTGTTTATTGATTTTTTTTTAATTCATCTCGCATGACCATCAACGGTCCACAACAGGAAAATACATACAATTGTGATCCCTTGGTCCCATAACCCAAGGGACTGGAATTGATAACTGACATTGATATAAGTTTACGTTAGACAATTTTACTCACACCTACAACTTTTGGTAAGAAAATAGAGAAACTAAACATATTAAACATCATTGTTAAGCAAGCCTACAATTATCAGACTACACCTGGTAGTAGGTCTTGATTACACGCATGACCATACAAGGGCCATAACCTCCACGAGTCTTTGGTTGTGATCCTCAAGTCCCATAGCCCAATGAGCATTTGACTAGTTAGATATTGTCACTATCTTGTTTACATTGGTATTCAGATCTTAGCCACTTCCACGTGATATTATTGTATAAATTTTCTTATTGAACATAACTGCCGATTAGGCTAAGACTTTCTGGACTAGACCGGAAAATTACCCATAGTCCCTGCGGCTCCATTATGCTTCTTGTCTTCACTTCCATGACCTTGTATGGAAATTGTACTTTCCGCATGTTCCACACGCCCAACCAACATAATCGTGAAAGAACTAGACATTGATTGGAGTCTCTGAGAAGCTATCATATTAGATCATACCATCACACCCCTTTAGGTTAGGAGAGAATTCTTTTCCCTAGAATCGCATATCCCAATCTTGCATGTTGAGGACATAAGATTACCCAATTAGCTTTTCCACCACCATCACACTCACTTCCACTTCCATTCTACACCGGTTGTCTTGGCATGACCTTGAGAGGTCAGGGGCGAAGAATGCCACATGTTGATTTTATATCGTACAAACTGGTGAACCCGGCGTGAAGAGCTAATCTCTAAATATTTCAACTTTCCGTTCCACTTTCCATTTTCCCTTTATTGAACATGTATTTTTATACCCCGAATATGTCGAGTCGATGAATATGGTCGACACATTCCAGTTATGACATATATAGTAATCCAAGAGTGGCGGACAACAATAGTATCCTTCTCTTTCAACATGGGAAGATCACCATCCAAATGCTCACAATCCTCTCCTTAAAGGATTCAATGTTGGTTCTTCCGTGAAAATTGAGGAGCTTGATCAATTCATGCGAGACATATCCTTATAAACATTCAAGTTTTAACAATTTGAATCTCACTGGGGAATCAATTTAGTTTCCTCAAGTGTTGCTTTGAAAGCCCATTAGTATGCAATCGGACCAACTCCCACATATAGAAGAGGAATAATTAACACGATATGTCAGGAGTGAACAACACTTCCAAAACATGAACCGCGCTTATGACATGTTTCAAGGACATAGTGATGTTTCGCTTCAAAATAGTAACACTACACCTCCAACGAATGAAAACATTTCCAACGAGGGGTGGCAACATAGTGAACAATTCATAGCAAGATACCACAATCAGCAGACTCCAAAACAACATGCACCTACAAAAAAAATTACTTCACCAACAGGAGACATTATCTCCGCATTAGTGGACAAGGTCAAAGAGTTAAAGCTTGCCCAAAATAATCAAAACTCATATGGAGGGCAATCAAGACCTTCTCATTATCCGATAAACTATGGGAAAATATAAATGGCGTAGAATCCTTCAAATTATATGGGCACTCCAAACCTTGGGGATTTATTAACTAGGACAGGTACTGTGGGTATGCCTCCTTATGCCACACGTGGATACCTATAATAGGTGTCAGTTAGAAGTGTGTTTTCAAATGCTATACTATCTGGAAATGCAATGTTCCCTAGCTTCTCTCCTTCAGCCCCATATCATAGTGGTCAACCCCCGTATATCCACATGTACTCTAAGACACCACAAGGAGATACGTGCACCTATCCGGGTGCTTATGGTTATCTGCATGGAATTCCATATGCCCCAAAAAAAGTTTACTTCATTAAATATCAGCAACCAATACAACCTTTTCCTCCCCAACAAGGATCTTCGACGGTTGAAACGTATACAATGGGGATCTATTCTAAATACCTAAAGGATCCTCTAGAATTTTCCATCCAGACAGTCATGCTCCCAAAACCCTTTCCCGATCTTCCAACATTTAAAGGGGAGGGGGATCCTAATGCTCATGTCAAAGATTATGCAGCAGCCATTCGAGAAATGCTCCCGTGGGATGCAGTTATTGTGAAAATATTCCCTAAAATGCTAGAAGGAATCACTCTCAACTGGTACTATATGATACTAGAGGCTTCAATACACTCTTCTAAACAACTTGTGTTAGAGTTCATTAAGGATTTAAATATGAAGAAACTATTAAGAACATGGATCGAGAATTCCCGCATATATGGCAAGAGCACAACGAGTCCGTAGCCCACTTCATTTAGAGGTGTCGACGGGTTCTCTACTCCGCAAGTGCTCAAAACATGGATCGAGACAGAACTTTGTGATTTGTTCCTCCACTCTCTCAATAGAGAGACACAGGAATAAGTTCAAAAATTCTTGCTCAAGAGCTATCGGGAAGTGCTTAGAGGGTGCTCTCGAATTAACGACTTGCAGCCATTGATCGACAAAGGGTTGTAAGACTTATGGAGCAAATGAAAATTTAGTCACTCCCACCAAAATAATCCCGGTTACTCCAACAACACAAACAATAATCAAGGACCAAAGATCCTTAATGAGAATCATGGAGCCATAACCGATGATGTGAATGACCAGCCCAAAAATCCTAATGTTGCTAATCCTACCAATACAGGTGTTACAAATAATAACAACAATAATGGAGATAATAAGAGAAACAATAATTTCTCACCCTCAATAAACGATGTGGATTTTAATCATCCTCAACAACAAAAGAAACAACCTCAGCAACAAAGACAAACACCCACCCCGGGACCTATTCAATACCCAAGCGGGTATCCCAACCAATTCCAAAACCAATGGCAAGGGTTCCAAAAAATTTAACTATAACAACCAACAACCAAACAATAACCGTAGTTTCGGACCACAACAAGGAACAAACCAAAGGCCTCAAGACTATGATCTTGATCTATATTGCGGTTTCCATAGGGTTCGTGGGCATGATGCAAGAACATGCCATGATTGTAACAAGTTTTTACAATGCTTTCCAGAGGATTAACGACAACTATTTTTCAATATGTTTTGGAAAATCCCACCGCACTAACTCAAAACACCTACATGGGGCCAGTATCCTCGAAAAACACACCGTTGGGAATTTTTAACGATCCTCTCCCGACACGCCCAAAGGATGGTAGAATAGATCCCAATAGTTCTATTAAAGGTATTATGATAGGGACCAAGGATCGTGAAGCCTCAACTTCATCAAACCAACAAATGGCACCCCCTCTAGATGACCGCAGACAAACAAAGATTGTGGGCTTAGTAGAGCTAGACGATGAACCCCAAATCAAAATTTCCGTAAGAACTAAGGATTATTCTTCACATCTAATCTCGATTTATCTCGGCCATGTCAAAAATATTCATGATACGCTAAGCAAGCCAAAGTAGGGGCTTATGACACGATCATTGGTCCGACCAAGACCTTTTCTCACATTTCCTTTTTGGATTTGCTAAATAATTCCCTTACTCACATATATGCTCTATTAGAAGCGCTAGGTCAAGGCCATCTAATTAATGTCACCCCTCTGCCAAAAGCATAAATAAATCACATAGACTTCGATGTTTTTCCTCTAGGGAAGCCCTGAAATATATATTAGGTTTGTGTTTGACATCAACAAGATGCCCATAGATGCTGAAATAACTCGTAGGGGTGACTCGACTTTATTTTTTCAAGTTTTGATTTACAAAAACTATGTAAAATGTGTGATGATCAATGATGGGGAAATAGTTAACATATTCCCCTTCTCTTTCCTCGAGAAGTTAGAGTACAGGGAGACCAATTTCTTCTCGACACAAAACACAATGAGAGGCTATGAAATCCTTAAGGCAACATTGATAAAAATATAGTATTACCAGTTACCCTTGGGCCTAAGACAATGTTAACCAAACTCTATATTATAGACCGAGAAACCAACTATAATATGATCCTTGGTCATCCTTGGATCCACCGCATGAAGGCAATCCCTCCACTTTGTTTTAGGAGGTTTGGTTCCTGTATTTAGGGAAGGTCTTTATGGCACAAGGTGATCCAAAACCCCGTGAAATATATTTCGATAACTTAAAGAAGAGGTCGGGGTCCACTGAGTTTGATCTTCCCATAACTCGAGTTAAACAAACCTACAAGCACAATTCAAGAAGAAAAGCTAGTCCGTCACGACATAACCTGGAAGTCATAGAGTTGATTGAGGGTATTCGGAAGACAAGGATGAAAACGTCATCATAGAGACAACATCGTTAGGAATCATAGTGAAAATGGTCAAGTTATTGGAGAAATATTTTTCTATTCTCCTCCCCTTTGATTTTATGAGTATGGGACGTACTATGGGACTCGGTTCTCTTCTAGCAGATGAGGTTTGCATGGTTGAAGTGACCGAGGTAAAGGGATAAGATACAAAGGATGACCCAACCTCCATTTTTTAGAGTAGTTGTTGGACTCTTGATTTTGATGGAGCCAAGTTTCGTTTTGGTGCCAGTGCAGGTGTGATCCTTACTTCTCCTGAAGGAAGGATTCTACCTTTTCCTTCAAGTTAAATTTCAAATGTACAAATAATGGGGCTGAATATGAGGCTCTCCTATTAGGTCTCATTGTAGCTAAGAGAATGGGAATCCTCAATATTAGGGTGTTGGGTGATTCACAACTAGTCACAAATCAAATATCCGAAGTGTATGAGACTAGAGCTGAGCATTTAAAACTTTACAAAACAACAGTGCTAGGCCTAACAAAAGGGTTTGACTTCATATCAATCAAAGCAGTTCCACGTGAACAAAACCTTATCGCAGACTCTATAGAAAATTCTACTTCGTGCTTCACCCCAAGTAGTGACCTGGAAGACACCAACTTCATGGTTTCAGTCCGTGCTAAGCCCTTGATTCGTAAATTGCCAATGACGCCAATGTTGACATATGTGGAGGACAAGAATCAACATGATGTTTCAGATCACGTCGATGGTGATGAAGCGGATTTAAGATATTTAAAGGATTTTGTAGAACTGTATCTTACTTATCACGAAATATACCTTTCCTTAATCCTGCATTCCTCTTCCTATTTTGGAAATCCCATGATCGAGTCCTCCCCGGGAAAGGATATTGATATTTACGAGGTAGAAGAAGAAGGGGATTTAGAGATGCCTCCCGGCCCCACCAGAGTTTGAGGAAGGAAATGCCTCCTTAATTAAGGGAAAAATTTGTATAAACATTGGAGCAGAGAGGAGGAACCAAAATCTTAAAATTGGGGTCCTCCTTAACTCTAGAGGAGGTAGAAGTACATACCCGAATCCGAATCCTCAAGGAACACCAAAAATCCTTTGTATTTATTTACAGGAAATGATGGGAATTACACCACACATTGTAGTTCACAATCTCATCACCAAGCTAGATGCTAAACCAATTAAGTAAAATTCAAGGCCCATGAAGCCAAAGGTGGCCCTTATGGTGAAAGAATAAGTAATGAAACTTCTCCATGTAGGATTCATCAAGCCATTCACTATTCAAAATGGGTATCTAATATCATACCCATTCTAAAGAATAATGGAAAGATCAGTATTTGCATAGATTTCTAGGACATTAACAAGGCTTACCCCAAAGATGATTACCCATTACCATCAATCGATGTTATTGTTGACGTAATAGTTGGGTTTGAATTGTTGTCTCTCATGGATGGGTTTTGTGGGTACAATCAAATTACAATATCTGAGGAGGATCAAGACAAGACTACGTTTATAAATACTTGGGGAACCTATTGTTATGTTTTCATGTAATTCGGTCTTAAGAATGCTGGCACCACGTACCAACAAGAAATGACATATATATTGTATGATCTTATTAATAAGATTATGGAATCCTATGTGGACGACCTTTTGGCTAAGGCCAGAAAGCGTTGCGATCACCCAAAGGTTCTTTGTGTCATCCTTTCTCACTTAATTGAGTATGATGTAACATTGAATCCATAAAAATGCGTATTCAGTGTAACGAGAGGCAAGCTTCTAGGTTACATTATATCATCATGAGGGATTGATGTCAACCCAACCAAAATCGGGTTGTCTGGAAATGGTTCCCTTTGTCAGACGAGTTTGCCATTAGATTTTTTTTTTTTGGAAACTCGGTGCAATCCAAATGTTTATCCCTGATTTAACCTTCATTATTCGTCAATCAACAATTTTTTGAAAAAGGATTACTACATTGATTGGATGGAAGAATGCAATGTGGCATTTGAATCGATTAAATGATTCTTTTTGTCTCCTCCCACACTCATGCCACCTAGGTCTAATCACCCTTGATCCTATATTTGTGAGCTACTAATGTGTTATTACCCAACATGTTAGCTCAATAGGATGATGATAGGAGAGAATGTGTAGTTTATTTCATTAGTCGAACATTTATTGATTATGAGACATGTTACACATAGGCAGAGAAAGAAAGCCTTGTTATAGTCTTTTGCAACAAAATGTTTAAGGCATTATATCTTGAATCAAGAAACAAGGGTTATTGTCAGATCAGATCACCTACGAATGTTTCTCACATAAGGATCCTTATCTAAGAAAGTGAGGCACTTCATAACCCTAATGGGTGAGTTTGAACTAATCTTTTTAAATCAAAAATCCGTCAAGGGATAAATCATTGTGGACTGGTTGGCTGATAATCCATTGGATGGAGGTGATCTAGTAGATTTAGACTTCCCCGATGAGTACATATACTTTGTCAAAATTAGGCCTCCTATCTCTGTATGTCCTTGGTATATTGACATTGTTAATTTCATTGTGGACCATACATACCAGAAGGGGAAACATCACAACAAAGAAGGCGATTATGTGTCATTGCCGCTAAGTATGATATTTTGAAACAAGTTCTCTACCGTAGAGCCTTTGATGGAATGTTATTAAGATGTGTTGACGTAGAATAATATGAAAATATTCTTTATGAATCACATAGCGGGGTATGTAGAAATGGATGCACTTGCTCTTTCAGCCCTTTCTCCCCGAACCCTTCACTTGGAAAATTGTATTTTTGGGGGACTCAAACTTGCTTCCTGCAAATATAACAAGCTTTGGAAATATTTAATGCAGAAATCCTTTTTCAAATTTGGAAGATTAGAAATGATTCTATTTTTAATCAAATTATTCTTAGCATAGAATTTTTTGTGTTAGCTAAAACTATAATTATTTCTCATGTCTTGCTTAAAATCCAAGTCTAGGCAATGAAATTATACTTGGAGGTGGAGAACTTACAGGATATCCTCACCCACTAGGGAAGTTCCCCTTGTGCTATCGGTCGGGTTCCATCTCGATCGTGTCATCGTTCACCACCTTGACGTCGATCTCTATCATGACAAAGGTATCAACCATGTGGACATGGCGCATGATAGCAGAAATTCTCCCAGGCACAATGAATCCCCCGCCTTGGCAACCTACTTCTCATAATGGTGTTTTTAGTGGCTTGGAGGTGGTGAAAGATGGGGGATCCTCCCCACACAATGGTAGGTAATGACTCTCAGGCTGTAGTGTTTTTCCCTTGGCCGGAGAAGTGGTAGTGTCTCTAGTTGGTCTTATTCTCCTCATGCTTACGGGTTCTAGATGGGGTGATCCTCCCTAGAAAAATTTCCATGTCTGGATTTGGAAATCTCTCATGATTGAAAGAATTCTCTCGGCTCTCGAATAGGGCAATGGCTAAGATCCTATGTAACCTCTCTCCCCGACCCTCTGCTACAAGTTGGGGAGATGCTTCCTCTCAGGATGCTTTCTCCTCCCCCTCCTCTGAATTTTATGTTTATTTCCATTTCTTAGTGTGTCACGCTTGTGAATTTTTGTAATATCTTTATTTGGAATTGGTTCCCATGACACTTGTACCAGTGCGATGTATTCTAGGGAGTGTCATATCCACCCATTTTTTTAATGTGTATCCATTGCGTACTTTTAAAGCTTTTATCAATATAAAATTGGGACTTTAATCAAAAAATGTAGATGTGATAAATGAGTTGCAGTTATAATGCCACATTTTAAATTTTGAAAGCTACAACAAAAATTATTTTGTTGAAAATTTAAGACAAAAAAACTAGATTATTTTGGAGGGTAGATAAACCAAATTGTTCGAAATGGAAGAAAGCATTATATGATGTTTCATTCTATCACAACCACTTCATTATTAAGAATTAGTGAGTACAAAATTATACTTTCTTATGAATCTTATTTGAATCGCCAAATTAAGGGTTATGAGCACCTTAGATAATACTAAACACTACACATTATTTAAAAAATAAAATCTATAACAAAAATAATTAACCATGACAAAATATCGCATTACTTAATATGTTATGCCTCTACCATGCAAGAAAAACATCGTACTATAGTCTATTACTTCCAAAATCCGCGGCTAATTGTCTAACATATAGTCTATCATAATCCCCCTTATCTCCTATATTTCCCTACTTTTTGTTCCCACAATTTTTACATATTCCTTATTTTGTTCTCCTCAAAAAAACATCTCAAACTTTAAAACAATACAAAGTATGAAAAATACATGAGTGTGAATTAAATTTACGAATCTTGCAAAAATTCACTTGCATAAATTCGAGGCCTCCTAAATATCATGTTCTTTATACAATTATGTAATTTTAATTTTATTTTGAATATTGTGAATTCAATTGGTATGTAAGGTTGGACACTAACTGCTACCAGTATATATGGAACTAATAAATTGATCTACTCTTCATTAAAACCATAATAAAATTAAATAAATTAATGTCCCCTAAATATTAGCATCCTAGATAGTTGCTTAATTTTCCTAGGCCTTAATCCCTCTACTTCTTTGTGATGCATGCATTCCATATCTAATTTGCTTATGCATATTAGTTATAATCTTCACATTTAAAATGCAATGTTTGCTCTATTTTATTTTTATGTGATTCTATATCTTTAGGGACAAGTAGAGGTTGTTAAAGAGTATTGTGAATAATGTATTTAAGTAATTAAATATATCCAATTAGTTCTTGAAAAATATTTGGCGAGGTTTGTTGCAAGTTGTAAAGACTTCGTCCAAATTGTAGGAATTTGGGGTATGGGTGGTTTGATAAATGCTAAGAAAATATACGAAATATAATATATAGCAATAAACATGCATCTATGGAAAGGTTTACTCTTATATTTCATGTTAGAGATCCTGTTAATAAAGCGTGTTACATTAAAAATAAGGAAAAAATTGGAGGATTTTAGTGTCATTTGAAAGTGTTAGATAGAAGAAGGCATAAGATTGGTGAGTTTGATAGAAACCCTTATATGTTGGGGGTATCTCTACCATTTATTATGTCGAAGGCTTCCCCTATGGGAAAGGCCCTTCGGGATGTTTCGTGATTGTGTTAAATTTGATGGTTTGTGCACCGCCAGACGTTTTCACATTTTTGGCTATTTTTAAAACTTCCTTTTTCATTTTTTATCGTGTCGAATCTGCCATGTTCATCTTGGCGTCATTGCCTTGGAAATCACCTGCGGGACACTACTGCTGAAACGATGTGCAAAGATTTCAACAAAAATGAAATGGAGCATTTATTGATGGTGGGACTATGGTGTTCACATCCGGATCCCAAGGCCGGGCCTTTCATGAGGTAGGTTATAAAGGAGATGAAATACGAGGTGCCATTTTTGTATATTCCGATGAAGATTCCTTTTATCAAGTGCATAAATAGAGAGATCAAGTGAGGAGGAAGAACAAGTGACACGAACTATCACCATAGTCAAGCCTCCTTATCTTTGTAATCTATTTGTGGATAACTCGATGCCCCTTCTTCTCCTTCCACTTCCAACCCTCCTGTTTTTCCATAATCATGTTAGTATAGATTTGGAAGAATAAGTTTTTTTCAATTAGAAAAGAAAAATGTCTAAAAGTATAATAGATTGAAGTAGATTATAGAGATCCTCTAAAAGAGATATAGAATTAAATTCTATGTTCAATGAATGAATGAGGATTTTTTTAAATTGTGTCCTAGATAACAAGGATCATGTAATTAAATATATGGATGAATTCCCTTTCTCTCTTTTGGAAAATTGTTTAGTTTATTTGATTTAATGAAAATCTTTAGACACAATTATGAATCTTTTGCAATTGTTTCTAATATAGCAGCATTTGGCCAAGCCCCCTATGAAAGAATGCACTAAGCCATTGGATATCAAGATTTTTAGTTGACTGTGTTGAATTTGATCAGATTGTAAGGATTCTAAATAATTTTGGACAAATGTTCTTGATTTTTTTAACAACTTTAAACTAGTACAAAACTGCCATAGAAAATTGTTTGCATAAATGAAAAGTTGAAAACTGTTATTCATTTCCTTTGTTGTGTCTCAAACAGATGGCAAAGAAGCTCAATGCCTTGGAGAAACAAAGGCTAGAAGTTATGTTTCTATTGCTCTATAGTTTTTTATATCATATTAGTATTGGGTAACAAAGTGATGCATGCTCTTGATGAAAATAATTCAATTTTCCAGTTGTTGGTCAAGAAGAAGAGATTAAGGGGTTAAGAAAGGAGATGATTCGCATGGTCAACCCATGTTATTTTTGATCTCCATTTTATTCCCGGAAGGTATTTCTATTTATAGGGCCAAACACTCTTTAAGTCTCTCGCATTTTATTGATGTTAAACTTGTATGCATATTCATATTTTGTAGTTGGAAAAAGATTTTTGTGAAGCCTGTCATTAAATGGTTTTCACTTGAACAAGTATTCTAAGAGTCCAACCATCCCAAAAGATCCCGATTCCGTGTCCCTCACCACAAAGGGTGAAATGTATATCATCCACTCCTTCGAATATTGCAAGGATAAACCATTTTACTCATACCCCTACAAAAGAATGGTTTTGGACAGATGTTGTATTGCGTGTGAGTCTCGTGAAGATTTTTGTTTTTCGCAATATTTTCCCTTGTGATGATTGGAATTAATACTCAAAAGGATATTCGAGATGGATTTCATCATGGTGGATGGATTGTGAAGATAATTTGTTGGGTTTTCTTGGTAGTCTTGATGTGTTTCCTTCCCAATCCTATTCTAAGTATATATGGTAATTGTCATCCTTCTTATGCCACATTTTCATTCTCAATTTTATTGAATTGAATTTACATTGTGGTTAATTGATTTTAATCAAATTTAGCATATTACATTATAATAATTGTTAGAACTATCATCGAATTGTTACAATTTTAGTAGTTTCTTGATTTAGTATTTAGGAAAGGTAATTCTTTTCATCGATGTTTTTGGAACTTGGTTATGTGGATTCTAAAATGGGTATGTTCTAAAGATTTTGTAGATTATAAATTTAGTGAGTGGGTAGTGAATGAGTGCAATGGGCGGACTGATTTGGTCGGAGGCTGCTAATCTACAAATATAAGCCAACATATTACATTTAACTTCCTAATATACATAGTTGTAAGAAGCAATATGGAAAACTATATGTGTTCACATTTCAATTTCTAATGCAAGTTAATATTGTCCCATTAGATTTCTATTACTCCTCTATTTCTGAAAAATTAATGATATGAAAGATTCTCATACAATTTTCTTGTTGGATATGTTCACAAAAAAAGAAACGAACATTGCAATGAATGGACATGGACATATTACAATACTATACAAATGAATGAAATTGCTTGTCAAATAACAAATGAGTGAATTTATTTTATAGGCAATAAATGTGGTTGACAAAAACATACTATAAAATAAGAAATTTCAAGGAAAGAGTCCACATGTGGAAATATAAAAATATATCATTTATGTATTGTTTTCTCTTTCGAATATCATTATGCCCTTTCCTTATATTACACAATGATATCCACCTAAAGAAACCTGAAAAATCTAACATTTATATTTTTTACTTTGGAATTGCACCTAATAAGTTATTTGAAGAGAGATCTAGCTTCTCCAAACTTTTTATTTCACTCAACAACTACCGAATTTCGAGCCGAAGGTGATTTTCATTTACTAAGGGGCAATTGTGATAGGAAATTAAGAGTAGCAGAACAACTTCCTATGCTAATCTTTGAGGAGAGATATTATGCAAAACTTTCAACATAGTAAAACAGTTATAGAAATATCAGCAACATATTCATAACAAAACACAAACACCAGATATACGTGGGGAAAATCCTTTTGGATAAAAAACCCCACACTCCAAAAGCCCACTCAATGTATTTCAAATCTAATAACAAGATTACATACACTTGCAGAGAAATTTTCTTATAGGAGTATCACCAGAAACAATTCTAGGAGGATTAAAACTCACTACTCCAATTGCTTCTCCAAGCCTTCAATTTATAGACCTCCGGTTATACAAGAAACCATCTATGGTTTACAAAACCATGTGCCAAACCTCTCCTGAGGTGGATAGCATTAAAGAGCAAGATTTCGGTATAAAATTAGGCTCCCACGTCCACAATATTGTCCCCTATTTTTGACCATTATAGATGTCATAAAATCTTTCATAATATCTCTAAAAATAGTCCTTCCATGATATACTATCATATGGGAATCTTTTGACAACTCCTATTTCTATTTTTAGAGCCTAGACAAAGTAACAAGAACACAAAGTGGTTTACAATCTTGCATGTTGAAACTTTACAAAACAGAACAAACATACTTACTCTGGCCAAGCCATAGCTTTCTGTTCTCACGATCTCTTCTAATCTCCATCCCAAGTATGTGTTTTGCTGCACCAAGATCTTTCATTTCAAATTTCGCAGAGAGTTGAGATTTCAATTCTGCAATCAAACCTTTTCCTTTCCCAATAAACAACATGTCATCAACATATAAAGTAATTACCAAGAAACAATCACCATCAGATTTAAAATATACACAAAGTGATCAGATTTAGACCGCACAAACCCCAAACTCAAC
Source organism: Taxus wallichiana var. yunnanensis (assembly GCA_018340775.1). Classification (NCBI taxonomy): domain Eukaryota; kingdom Viridiplantae; phylum Streptophyta; class Pinopsida; order Cupressales; family Taxaceae; genus Taxus; species Taxus wallichiana. The sequence continues at coordinate 1,024,225,043 of CM031240.1, forward strand.
ACATATGAATCAAACTTCTAGTACCACATCATAGGAATTTGTTTAAGGCCATACAAGGATTTCTTTAACTTACAAACCATATTGCTTTTACATTTCACCATGTAGTGCTCTGGGTGTGTCATATAGATTTCTTCCTCCAAATCACCATGAAGGAAAGAAAGTTTTCACATCCATTTGTTCAACCTCTAGGTCATAAGTGCTGCAATAGATAATAAAAACTGAATGGATGTCATTTTAGCAACAGGAGAGAATATCTCACCATAATCAATACCCTCAACTTGAGAGTAACCCTTCACAACCAACCGTGCTTTATACTTTTCAACATTTCCATCTGAACCAATCTTTTTCTTAAACACCCATTTACATCCAACAAGTTTCCGACCTTCAGGAAATGGTACAAGGTCCCATGTATCATTCTTTTTAAGGGCTGCCATCTCTTCATCCATGGATATTTTCCAGGACTTTGCATCATTCATACCCAAATCCTCTTGTACAGATCTCGGTTCATCAATGTTAGTAGTCAAAGAAAATATACACTTCCAATCATCAGGAGAATACCCATACCTTTCAGGTGGTTGCCTTTGCCTTGTAGACTTTCAAACAAGTTGAGGTGGAGATTCTTCCACTTCTTCCTCTTCTTCTTCCTCTTCTGAAGATTCAGAGCTTGGTGAGCTCTCCTCAACTTCTTGTCTATTTTGGGGTCTCGATTCAACTTTCTCAGGTGTAGAAGGAAGTTGAACCACATCCTTTTTTTGTTCATTTTCTCGTATGTTGTCTAAAAAGCTAAAAATTAACAAGGAAAGATTTAATCTCTCTAAAAATAACACTTCTAGAGTATATTACCTTTTTTGTGCTGTGGGATCCCAAAGCTTGTATCCTTTCACACCATAGCCATATTCGATGAAGATACATTTGACAGCCTTAGAATCCAACTTTTTTTTCTTCTCCTTGGGCACATGTGCATATGCCTCACAGCCAGAAATTATCAGATGTCTAATTAAAGGATTTTTCCCCGACCACGCCTCCATTGGCGTTTTATCAGCAAACACTAATGTAGGAGATCTATTTATCAAATAGCAAGCAGTGGTAACAGCTTCAGCCCAAAACCTCTTTTCTAGACCATCTCCAATAAGCATGCTCCTAGCCTTCTCCATCAACGTTCTATTCATTTTTTCTGTAACTCCATTCTGCTCCAGAGAATACAAAGTTGTCTTTTGTCTTTTAATCCCGCAATCTGCATACAAAATCTATCAAAGTCTGTAGAACAATACTCACCACCATTATCAAATCTCAAACACTTAATTTTCTTCCCAGTTTGAGTTTCAACCATAGCCTTAAATTCCTTGAAATGACTAAAAACTTCAGTTTTACTTTTTAAAAAATATACCCATGTTCTCCTACTAAAATCATCAATGAAAGTAACATAGTAAACTGATTTAGCAATAAAAGCAACCTTAACAGGACCAAATACATCCAAATGGATTAGATCCAAGATACATGAAGACTTATGAGTAGACGAGTAAAACTTAACGCGGTTGTTTGCCAGAAATACATTGTTCACAGAAATCAAACTCCAGATTGCAATCATTCAACCCCTCAACGAGGTTCTTATTTTTTAGGGTTTTTAAACCCTTCTCTCTAATGTGGCCAAGCCTTTGGTGCCATAACATGGTCTTCTCTGCAGGTAATTTTCATTTGGTAGAAAGATCACCCTTGGGTACCCAGAAGCCATGAGCATCCGTAGAGGAGGAAACCCTCTCCTTTTTCAGTGAAGTAGTTACTGGTTTAGTTTTATCGAAGTGATATTGCACTCAACCGTGCATGCATCAAGTTGGTACAATGTACCCAATCTACTTCCTCTTGCTATCACCATTGCACCTCTCACCATTTTCACACCTGCTTCAGAAAACTATACATGCACACCCGCATCTATTAGCTTGCTAACAGATAATAAATTTCTTGCTAGTATTGGGATATGCAAGACACCATCAAATATTTTAATCCTACCATCAGAAAATTTCACTTGAATACTACCATGACCAACAATTTCAAGGAAAGAATTATCACCCAAATACACCTTACCACCATCATAGTTTTCATACTTACTAAACCAATTTTTGTTAGGAGTCATGTGGAAAGATGCACTGAGTCTATCAATCATGCATTATCACTTGCACGAGTGGAAAAAGCTACAATAGAGGCATCTCCATCTTCTTTTTAGAATCGAATCATGCTTCTTCTTTTTCTTTTTCTTTTCGCTTTGCATTCCCTTCGGAATTGTCCATATTTTCACCACAGTTCCAAGATATCACCTTGGAATTACTAGGTGATTTTGATCTCCCTTATTCTTGGAATGGCCATGCTTCCTCTCATCTTTTCCTCATTCTTTTGTTCTTCCTCGAACACTCAAAGCCTCTTTAGCGTTCAGAGAGACCTTCCTTCTCATCTCTTTGAGAGTAGAGAACCAACAACATCCTCCATCTTCGAGTGGTGAAGTGCTCCCAATGGCCATGAATAGGCTATCCCATGAGTCAAGCGAAACCAAAACATTTGGCACCTTTCTTCTTCGTCCATTTTAACCCAACAATGAGCTCAAGTGAGTCACCAACATATTAAATGTTTCGGATGCTCAAATATTTGTCCACCTTCTTCCATTCTCAAGGAAAACAAATTCTTCCTCAAGAAAATCTTATTTACTAGAGACTTAGCTTGGTATATCTCACCCAAATTTTTCCAAAGCTTCTCCGAAGTGGATTCTTCATGGAAATTTATCAAGATAGAATCTACAAGACATAGTCTAATAAGACCTTTATCTTTTCTATCCATTACATCATATTGTACAGCCAAAACTGGATCCGTAGGCCTATAGACCTTCTCATCCTCCGCATCCCATAGATCTCGATCAACCAGCAGATCTTCCATCTTCAGGTTCCACATTTCAAAGTTTGTGCCAGAAAACTTCTCTACGTCAATCCTCCTAGATGTGCTCACCATTTGAAAAAATATCTGCAACCAGATAACAAAGTATTCTCTGCACAAGCTCCCACTCAAACCCGGATTAGCACAAAAAACCCAACAACCCACAACTGAAACCAAAGGTGATTAGGCTCTGATACCACTTGATAGGAAATTAAGAGTAGCGGAACAACTTCCTACGCTAAAATATTAAAATAGTATTTGAGGAGAGATATTATGCAATAGTTTCAACATAGTAAAATAGTTACAGTAGATATCAAAGCAAACATATTCATAACAAAACACAAACACCATATATATGTGGGGAAAATCCTTTCATAAAAAATCCCACACTACAAAAGCCCACTCAATGTATTTCAAATATAATAACAAGATTACATACACTTAGAGCAGCAATTTTCTTACATAAGTATCACCGAAAAAAATTCTAGGAGGATTAAAAGTCACTACACAATTGCTTCTCCAAGCCTTCAATTTATAGACCTCCAGTTATACAAGAAACCATCTATGGTTTACAAAACCATGTGCCAAACCTCTCATGAGGTGGATAGCATTAAAGAGCAAGATTTTGGTCTAAAATTAGGCTCCCACGTCCACAATATTCTCCCTATTTTTGACCCTTACAGATGTCATAAAATCTGTCATAATATCTCTAAAAATAGTCCTTCCATGATATACTATCATATGGGAATATTTTGACAACTCCTATTTCTATTTTTAGAGCCTAGACAATGTGAAACGGTTGTAGGAAAATCTTAAATGAATAAACCAAACAAGGTTGAGACACCTCATTTCCAACAAATTGCAGCACAAACGCTCCCCCTTTCCATCCCATGACGCACAACAAGTAGCATAACTTGTAGCCGTATCTCGTAATGGTGATAGTAAAAAAAAAAGATAAAAGACAAAACCAACAAGTTTAGAAACAAATTAAGAAGCTTGGGGAGGATGTTAACCTACAAGTCATATGATTGCATCCAATTATTAATTCAATAACCCCCTTGCATTTTTCACAGCATTTCCATTTCTAATTTTCAACAAGCTTGGAAAGCGCAAATCGACTTCACTTGTTTTCAAGCTATTATGGAATTCTGAGCAATCGAGATTGCCATGTTAGGGGACCTTACACTTGATAGAAAACATTCAGTGACAAAAGAGGCACTCCATGTTCACCATTTTCCACTCTGCTTCCTCCTTCACCCAGAGAGCAAACTTGAAGACACATTCTATATGCTTCTTAATTTCCTCTTGGAATCTTCCACGGAACTTTAACATTGAACATTTTATGCTTCTTAATTTCAATACATGCCTTCTCTGCAAAGGAATCAACATGGTCCTCATATTTTTCATACAAGAAAGGAGGCTGTGTGCGCTACCACAAATCTTTGCATAAAATAGTGGTAGAAAATATAAAAACATTTGTTTATAGAATTGTGAGAGGTCAAATAAGAAATGGCCCTTATTTATATGGGTATTAGTAGTTTAATAACTAATGTAAACAATCTAGAGTTTCTTCAAATTGTAAGAATTGTCAATCGGAGAACATAATCTTTGGATAAGGCCCTAAATATTAAAAATACAAGTAGAGATTATCAGGAGTCTATTTGAGATACTATTTAAACCTTTCGAATTAGAAAATTATAAAATGCCAAATGTGTATTTTTGAGAATTGTGATGATCATAACAATCTAGAAATAATTTTTGTGGATCAAAAACCCACCCAAGACTTACTGTAAGCAGTTTCAAGAAGCCGTCCCAATAATTAAAATAAAAGTAGTATAGGTCATTCTTACCAACATAGAAGAGGGTCAAGAAACATATGCACCTACCAATCCAAGAGAGTATCCAGAGACCTGCGATAACCTGTAAAAATTCAAGGATTAGAAAACCTTTCTTGATGAATATTACTTCTAATATCGTTGATACATTCCATTCATCGTTACACAGTTGAACATGGAAGACTCTTACAAGTAATATACAAAATTGGCAATAGCACATTTTATGCTTTGATGTATATGAAATTTATTGCAAATGTCCACATTCAATTGTAGGGTAAGCAACTAGATTAAATTAAAATTTCTCACCTCAAATAAAAATAAAATTCCCCAACTATAAAAAAATTCAGGTCTTTGTCGACACAACATCGTGCAAAAAGACATTGAATAAGCGATTGATTTCAAATCTTAAGGCTAAAGCCAAATTAAGAAAACATTCTTTAGAGAATGGTATCTTTGGAATGTCTATGGGTTGTCTGTGCAAATAGAACATAAATAGAAAATGTAGTCAAAAACTGATTACATTTGTAATCCAAATTTGATATATGTTCCTTCTTTTTCCGTGTATACATATAATACAATTTAGGTTTAAACTTGAAACTCTTATTTCAAATTTTAACACAGTTTCAAATCATCAACTAGGTTTCAACACAGATGCATAAGCTTCCCCCAAATGGCATGTGAAATAGAAGAATGAGGTTGAAGGATTCTGCAGGCTTGAAATTTTGGTCCTATAGGAATCTTATTGTGATAATATCCACCAAATCCTGTAGTTGACTCACAATGAGAAAACTGCTCTTCATTACAATCAAACTCTAAACATGTTCTAGAACAAAAGTCCCTAGAATTAGAAACAAATGGATGTAGTGAATTATCTATTTTCTCTTATACTTTGCATTCTTAATCCATGGTGTCAAAATCACACAACAAGTCTTTTGAGCTTAGGGAGGAAGCTGACACCTGAATATGAACATCAAAAAATTGAGGAGAAAATAGGGGACGTTCATATATAAATACAAATACAAATTTTGAAACCAGAATTCCTTGAAGAGCATAAATAACCATATAGATTATAGAAAATTTAATCTATTGATAAATTCAAAGATGTTTTTAATAATGTGGTCAATATGAAAATGCATGCCACAAAAATAGAAGAATGGAAGAGCTTATCTCGATTACCTGCAGTAGCAGATGGGGATAGGCAAAATCGAACACTGTGACCTCGGGATTTAATGCCACGGGCCCGACCACTACACCACAACTTTGTTTTTGAAAAATGTTTACCTACAATACATAAGTTGACTTCTCGCAAATGTATGTGAGTTAGGAAAAACGAAGAAGAACCACTATGTTAGATTAGCCAATAAAAGACATCATTCAAACAAACATGAATGAAATCTGAAATTTCTACAAATAAAAACTATTGGCTGCCAAAAGCATATAAATGGGGCTCAGACATGGATCAAACAGGGGTATCATGTAAGATGAAATCAATAAAACTTCATTCCTATTGACCATATGTATTTCCCTTATAATGTTACATTCATGGAGCAACTAGAGGATTTATATCTGTCTTCTTAGTTTAGGAGCAAAGTTTTAACAAATACATATTGAAGCATTCAAAAAATGGTTGAAATAATGCTATGTAAGATATTTATTAATTTTATAGTGGAAACCATAAGCATTTGGTAACACATTTACTCAATGTAAACCTATATATTTTGAGACAAACTTTCCATGTATTCAAGTGGAATTGTTTTTATAAAATAAGCCAAGGAATCACAATTTTTGTGTATCTTCTTATTCTATTGAATTGCCTAGTAAGTCTCAATATCCGAGTTTCTCCATTGGACATGCACATGTTAGTGCATGCATGTTGAATATGTGTATTTATAAGCAATTTTTAGAGTTACACTTTTCAAACACATTTTTCCATCTCACCATAACTCTTTTTATTAAAAAATCTTTAAATGTCTCAAGAGTTATGGTATTCTCGATATGCCAATTTGTTAAGTATATTGTAGCACAAACCGACTAGAAATACATAATTTGAAGGAGACAATTCAACTAAGAGAGTAGAACCACTACACCACGACTTTGTTTTTGCAAAATTTTGACCTCCGTGACATAAATTGACTTCTCGCAAAATTTTGACCTCCGTGACATAAATTGACTTCTCGCAAAGCTTTGTAAATTATATCACCTTTTTCATATTGAATTGTTTTAAAGGTTAGACCTCACATTTGTGCTATTTAAATGAAGTAGTTCATCTAGATTTCTATATAACCAAAACCAATCACACCCGATATCAACATCAACTAAAAAAAAGTAATAACTATCTTTCTAAATCAAATAACATATACCCTTTGGCATTCACATTGCATTGTACACATGAGATTGCTAGTAAAATAATAATATTAGAGTTTTTCTTGTTGATTGGCGGGTGTTTTTATAATCTTCTCAATGGATTGATTTGAGCATGTACTTAATTTATTCTGATGATGTAAAATATAAAATATTTATGTTACTTTGAATATTTTCCTTTCAAGATAAAAAAATTGGATGAGTTTTTCAAATTTGATAATTGATCGCCACCAACACTGGAACAAAACAGGATCAAATTTGATGCAACTCTTCACCCTGAGTTACGTTCTATCTAATGTATTGCTTTGCTACATCTTCGGAATAATCATACATCCTTTTATTTGATGTGATTTATTTGGAATTGAGTACAAAAATCTAAGAATACTTTTCTTGGTGACAAAGTCAGGAAGAATCTGACTAATAAAGGAAAACAATGGCACCGTCCGAAATGGTGTGGCATTATTCCTTACCGTGCATGAGATATTGAGTGTGGAGGCAATGACAAAAATAAATAAAACTACCGGGGTCCATAGCGTATTCAGTTTGAATATGGAATTACACATTATAAGCGTAATAGTCTACTTACGATTCCAGACGTTCCCATGTTTATCTTCACTTTCAGGTAGGAGGTAGTTGTCAAATATCTGAAGCTGCTTGCTACCTTCATCCTCGTCATTTATAATCATGTCTATTCTCCTCACACGAGATGTTATGGAATTTGTAATCACATCAAATCTTTAGTCAAAATTCAAAAATTAAACGAAGGGTACCATCGATTTCCAATTCATTACTCTTTAACAGGCGGACAAAGGACTTTTCCTATCTTTTTTTTGGGTGGTAATTACTAGGAATTGCACACGAAATGTGTCATGGAGAAGACGAAATGAATTTGTCAAAAACACATAAATTTGAAGGATTAAAATATTAGAATTTCGGAAAAATGTTGACGGGAGTTTATGTGAAACTTTTCGCTCTTCCGAGTAGAAAGTGCATATATTGGAACCACATTTCATATATGTCAATTGTTATAAGGAGAAAGGGAATGTGATGTAGAATTTTTTGAGGCAACGTACTTTGGAGATATTATTAAAAGCAAGGTCATGTCTAACAATTCTCACGATATCAATTGTTGTTTGAAATTTTAACCTTTGTGTTTTGTGGATAGTGAGCACCCCACAATTTCATGGGAATTTGGTTCTCTCGAACTAGAGGAGCCGACTTGTATATCAATGTAGAAAGGAGAAGGTTGGAAATCGATGTAATCACGAGGCTAAAGTTGGGGTCGAGACATGTAGAGCTTGTTCTCGGCATTCCTTCCTTCATGAAGGATGTAATATCCGAGGAGTTAAAGGAAGAAGAGGTGGCGTGGATAGTTAAAACACACTAATTTAGGGGTATTTCGTGGCACATGTTGGAGGATATTATAGAGACAAGGACATGTGGAAGGGACTTGGCATTCCATGTCGAGTTATTGTAGTAATTAAATTTGATAACAACAAAACAAGGGGGCAAATGGTTCTCTGCCATCTTTAAACGCCTTCATCTAAGACCAATCTCCATGCCAGAAATAATAGGGTATCAACCACTAAAGTATTCCTCGTAGATGTGTATTTGACACTTTGCCTCCTCAACACTTGTAGTTTCTTGACACTATTATATACATATTTTCTATATCGAATGGAATTATTTCATCACACTCATATTTACGCACATGTATATCACTTAGATCGGCGGGATGTTACGGATGAGCAAGCTAGTGGAAAAGATGCAACATATTTTCCATCCAAAATAAAATATGGTGGTGATTACAAGTGCTACCTAAGGGAAAACATGACGCTCTGCGCCAAAGTGGGCAAACCTCAAGTCAATTACATAGCAAACCTCTTCAAGTTTGATGTTTCATTTGCTCGAGCGCTATCTAGATTCAACTTTACATTTCATACTTCAAACAACTAATTGCTAACAACCTAAGCTATATATATGATTCCGATGACATAGTGTAGACACAAAATCATACACATATTAGTATTTTACTATATCGGCAGTATGTTGTTATATGCATGGATATTAAGTTAGAAATGTAATCACTTTGGTGACACAATCCTTCATCCATTTACGTTCTTTGATTAGTTTTATTTTGCTTCTTTCTAACATTTGTGATTTCTTTATCCATTTCTTCAAAGGTCACAAGGATCCCCATCTATCTTCCTTTTCACATTTTTCTTCATTTACTCCGAACACTAGTGCCCATTCAGACACTAGCTTGCATGCGCTTTGTGTCCATTCTAGGTGCTCTTGCCATGTTTATTCTTTTTACATATTTTGGCATTTTTCGTTGGTCTTTTTAGTTTTATTAACCTTATCTTGTGTTCATATTCTACCTTTTGTGTCACGAGTGCCAAAATTCAAACAAGAAATTCATATATATACACAATATGCGGACTACTATTCGGATGGAAATTCAAAGGGGCTATCACATCTACATACTATCACTACTATCAAAAGGATTGCATTTTGGGCTGCATACACTGCATAGAAAGGGGAAGTGCTGAATTCCATACCACACATTTCCGTCAAAACTAGATATAACTGTTATCTTGGCATCATTGGTGTGAGGGCAACCCAAGGACACTATTTCACACACAAGCACACATAACTACATGGATCCTAGAATGTGAGTGCAATGCTCGGTCATAAGTTTAGTCTTCGGGTGATTGTCGGGGTTAGTCCACTTCACATATTGTATATTTTTATCACATTTAATGTGTTTGTGAGATTGTGCAGGTGGTTAGGGGGTTTTTGCAGGTTACATGTACTTTCAAATATTAAGGAGAAAATATTAAGTGATTGAAAGGAATCAACAAAAAACCCTCATGACACAAAAGAAACCAAATCCTAAAAATTTACACAGTCACCATCACCCAGATCCAGTCACCACTTCCCGTGTGCCCCGCCCTGTTGCGAGTGCCCACGTCTAGCCTAAGTGTAGAGCTCCAAAATCATTAGTGAGCTCCTATAACATCATTTCCATCTAGATATAGTATATACACACAGTCCCGAGAAAACTATAGATCACACAGAAATCAACTAAGACACATATCCCTCTCATTTTCTTATAGTCTTGTATTGTTTGAGTTCTTAGCATTTGATTTTTGTTGTATTTGATCATATTGTACATTTTTAGTTACTATGAAATTAAATTTAATTCAAATTTGATTAAATCATTTAATGAACCCCACTCTTATTTGAACTTCTTTCCCGAGTATCTCAAAACCCTCATTGCTAAAAAGAGGTACCCATCTCCCAAGCATGATATGGCCTATACATGCAACCTATTTTTTTAAAATGGGTCTTTAAGAATCTAAATTTCATGATCTCATGCACAATCCTCAATATGACCCCATGGTCCTCAAAAAATCCTTGACTTGAAAAACCCCTTCATGTTGGCTTGAAACCCCGACATTTTCAGAGTCTCCCGACCAAAGTTTTGCATCATGTTCTTGATCATCTCCCGTAGCCACCAATACTACTTCATCAAATTATTCTTCTATTATAACAAATGATAACATTAATATAGATTCTTTGCATGATGAGGTTATTGTTTTTGACAACATGTATGCTAATAATTCTACTTCTATTGATGACAATGTAAATTTTCATGATGATGTATGTACTAGTAGTCAAAATGAATATAAATCTCTATCTCCTACTATTCCTACTTTTGAAATTGTTTCCAATGATTTCCATGATAAATCTAATGCTAGTACTCCTACAACTTCTTTGTATGCTGATGATAATCTTGATGAAATACTTGCTTGCAAAAATATGACTGATAGTGATGTTTATTATACTTATGATCGGAGATGATGTTTCTTCCCTTAAGACCATGGAATGTGAATTTACCACTCCTCTTTCTTCTACTTCTTAAGTTGTTTCCAATGTTTCCCATAATGATTCCACTTCTACCCGTACTAAGCCTACACCTATCATTCACGTAGAACCTCCATGTTCCTCTGCTCCTCTCACACATCCTTATCCTCCTTCCAAATCCACTCCTCAAGTTCCAATGATTACTTACAATGGCTAGATTTAACCTTTCAATTTTCCTCTCACTTCTATGACCACACCTTCACCTGATATCTTATCCCTTCTACATGTCGTTGGTAATTTGTGATTCAACAAAAATAGATTTTATTCAACCCTAATTGTAGAGTAACCGGGTGTAAACTATTATAACCAACTCTTTGAGGATAATATGCCACAAGCAATAAACAAGTAAGTGTGATACCCTAAGTGAAAAAGAGAGGAAGAATGACTTAGCTGATTTAGGCTTGAGCCCGAAGTGCTCTTGACTAGGAAAACTGATAAACATGAAGGGGAGACCGTCGTAACTTTACACCATAAAATATGGAGTTGTCGAACAAAGCCAAACACATGTGCCTATATTAGGGCACGTGAACCTGGGTGCTAGAGACTTCTACTTGGTGCTGGTGATTGCATAGGAGATCATATACTAATTTTTGGAGTGTTGCAAAAGTGTCCCTAATGTTCATTGTTAGTCATCTATATGTCACACCTTAATTGCAAAGGGTACCAATGACCTACAAAATAGATGTTCACTTGTAAAACCCACAAAATACATCAAATCCAAAAAATAAATATGCAACATGGGGAGTCAAACTAACCCCGATTTAACCGGAATGAGTGAAATTACGACCAAGAGCTGCACTACATCGCATAATCCATGTAGTTATTATTAGTGTGTGTAAGATTGGTACCCTAGGAAGCCTTTGTGTAAGATGTAATGGATAACAAGATATATTTGCTAGAAGATGCAAATGTGTGTATGAAATAGAATGAAATTACCCTTCCTATGTTGTGTATATAGAAAATGTAGTCCCCTTGCCCTTTTGTAGATGCCAAGTGGATGATTTGAAGTGTTTTACGTGTCTTTTGAGTGCGAGACTTAGGTGATAGTAATGATGCTTTGAGCTTGGTCCTTTATTTTGATCACATAAATATGTATTTATACGATTCCTATGGTTGAATTTCATAATTGAGAAGCTGGAAGGAAAACTCATATGTAGAAAAGAGGCCCAAAAGATAAAATAGGCCCAAAAAGAATGAGTAAGGTGGAAAAAGGTAAGGGGTTCCCATAGGTGACGAGGGTGCCTAGGTGACATCTTGGTTTGTTAAAGGTGGTGTCTAAAGTCATAAAAGATAAAGTGATAAAGTTTTGGTGGGTTATAGGGTGTGTAAGACAAAATAGAAAAAATAACCATAAAAATGAGGCCAAAGATAGTTGTCATTAATAGTTTTCTCACTTAGGAATCATGTAAATGAAAGTATGATTTTAAGACCTAAAAATGTACCCAAGTACATAATTTTGTGTCTAAATTTTCCCTCACTTTATGTTTTTGAGTGAATAGTCGATAACATAAAGTAATTAGAATTTGTGTACCTTTGATCCTTATAGAGTGTGACGCGATAGCATCTGCTGAGAGATAAGTGAAGCATGTAATGCATAAAAATGAAGCGTGGAGACTAGGAAGAGAAAGTGACCCTAGGGATGAAGAGTATGAGCTGATTCATACCTATTATTGTGCTTATTAAAGTTGATTTCTTGTTATGTATTATAGAAGTACCTGCAAAAGAAAAGTGGAATAGTAGTCAAAGATATGTGTTTGAAAATTTTACATGAGTATGTAAAGTATGTGAAAGTATGTAAAAGTAGTGAATAGAAAGTTTGCACCTAATTTTTGAAGAGTGTAAAGGATATAGAGATGTCTGGAATGCTATAGAAGAGCAAATTTTTACGCGATCTCATGCGAAGAGTGAGTTTTTAGGAAATCACATGCCAAGTGCAATTTTTTATGGCAATCTCATACCAATGCGAGTTTTTTTGGGAAATCTCACACCAAGACCGAGTGTTGGAGAGAGAGGTCTAGTGTTACTCTCCTTCCATGACTCGCCTCATAAGCACTATCATGTAGATGGTACGTCCCCGTGTTGTTTTGTGTTGTTTCGTATTAGTCATGAGTTTCCATAATTCTACCGATTTGTTCCAAATTATAGGAGATTGAAGGATTTTGCATGCATTCTATATTATGAGGCTAGCACATGATCCTATGAAATTTCTTTGTAAATTTTTGTAGAATGTGTTTTTCTTGTAGAATGACTATATGTTCCCCATATCATAGGCGCCCATGGGAAGACATAGACACCAAAACACTATTATGCGGTGTTGTGTACTAGTGTTTGTGTTGTCTTTGAGTACCCAAGTCAAATTTTGGGTATTTTCAGTAGCTTTATTTCTACTCTTTTCTTATCTTTGTGCGAGTTAGTATTATAGCTTTTATCTGATTTTGGAGTAATTGATTCACCCAATGTATGCCCCCCTTATTTTAGGTGCATGCATAGATGAGAAAATAATGCGGTGCAAAGAGAGAACCTGAAATTGATCGATATGATGATAAACTGATGTATATAGCTACATGGGGTAGGGGATGTGCATGGTAGACACCGAGACACGTGAAAATAGTAGGCTAATAAATTTTCCTAATGCAATCAAAGCTAGTATACAAGAGAAGAGAATTTAATAGTCAAATGTACAAATAGGATGGACCGCGAAAACTAGGTTTCAATTTTGGGACATCACTCACAATGTCACAAGACAATCAAATCTAAAGAATCCAAAGGAATACGGTGTACATATAAGACAAAGGGCATAACCCACAAACAATTACATACAGTAGAAAACATTAGCAAGAAAAGTGTTACAGACAACCATGGTAGAAAATAGTCCTCCAAGAAAATGCTACACATGAAGCACTCGCTATCATGTTAGAAAGGTAAAGAGTATGTAAATAAATGTATGTATCGATAGAAAGTATTGTGCTTAGTAAGAGTAGAAATTAGTATAAGATAGAATAATATCACCTGTGATATGTGAGAAAGTAGATGCCCCTAGGAGCCTCGGTGGGACTGGTAAGAGGTATAGTGCCAAACATCTTTACGGTGTTTAATAACATGTAGTAGATCTGCATTCACTCAAAAATATCAAGTGAACGTGCATGTGTTTATATAGTGTTGGCGAGAAAAGTCATTAAGGGAAAAATTTATGGGTTTCTTGCAAACACTCTACGGGAATCAAAGTCCGTCTACTTGTATGGTGCATCACCATGTTTATATATGCGATGAAATGAGTTGTTCTAGTGATCTTTCGATTGAGGATCCAAAAAGGTAACTCCACTAACCCTCAAAGCTAGCATCTGCTTTCTAGGGAGGACTTTACAAGAGAATGGGGAAGGAGAGTGAGAAATAGGAAAAGAGGGATTAACATTGTAGTTAGAAAATCAGATTCATGCAAATGTTAACCAAAATTTACCATCACACATATTCATAGAAAGAAAACAACGATGCTTCAACACTAACGTCAAGAGGAAACCATGTATACAAAGATGCAAACATTCATATGTATGAGAAAATGGAAACTTATTCCTTGATTAGCATTTCAAAAAAAAATGTACAAAGTAGGTAAAAGGAGGAAACATGTGCAAGAGGGGAATGGAATAAAATAGCCATGTCCTTTGTTCTCTTTAAGAACAATGTACTCTTGAGTTTACAAAATAAAAAACCCTTAAGCAAGAGTATTCCATTACATTATATAGACCAAGAAATGACTCCTCAACCACCCCCTATATGAATTTTCGTTTGTGCTCACAAAATATGACTCTTGACATTCTTAGGAATGGAATTAAGTCCCCTTTTATATTAATCAAGGGAAACTTATTACAATGTTTTTAAAGTCACATGTAAATGAAAAGGAAAAACGTCATGATTTCTCACAATGAAGAATTGGAAAGGAAGTAGTGAAGATGAGGGAGAATGAGATAATAGAAGGAAGAAGGAACGTTGGTGAAGATGATGACATGCCACCTTTACCTCATTCCCTGAATGATCTGATGAAATGTTCCAATGTAGTGAAATATAGATCTCAAGCCTTTTTATACCATGAGAAACATCCTTTAGATGAAACACATACACCTTGAATTGAGTGTTTAAAAACATTGTTGAATGATCACTTTAATGACCACATGTGTTGTTTCCTGAGGTCCATTCCGACAAAATTTGAGGACGGAAACTGATATCTGATGAATTATGCTACATAACCACACTAATATACTCATTGTAAAGATTTAAAACTTTATCTCCATGAATGATGACCAAAAATCCTCCATGGTACACGATGTTTGGACATCTCGGGTCACAAAATGAGTGTTGAGAAACACATTTGAGGACTTCCCAATTTGAGTTCGAGATGGACATGGGTACTATTTACAATGATCCACTTCGATACTTGATTAACAAACCAATTGAGTTCGGTGAGATTTCCTTGACCAAATCATTAAGAATCGCCCATCTTTCTTAGTGATGGATATGGATTCATCTGTTGTGCCTTGTGATGCCTTACATTACTTCTAAGCACACTTGAATTCAGGATGATGCTTCCAAGACCAATATGAATTTATTAATTCTCTATTTGAGCCTTGGAATCATCTTGCAATCCTATGAGGATGAAAAAAATAAGTGATATAAGTTATTATGAAGATGGTAATAAATTTCTGCAACTCGAGCCGAAAAATGCTATTTTTGCAAATTAGGACCCATGGGCTGCTATTTTAGGTAGGTTACTTTTTTCTCTTTTTACTTTCATCAAAGTGTTTCCTTCACCTTTCAAGTTTACCACAGGGTTTTTAGGGTCAATTTTAAGCACTTTCCATTTTTGGAAAGTTTCTTTTATTGCTTTTTTCTTTTTTGTTTTTCTTGACCCACGTGCCCTAGTTTTTGATCGTATGATTTTCGAGTGTCTGTTCTTACGGAGGAGTTTTTAATTTTGGAAACTTACTAAAAATTGACAAGTGTGAACCAAAAACACTTGATATTTTTAGAATATGAAAATCGCCATGTCGGATCGATGAGAAAAGCTGTGGATTCTTTACGGGTTTCTTCTCTTCAATATCTATTCATATTTTAAAGTCAAACCACTTCCCAGATTGACGACAATGAAGAAAAAAGAAACATGGGAAAAAAAAATTAAGATAGATGCCATTAAAATAAGGGCCACATTTCAATTTTTAGTTTTTTATCTTCAATTCATTTGGATGAGGAACATTTTCATAAACTTTCATGGAGATCTGATGCACGGTTTGGGAGATATAAGCAATTTGTGGTTTTTGGCTCTAGGGTTTCGACAAAGACATAGTTTTTATTTTTTCCTCAAAAATATTCATTCTTCACATTGCGGTGGTGTGGAATAGTTGAAAAATTATGTTAAAGGTAATTGAAAGGTTGTGGAAGCAACAACAATAGAGGAGAGGAAGATATTAGGTAGTTGGAGAAAACCTATGCATGCGTGCAGGAAGAATGGATGCAACTAGTGGCATCCGAGAGAGTTAGAAATTTTGAAATATTTTAAATATGTATAAGCACACTTTTTTTCACCACTTGCACCAAAGTTTTGGTACATTTGGTGTAAAAAAATTTTCCCCATCCCAAATGTTCCACTTTTCGCAGCGTGATTTGTCGTTGGGTTTTAGCGGGGGGCTTAGAAATAACATTTTTTTGGTCTGTCAAAGTCGCATGATGAAATGAGAGCTTTAAGAGGGACGGGGTGAATTTTTTTGCATTAGATGCACCAAATATTTGGTGCACTTGGTGGAAAAAAAGTGTGCCACATTTTTATTTTTGGATTTACATCTCGAAAATTGACTAATCTGTTGGAGCACTTACCTTGGGAGTTGCCTTTCGGGACCATATCTTAAGCTTCGGGAGGAGTTTTTAATGTAATTTTATATGATTCCTCCTGAAAATGACCTTATGAATCTAATGGCGGGGTTATAGCTCATGATTATATAATTTTATTACTTGTATAAATCAGAACATATACAATGAGAATAACATGAGAGAACACCAATATATATATAAATGATGACAATATGCTCATATAATAGCTTTGCCACTTCGAGGGGGCAACCTCCAATACCACTTCGAGGGGGTAACCTCCAAACCATACAATAACACTCCAATACTCAATATCATGATTAACTACAACCTTCTAACCCCTATATATACCATTCTAACCTATGGCCAATACTGAGGCTGACCTCCTAAGCATAATAAATCATAAATGAATGATATAATAAGATAAGGGGATGTGTGCCACATGTCAGCATCTCCATCAATACATATACATCATAACATCCTTTCCCTAGGTGCATAGCATTCCTTCCCTCCTTGACATGTTTCATCCTGGAACATAAGAAGAAACCATGTAATGAGTGTGTTGTAAATTTTTACACACTTTGCGCCATGATCGATCATCCATCCATATGTGATCCTAGTAGATGATACATATCTGAACTAATATCCATATTCCATTGCACTACTCTGATTCCATTCATGACCATAGTTTATCATCCTTGGATTCCATGCATAACCAACATAAGGATTCAATGCATAACCATAATAAGGATTCCATGTATAACCATAATAAGGATTCCATGCTTCATAATTGTTGCTCCATTGATCCCCTGTATAAATAAAGTGATTATTCCTCCAATTACCTGTATATCGATATTGGTTGGAAATATGATGTGCCCACCATTCTTAAATTTTATCCACCATTCTTTAGCATCCATCTCACCATTTCCATAAAAATTTGTTATCCCCGTGATCATGATTAGGGTTTAGGAATTCTGAAAATATTTCCATATATGGAGAAAAACACAAAGAACAAACACTAACTGAAATGTCAAGAGCTTTTGAAAATATAAATTTTGCTAAAAAATACCAAAATTTGCTATCCGAAAAGTGAATTTATGAAAAAACCTAAAACACCAATAACATCCACAAAACAGATCCAATGGAGCTGAAATTTTCAGATATTCGAATTAGAGTGTTTCAAGTTATTACGTAAAAATTGGGAAAAAATTAGATACCCTCTTCAAGATATATTTGAAACAAAAAAATTAGGGGTTTTCCTAATTTTGTCCAAAATCGCTGCTACGATACCACTTGTAAGAACCTTGCATATCATAAATCAATAAAGTGTAGAAGATAACATAAGAGATATGGGAGGAAAAGATTCCCTAATATCAATATATGCAGAATAATACCCTTAAGGTAGGGCAACACCATACAATGCTCCTTAAGGAAGGAGTAACTCCACAATCTCCCAAGATGGGAATCCACTTGAGGGGACACCTCCAATATACCTCTAATAAGTAGAAGACTCAACTCATACCTACATGACCCACTCATAAAGATACTCACATCCTTTAAATAGAATGGGTAACACCTAATCCCGATGTAGGCCGACCCATTACCCAATATAACTAATTCCTATGTGAGCCCATATAACTAACTAAGGGGATGTGTGCCACATGTCGGCATCTCCATCAACCCATATACATTATAATATCATATCCCATGTGAACCCATACATATAACTAAGGGGATGTGTGCCACATGTCGGCATCTCCATCAACCCATATATATTATATTATCATATCCCAAGGTACATAACATTACCTCCCTCTTTGACATGTTTTGTCCCCGAAACATAAGAAGAAACCATATAATGAGTGTGCTTTAAATTATTACACACTTGTCACCATGCTCGATCATCCAACCACCCATATGAAATCCTAGTGGGTGATGTTTCTCCAAACCTGATTCCATATTCCATTGTGCTCATATGATTCCATCCTGGTCCATATGTGTTCCTCCTCGGCATCCATGCATATCCATAATGATTATTCTTGTGATTCCATGTCATACAATTATTGTTCCATTGATTCCATGTATAGCCAAAATTATTACTCCTCCAATTCCCTATATATCCATATAGATTGCTGACCTCATGTGTCCTAGTATGTCTCCATGATTGTTTCCTCTCATGATGATGGGGGTGTCTATATGGATCAGCCTTAATATGCTCAACCTTATCAATCTTTTCCTCTTTTTCCTATTCTAACTTGTTTGTTATTTCTTTTTTCTCTAGAGTAGAGAAATTATTTTTGAATTTTTTATCATGTTTTTCATCCGCTCCTTCTGATTCATCCTTATTCCCTTCGTTACCATCTTCATGATCTAATTTTACATTACTTTTTCTTTGCTAAGTGTGATATCTTGCAATGTAATTGTCTTTCTCTTGTACCATAATTTCATGAATTTCTTTTGCACACTAAGATTAATTGTTCCCAAGCTCTCTAACCAAGGATATCTAAGAACAATATCCATACCATCCATATCTAAAGCATAAAAAATTGAATGTAAAACATATTTATCCATAGAGATCTTTAAATCTTCAAAAACTTGAATATGCTTACCATCCACTTGAGCTTCCTTAATATGTTTTGCTTGTACATGTAGATTTTGAGCTACATCCATATTGATGAAGTTATATTTGCTGCTAGGGTTTATGGAAACAATTACCTTTTTCCTTTGAATACACCCTTCAAACTGAAATATTGAAGCTTCCTTCCTTGGAGATGCACTATCCTGTGTAGCAACTTTATCATCAACTTCTTCTTCTTATTCTTCTTCTTCTTCTTCTTCTTCTTCTTTTGATGTTGCTTCTACTTTTGCTTCTTCTTCTTTCTTCTTCTTCTTCTTCTTCGCTTTGTCTTCTTCTTCTTTTGTTGCCCATTTGTCCATGAAAACTTGTTCCAGTTCCTCCAAAGACCAATTAGAATTTTCCTTTTCTAACTCAGAAAACCAAATCTATGCAGGGCCACTAATCCACAACTTGAATAACCAAATATCAGATGGTTTAGAGAATTTATCCCTAAATTTTTTCCACCATTCTCTAGCATCAATCCTGCCATCTCCAAAAAATGCTACCATCCCCATGATCCACAAAACTAGGGTTTTTGGAATAGACCCTTTTTATCAAAACTTATTTTAACCCTTTCGGCTAAAGTTCAGCCAAAAATCAGAAATCACATAACACAAACCCCAATTTAATTTTTGAGAGGTTTCTAAAAATGTAAGAAATTCAGGAGAATTCCTCAAATTGTGGCCATCAACCCAAATAAAATTATTTCCTAATTCGTCATTATTCAGAAGATATAGACGAAACCGTAGAATTAGGGTTTCAACCCTAAAATGGACACAAATTTTGCAAAACAGCTCCAAAAAATATGAAATTTGGAGGAAAGATCACTTGAGCTATGTATCCACTCTCCAAAAAAAAAATCTGAAAAATTCCAATTTAATATCCAGATATACATGAATCTTTAACATTATGGTTTCATCCCACAAATTACGGATCACCGACACCAAATGTAATGAACCGTTACACCAAAAACTCGAGGCATTAGTGAAATCCACACATGAGGATCATAACATCCCACTACGCTTCCATAGAGCCTGAATCAAGCTGGGTTTGTGCCCGCACTCCCATACGTATGAGCCCCGCTTCATCGACGTTTAGGTTCCCCATGGGCCCCAGCTACACGACGTAACCAACCGAGTGGGATTCAAACATGGGTGGTTGCTCTGATACCACTTGTAAGGATATTACTTGTATAAATCAGAACATATACAGTAGAATAACATGAGAGAACACCAAAATATATATAAATGATGACAATATGCTCATATAATATCTTTGCCACTTCGAGGGGGCAACCTCCAATACCACTTCGAGGGGGTAACCTCCAAACCATACAATAACACTCCAATACTAAATATCATGATTAACTACAACCTTCTAACCCCTATATATACCATTCTAACCTATGGCCAATACTGATGCCGACCTCCTAAGCATAATAAATCATAAATGAATGATATAATAAGATAAGGGGATGTGTGCCACATGTCGGTATCTCCATCAATACATATACATCATAACATCCTTTCCCTAGGTGCATAGCAGATTATGACATTTGATCCCTAAAAATAGGATTTTTAATTGTTCCAAGGCTATACATGAGAAAAATTGGATGGGGACATAGTTCACCTAGGTGTTGTGAATAATATGATTTAACCATCATCTACAGCTCTGAAATAATTTTTTGACGATATTTTGTTTGACCCCTAACTCTTTCCGGAGCTCCCAGATGAGCTTCAGGCACTGCTTAGGCCTCCAAGACCCACTTTTGCTGAACTTGCTCCAAAACTTGTGAAACTTTCCAAAACCTTCCAAAACTGATTACAAAATGTAATGAGATTTCTAATATGCCCCCTTATGAATTTAGGTCTTATAGTAATTGGTTTAGAATGTACAGCAAAATAATGATCTTCGATCGAATTGATACATCATACATTACATTGGGCTAATAAATAGCCAAGAAGGCATGAGTAACAAAACATCCTTTAAAATAGGATGTATTACAAACAATAAACCCATAAATAGTGATACGGGTATAACCAAATAACCACATACATAATATTGTTATTATATTTAACAATATTACTTAATTAACTAAATATGACTAACCACCCAATCATATAATGTAAACATTATTATTAATTTCCTAACATTCCCCCCTTAATGTTTACATGGTAACAATAGAAATTTCACACTTCCTCTGTAACTTTCCACCTTTGCGCGCTCATGATCTTGGCACACACTCAAACTGAAGGTAGAAGAAGGAACACATCAACTTCTTATCGACCATGCACTGTTGGGAACACATCTAACCAATGAGGATGGGAATACACTCAGGAATTATCGATTATCAACCAGTCACTCTAGGGAACACATCTGACCTAGTAGTGTGGGAACTCAAGTAGGAACACATCTGAACAACCTTCAATGGTTTTCAGGAGGCTAACCACAAACCTAGGTATGAACAAGAACACATCTGATTGTTCTACCTCATCAAGACTCATGATGCTTCCTTTCACTGTGTTATCTGTTCTTCACTATGTTTTTGCATTGGGGAATTTATGTAGGAATAATCACATACACAAATGAAAAAATGGAAATGGAACATTGGATCATGTTGATCATGTTCCCCCCTCAATGTGAAATTTCCACTTATTGAAAACTACAAACTATAAAAATTGAAGTGCACGAAACCACACTGAAAAGCATATACTCACACTATATATATGCCACCACAACTCTGTGCGGCCCCGTCGTTGGTGACTGATGAGAGGTCGTTGTTTGACCTCCAACCTCTAATGCCTCCATCCTCCATTAAAAATTATCTAATAGAGAAAATATTCATCACTTTGATTTTCTGTATAAGCAATATTTCCTTCCTCTTCATTTTCTCCTTCGTCATCAATAGCCATGGCATTATCTTGCAGTTTCCCATCAAGTAAATCTTGTTCTCTTTTCTTGCAATTTGAAGACAAGTGACTAGATTGTCTACAATAAAAATAGGTGAGCCACTTCTTGGAATATTTATAAGATGATCTAGGTCTGGAAGAATACTTATATCTTCTTTTATCTTGTTTGTTACTATACAAGGATTTTTCCTTTGGTTCCGCAAACATGATTCTCTTTTCTTCATCAAGGAAAGAAGAAATAAGTTCTTCTAAGATTGGATTTATTTTACTCAATGTAAATACCATGTTAGAATAGCATGGAGGCATGTTATTGAGTAATACTACTTTATCATCTTCATCATGCATATCTACACTTATTCCCGCTAGTTGATTAAAGAGAACGAAACTTACTAATATGTTCCACCATGTTGTTGCCTTCTTCCATCTTGAGGCCGAACAATATTTTCTTTAAAGATATTTTTGCGCTTCCAACATGTGATCCAAAAAAAAATTCAATGTCTCCCAAATTTTGTGAGAGGAATTTTTAAGTCTATATGATGCAAATAATAATTTGATAGACCCAATCCAATAAGCGTTGTAGCCTTTCAATCTTTGCTTGCCGATTTTGCTGCTTCATCGCATTTTTGGTTTCTTCTCTTTGCCATCAACAATATCCCACAAGTCTTTGTTAATTAGGAATAACTGAGTTCATACTTACCAGGTACGAAAATATTTACCTTCAAATTTTTCAATGTGACTCAACTTATCCATTATGAATCTTCACAAATTTAAAACTAGGTGTCAGCTAAAACCGAAAATGCACCTTTTTACAAACAAATGGACACTATAGACTATAAACTTAATTTTTAATGGACAATTATAAATCCATTAATAGTAATATAAATGAATGATAAAAATTAATTAATGATTACTTTTATGAAATTAAAAAATACAAACTATTGAATTTACTATTCTAAAAAATTAACATAAAAAAATAAACACATCAAGAGACAAATTTCACCATTTAATGCCTTGGAATGCCATGTGGATATATTTTTGGGAAAACACAGTAGCTCTTCAAAATAAATTCGGGATGAAGCTAGTTTACGAATAGACACAAATGCTAAAAGATGAAGACATGCACTTCGGGCTTGATTGACCATGAACTGATTCACAATGAGTTTATACGGCCACCATATGATTGATGTCTTATCCTAATTGTATGAAAAAATTCCTTCAAAATTTGATGATCAATACCACGTTCACGTCAAAATCACAAGTGTGTAGACCATACCAAATCTACTCCGTCTCTCGGTCAAGAGGCATGAAAATACACAGAACTCTGGCACAACTAGATCCACATATGATGGAGGGACGAGCCTAAATGAGATGGATCAAAATTTTGATAGCCAAGATTTTATAAAAGTATAGATCCATATGCTCAAAACAATAAATAAACCTAAATCCCATCTCCTTGAGTTTTCCGAAGAAACAACTCAAAACACATAAAATATCAATTTCAAAACCAATTTTTAATCAAAAATCAAAGCAGAATTTTTATTGAAGGAAGCAAGTTTTTTTGAACATACATTACCAAGTCGCTAAGAAAACAAAAATGCTATATGGAATTCATACATCCGAAGACACAAAGAATATGCAATATGTAATATATCCGAGCAACAAAGAATTTATACAAAAGCAGACTAGAATTTGATAGATTCATCCAAAGATTAAAATCTAATTTGATCTATATCGTATGGGAGTAGATGCATGGGATGTGAGGTGTCTTTGACCATGCCACGTTTTCCTTAAATACTGCAAAACATTCCCAATGTCTACAACATCGATTTGCAGGAAAAAATGTAGGTATATAACTGACGTAATGATTACTACACAAATATTCCTCCTCATCTATAGGAGATTCCGAACCAAATAACACAAGCTTATTATTAATAAACCAATATGTAGAATAACATGCTTTTAAATATAATGCATGACACCAATCTATTTTAGCATAATCAAATTAGATATTTCGACTAGCACATGAATGTATATATTTAATCTCGGACTTAGAAAATTATCTCAAGATCTTGAAACCTCACAAAGTTCTAAAGCTCGATCAACTGCACTGTCAGATATACCATCAAGGATCTGTCATCGCTCCGGTACCAAATATAGTAATTGGTTCAGAATGTACAACAAAATAATGATCTTGATAGACTTGATACATCATACATTACATTGGGATAATAAATAGCTAAGAAGATAGGTAACAAAAACATCATATAAAATAGGATGTATTACAAATAATAAACCTATAAATAGTGATACGGGTATAACCAAATAACCGTACATAATATTGTTATTATATTTAACAATATTACTTAATTGACTAAATACGACTAACCACCCAAACATATAATGTAAACATTATTATTAATTTCCTAATGGTCTTTCATTTTCCCAAAGGCTTGTCTTGATGGATCTTACTTGGGAAGCACTTGAAATGATTGGGTATCCCTAAATCACCTATGGGAAAAATGTCTCGAGGATTAGGGTGAAATTAAGGTGGTCTCAAAATTATCTTTGAGGTAAATTTTCAGGTAGGGTATGGTTGTCATGCTAAAAAATTATGAATTTTCTTGTTGCACATTTGCATGAAAACATATAGAAAATATATTTAAATACTAATTATTTATGAGTAAGAAAAGTGGATATGTGAGTATAAGAAATAAAGAATAAGTACAACCAAGATATGCATGTTTATGAGTATGATGGTGTGATATGCAAGATGTGAATGTGACAATGAGTAGTGTGCCCCCTAGTGGATGTGTATGTGTGATATGAGGTTCATTTATAAAATACCCTCGGCAGTCAAGAAGGAACCATAGAACAAGAGTGCACCATCAGGAAATGGGCTGAAAATGGGAGCTAGAAAGATTGATCATGGAGTCATTTTAGATTTATACCATCAATAATTGAGTATGAACCATGGAAATAAATTGTGTCATAGGGTAATGCTGATACACTTGGTGTATATAAATGTGTGTAAGATTGATGAGAAGGACTACTTTTGAAGCAAAGAGCGTAACATATATTTATTTAGAAAGGATTGATTTTGATTAAATGGGGGAAGAAAGCATGATGCCCCTAAGCGTATGATGAAGTGTATCTTGTTCGATGAGAGTGAAGGGAAAGGGCCTTCCACACTGATGTCCGAGGAGATAAATTCATGTGATGATGCTCTAAGATCGGTGGTGTATGAGAGGCGTGACATACATGTGAAGGAGACATGTGTGGTGAAGGAGGTGGTGAACTCCTAGATGTAGAAGACCAATGTAATGTAGGAGGTGGAAATAACCTATGTGAAGGAGATGCCCAAGTATGAGACTTAGGCTAACAAGATGGACCATTAGACCTATGTGGACGAAAATGTCATGAATGAGGTCATGTGCGGATATGAGAACTATGTGCAAATTGTGCCTTAGATTTGAGAGGCCCTAGAGGACTAGATGCTTTGAAAGTGGTGGAATAATCTTATCAATAAGAGGAAATGGAAATAATGTGCATGGTGGAACACCTTTGATAGCGATTAATTTCTTGTTGTGAATGAATTTGAGATATAGGTGATGCATGGAGGGAATAGTTTAAGTGTCACGGTGCAAGGAAGACCTAAGAGCATGTAATAGACAATGATTGAAGGTTCCACAATGAATGACACAAGCATGGTGAGAGACCCAAATGTAACTGGAATTTGGATGTAGCCATAAGATTTTGAAGTGGATATGAGATATTGGATAGTAGACATCTAATATAAATGAGAAGTGTAATAGAGAACACGTTGATAGGATCTAATGGATAGATCATTTTTATTGATAGTAGAAGCTCCAATAGAAGCATTGATGTGTAATCAATAAAAATAGAATGTAGCATGATAATCATGATCCGAGAAAGTAATGATTGGTGGTGGAGATGCGTCGGTAGTACCAATGAAAAAATCAAGAGGCCCCGATGGGAGGAGGCACCGTGTGATATGTATGATTGGTAGACTGTCCTATAACTTACTTGTCATGTTTAGGTAGAGGGTCTTTAAATATTTTGAGATTTTTGCTTTCATTGACGAGTTTAGAAGAAGATGGCATAAGGAGCTCAAGTGATTTATTGTTGATTAGATATTAAATAATATGCTTAAATTTGAAACATATATCAATAAATTTATCAATGCATTGATGATAGTCAAATTTAGAAAAAAATTCATAATTATGGCCATGGGGGTGAGATGGGTCAAGTCTGGGCAGAGGAGGAAGCGTGATAAGATTTCTTTTTATAAGTTGTGGTAATAATAAGTGAGGTGCGTAAGGAAATTTTGTAAATGTACTCTTAGGAGGTTTCCATTGAAGCTTTTCAAGGGTAGAAATAGCGTTAAAAATGGAATTTTCTTCATTGGGATTAGGAGATACTTTCAAATAAAATTTTATTTGAAACTAAATAGAAGAGGAATATGAAGCATGATCGTGATATTTGATTTTTCCCATAGAAGGAATTTTTCCTTCACATAATTTACTGAGTATGCCATAATTTATAAAATGAAGGAGAGGTTTCAAAGATGACACTCTTCTGTAGAGGAGGAAACATAATTTGAACAAATAAATCTTGGAGTTTTGAATCAGCTAGTACATATTTCATCATACATAAGTTTTTCTTGTAACGTAACACGTAGTCTACTATATGCTCATTGGATTCTTGTTTGAATTGTGTAAGTTGAGCATATGATATCTTTGTACCGATATTGATTGAGAAATGAGTGAGAGAAGCATCAAGTAAGTATGTAAATTATGTTACCAAGTGAATAGGTAGATCGTAAAACCAATGTATAACATAGTCTTGTATGCTCATATGAAATAGATTTGCTAGAAAAGTGTGATCGTCCACATAATCTAGACATGAAACATGGAAAGATCTGATATGATCTTGAGGGTCACCATGTCTAATTAAAATATGAAGCTTAGGGGTGAAAAAATTGGGAGGAAGCTCATAAGTAGAGATGGAGGGTGCAAAAGGAGTGTTAAATAGTAATGAGGAGTCAAGAGATGGAGATGAGCTTGAAGTAGCAAGCTGAAGTTGTGCAGACTTGGAGTTGTAGATCCTTATATAGAGAAGCTAGGTCATGTTTGTTGGAATAAGAATCAAATGGTGTATTAGAAGAATTGAGAGGTGGGAGGGGAGATTTAGTAGTAGGGATAGAAATAGGGAAGTGGAGGGGTTGAGTGAAGGCCATGGCGAGCGAGGAGGAACCCATAAGAGCGGGGAAAATTTTAGTGAAAAATATTCGTTAATTCACAAATATTCTAGTTTTTCAAATTTGAATTGGTGAATATTTAGGGTACAAGATAAGATGAGTTTGCCAATTTTTTCTAGGTTTAAGTTAATTATAGGGGTCAATTTTTATTCCCACAAAATAGAAATTCAATTTTTTTTCCTAAATACGGTCATTCGGTAGCATATTTTTATTGTACTAGCTGAAAACATATATTATCTTTGTTGGTCGGTAGCATAAAAATGCTACCGATCGACATCATATAGTCATGATGTTAGCCATGAACATAAAAAATATGTCGGCCATTAGCATTTTTTATGCTATTGGTGACAACATACTAAATTCTATTAGTCGATAGCATAAAAAATGCTACTAACTGGTAGCATATAAAAAAGTTACCATCTAGTAGCATTTAATAGCAATTTTGTGATGTCTTGATATTCTCCATTCATGTGAAAAATAATTTTCCCAGTTGGCCAAATATTTTCTAAGGATTTTTTTTTTTTTTTGGAGGGTCCTTTAAAATTTTCCCTACACAAGAGGGACAAAAGTAGTATCTCAAGATTTTTAGCGGTGTAGTCATGTAAATGTGCAATAGAAAAATTTCAAATGTTCAAGCATGACAATGGACCAAAGTGTCAAATATTTTACTACTCATACCTACCCAAGACACCCCGGGTTAGTCTATCCTAATCACCGGTCCTATCCTGTCGGTATAATGATCCCTATGTGAATGTCAAGTATCCCCTTTGGTGATTTAGGATCCTCTAGAACATGTAAGCATTCAAGAAGTTTTGGAAGGGATATTATGCACGCACCCAAAAATGCATGTGCTATATTGTCGGAAAAATAGTTACGAGAATCCCCAATGATGATTCAGTCCTTTCAAGAAGGTGTTCAAGCTCCAAAACTTATTCGCGCAGTGTATATTTGTAGCCTAGATGTCTTTACTTTACCTTTCTACACTTTTTCTAGCTCCCGCCTCTTTCTATGCATGTTTTGGCCTTTAGTACCAGGACCACCATCTTGCCTCCTCGGTGATTCTTAAACCGCCACCCGGTAGGGCGGCGGTCCCTGAGGCCACTGCCTTTCATAGGGTGGCGGTCCTTCCCACTTTTCTAGATTCCGTCATGTGTGTTTTAACATGTGACAATTCACTTAACTTTTAGGATGCATCTATGAGCCGAATTGTCTAAAAATAGTTTTTATTGCTTGGTTCTCCTTCCTCCTCCTATTTTTAAATAGATTTAATTAGTTGGAACTTCTTGTTCTTTCCTTGTACATAAAGGTACCTCCCAGCCTCAATTCCTATATATTCGATGTTTTATTCAAGTAAAAGGGCACGAGATTATTTTTTTATCTTGTATTGTATTGCTGCCATGATCTTGGTAGGAATTACATAGCCAAGCTCGAGATCTATTTTGATATCCCTATTCTACTTGCATTAGATCCAGATTTCTTGAAGATTCCATTACTCAAGCACCATCCTCTTGTTGTTTTTCTTTTACTCCCAATACCTTGGACTCACATGAACACTCGAGAGAAAGAAAGGAAGAAAATGAGGGGATAGATCTTGATACAATTTGGATTTGCCAAAGCTCTTTCTCATTCAGGTTGGAATTGTGTGTTTGTTTTCTTTGTTTATCAAATTGTCAATTTCAAATTGTTGATTTCAATTACATATCAAATAGAGTAGTGAAATAGTTCATTTCAATTAATTAGACAATCACGGATAGATCAAATCAGTAGAAATTTTTCTCTTTGACATTACCGGGGAAGTGTGAGGAATAATAGATACGTTAGGCTTATGATTTGTTTTTCACTTACGAGGTAGGATTGGAAGGGTTTTACTTGAATTAGGGTAGATTCTATATTTGTATTCACATATCTACACAGGTAGTTAGCTACATCAGGCTAGTCACTTGTATTTAATTTGTTTATTATATTAGATGCATTGTCTGAAAAATCATAAAAGATAAAAAAACATTTACTTTCATTAGATTAGCTTATTTTACTTCTTTTTTCTGATATATTGAGAAAACACCAAAAACATAGATTAGATTTCCCTTGATAGGTAGTTTTTTTATTGAATTTTTTTTTATTCATCTCGCATGACCATCACTTGATCCAATAAGAAAATACATACAATTGTGATCCCTTGGTCCTGCAACCCAAGGGACCGAAATTGATAAGCGACATTGATATAATTTTATATTTGTGAGTTTACACACATCTACAACTTTTGCTAAGAAAATAGAGAAACTAAACATATTAAACATCATTGTTAAGAAAGCCTACAATTATTGGATTGCTCTTGGTAATAGGGCATTATTACGCGCATAACAATACAAGGGCCATAACCTACACGAGTCTTTGGTTGTGATCCTCAGGTCCCATAACCCAACGGGAACTCTTTGACTAGTTAGATATTGCCACTATCTTATGTACATTGGCATTTAGATCTTAGCCACTTCCACTCGATATTATTGTACAACTTTCCTTATTGAACATAACATTTGATCAGGCTAAGACTTTCTAGACTAGACCGAAAAATCACCCATAGTCCCTGCGGCTCCATTATGCTTCTTTTCTTCACTTCCATGACCTTTTGCGGAAATCGATATGAGGCACTGCGGGTTACTTTCCGCATGTTCCACATCCAACCAACATAAGCTCGGAAGAACTAGACATTGATTGGAGTCTCCGAGCAGCTATCATATTAGATCATACCATCACACCCCTTCAAGTTAGGAGAGAATTCTTTTCCCTAGAATCGCATATCCCAATCTTGCGTGTTGAGGACATAAGATTACCCAATTATCTTGTCCACCGCCATCACACTCACTTCCACTTTCATTCTACACCGGTTGTCTTGGCATGACCTCGAGAGATTGGGTGCGAAGAAGGCCATGTGTTGATTTTCTATCGTATAAATTGGTGAACATGACGTGAAGAGCTAGTCTCTAAACGTTTCCACTTTCTGTTCCACTTTCTGTTTTCCCTTTATTCAATGGGTATTTTTATACCCCCGAATATGTCGGGATTCGATGAATATGGGCGACACATCGGGTTACAACATATATAGTAATCCGGTAGGCGGACAACAATAATATCCTTCTCTTTAAACATGGGAAGATCATCGTCTAAATGCTCAAAATCCTATCCTTAAAGGATTCAATGTTGGTTCTTTCGTGAAAATTGAGGAGCTTGATCAATTCACATAGACATATCCTCATGAACATTCAAATTTTAACAATTTGAATCTCACTAGGAATCAATTTATTCTCCTCAAGTGTTGCTTGAAAACCCATTAGTATGTAATTGGACCAACTCCCACATATAGAAGAGGAATAATTAACACGATATGTCGGGAGTGAACAACGCTTCGAGAACATGAACCATGATTATGACATGTTGTAAGGACATAGTGAAGTTCTACTTCAAAATAGTAACACTACCCCTCGAATGAATGAAAACATTGCCAACCAGGGGTGGCAACATAGTGAACAATTCATAGTAGGATACCACACTCCTCACAGACTCCAAAACAACATGCACCTAAAAAAACACTACTTCGACAATAGGAGACATTATCTTTGCATTAGTGGACAAGGTCAAAGAGTTATAGCTCGCCCAAAATACTCAAAACTCATATGGAGGGCAATCAAGACCTTCTCATTATCTCTGAACTATGGGAAAATAACCATGGTGCGGAATCCTTCAAATTATATGGGCACTCCAAACCTTGGGGATTTATTAACTAGGATGGGTACTTTGGGTATGCCTCCTTATGCCACATGTGGATACCTACTGATAGGTGTCATTTGGAAGTACATTTTCAAATGCTATACTAGTCGGAAATGCAATATTCCCTGGCTTCGCTCCTTTAGCTCCATATAAGAGTGGTCAGCCCCCTATATCCACATGTACTCTAAGGCACCACAAGGAGATACGTGCACCTATCTAGGTCCTTATGGTTATCTGCAGGGAATGCCATATGCCTTGACAAATGTCTACTTCATGCAATTTCAGCAACCAATGCAACTTTTTCCTTCCCAACAAGGATCTTCGATGGTTGAAACGTATACAATGGGGACCTATTCTGAATACCTAAAGGAGCCTCTAGAATTTTCCATCCGGATAGTCATGCTCCCAAGACCCTTGCCCAATCTTCCAAAGTTTAAAGGGGAGGGTGATCCTAATGCTCATGTCAAAGCCTACGTGTGACCATTTGAGAGCTACTCCTGTGGGATGCGGTTATTGCGAAAATATTCCTAGAATCTTGGAAGGCATCACTCTCAACTGGTACTATATGATACTAGAGGCTTCAATACACTCTTTTAAACAACTTGTGTTAGAGTTCATTAAGGATTTCGATATGAAAAAACTATTAAGAACAAGGATAAGATAATTCTTGCATATCAAGCAAGAGCATAATGAGTCCACAACCCACTTCATTTAGAGGTGGCGACAGGTTCTCTACTCCTCCACAAGTGCTTCAAACATGGATCAGATAGAAATTTGTGATTTGTTCCTCCACTTTCTCAATAGAGAGATAAAGGAATAATTTCAAAAATTCTTGCTCAAGAGCTATGAGGAAGTGTTAGAGGGTGCTCTCCGAATTGACCAAGCAGCCATTGATAGTGGTTGTAAGACTTATGGAGCAAATGGAAATTTAGTCACTCCCACCAAAATAATCTCGGTTACTCCAACAACACAAACAATAATCAAGGACCAAATATCCTTAATAAGAACTATGGAGCCATGACCAATGGTGTGACTGACCAGCCCAAAAATCCTAATGTTGTTAATCCTACTAGTACAGGTGTTACAAATAATAACAACAATAATGGAAATAATAAAAGAAACAATAATTTCTCACCCTCGGTAAATGATGTGGATTTTAATCATCCTCAACAACAACGAAACAACCTCAAGCAAAAATACAAACACCCACCCCGGGACCTATTCAATACCCAAGAGGGTATCCCAACCAATTCCAAAACCAATGGCAAGGGTTCCAAAATTTTAACTATAACAACCAACAACCAAATAATAACCGTAGTTTCAGACCACAACAAGGAACAAACCAAAAGCCTCGGAACTATGATCCTGATCTATATTGCAGTGTCCATAGGGTTTTCGGGTATGATGCAAGAGCATGCCATGATTGTAACAAGTTTTTACAATGCTTTCCAGAGGATTAACGACAACTATTTGTCAATATGTTTCTTGAAAACCCCACCGCACCAACTCAAAACACCTACATGGGGAAAGTATCCCTACAAAACATACCGTTTGTAATTTTTAATGATCCTCTCCACACACACCCAAAGGATGGTAGAATAGATCCCAATGGTTCAAATAAAGGTATTATGATAGGGACCAATGATCGTGAAGCCTCAACTTCATCAAACCCACAAGTGGCACCCCCTCTAGACAACCGACAAAAAATAAAGATTGTGGGCTTGGTAGAGCTGGACGATGAACCCCAAATTAACATTTCCATAAGAACCAAGGATTATTCTTCGCATCAATCCCGATTTATCTGGCTATGGCAGAAAATATTCATGTTATGCTAAGCAAGCTAGTAGGGGCTTATGACCTGATCATTGGTCTGACCAAGACCTTTTGTCACATTTCCTTTTTGGATTTGTTAAATAATTCCCTTGCTCACAGATATCCTCTATTAGAAGCACTAGGTCTAGGCCATCTAATTAATGTCACCCCTCCGCTAGAAGCATAAATAAATCACATAGACTTCGATGTTTTTCCTCCAGGGAAGCCTGAAATATATATTGGGTTTGTGTTTGACATCAACAAGATGCCCACGGATGCTGAAATAACTCGTAGGGGTGACTCAACTTTATTTTTTCAAGTTTTTATTTACAAAAACTACGTAAAACGTGTGATGATCGATGATGGGGTAGAAGTTAACATATTCCCCTTTTCTTTCCTTCGAAGTTAAGTGCAGGGAGACCAATTTCTCCTCGACACAAAACACGATGAGAGGCTATGAAATCCTTAAGGCAACATCGATCATAAATATAGTATTACCATTACCCTCGGGCCTACGCAGTGTTAACCAAACTCTATATTATATACCGAGAAACCAACTATAATATGATCCTTGGTCATCCTTGGATCCACCGCATGAAGGCAATCCCCTGCGCACTTTGTTTTAGGAGGTTTGGTTTCTGCATTTAGGGAAGGTCTTTATGGCATAAGGTGATCCAAAACCCTTTGAAATATATTTCGATAATTTAAAGAAGAGGCTAGGGGTCCACTCCAAGTTTGAGGTTCCCACAAATCAGTTAAACAAACATGCAAGTGTAGTTCCAGAAGAAAATCTAGTCTGTACGACATAACTAGAAGTCACGAGAGTTGATTGAGGGTATTCGGAATTCAAGGATGAAAACGTCATCATAGAGACATTGTCGTTAGGAACCACAGTGAAAATTGTTGAGCTATTGGAGAAATATTTAACTATTCTCCTCCCCTTTGATTTTATGGGTATGGGACGTACTCTGGGACTTGGTTCTCTTCTAGTATATGAGGTTTGTATGGTTGAAGTGACCAAGGTAAATGGATAAGATACAAAGGATGATCCAACCTCCATTTTTTCGAGTAGTTTTTAGACTCTTGATTTTGATGGAGCAAAGTGTTGTTTTGGTGCTGATGCGGGTGTGATCCTCACTTCTCCTAAAGTAAGGATTTTACCTTTTTACTTCAAGTTAAATTTCAAACGTACAAATAATGGTGCTGAATATGTGGCTCTTCTATTAGGTCTCATTGTAGCTAAGAGAATGGAAATCCTCAATATTAGGGAGTTGGGTGATTCAAAACTAGTCGCAAATCAAATATACGAAGTGTATGAGACTAGAGCTGAGCATCTACAACTTTAGGAAACAACGGTGCTAGGTCTAACAAAGGGGTTTGACTTCATATCAATCGAAGCAGTTCCACGCAAACAAAACCTTATCACAGACTCTATAGAAAATTCTTCGTTGCACTTCACCCCAAGTAGTGACCTGGAAGACACCAACTTCACAATTTCATTCTATGTTGAGCCCTTGATTCGTAAAGTGCCAATGACCCCAATGTTGATATATGTGGAGGACAAGAATCAACATGATGTTTCGGATCATGTCGATGGTGATGAAGTGACTTTAATATATTTAAAGGATTTTGTATAAGCGTATCTTACTTATCACGAAATATACCTTTCCTTAATCCCACATTCCTCTTCCTATTTTGGATATCCCATGATCGAGTCCTCCTAGGAAAGGATGTTGAGATTTATGAGATAGAAGAAGAAGGGGATTTAGAGCTGCCTCCAGTCCCACCAGAGTTTGAGGAAGGAAATGCCTCCTTAATTAAGGGAACAATTTATATAAACATTGGAACAGAGGAGGAACCAAAAATCTTAAAACTGGGGTCCTCCTTAACTCCAGAGGAGGTGGAAGTACATACCTGAATCCTCAAGGAACACCAAAAATACTTTGTATTTAGTTACAAGGAAATGACGGGAATTACACCACACTTTGTAGTTCACAATCTCATCACCAAGTCAGATGCTAAACCAATTAAGTAAAAGTTAAGGCCCATGAAGCCAAAGGTGGCCCTTATGGTGAAAGAAGAAGTAATGAAATTTCTCTAGGTATGATTAATCAAGCCATTCACTATTCAAAATGGGTATCTAATATCATCCCCATTCTAAAGAGTAATGGAAAGATCCGTATTTGCATAGATTTATAGGACATCAACAAGGCTTGCCCCTACGGATGATTTCCCATTACCATCAATCAATGTTATTATTGACGCAATAGTTGGGTTTGAATTTTTGTGTCTCATGGATGGGTTTTTTGGGTACAATCAAATCAGAATATCTGAGGAGGATCAAGACAAGACTACGTTTATAAATCCTTGGGAAACCTATTGTTATGTTTTCATGTAATTCGTTCTTGAGAATGCGACACCACGTACCAACAAGAAATGACGTATGTATTATATGATCTTATTAATAAGATTATGGAATCCTATGTGGATGACCTTTCGGCTAAGGCCGAGAAAGTGTTGCGATCACCCAGAGGTTCTTTGTGTCATCCTTTCTCGCTTAATTTAGTACGGTGTCACATTGAATCCATAAAAATACGTATTCAGTGTAATGGGAGGCAAGCTTCAGGGTTACATTATATCGTCATGAGGGTTGATGTCAACCCACCAAAATTAATTTGTGTTGGAAATGGTTCCAACGTTAGATGAGTCGGCATCAGATTTTTTATTTGGAAACTGGTGCAATCCAAATTTTTATCCTGAATTAACCTTCACTATTAGTCCAATCAACAATTTTTTGAAAAATGATTGCTACATTGATTGGATAGAAGAATGCAACGAGGCATTTGAATCGGTTAAACGATTCTCATTGTCTCCTCCCACACTCATGCCACCTAGGTCAGATTTCCCTTGATCCTATATTCGCGAGCTCTTGATTTCTTATTAGCCTGCATGTTAGCTCAATAGGATGATGATAGGCAAGAACGTGTAATTTATTTCATTACTCGAACATTTATTGATTATGAGACATGTTACACATAGGAAGAGAAAGAAAGCTTTGTTATAGTTTTTGTAACAAAATTTTTAAGGCATTATATCCTTAATCAAGAAACAAGGGTTATTTTCAGATTAGATCACTGTGAACATTTGTCACGTAAGGATCTTTATCTAAGAAAGTGAGGCACTTCATAACCCTAATGGGCGAGTTTGAACTAACATTTTTAAATCAGAAATCCATCAAGGGATAAATCATTGTGGAGTGGTTGGTTGATAATCCATTGGATGGATGTGATCTAGTAGATTTAGAATTCCCGATGAGTGCGTATACTTTGGCGAAATTAGGCCTCCTATTTACGTATGTCCTTGGTATCTTGATATTGTTAATTTCATTGTGGACCATACATACCCAGAAGGGGAAACATCACAACAAAGAAGGTGATTATGTGTCATTGCCGCTAAGTATGATATTTTGGAACACGTTATCTACCATAGAGCCTTTGATGGAATGCTATTAAGATGTGTTGACGTAGAAGAATATGAAAATATTCTTTATGAATCACATAGAGGGGTATGCGGAGGTCACTTGGCGGCCACGCCACTACTCGGAAGATACAACTAATGAGATATTTCTATCCCACACTAGAACATGACGTAGTAGAGTTTGTGCGTAAATGTCATAAATGTCAGGAGTTATCCCATGAGATCCACATACCATCACAAGCTTTACAACCGATTGCAACTCCATGGCCCTTTTCCACGTGGGGCTTGGATTTGATATTGAAGTTTTCTCCCTCATCAAGAGATGGCCATAGCTTCATAATCACGAGACACATAGTAATTTACTAAGTGGGTAGTGGCCATTCCTCTTACCACCATACCTGGCTCTGTAATAGCTAAGTTCATCTTGAACCGAGATCACTTGTAGGTACGAGGTTCCACAAGTTATTATTTCGAGATAATGGGACATCTTTCGTTAGAGTAGGTATTTACCTTAGCTCATGTTCACCTAGGTACTTTATTTACCTTTATTGTATTTATCCTCACCCACTTATGTGTGTGGATATTTATTTTATCTTATTTAGATATTAGGAAATATTATCTAGTTGTTAGGTATAGTTATTTTCTTGATCTATGGTATTGACTAGTTCTTTCCTTGATCTATGGTATTGACTAGATCCTTGATGTCTAGTTCTCTCCTAAATCTATGGTCTTGACTAGTTCTTTGATGACTAGTTATTTCCTTGATTTATGGCTTGATCTATGACCTTAAATGGTTCTTAGATTGTTATTCCTTGTCTATTTTGGGAAAATCCATAGGTTGCTATTTTCAGCAATAAAGGTCACTGTCTACATAGTCCAGAAATAGTAATTGTTACCAGAAGCGGTAGTTGGATGTGACTTTCTTGAAAACACGCGACACACCCCAAAATATTAAGTTGTGCAAAGACCCATTAAAATCCTTAGCCTTTGGTCATATGGTATGGTCATATGAGGGCTTAAAGCTTTTGATTCCCTAGTAGGTGCTTAACTTTAGCCCCCTTTAATTTTGTTTGTGTGGTGAAGGCAACAACAATTTATTTTGTTTGAGTGGCACTCAGTTTTGAGTGTCATTTTTCGCAAAAGTGCTTGTTTTTTCATGCTCTTTCCATTAGAAATATTTATTTTGAGCCTTGCACTATAATTATAAAGTGCTAAATATGGTGGAGTGTTGTAATCAATTGTGGATGCAATTTCGGTTGAGCCCGACGTCCTAAATTTTTGGGAGTTGTAGTTTGTACCTATCATGGATTTTGAGAATGATATGCTTTTCTCTGAAGTATGTGGACTTCAAGAGGATATTGTAAAATTTTTGGAAGAAAATATATCACTCAAGAACATAAATTCTCTTCTACAATCACTCATTCATGATAAGGATACAATAATACAATCCCTGCAAAACAAACTTGCTAGCCTACAACATCACCATCATATTGTGGACAACCATATCCATGCTCCTAGTCCACTTGTAGATGTTGCTCTTGTACCCACTGACATTGATCTTCTAGTCTTTAAGCCTGAACCTACTTTTCATGGTTCTAAACCTATGAGGCTTGTTACTACATGATCTTCCACATCTATGCCTATTACAGTACCACATGTTGTGTATCCTATTTCTGCTCAGATGCATGGCTTTTTTAAGAAGCAGACCACTGCATTTAGTTCTCGCATGCTCCATTCTATGGGTCTCACTAGAGGATTCATTGGCAGACATTCACAGGGTATTGTTTCCTCTATTCCACATGTTAAGTGGAATTCTCGTTATAACATTGGTTTTCGAGAAAATACTTCATTGGGATCACACATTGATAGAGCTCCTTTTTTGTTCACTTGACTCTTTTTTAGGATCATGAGCAACACATGAGTTTTGCACCTTCACTCGGGATTGAGAAACACGAGATTTCAGGTCATCAAACATGATCAACTTAACACACATTCTGATGTTCTTTTGCATGAACCCATTTTGCATTTTGCACGAAGTCATATGCAGGCATCTTCTTCATCCATCCATGTTGATTTGGGGCGGATATCTGATCACTCGTGGAGGTGACATAGGCATTCATTGAGAGGACTCTACAGGTGTGGCTCCTCCACCATTCGGCCTCTTGTTTCACTTTCTATACCTTATGCATTGTGATGCTTCTTGTTTTGAGCATTTTTCTTTAGCAGGTGTAGTGTATCTCTCTTGTTTGTTGAGATATTTTATATCTATATTTTCGACACTTTTGGCATGTTGATAGTCTCTCTTATGGGGGAGCTATTCTGGTGGATCCCAGTGTTAGTTTTCAGTGTTTGAGTAGTTGTTTTGACAACTCATATAGATTTGTAGCATCACTCCACCCATTCAGCAGTATGGGAGGGTGTGGTGCTGATCCTACTTCTTCGGGTTTTGTGTCCTTGCCTTGTTACCTTAGCTTTTCTTGGATCATGACACTGGATTTTGTGTCCTTACCTTGTTTCTTTGGTTATTGTTCTTTGATCGTGGCACACCTATTTGCAGCATTTGATCGAATTATGTTTGGTGTTTTTTTTCACTTTTGACATCACTTCGTTGAAAGTCTCCTTGTATGGATCTATTCTTGTGGAGACCGAGTGTCAGTTGTTTTTGATTTTTTTGATCAAGCAGTGGATTTAGACCATAGTGCACACCAAACTTCTTCAGCAGTGTACAACTTTTTTAAGCTGAGATTCTTGGGAAGCCTTGGAGTGGGTATTTACTCTCTTTACTTTCTTGCTACTGGTTTTGGGTACCTTGCGGTGTCCCTTTTTCCCAGTTATTGTACATGAGTACCTCATCTAGGCCTAGTTGTCGGGAATCATACTATGGACATGCCACTTCTATTTTGCCCCTAGCTTCACTTGAGGGGGTGTTAGAGTAGGTATTTACCTTAGCTCATGTTCACCTAGGTACTTTATTTACCTTTATTGTATTTATCCTCACCCACTTATGTGTGTGGATATTTATTTTATCTTATTTAGATATTAGGAGATATTATCTAGTTGTTAGGTATAGTTATTTCCTCAATCTATGCTATTGAATAGTTCTTTCCTTAATCTATGGTATTGACTAGATCCTTGATGTTTAGTTCTCTCCTAAATCTATGGTCTTGACTAGTTCTTTGATGACTAGTTATTTTCTTGATTTATGGCTTGATCTATGACCTGAAAATTTGGTTCTTAGATTGTTATTCCTGCCTATTTAAGCAAGGCCCATTCTCAATGTATTGCATTGAGTTAAAGTAATAATATATGATATTGATTCTCATTTATTTGCAAAGGTTTTATGTAAAGTTATTCTGGTGAATTACTTTCATCTTATTGATCATGGTGTTTGATTAACATCTGTGTTCTTGTCTTGGTACAATCTGGTTATCGTTCCTTTCACTTTCAAGATTATTCATCATACATCTTCTGTCTACTATCCTCAGGTTAATGGACAAGCTGAGGCTATGAACAAGATGTTAAAGTCCATTCTTCTTAAACCTGTTAAGGAGAACAAATGAGATTGGCACTTAAAATTTTTCTAGCCTTTTGGGCCTATCAGACGTCAGTTAGAACACCAACAGGGGAAACCCCCTTTCCTTTGGTGTTTGGTGCGAAGCGGTTTTTCCACTCGAAGTCAAGATACCTAGTCTCCATATTTCACTTTAAGGGATCCTGGGAGAAGAATTTTATCGAGAAGCATGAATATCTCAACTAGAAAGTATCGATGAGGCTATACTCAATGCTGAACAAAGGAACAACATCTACACTGATCAGATGGCTCGTAATTACAACAAGAAATTCTATGAGTGTGAAATATATGAGGGAGATATTGTCTTAAGACTTGACATCTAGATAGACAAAAAGACCAGCGAAGGAAGGAAATTGGACCCGGTGGTTGGAGTGCATGTCGAGTAATAGAAGACTACGAGAATGGGGCATTTCTCCTGTGTACACTAGAAGGTGAGGAGTTTAGTGAATCCATAAAATCTCTTCACCTAAAGAGGTACTATGCATGATCCATCAGAATTCTCAAATGAACATTACTGTATCTGCATTGTATTTCCATCATCCAATTTCATTTTGTAAAAAAATGTGATCAAGGAACTTATTCTTATAGCAATTCCTATAAACTTCAGAAAGCAACAAAAAATCATTCAAATCATATCTCTTCAAACTTTCATGATCTCATCAATTGTTTCCAAATCGTTTCATCAATCCAAACAGGATAAGACAAAGTTTTGATACTAACCATACCAAGGCCTACATACTTGGTTCTACTTTTGGTCTCTTTCTAGATTAGGTGTCTTTTCCTATAGTATGTTCTAGAAGCTTCATGGTGTCACATGTATCCTGTATACATCTCTTTTGAAATAAGGAAATTTTAAATTTTTGTCCCAAATAAGTAAGTCAAATGCAAATCCACAAAAAAATTATTTTACACATTTCTTTTCCCTACCAACATTCGGTGGTGAGCCTGCATCTCTTGCTATTGATGTAGGGTTGGGAAAGGGGGAAATTACCTTACTCATCTATGCCTTGTCGATGGTGATGAGCCCATACTTCTTCCACTTTGGTAGCATGGGGCAAGTGTAGGGGTCTCTTTGATAAACTCAAAGGTTAGAAACAATCCAGTCAAATATTATGAAATCATAAGTCAAAAATAATGCGAGTTAGATGTCTAAAATTCCAAAAGAGTTTAAAACCCCAAAACTAGATTTTGTCAACCAAGTGGCCATCTACGGATCCAAGTCTAGATAAACTAGAAATCAATTCACATTCTAAACTATGAAGTAACTTGACTAGGGTAAGGTTGTAGCGTCTCACTTTGGTTTTGCCAAACCTTTGGATTTCTATCATCACTAGCTTCAACAAATTTACAAAACTTGTGCCCTTTTTGGCTCTTGGTGTTGAGCCCTCGCATCTTACTAGTTGTGTGGAGTTAGGAGTGGGACAAATACATTTAATTATCATATCATTGTATCACCACATTTTTTCAAGACAATATGAAGTACCAAAGATTGCTAAAGAAACTAAATTTTAAACATCACATTGTGTTTGCATCATCATATATCAGCATCATAAAATAAAAAAGGAAATCACTTTGTTATCATTCATATCCACTGCATACATTCTAAAAAGCATTGAAAAGAGGAAATTCTAAAAACATCTAGAGTACACATGTGAGAGGAACCAAAAGAAAGTCAACTCAGATACAATGGAATACCAAACCAAAAATAAGAGTCTGTATATATCATGGTGTGTCAAGTTTTTGTACAATGCCATCACGCACTAGGCATGGTCAAAACGCTCGCAATGAGCCTGAAATATACAAAAAAATCATATAATTCCTAAAAAAATGGAAACAAAGCAATAAGTGGCCCAATGGAATACCGAAACAAAAATAAGAGTCTGTATATATCATGGTGTGTCAAGTTTGTGTACAATGCCATCATGCACTAGGCGTGGTCAAAACGCTCGTAATGAGCCCGAAATATACAAAAAATAATATAATGCCCGAAAAAATGGCAACAAAGCAATAAATGGCCCAATGGCCTGTCAATCCCTATATGACCCCTTAGATGGTGAGCGACCACGTCAAGGCTCCTATTGTGGCTATGATGACACTGGGAATGAACTGAATGGTGTGAATGCTCGTGATGATGGCCACCACCTGTAGTCTCACTATGGGAATGGCTCCGCCTCATCAACCGCTCGACGGTCTCATATCCAACTACCTGGGTTTGAAGGGAGGTCACCACCTCCACTATCCTCCAAATAGGATAAAACATGTCGGTTTGTTTGTCTACCGATGCTAGTGGTAGCCTTTGAGTTAACCGTCAACTCGGCTCACGTCTTCCCGAGGGATTAATAGGGTTTCAACACACACTCATCAAATGAGATCCTGCCACTCCTATGCACTCGCTGCAAGCAAGAAAAAAGGAGGAAGTTATGAGTTAGAAAATCACAAAACATAAATCAAACAAGAATTCTGGAACTAACAAAGACGAGAGAAGAGTATCAAACATACTTGGATCTCCAGGCATCCATGTAGGGTCAGTAGCTACTGCTGCTGATGTTGTTGGTGGTTATGGGGCCTCCCTAAAGCTAGAGGAAATACGTTGTCTAATCACGGACTCATCATCCCCCTCTCTATCTAGAGGAAATGGATCCTTTGAGACCAAGGTCTCTCTCGGCACTAGCCTCCTCGTGTGTTTCTCTCAACATCTCCTGAGTGTCATGTCACTCAGGATCACTTTCCTCCTCATCCATATGGGCTGGCTTACTAGTCTATATATCGCCCCCCTCATTCTCCTCCTCGTATCCTCACCGACCAATTCCCCCTCTCCCTCATCTCTGTGTACTCTTGAGAATCGAGTCCACATCAATAGGCTCGTCCTCCTCTCTACTATGGGAAGGAGTGGCCGTAATTTGAATTAAAGGTGCTTGAGGGGGACCACTTCCGCCGAGAGCAGGACCACAAGCCTAATAGTGATAG
The DNA here is from genome assembly GCA_018340775.1 of Taxus wallichiana var. yunnanensis. Classification (NCBI taxonomy): domain Eukaryota; kingdom Viridiplantae; phylum Streptophyta; class Pinopsida; order Cupressales; family Taxaceae; genus Taxus; species Taxus wallichiana. The sequence goes on from CM031240.1 coordinate 1,024,268,337, forward strand.
GAACACCTGGGGTAACCACTGTCCGACTAGGATCTCCTCTAGGGCCCCTTCATGCCTCCTGGATGGTCCAGTGTAGACCAGCACACCACTAGAGGAAGCATATCATATATGGGAGTCTGTTGGTTTTCAGATAGGACTTTTTAGAAGAACAACAGTCAGGGGACAAGAAGTCCCTCCTCTTTAATGGGAGAGGTTCCCTTATTGAGACACAAACTTATTTACAAATATACAGAATGTCATTTTATGGTTGAACTTGGATACCACGAAAATGTTTTCCACAAAGATCATCAGTTACGAACGGGCTGAGGAAAGAGGGTACGAAGATAAGCAGAATAGCAAACGTTTGGAATTGTAGATAACAGAATAATTCTTTACGAGTGCGAAGTTGCAGGGAATTTGGAACAAGATTATTTGTATTAACTGAATAAGATCAAAGACACAAAGTTCTTCAACGACCTTCTTCAGATTCATTAATCAAAGACACAAAGTTCTTTCTTGGTCGTGCAAGATCACTGTATTTGCAAAAGCAATCAGCAAGACTAACGAATTAGGTACAAAATAATCTTCACAATACTAAAGGAAAACACAGAGATACAGAGATTCAGATAGAGAATGAAAAGAAAAGCCCTTTTGTATTGATACGTTCAAGATCTATTTACAATTTCGAGAGTATGCCAAGTTCTTCCTCCCTTTCAAAATGGCGTGGAAAGGCCATTATATAGCTTACAAGTCGGTTACGATTTGTAACCGTTTCTTTTAAATAAAGAATAGTTAAGTATTGCCGGTTGCAATACCTTAACTAATTACAACGAATACGAAAAGAAAGGAAAGAAGAGGAAAGAAGAGAGAAGGAGACAGGTGGCCGGCTACTGGGAGGGACCCATTGTCTTCAGAATCCACTGCCTGAACTTCTTCAATGACTCAGCTATATCTCTGCCACGAGGGTGATGTGTTAGTTGCGGCATCGAGTCCAAAATCCCAGGCATTTCTCCATCTCTTTATCGAACTCGACGTGAGTATGATAGTCTTTGTTTGCTTCTTCAATGGCAGACTGGAGAGAACAAATTTCCTTTATCTTGTCTTTAGAGATGGAGTCTTCCTTGAAAAGATTATCTTTGACAAAAGCTCTGAACTGAGCTTTGATTTCTTGCAAGGACGAGGGAATGCCAGAGTTCTCATCCTGAAGATAACAATGCATATCTTTGAAAGCAGCAGCTGCTAGCGTCTTGAAAGCTTCTCCTTTTTGCCAGCTATTCTTCATTTCTCCTACAGCCTCTTCCAGGACTCTGATTTTCCACTCTACACTGTAAACCCAGGATTTTGATAGATTATCTTCGGCATCATCGAAAATCTTACTCGCCAAGATAAGATGTTCTCATCTGCTCTGTCCCATGCGACCCGGACTGGAAGGAATTTGCAAGGGGAACTAGGTTGCGGGTTTGAGCAAATGATAGCAAGAAAGCAATGTGAAAAATGCGAAGGTGGTATGCTTGGTTATATAGCCGTTTGAGGAGCGGAATGAATTTAATGCGCATTGAATACACCACCACCAATTTGAAAGAGCGTCATATTCGGAATGAGCGGGAAAAGCTAAGTGTGAATGACACTTGGCACGCTTGGAACAGTGAGACGCGAATGCGCGCAAACACGCGGCTCGGGCGAAATGGAGAGAGAATGCACAAAAGCTTTTGGAACAATTGGGACGAAAATGCGCGAGGTACGCGGTTCAGGCATTTCGGCCGAAATTGGAACAGCAGGCCCATTTGGACTTGGGACTTTTGGAACAGAAAATTCCTGAGTACGCGATTAGGAAGCTTCGGTAGAAAAGAGGAAGCTTGCACTTTTGACTTTGGAACAATTGGGACGAAAATGCGCGAAGTACGTGAGTTCAGGAGTTCGGCCGAAAATGGGAAAGCTCGCACAAAATTTATTTATTTATTTATTTTTTTTTTGGGACACTTGGGACAAAAAGTTCCGACGGGCCCGAGAATGGGACAGTTTCGGGGATTTCGGCCGATCGGGGAACAACTTGCACTTTCGTACTTGGGACAGGTGGGACAGAAAGTTCCGACAGACCCGAAATACTTACAAAATGACCCAAAACTTAGATTCTTTCGACTTCACGACCTGGGTATCTCAGAAAAAAAAACACTTAGACTCAAAATTTTTAAAATTTGTTCTTGTTAGAGAGGGGAATTCTGAGCAGACAACAGCTGGCTCCTTCTGGGGATGACTTGGCATAAATTCATAGAATGAGACAAGACAAGAACTTAGATAACTCGGTGAAGCAGACTAGTGCCTTATCCATTGGGCAAAGGAGTCAAAAACAAAACAATACAGAGGGCAACACACACAACAGAAGGGAAACACACCGAAAGCAGGAAAAACAAAACACTGTACATAATATACAAAGGGACTCCCTAGTCACCTAGGACTTGAACAACTTCAAATACTGCCCACTATAAGGAAGTGGGAGGGGGGAACCATCCATGTAATCAAGATAGAAAGAGTTCTTACCAGCAAAGTGTCTTATCTTGAAAGGTCCAAGCCACAGAGAATCAAATTTCCCATGGCTACCACGAGGTTCGTGTCTTTTGTCCCACAACAGCACGGTATCACCAACCTGGAACTCTCTGCTCCTAGCTTTCTTATTAAACAGAATCTTCACCTTCTGCTGGTGGGCAGCTATTCTGTCAGCAACCTCCAATCTATCCTCGTTCAGTTTGTGCAGGTACATGATCCTTTTGTCCAGAGCATCACTGAAACTAGTGTCTTCAATGGCCTTCATCAGGTGCAAGGCTGGTAGTTCCACTGTCACTGGCAATTGAGCCTCTACTCCATACACTATTTGAAAGGGGGACATTCCAATGGCTCTTTTAGGTGTGGTCCTGTCTGCCCAAAGAGCATCGTAAAGTTTCTTATGCCAGTTTCTCTGAGATTCATTGACCAACTTTCTTATGATAGTCACCAGATTCTTGTTGGTAGATTCTGCTTGTCCATTTCCCTGGGGATAGTAATCTGAAGAATGAGCCAGAGAGATGCCATACCCGTAGCAGAAATCCATTATCTCAGTTGAGGAGAAGTTTGAGGCATTATCTGTTACAATCTTGTTAGGCACACCATACCTAACCAAGATGTTCTCTTTAATGAAGTTGCACACTACTTCAGAAGTGGTGCTCTTGACTGGAATAGCTTCCACCCATTTGGTGAAGTAGTCAGTAGCAGTTAGCACATGAGTATGTCCAGCGCTGGAAACAGGGTTGAGTGCACCAATGAAGTCTAGACCCCACTGTTGGAAAGGTTCTTCAATCACAACTGGTTTGAGAGGCAAGGAAGCCAATTTAGGTCTTCCCACGAAAGTCTGACAGGCCTCACATTTATCCACCCACTTGGATGCATCTTTGAACAAAGAAGGCCAGTAATACCCTCCACGGAGTATCTTATGAGCTGTGACTGTTGATGAATAGTGCCCTCCGCATGCCTGATCATGAAAAGCTGAGAGCAATTTTCTCTGTTGTTCTTTGTCTACACACTTCAGGAACCTCCCATCCAAACCACGCTTGAACAAGGCATTTTCCCACAATACATATTGTGCTGATCTCAACTTAACAGTCCTCTTTTCTTTAGCAGTTAAATGAGAGGGGCATTCCCCGTAGGTGAGAAAATGAGCGATGTCAGCGTACCATTCATCAACTGAACTCAGGAACAGAACAGTAGGAAGGTCAGCTTTCTCCTCCAGTAACTCGTGTTGGGCTCCTTCAGCAATGAGCTCGCAAAGACCTTTTCCCCGAACCAGCTTGGTTGGCTTGATATCAATGTCGTACTCCTGGACCTTAGCCACCCAGTTTCCTCTCTTGGACCCAAATTCTTGCTGTGTAAGGATTGACTTAACCGTCGTATCTGGAACCAGCACCAAAGAGTGAGAGTTGAGGATATAGAAACGGAACTGCTTGACGGCTTTGACTACTGCAAAGGCATGCTTCTCCATCATGGTGTACTTTAGCTCATGGTTCTTCAGGATATAGCTCATGAAGGCAATTGGTAGCTCATGTTTATCAGGATCCTCCTGGGTTAAGACGGCAGCCAGAGTACTACCTGTAGCGTAGCAGTAGATAATGAAATCCTTGCTGAAATCAGGGCAGGCCAAAACTGGAGTTTTAGCAATAGCTTTCTTGATACCCTCGAAGGATTCCTTTCCTTCAGAAGACCAACCAAATGCTTGCTTTCCTTTCATCATCTGAGAAATATTCAAAGTTAATTCAGCAAAATCAGGGATGAATCTTCTTAGAAAATTGATCTTACCGAAAAAGGAATGCACGCCCTTTTTACTAGTAGGGAGAGGAATCTGTTGGATGGCTTGAACTCGTTCAGGATCAATCTTGATGCCATCCTTTGAGACAATGTGTCCTAATAGCTTTCCCTCTGTAACACAGAAGACAGATTTTTTAGGATTTAAGGAAATCCCATGCTCTCGGCATCTTTGCAGAACTGCTTCCAGGTGGTCGAAGTGATCCGCTCTTGTCTTTGAGAACACTGTCAGGTCATCAAGGTATATGACTATACATTTTCCTTTCAAGCTTCCAAAAGCCAGATCCATAGCTCTCTGGAAGGTGGCACCGGCATTAATCAGCCCAAAAGGCATTCTCTTGTAGGCAAAGGTACCCCAAGGAGTTGTGAAGGCTGTCTTATGTTGATCAGCAGTATCGACCTCTACCTGATTGTATCCAGAAAAGCCATCAAGCATAGATAACATCTCAGAGCCTGTTACCGCTTGCAAAACCTGATCCATCATAGGCAGAGGGTAGTTATCTTTCAGAGAGGCCTGATTCAGGTTCCTGAAATCAACACAGATACGGATCTCCCCATTCTTCTTCCTAACAGGTACAATGTTTGCAATCCAAGTCGAATGGTGAATGGGAAAGATGATTTTAGCCTTTAGCAGTTTCTGAATCTCCTGAAATATGGTGTCAGCTATCTTTGGGTTGTACTGCCTCTGCTTTTGCTTGAAAGGCTTGATTCCTGGCTTGAGAGGGATAGAGTGCTGCATTTCCTTTGGCTTGAAGGCTTTCAGATCTTCATAAGAATAAGCAAGCACATCTTTATATTTCCTTAAAAGTTCAATTGCTCTTCTCCTTTCATCTGATGTGCAACACTTCCCGATATTTACCAGCTTCGGGTCATCAGAACTCCCAATATCAATTTTATCATACTCAGCTGATTGCCGAGGTCCAATGGAAGCTTTAGATCTCACGTACCTGTCATGCTTATCAAACAACTCCTCCAAACTCACCAAACCTTTGGGGATCTTGTTTCCTTTGAGCTTAATGCACCCTTCCTGATCAGTCTCTTCTCCTTGGGTGACGGCTTGGTCCGAAGACACGCTCTCACGAGGCAGGTTGTCACTTCCTTCGAAATACAGTTGTTCAAAATTGCCCTTGAGCTCCAGGAAGGAAAGCAAATGCTGGTCGTCGTTGAAGACTTGCCAGTTGTTAGTATTGTCAGGGACACTAGGTCGGTGGACCATCTCAATAGTGAATTTATCCTGAGAGAATTCAGGATGAGGAATCAATAATGACCCTGAGACAGCCAGGGAATCAGCTCTGCTGTTCTTTTCTCTGGGAATTGCTTCAATGGAGAAGGCATCAAGGAATTCAATTGAATCCCAAACCTGATTCCGATAATGCTTCAGCCTCCCGTTCTTTACCTGAAACAGGTTTTTGACTTGCTTCACAATCAGCTCTGCATCACCACGAGCCAAAAGATTTTTTACACCTCGTTCTTTGGCCACTTGCAATCCAAGGATGAGAGCCTCATACTCTGCTGTATTGTTAGTGTTCTCGAACTGCAATTTGAATGAAAAGGGGTACAGGCAGCCCTCAGGTGATATTAACAGAACACCGGCTCCAGAACCAGCCGAAGAACAACTGCCATCAAATTCTAAGATCCAGACACCATTGGGATCTTTAGGTGATATTTTGCAGGGTCGGATTTCATCAGGGGACAAAATCATGTAATTACCATGGCCCCTGTCCTCATAGAGTATTTGTGCCTTGGGATCATCTGTCTTCTGCACAATGTACTCGGACTGCTTCTCAGGTAGTAGCTTCTTCATTTGTCCATTGACAGGTATGAGAGCGTGTGACCAATCCATTTGAATCTCTCCACCCACATCTTTACAGAAGTTTCTGCTTAGCAACATTCCATAGGAAGGAGGAATGTCTGCTACTAGTATGGTAGCCAAGACCTTCTTTTCAGGTAAAGCAGCAAAAGCCACTTGTGCATCTTTAATCCTTCCCACCAAAGGTACTTCCTTACTTTCCATGGAGTAGCAAGATCCATAAGTACGAGTAAGGGTCAAGCCTAAAGCATGAGCTACTTTGGCGGGCATCACATTATCAGAGGCCCCGGAATCTATGACACAGTTACTAAGCCTATGGCCCGCTATAAGGAGGGTAACATAAAAAGGCTTGATTTTGTCTCCAGGCGAGGTGACAGCAGCTACCAGACTAGGCTGTGGTATAGTAGGAGGTGTGGGCAAAAGGCCTTTGGAGGTGGTCTTGGAATGGGAATTCACAAATTGGATCATCTTGGCAAAAGCTTTTGGATGGGTTTGGTAGTATTCAGCTTCTGAAATTTGAACCTTAGTCCTTTTAAGATGATCAACAATATCAAAGGATCCAGAGGTGGATGGGCCATCATCATTTGGAATTCTAGATTTATCAACTTTAGGAGAAAAGGAAGAAGAAGAAACTTTGGGAGCAGTGTCGACAGTACTTACCTTTGGTGCAGATGAGGTCGGGATAGGGGATCCTCTTCTGGCAATTACAGGAATGGTTGCTGGCTGTTCCTTAGATTTCTTCGTGGGCTGTGTTATTTTCTCCTTCTGCCTCGTCTGTTCTCGAGTCATGACAGCAAAAGATTCACTGTTCATATCTGCTACCACTTCATCATAGTTATCTCCATCATCAGTGCCTTCGGTGGTAAAGAAATTAACCCGAGATCCTTCGAGTTCTTCCGCCTCATCGTCAAATTCTTCCAGGAACTCCTCACGAGCTTCTTCGTCCACGTCATCATCTGGCTCTTCAACTTCACAGGTTGCGTTCACAGGGACTTTGACAGGAGGCCCTTCAAGTGCCAGTCTGGTGTGGGGGGCTGGCAGACGGTTTCTGGGTTGAAAATTTCTTCTCGGAACATCTGCATATGGTGCATGCTGGGCTAATTGTTTCTTTATAGCCACTAGATCATTTGCAAGTTTCTGGACTAATGGATCAGAATTAGGTCCAGAGGTGGAAGAGGAAGAAGCAGCAGATTTCGATTTGAGAGGATCTCTTTTCAACTTCCCTGACATGATCAGGTCGTCCTCGATACTAACAGCCAGTTCTTGATCCAGAACTAGCGTTCCAAGATTAGCCCTTCTTAGAGCATAACTGACTTTAGGCGTTTGGGCATTCAAAAAGAAACATTTTTGAATTTGATCAACCGGCCGAGTATTTGCAGGAATCTTGTTGATCAATCTGTTGAACCGAGCCACAAATTCTCTCATGGGTTCTGATGGATCTTTCTTTATCTGAGAAATCTGGGCAAGCAGGGCATGCACATCTTCTGCCGGCTTAAAACGGTTTTCGAACTGAGTTCTCATGGTAGTCCAGTCGGTGATGGCACCAGCCGGAAGGTGATAGAACCAGTCAGCAGCATTATCCTGTAATGTCTCAACGAACAGTCTTACTGAGACGTCTTCATGTTCAACCCCCAAGACTCCACATGCGACTATGAATGCTGCAATATGTTCATCAGGGTGAATTTTGCCATCTCCTTTAAACTTTGGGAAGTTCTTTCGGTTACCTCGAGGTAACTCATGCAAAGGGTGCGCAAGAGCCAGAGGTCCGACACGTTGTCCCCATGGTAATTGTGCCATTCTTCTTGGGAATACGGTCCGAAGGGGAACTTTAACACCAGCAAGTATCAGAGCTCGCAGATTAGGGCTAGCTGGCTGTGTAGGACTTCTATCTCGAATAGGCGGAGGGCTCGTTGAACGAGTTCTTCTATTTAAAGGGAAAGGAAAACCCTGTTGTTCCAAAAGCTGAAACTGAGAATCTTCGATACCAAGGGCCCTTCTCCCTCGAGTGAAACGCGGAGTCGCCAGATCAAAGGATGATCGAAAAAATTATAGTACTGGAATGCGATTTTCCCCAGCGGAGTCGCCAAAAACTGTTGGTTTTCAGATAGGACTTTTTAGAAGAACAACAGTCAGGGGACAAGAAGTCCCTCCTCTTTAATGGGAGAGGTTCCCTTATTGAGACACAAACTTATTTACAAATATACAGAATGTCATTTTATGGTTGAACTTGGATACCACGAAAATGTTTTCCACAAAGATCATCAGTTACGAACGGGCTGAGGAAAGAGGGTACGAAGATAAGAAGAATAGCAAACGTTTGGAATTGTAGATAACAGAATAATTCTTTACGAGTGCGAAGTTGCAGGGAATTTGGAACAAGATTATTTGTATTAACTGAATAAGATCAAAGACACAAAGTTCTTCAACGACCTTCTTCAGATTCATTAATCAAAGACACAAAGTTCTTTCTTGGTCGTGCAAGATCACTGTATTTGCAAAAGCAATCAGCAAGACTAACGAATTAGGTACGAAATAATCTTCACAATACTAAAGGAAAACACAGAGATACAGAGATTCAGATAGAGAATGAAAAGAAAAGCCCTTTTGTATTGATACGTTCAAGATCTATTTACAATTTCGAGAGTATGCCAAGTTCTTCCTCCCTTTCAAAATGGCGTGGAAAGGCCATTATATAGCTTACAAGTCGGTTACGATTTGTAACCGTTTCTTTTAAATAAAGAATAGTTAAGTATTGCCGGTTGCAATACCTTAACTAATTACAACGAATACGAAAAGAAAGGAAAGAAGAGGAAAGAAGAGAGAAGGAGACAGGTGGCCGGCTACTGGGAGGGACCCACTGTCTTCAGAATCCGCTGCCTGAACTTCTTCAATGACTCAGCTATATCTCTGCCACGAGGGACTGATGTGTTAGTTGCAGACTGAGTCCAAAATCCCAGGCATTTCTCCATCTCTTTATCGAACTCGACGTGAGTATGATAGTCTTTGTTTGCTTCTTCGATGGCAGACTGGAGAGAACAAATTTCCTTTATCTTGTCTTTAGAGATGGAGTCTTCCTTGAAAAGATTATCTTTGACAAAAGCTCTGAACTGAGCTTTGATTTCTTGCAAGGACGAGGGAATGCCAGAGTTCTCATCCTGAAGATAACAATGCATATCTTTGAAAGCAGCAGCTGCTAGCGTCTTGAAAGCTTCTCCTTTTTGCCAGCTATTCTTCATTTCTCCTACAGCCTCTTCCAGGACTCTGATTTTCCACTCTACACTGTAAACCCAGGATTTTGATAGATTATCTTCGGCATCATCGAAAATCTTACTCGCCAGTAAGATGTTCTCATCTGTCTGTCCCATGCGACCCAGACTCTGGAAGGAATTTGCAAGGGGAACTAGGTTGCAAGGGTTTGAGCAAATGATAGCAAGAAAGCAATGTGAAAAATGCGAAGGTGGTATGCTTGGTTATATAGCCGTTTGAGGAGCGGAATGAATTTAATGCGCATTGAATACACCACCACCAATTTGAAAGAGCGTCATATTCGGAATGAGCGGGAAAAGCTAAGTGTGAATGACACTTGGTACGCTTGGAACAGGTGAGACGCGAATGCGCGAAACACGCGGCTCGGGCGAAATGGAGAGAGAATGCACAAAAGCTTTTGGAACAATTGGGACGAAAATGCGCGAGGTACGCGGTTCAGGCATTTCGGCCGAAATTGGGACAGCAGGCCTATTTGGACTTGGGACTTTTGGAACAGAAAATTCCGGAGTACGCGACTAGGAAGCTTCGGCCGAAAAAGAGGAAGCTTGCACTTTTGACTTTGGGATAATTGGGACGAAAATGCGCGAAGTACGCGGTTCAGGAGTTTCGGCCGAAAATGGGAAAGCTCGCACAAAATTTTTTTTTTTTTTTTTTTTTTTTTTTTGGGACACTTGGGACAAAAAGTTCCGACGGGCCCGAGAATGGGACAGTTTCGGGGATTTCGGCCGATCGGGGAACAACTTGCACTTTCGTACTTGGGACAGGTGGGACAGAAAGTTCCGACAGACCCGAAATACTTACAAAATGACCCAAAACTTAGATTCTTTCGACTTCACGACCTGGGTATCTCAGAAAAAAAAACACTTAGACTCAAAATTTTTAAAATTTGTTCTTGTTAGAGAGGGGAATTTGAGCGAGACAACAAGTCCGAACTTCTGAGGGACCCAATCAAATAGATGAGTCTCAAGTCTCCCTACCTTGTCAACCAACTAACCGATGGAAGAGAAAGCTACCACCGTGGTCACCTCCTTTCCCCATAGCCTTGCCATGTCTTGGTAGGGTGTAGAAATCATATATGTTGTGGCAAGGAAGTCACTAGATGGTGCGGTGTCACGAGAACGTAAATAACTATCCACCTCACTGCCTATAAAAACCATGGATCTAAAACTAGTATGCCTCTACCATAGGGGGTGAAGCACTCATATACCCATCTCATAAAAAGATTGGGGTGGCTCAGTGACTTCCCTTGTAAGCGAGAATACCTGTATAGGTCATGGTAAGTAGTCCCCAGTATTCTACTCCCAAGGCATACCTATGCCCATGGTCCTCAATCACGTGTAATAATGGGAGCCCAACAGTATAAAAGGGTGTCCCCTCCCTTGTCCTTGATCAATCACGAGGACAAGATACCCATAATGGCCCTCCGAATGATAGGAATACGATAAGTAGAAATGGACCAGACCTTCATCCCCTTCTTCAAACCATATGAGACAATGGTGTCTCCCATGTATGTGGCCCATTGTTTCATCATGGACTGGACCCGATGTCTCCAAAGAATTAGTAGCCTAAGGATGTGGTATACATACTCCAAAGTAATGGTCCACTCGCCTTTGACACCCGAAAACTAGAAAGTGTTCCAGTCATAATCCTAGTAGGAGAATATGTCATATAATATATGGCTAATAGGGGAAACATGAGGCACCGTGTAATATTTCGAGATGCCTTCCCTATGCAAAATGTCCATCGATTTGGGGTCGGTGATCTATAATCTCAAGGAGCTAATCACACTCCCTCTCTCGGATCCATCGTATATACTCCTCCTTCTAAATTCACCAAAACATGGAAAAGGAGAAAGTTAGTAACGTATATCAAAATATAGGCTCACCAAAAAAATTACAAAACATTGAAAAAAAAATCAGGTTAAAATGCATTTTGGTCATTCTTTTTAATGCACGCCTGTCTTGGCGGTGGTCCTGAGCCAATTTTCCAAATGTTCCCTTAACCCTAAAAAATGCTCAAAAATGCAAAGAAAGGACATTTTTGGAAAAATAAAATAATTCCTTATGGGTTCCCCCTAGAGACTCATTTAAGATAAAAAAAATTTGAAAATAATTCCCCTAGGTGAAATTTTCAACGTTTTTACATTTTGGGTATGAAAGGACAAAAGTGGAAATAACCAACCTTGGACCATGCTAGTTGATCTCCCACTCATGAAGGCATGATCACTATCTCACAATGATCGTTTTGGCCATACTCTCATCAAAAATGGTCACTGTGGGTCCAGAGCTCCAAATTCACCAGATCGAGAATGCACAAATGAATTGAAAAATTAGGTTTGTTTTTATATATATATATATATATATATATATATATATATATAACCTCGTTTTGAGTGTATGTGTTCACAGGGCTGGAGCATTAGCGTAGGTATATTTCTATATCCCTACAAAAATGGTAAGTCCTCTTGTCGTTTTAATTTAGTATTTATTTTTTGATATTTTATCTATCTACACTTGAGTTTTCCTTCCTCTTGTAGGTAGTGGGAGTTCGGGTGGTGACATTTCAACACATAGGCATGTCAAGTATAACCTCTAATTCCCTATCTCAGGAACGCCATACTCAGAGTATACGTTTTAGGCCTTTTCATGGCTAAGACACTTCTCCAAGGGGGAAATATGTACACACCCAAAATTACATATGCTACATTATCGGAAAAACGGTTACAAGAATCCCCAATGATGATTCAAGTCCTTTCAAGAAGGTGTTCGAGCTCCAAAACCTATTCGCATTGTATATTTTTAGCCCAGATGACCTTACTTAACCTTTCTATGCTTTTTTTCCATCTCCCCACCTCTTTCTATGCATTTTTTTGCGTTTAGTGCTAGGACCGTTGCCCAAGTAGGGTGGCGGTCCTACCCGCTTTTTCCAGATTCCGTCATGCGTGTTTTAACATGCGACGATTCACTTGACTTCACTTTTAGGATACATCCATGAGCCAAAATGTCTAAAAATAGTTTTGATTGCTTGGTTATCCTTCCTCCTATTTTTAAATAGATTTAATTAGTTGAAACTTCTTGTTCTTGCCTTGTGCATGAAGCTACCTCCGCCTCAATTACTATATATTCCATGATTGTATTCAAGAAAAAGGATATGTATTGTATTCTTCGCCATGATCTTTCTAGGAATTTCATAGCCAAGATCAAATCTATTTTGTTATCCCTCTTCCACTTGCATTGTATCCAGATTGCTTCCAAGTTGCCATTGCTCAAGTGTCATCTTCTTGATATTGTTCTTGCATTCCCAATCGCTTGGAATCACATGAACACTCGAGAGAAAGAAAAGAAAAAACTACATGGATAGATCTTCGATACAAATGGATTTTCTAAATCTCTTTCTCATTCAGGTTGGAATTGTGTGTTTGTTTGCTTTGTCTATCAAATTGTCAATTTCAATTACATATCAAATAGAGTAGTGAAATAGTTCATTACAATTAATTAAACAATCATAAATAGATCAATTCAATAGAAATTTTTCTCTTTGACATTACCATGGAAGTTGTGGGGAAAAATAGATCTGTTAGGGTTATGATTTGTTTTTTCACTTCTTAGGTAGGGTTGGAAGGGTTTTGATTGAATTAGGGTATATTCTAAATTTGGATTCACATATCTACATAGGTAGTTAGCTACATCCAGCTAGTCACTTGTATTTTATTTTTTTATTAGATTAGATGTATTTTTTGAAAAATCATAAAAGATAAAAAAACATTTACTTTCGTTAGATTAGCTTGTTTTACTACTTTTTTCGATATATTGAGAAAACACAAAAATATAGATTAGATTTCCCTTGATAGGAAATTTATTTATTGAAAACATTTCAATTCATCTCACATGACCATCACATGTCCACAACAAAAAGACATACAATTTTGATCCCTTGGTCTTGACACCCAACGGACCAAAATTGATAAGCGACATGATACAAGTTTACGTTTAATGAGCTTTTACACACACTGCAAATTTTGTTGAGAAAATAGAGAAACTAAACATATTAAACATCACTTCTAATCAAGCCTATGATTATTAGACTACTACTAGCAATAGGGCTTGATTACGTGCATGACCATACAAGGGCCATAGCCTCCACGAGTCTTTGGTTTTTGTCCTCAGGTCCCAAAACCCAATGGGCCTCTTGACTAGTTAGATATTGATACTAGCTTTCATACATTGGTATTTAGATCTTCGTGACTTCCACCCGATATTATTGCACAACTTTCCTTATTGAACATAGTAGCTGATCAGGCTAAGACTTTTTGGACTAGACCAGAAAATCACCCATAGTCCCTATGGCTCCATTACGCTTCTTGTATTCACTTCCATGAACTTGCTTGAAATCTATACAAGGTGCTCGAAGGATACTTTCTACATGTTCCATAGCCAACCAAAATAATCTCGGTAGAAATAGACATTGATTGGAGTCTCTCGAGCAACTATCATATAAGATCGTACCATCACACCCCTTCAGGTTAGGAGAGCATTCTTTTCCTAGAGTCATAGATCCTGATCTTACGTGTTGAGGACATAATATTTCCCAATTATATTGTCCACCGCCATCACACTCACTTCCACTTCCATTCTACACTAGTTGTCTAGGCATAACCTCGAGAGGTCGGGTGTGAAGAAGGTCACATGTTGATTTTCTATCGCATGAGATACCATTTTCTTTCCTAGGACTAGTACACCACCCCTAGATCAGATAAAAGGATAAAAATGATCATGAAGGAGTATTCAAGTTATAGTAACATCAAGGAGATTATTTTGAAATATTTAGGGAAGATATGGAGGTGTTGGAAATAATTCAGCAAAACAGGTTTTTCGCCCGAATGAACATGCACCGTGAACAAGAACCTGAGATTCAAAGAAATATTTTAGGATCCTTGTGATTATTTTAAATCCCAACAAGGTTTCAATGGAAATAATTTTTAATTCCCTAAATGGTTGAAGAAATGATACATCATGCACTTCCCTAGGCAACTCATTTTTCTGGCACACAAGGGGCGGTCCCGGCCATTTTATAGATTTTCATTCAAATTTAGATCTTAGAACCATCACCATTGGATTCATTTAGGATTTTTCAGGTGGAATCATATAAAATTTCACCCCAAAATTCATTCGGGAGCTCAAGATATCACCTCCACAAGTTGGTCCCAAGGTAAGAGTTTTCATACTTAGCCATTTTTTGAGAAGGATATGTGTTAGCACTAGGATCTTGGTGGGATTTCATGTCCCTTTCATCCCTTTATAAAGGGACATAGGGGACACAAAAATTCACCCAACCCTTTTATCCCCTAGAACACCAATGTGACCTCTCATTTTCCAGTTAAGCCCTCGAGAGCTAAGTTGGAGCCTTCCCTCTCCCTGCATGGATGATCGCCAAGTGTTGTGATGAGGCACGGAGTAGAAATTTATGTATCTTTCTTCCCTTTGGAAAAGGGACATAGGGGATTTTTTTATCCCTCCCCCTTATTTCCACGTGGTTTTTCATATGACCTAGTCTCAGCCCCTATGAGGAGAAGGTAGTCAAAATAGGTACTGATCTTCATCGAACAATCGGAGCTCTGTAAGGATTTAGAAGGAAAAAAATAATCATTTGAAATATTAGAAGAACCTATACATGATGGAATATTAATATTTTTCATAAAACCATGTGTGCTTCCTAGACGAGTCCATTTTGAGAAGGCACACTCAGTGATTCCAAGGAAGGATGTCATTTTTGGAAGAGTTTTAAGAAGAATCGAAAGATTAGACCCATTGTTACCATTTTTCCATGATCAAATGAGGATAAAAAAATAAAAAACATGTATTTTTGAAGGCTCTAGGATTGTTCTTCACCAAAATGACTCTGTTGTAGTCAAAGTGAAAAATCTTCATAACTTGAAGAACTAAAGTGCACGAATTGACAAAGGATATTTTGCAATCATCCACATTTTCAGAGGCCATTAGAATCCAAGTGGAATATTTTGCAAACATACCCTAGATTTTTTACAGTGAAGAAACCCCAATTTCTCACGGTGGAAATTTTAAATTTGAAATCTCCAATTCCGAACTCAAAGTTGACGTGAATTTTTTGAGGAACACTGTAGAGAAAAAACCCATATCAGAAAATTAGTTTTGTCACAAACCGATGCCTAGAAACCCACTTTCAAAAATAGTAATCCTTTCTACACAAGTACTATCTATTTTGGTAATCCATCTCCAAAATTGTTGCGGCGAAGATGGTGTGCACCAGAGATAATCAGAAGATCAGAATGGTTGAGCAGTGCCAAAAATGGTGAAAACACCCACTTACTAAAAATAGTAAGTTCCCTATATGGGGACCTACTAAAAATAGCAAGTCATTCCAAGAAGTGGTCGAGGTGAAGGTGGATTTCACAAAATAATCATACAAGGGGATAAACATTCAAGTTGGCAACATTGGTTGGAGTTCAGAGAGATTGATTCTGACACTTACTAAAAATAGTAAGTTGTCTCTTACACACTTCAAAATAGGTACTTGATCTTTGATGGATGATTCTAGAAGCTCGTTAGTATCTTGGATGAAAAAAAATTATCATTTGAAAGCTAAGAAAATTCTCTACAAGGTGGAATCATCATGTTTTTAAAAAATTAGCGCTTTTCGGTGGATCTCATTCTTCACAGGAAAAAAATGACAATACTGATAAAAAGGGGCAATTTCAAGGATTTTTAGGTAGAATTAAAATATGATACCCATCTCATTGATCTTGGAAGGCTGTTTTGAGTCAAAATCATATAAAATTTCACCTAAAAAGACCTCTCGGCGCTCCAATAATCTCAATTGTAAGTTCACTCTTTTGGTGGGCCAAATTCTTATGTTTTGCCTCTCAAAAGTGCATGGAACATTTTATGCACCTCATGTCCCTTTGCAAAGGTGCAATGGGTATAGTAAAATTCACCCATGCATAAATTTTTCTCTATTTCTCTGTTTGATCCTAATTTTTTTGCCTTATGTGCGTATTCACACTCCTCATCTCTCCCTCCAGTTTCAAGTCTTGAAGTGTAAAATCATGCCTCTAGGAACAAAGTAGGTTTTTTTGTCCCTCTCATCCCCTTAGTGTAGTAGGGACAGTAAAATTTTCCCATGCATAAATTTTTTCCCTACTAATCCATTCATCACGAATTGTTTTACATTGTGTGCGTCTTGCCTTGCTCTATCATGCCCCGTGGTTCCGGATCAAATTTTTCCACCTTAGTGCACTTACTAAAAATAACATGTGTCCATGGCGAGGCATACTAAAAATAGAAATTGGATAAAAAGGGAAATGCATCATCAACAAAGGAGGATTGAAATGTTCCAAAGGGTTTGAAGGCATCAGGATCAATTCGACAGAGCCTTCTAGGAGTCGACAGGAGTGGATTCTTCATCAACATAATATTCTATCTCTTCTTTCTCTCTCTTCTCTCCCCTAATTTCTCTCTCCTCCATGTTCTAATTATTCATTGGGGGTGTAATTTTTATGTCATTAATTAAATTAAAAATCAACTTCATAATTCTAATGTAAAACTCACCTTCATGTTATAAAAAGGGACTTAAAAGTTTCTAGGAAGTTAGCAGGTTTTAAGTTGTGCGAGGACATATGAAAAGGCATTGGGAGGGAGATGAAGAGTCATCTCTCATTCTATAAATTTTAAAGGCATTCTCTTTTCAAAGGATTGGTGATCAATTTTTTAAACTCAAGAGTACATTGTGCTTAGAGAGAACAAAGGAGATAGCCATTTTCTTCTATCCTCCTCTTGCATATGTTTCCTCATTTTCCCTACTTTGTACAACTTTAATTGAAATTCTAAGGAAGAAGTTTATCTTTTCCAAGGCATATGAATGTGTGCATATTTGTATGCATGGTTTCCTATAGCCAATAGCATGGAAATTTTGGCTTTTTTTTCTCATAAATACATGTGTGGAAATTTCTAACTAGTGTGTATAAGAATCTAAGTTTCTACTTGCAGCATTAGTTATCCTATCTCTTTTCTCACTCCCCTTTCCCATTCTCCAGACAAAGTATTCTCTAGAAATAAATTTTTATGTTTTCCATAGGGTTAGTGGAGTGCTCCTGTTGGATCCTTGGTCGTAAGGCCACCAAGAAAATCCACCTTTTTATGCGCATGTAAATATAGAAGTTTCACCGTCTAAGTAGAGGGACTTCGATTCCTAGAGCATTGGCAAAAAACCCACAAAATTTTCCACCTGACAAATTTTATGCCAACAAGAAGCTAGTAAAACATTGAGAATATATGAAATATGCATAGGATGAGTTTCTAATGCTCGACAAATATTGCTAAGCTTGTCTAGTTTCTCTAGATTAATGTAGGAAAAAAATCACGCAGATTACTACTATTTTTATACCACCAAGTATGTTGTTTTATATATGGATCTTGCATAAGAAACTAATTCACTGATGACCCATCCCATATTCCATCTATTTGTCTTTTTGGTCTTTATTGTTGTTTGTCTTAAAAAAATTTCACTCATACACATAGTTCTGGTCAAAGCTTCAAGAATCCATGTTTGTTAGTTCTCACTCATTTTTCGTTACTTATCTCTAGACACTAGTGCTCGGGGATAGACATTAACACTAGATGATCCTGTCTATCCCGGGAGCCCTTGCCTTCTTTATGTTTGATCTTATTTTTGACATTTGAGGTTGGTATTTTTGGTTTTTCCTCCCATCTCTCGAGGTACTAGTCAACATGTCGGGTCATTAGTGTTGAAATTCAAACAAGATATCCCTATATAAACACAACATACATACCATTATATGGGTGGACTATTATTATCAAGGGCTAGCTATATACATAGAGAAAGGGATTGCATCGGGCTACTACTCTACATACACACTACATAAGAAGAGGATTTCATTTTATTCCATCCACACATTTACATTTTTATCTAGTTATTGCCCCGTATCTTGGTATCATTGGCGCGAGGACTACCTAGGAGCACTATTGGACACACAATCATAAAAAACTACATTGGGTCTAAGATGTAGTGTAACACTTAGTTGTAATTCAACCATTTTGGTGGACGAGGACATTCTAACTCCTCATTTCACATATTTTTTTAGAATTTTATTTCTATTTGAGGGTTTTCCAGTTCTTTCTTCATTGCATGTTTATAGGTACCTCGATGATCCAAGTGTGACATACATGTGACAAAAGGAAAATAAGTTTGAAACCCTAATGACCATATCGGAACCAAGTTCTAACCATTTCTATAGACCTAGGCACTTAAAATCTAGACCAAGGTGCCTTAGGTGCCTCCACTCCTCTCTAGGTTCCCTAGTCTAGCTATTTCCACCTCTTCGCATTTTTTGTGGTTCATTTCAATGGTCTCTTATTCTATTTCATAATAGTACTCGGTCTCGTGTCACCTGCAAGGTAAGTAAAATTGAGGTAAGTCCTTTATCCCTCTTATTTCTTTTCATTAATAAAATCAAATAAATTGTTTAGCATTTGTATTTCATTTACAACAACTCTGTATATTTAGATTTATATAGAATAATTAGATTCTATTAAATCATTTTGGTGAACTAGTAGCTTATAACTATTTTACCTAGGATCCACTAAAACCCTAATGGCTAAGGATATCTCTTCTCCTTCTCAGCTAGTCATGCCTCATGTGAGTGTTAATCCTATCTATGATGAGGAAACCATAGTTGAGCTTGCTTCCTATATCATGATGTTACTCTTCTAGATCATACTCAACAACAACTCTTAGCTAATGAATGCAATGTGCCTACTAGCTTTGATAATTCTACTATTGGCATTATTTCGATAAGATGAGTTTTACTCATTGTACACCTTATTATATAGTTAGTCACACTCCTCCTTCTGAAATTTCTAATGAAAATCTAGATGATTTTATTATTAGTTTCATGTTTGGACTTGATGATAATAAACATGTGCATAATGATTCTCATACTAGTCATGATGATACTTTAGCTACATCTCATACTTCTTCTATTCCTGAAAATGCTTCTCATAATGCATCACATACTAGTTCTCCTACTCCTTCATTCTATGTCGATGATACACTTAATGATATCCTTCTATCTAAATCTTTGTTTGATTTCAATGAAACACTTGATAGCCATGATTCTACTTCTTTACATACTACTAAGTGTGAATCCCCGCTCCATTGTCATATTTTTCGAGATTGTATCTAATAACATGCATGATTCATCTCCTTATATTAGTTCATCTCCTCCTATCACTTCATCTCTGTCTATTATTTCATCTCCTCCTATCACTTCATCTCCATCTATCACTTCATCTCCTAGGGATGTTTCCGATGCTAGTGTCACTACTTCTATTAATTTTCCATGTCTTTCGACACCTATCTCTTCTTTGGAACCAAGATCTAGTGTGCATTTAGCATCAGAATCTCTTGTGTATCCTCTTGATATTGCTATGATTACTCATAATGGAAATTTACAAGTGTTGAAAACACTATTGTCATCCTCTACTATTCCTTAACAAGATGTCTTATCCCTCATGTATGTTGTTGGTCACTTATAGTCTCAAGTCCAATATCTCACATTAGAAAGAAAGGCCTATTACGCTTCCATTGATAATAATTCATTACATGAAAATCCTATTCCCAAAAATATTCACAACTCAAAATTTCCTAAGGATTTCATTATACCTACATTTTAATGTTTTGATGGTACTATAAATCCATACTTTCATCTCAAGCATTATTACATGTCTATGGCTTTATATTCTAATGATTGACTATTGCTTAAATAATTTATCCATAGTCTCATAGAGGACGCTCTCCAATGGGACACCCATTTACCCTTTGGATTTATTAGTACCCATTGTGAGATGGAAGACTATTTTATTCATAAATTCATAGTAACAAGGGCCCTACAATCACATATGATCACCTACCTAGCTTACACCTTGGGGAAAATAGAACCTATAATTGATTACATTTTACGATCCAATGGTTACATGTATGAGCTATTTTTTCAGCCTATTGAATTAGACAAACAATTTATCTTCTATCACAATTTGAGTCCTTCCTTAAAATAGTGATTGCAATATGACACATGTGAATCATTCACACTTTTATGCTATAGGGTCATTGATCTAGAGTAGGATTTCATTGCTACACATGTTATAGATCCTCCTCCTATTACTACTACTCCTACATCATCTAGTTCTTCTCCACTCTCATCTGTTGAGTGTCCTACAGTCTCCATATCCTCCTCACAAGAAAGTCCAACCTTCTCCATTACATAAGTGGCCTTCATCTCCTCCTTCGTATAGGGATACACCTCAGGATCCTCCTCCTGTCTTACAGAACTATTATATTTTTTGCATCATGCTAGACCTCATGATTTTCGTGTACATTACTTAACAATATTTTATAGACTTATCTTCTAACCAACACCATCCACCTCATCACTTTTAGCACCATCATGATAGACCTTATTTTTATTATCATCATATCACTAGCCATCATGCGACAATTACTATTGCACCCTTCATGACCGATTGTAACAATTATAAGATAATGACATCATTTATATTGGTTCTCACTCCCATGAGTGGTCTATATCTCCAATCCCTCGTAGTTGTGTGGTTACTCCGGTTGAGTTACCTCCTCCATCTATTAGCAAAGTTATTACTCATCCACCACCGCAGTTATTGCTCATGTACGTCCTCCATATCATCCATCCATTGCTGCACCATCCCATCCACTGTATCATGCTACCACCACACATTATCTTTTACAGCCCTCCAAATATCCACTTCCCACTACTGCTCCACTCAACATTTAGTTCAACTCATAAAATCATGGTCGCTTCATTCCACATGCTTCCATTGCTTCACACTGTCTTGGTCTTTGGTAGGTGATTTCTATCACCTTACCCCCGATGACACACTCATATTCTTATGGTTCTTACATGACTATTGAGGGATCTGTTACAATAAGAACCTCACTTCACTCTTTCTCTACATGCCTTCTCAATCAATCTATCTAGTGCACTCACTTATATCACTTCCCGATAATGCACTCTTTCTTTATAGTTCATTATTTATTGTTGAGGGGCCTTATCTAAATGAACCTCATCATCTATACACGGGGGGAATCATTAATCTTACCCTTATCCTTATCATACTAACATGTGTTTCACTATACTATTAGGACCATCTCATACTATTATGCATTATTCATTTTTACCTTATCATTCACAAATGTTTTATTCATACATACCATACAATTTTTCGCAATCACATTACATACATCATATATCATCATACATGCCATATCATCATTTATCTATCTATAATCACATTACTTCACAATCAACATTTATCCATTACGACTCAATTCATAAATTAAAAAAATGAACAATATTCAACACATTACATATCACATCTTGCAAAAATAATCAATGAATCATACATCATCGTTACATCATCACATAGATAAACATCAAATATAATGATTATACGCTAATAAGATCATATATATCATTTAAAATCATTGTTACAAAACATCTTATCAATGGGGGTAACCCCCTAGATCGCTAAAAAAATACATGTCAAATCTCATTATCACTATCACTTTTTTGTACCCTTGAGAGCTCTAGAACTCGAGGCATCACCACTAACTCTACACCACTAATCACGACCTCTATATCTCTCTACCTACCTATTCGGTTTAGTCATCTCTATCAAATGCTCTAAAAGTGACTCGTACCTTGTAAAAATGTGCAAATACATCCTATGTTACAGGACCGCCACTAGCCACCTGTCTATCTCATCATGTTTCCTCATTCACCTCATCTCTCTCACTAAGTAACACAGGACACATTGTTGCCTCTATATTCAGTGGTTCAAACAAATGGGCATGCTCGACCGCAATACATGATCTAGAATGCCTCCACCTATTAGTATGTCGGTGGGAACATTCCAAGTAAATGTGTGAATAGATGTGTCCACAATCGGTGATCAATACGCATCGACCTCATCTATCCTGGGAGGTACTAGCTACTCTCCTGTTGTGAAATTCTTTCAAATTGAAATAACTTAATCACCCCTAGAAAATGATCCTCTAACCATGTTGTTTTTCATATGCATCGTAGCTCCACTACATCCTCTTGCCATCCTCCATAGTCTTTGTATTGGCTCCATATCACACCTCTAGCCCCATCTCGATCTATCATCACTCTATAGGTTTCTATATCCATCTTCCTCCCATGCACACCTATCCATCTACCAGAAATATATATGACCTATCCCAATCTCTCCTCTAGCTCCACCAACTAGCCTCAGTAATACAATATGCTCATAGGCCCATACATGCAATAATATCATAGTATATCCAATTCCACCCCATACTCCTCATGTGTAAATTTGTATATATCCCTTTACAGGTGGGCCAACACACATCGTGCTTGATTATAATTAGTGCTCTCCTTCTATATACAGTGACATATATCATGCATATTATATAATATTTCTACACCACCATCCTCCACTACAATTGATGATGCTATTACAATGGAAATAAACATCCTCAATCACAGAATCCGTGATCTCAAAATAACATCATGGCTAATATGGTCCTTAGTAAAGAATCGTATTCCCCACAAAATAGTGCCTAGCGTCCATCATCGTATCTTCAAATCATCCATGGCCATAACATTTAATTTCTTTCCAAAAAAAAATTATCGCAAAGATATAATATAATCCTCTAGAGTGACTGTCATCTCCCTATAGGTAACAAAAAGGTGCACGTATCTACACATCACCTCTTGCACAAAGTTGTAAGAATAGGAATATTATGGGGCACATACCCCATCCTCTCTATGTGCCACATGTCGGCATGGTCTAAAACATCCCAATCATCATTTTAAAACCCTAATCTAAGATACATACTCAAATGACAACCACCTCAAAACTATCACGAATGGATATCCTTGAGCATATCAAAAATGATAAAAACATGAATCTATAACACTATACATATATAAACACACTCATCTACAACATCAACCCATATAAATTTTTACATCTACGTAACTTTGGATTCAATCCAAAGTGCTTTCTAGACATGGGCTCCCAAGCATAGGACCGGGGCATCCTAGAGTAGGAAAATTGTGACCATGTTTGGGATCTCTTGTCCGAAGGTCATTATCGCCCGCACCGCTCTTTTCCAAGACTAAAATTTCGAGAAATCCAAAAATACATTTTTGCAAAAATTCATTAAAACTCGACTAATATCAACACATTTTTTTCACAAAAATTCATGTTTACCAACTCCCCTGTTGACGCAATTCCACCGTTATCGCTACCATATCAAATCGACTACCATGGTGCTCTAACTTATGGAATATTCACACACCCAAAGCTCATAATCACACTCATGCAATACTCAAATGATTTTCCTAATCACTTTATCACATTACTATTTATAGTAAATTTCCATTATTCACTTTACTATAGTCACTCTTCACACTCATTTTCTCTACTAATACACATCACATGATTTCCCTCATATCTTGAGCATCCTTACTTTGATTTTGATCTCGTATGCAGAATTATTTTAAGAATTTTTCCTACTACCGTACTCAAACATGTTTCACACACCATTTTTGTTCTTGCAATCATTCCCATTCAATTACACACACTTTTGCAATATTTCTCATAGATTATCCATTACATCATTATGGGCTTACATTCGGCTCAATTTTCATTATCCTTATCACTTCCCCTTTCACCGAAATGGGGCATATAATTGGGGTTATCCTATAACTCCCTTTGCATCCCTACGCAATAAATCAACACTCATTCTCCATCATTATCAAAAATTTAATCATACACCATATGAAATTTCACATCACTTTCTAGCGATTCCCCCTAATGACCTAAATTGGGGGCAATAAGCATAAAATCTCCCCATGAGTAACCAATCAATAAATCACATACATTCAAATTTCGACAACTTGAACCTTTTACTATTCAAATCACATCAATCAATCAACACAAACACAACAAATTTATCCTCCCAAATGATCTAACTCTCGGAGTTATGTCACCACTTTCCTAGATGAGCTAACACAGAATTTATTCTACATTTTGTGATTACTTCTAGATAACCTAGCATGGAATCCTACACATACACAATGTGGTGACACCCTTGGAGCAAGGGAAAAAATATGTCATTTCCTTTCATATAATTATCATATGGGTCAACATGGTCGAAAAATAGGATCCAAAGTTAAGCAAAATTGATATTTTCCCGTCTAGTGGCTAGATCCTTTGAGGATGTTGTTAAAGTTAGAGAGTTAAACTAGACCTATCTCCCTACACTCTTCCTATGGTGGCAAGACAACCAAATCCTCAATATTTCATACACATGCAATTGGGTTGGGAATTGATCACTCCCTTCCCCATCACATATTCGTCAATGATAAAAATCAAAATCTACAATCATTCAACATAAAAATCATCAATCTTGTTTAACACTTCTCATAATGGTCTCATGTCTCTCGTTACACCATATGGATCAACAATTGGATCCATGGTTCATCATGCAATATGTTTTTACTAAGCACACACTTATACTACACTCTTCACATACTTCAGTGACATGGAATTCTCCAGACTTCTTAGGTATGCATCTCTATCTACTTTATGTTACCGAGATTTTGCTCACCAACATAAAGTGGGGGAAAATGTAGACATAAAATCACACACTTACTATTATTATTATACCACCAAGTATGTTATTTTATATATGGATCTTGCGTAAGAAAAGTATTCATTGATGACCCATCCCATAGTCCATTTGTTTCTCTTGTTGGTATTTGTTGATGTTTGTCTTACATACTCATCACTCATACACATAGTTATGATCGTGTCTCGAGTGATCCCTATCTATCATTTATCACTTATTTATCGTCACTTTTCTCTAAACACTAGTGCCTAGGGCTAGATACTAGTGCCAATTTCTCCTTTCCATCTTAGGTGCCCTTGTCCTCTTTATGTTTGATCTTATTTTTGACATTTGAGGTCGGTCTTTTTGGTTTTCCCTCTCATCTCCCGAGGTACTAGTTGGTATGTCCGGTCATTAGTTTTGAAATTGAAACGAGATATCCCTATATAAATACAACATACATACCATTATATGGGTGGAATATTCTTATCAAGGGATAGATATATACATAGAGGAAGGAATACATTGAGGCTGCTATTCTACATACACACTTTGTATAAGAAGGGGAGTTCATTCTATTCCATCCACACATTTGCCCCTTATCTTGGCATCATTGGCATAAGGACGACCTAGGAAAACTATTGGACACAAAACTACATCGGGTCTTAGATGTAGTGCATCTTTATTTTTAGGATTTGATGCCTATCTCGAGAATTTTACAGTGCTTTCTTCATTGTAGGTTTATAGGTACCTCAACGATCCAAGTGTGACATACACACGAGAAAAGGTGAATAAATGCAAAACCATAATAACCATATTGGAACCAAGTTAAGACTATTTTTACATACCCTGCACCTATAATCAATACTAGGGTGTCCCAAGAACCTCCATCCCTCTCCAGTGCCCCGGTTTTTGGTTGTTTCCACCTCGAATGTATTTTTCTATGGTTCATTGCAAAAATCAGTTATTCTATTTCATCACACTTCTCATTCTTAGGTCACTGCGAGGTAATTTAAATCGAGGTAAGTCCTTTTTCCATATTATTTCCTATCATTAATAAAATCAAATAAATAGTTTAGCATTTCCATTTCATTGTACTTCATTTACAAAAACTCTATACATTTAGATTCATATAGAATAATTTGATTTTTTTGAATCAATCAACATTAGTATCTTTGTCATATGAGTTCTCGCTATTAAAGGCTTCAATTTTTCAAGTGGAACATTCTATGAATTAGCAAAGGTGTTTTCCATTTCAAGCATTGATTTAGAAACCCTACAAGTAGATGGAGGAATCTCAGTTTTCTCAATAGATCTAAATTGACCACCATGAGTGACATGCATAAGAAAATATGGTTCTAAGGATGAGTTCACCAAATGATTTAAAAATATAGATTTTATCAAGCCCTAATTGTAGATTAACCGAATGTAGACTATGAAAAGAAAATGATTATTATAATATGAAAAAGAAATAATAAAATAAATATGAAACCCTAAGTGTAAGAGAGAGTAAGAATGACTTAGTTGATTTAGACTTAATCTAGAAGTTATCCGGACTAGGAAAAATGATAAACAAGAAGGGGAGACTGCGTAATTGTACAATGTAAAATATGGAACTATCGAATAGAGACGAATAAGGTCACCTAGACTAGGGCATGGGAACCTAGGTAACTGGAGACTACTACTTGGTGTTGGTGATGTGTAGGAGCTCATAATATAATTTAGGAGTTTCGCAAGAGTGTTGTTAATATTCGTTGATGGTCACTTGTATGTCACACCTTGATTGCAGAGGGTATCTATGACCTGAAAAATAAATGTTCACCTATAAAACCCATAAAATACATCAAATAAATAAATAAAGATGTAATATATAATATCAAGAGTCGACTAACCCGAAGGTCTCCCTACCGAGTGAACTTATGACCGAGTGTTGCACTACATCTCACACTCCATGTAGTTTTTGTAAGTGTGTGTAAGAATGGTACCCTAGGAAGCCCTTGGTCAAGATGTACTTGATAGTGGGATAGATTTGATATAAGATGCAAATTTTTGTATGAAATAGAATGAACTTCCCATTCCTATGTTATTTATGTAGAAAATACAATCCCTTGTTCCTTGTTTAGATGCTAAATGAATTCTTTTAAGTTCTTTATGTTCCATTTTAGTGAAATCTTAGGTTATAGTAATGGTGGTTAGAGCTTGGTCCTTTATTTTGATCACATAGCTATGTATTTATATGATTCCTTTGGTCAAATTTCATAATTTACCACCTGGAAGGCTAACCCATAAGTAGAAACTATGCCCAAATGATAAAAGAGGCCCAAAACGAGTGAGTAAGGTGGAAAAAGTTCGGGGGTTCCTAGAGGGGATGAGGGCGCGTGGGCCCCGGGGTGTCTTGGATGGGTGCTGATGTCTAAAGTAATAAAATATAAATAAATAAAGTTTTGAATGGCTTGTAGGGTGTGCAAGACAAAATAGAAAATAATGAAAATAGAAAAGATACCAAAGATAGCTGTCAATTATTAGTTTTATCACTTAGGAATCATGTAAATGCAAGTATACTTTTAGGAACTAGAAATTTTCCCAAGTGCATAATTTTTTGTCTACAATTTTGAAGATCAAGATTATTATCTTACCCTCTAAAGTAAAGCATATTATGCTTCCATTGACAACAATTACCTTCATAGAAATCCCATTCCCAAGAATATTCAGAATTCCACTTTCCCTAAGGGCTTCATCATGCCTACCTTCTCATGCTTCAAGGGCACATGATATCCTTACTTACATCTCAATAATTACCAATTATCCATGGATTCTCATTATAATGATCACTTGTTACTTAAATATTTTCAGAATAAACTTGTTAATTATGCTCTCCAACGGTATACTCACTTGTCTAATGGATCCATTAATACATACTATGATATGGAGAATGATTTTCTTAGACGCTTTATTTCTATCATTGGTCCTAAAGTTACGAGAAGAGTGCTTTCCTTATTTCCATTGTTAGATATCAAAATTGTACCCTACCACGATTCATAGACAACCTAGGATTTTGAAGCAACACGGGGTTGTCTCCAATTTCTCGGGACCTTGCATGCTTTAGATAGAACTCTAGAGAAGGTTGACTCCTCTACCTAATCCTAATGCAAAAACTAATCCTACATTAGAAAGAAAATCTAATTAATCCTAATCTAACATGCAAAGGGACCAGGGTTAGAGAGATATGTAGAAATGGGAAATCCTAAGCTAAAAGGGGCAAGTGATAACACTAGAAAAGGTGGTAGTTGATGTTAGGTTGTGGAGCATGTTTTCATGTGAGAAAGTGTTGAATACTATACACTAAGAGTACTATACACTTTCCACAGTTGTCTCATCGAGGTTCAGGACCGGCCGGGCCCTAAGTAGGGTTCCTGGGGTGTAGCCCTCAAGAATTTTTTTTTGCCTTGAAATGTGCCTGATATACCGGGAAATTTTATTTTCTCATATGGGAAGGATTTTTGACCCATAGGTTTATGGGACGGTTTTTGCACATGGCTTTAATACCCACGGTTTTGTAAAACTACTTAAGAAGTTGTCTACTTATGTGGTTTTTTTACATATAGTATGATGAATGTAATATTATAGACGTGTATGAATTCAGGTGTGAATTTTGTAGAGTTTGTTAAGCATAACTCCAAACAGATCTGGGTATTGTATTGAGAGAGTGGTAGCTTGTAATAAAATCCGAGCAAGTGATTCTTGGTGGACATAGCCCAAATTGGGTGAACCACGTTAAATATTGTCTCTTTGTGTTGTGTTATTTTTATTCTACACTTTTATTTGAGATTTATAATATTTACTGCATATTAGTTTCTACTTTGTTGCAATTCTGTGAGGGATTATTCCGCATATTTTATCCCTTATTTCCTAACAATTGGTATCAGAGCCTGGTTTGGTTTGTTGAAGTGTTGAATTACAGGGAAATTTTTAGCTTGAGTGGGAGCTATGGTAGATGATGGAAGATCAAAGGTTGATAAATTCAACGAGAAGAATTTTAGTCTTTGGAAGATGTAGATGGAAGATTACCTTTATCAGAAGGATCTTTATATTCTGTTTTTATGAGAAGGTGAACAAAACATCAAGCATGACATATGCGAGAATTATATTTTATAGATAGGAAGGCACTTGGGACAATCCGGTGGTGTGTCTTGCATCTTGAGTATTATTTATTGTTTCAAAGGAAAATACTACAAGAGAATTGATGGATCCATTAGGAAGTTTTATGAAAAACCCTCTCGCCTATAACAAGATATTTTTAATGAAAACATTTTTTAATATGAAGATGTCGAAGAATGGTTCAGTAGAAGATCATTTAAATGATTTTAATATGGTTGTAAATATGCTAGCTTCGGTAACAATAGAATTTGATGAAGAATTTTGGGATTTAATAATTATGTGCTCTTTACCTGAGAGTTGGAATAGCCTAGTAATGGTAGTAAGCAACTCGGTTCCAGCTAACTCAAAGTTGAAGTTTGAGGATGTTTTAGGGGTTATTCTAAGCGAGGAAATGTGAAGAAAAATCTCTGGGGAATATTCTACTTTAGGGAATTCTTTAATAGTGGAAACTAGAGGGAGACAGAAGAATAGAGGAAGCCATGGAAAATCGAAGGATTGGGCAAGGTCAAAATCCAAAATAAAGATAGTATGATGGTACTGTGGAAAGTTTGGGCATGCAAAGAAGGATTTTTTGGAGATTTGGGACAAGAAGAAACAACAGGAAGAAAAAAAGGAGGAAATTTTGGAAACGGGTAATGTATTTAAGGATGCTTTGATTCTTTCTTTGCACAATATTCCGAATCTTGGGTTTTAGATTTGGGGGATTCTTTCCATGCTACTCCACATAATAATTATTTTTTGATTATGTTCAAGGAGATTTTGGGCATGTTTTTCTTGGTGATGACGATCCATGAAACATAATTGGAAAATGTTATGTTCGAGTTAAGATGTAGAATGGGAATACTTGGCTATTAAATGATGTCAAACTTGTGGCTACATTAAGATGAAATTTGATGTCGGCAGGGAAGTTGGGAAGTGATGGTTGTCTTGTGATATTTACACCGGACTCTTGGAAGGTTAGCAAGAATGATTTTTAGTGGAAAGAGGTAAGAAGGTTGGAACGTTGTATTTAACCACTTATAGCACTAATGTTTGTAATCTTGTGGCTTCAGTAAGTAGATACAACATTGTGGCACTATAGGCTTGGTCATATGAGCCATAAGGGTATGGAGATCATAAATAAGGATTTTCCTAGATACACATAAACAAAGGTTTGGAGTTATTTGGAGGACTGGATATATGGGAAACATAAATGATTAAGGTTTTCAAGCTTGGACCTATAAATAAAGAGAGCAAGTTAGAGTTGGTGAATTTTTATGTGGGGGTTGGATCGTATCATCTCTTGGGGGTTCAAGTTATTATGTTACTTTTATTAATGATACAATAAGGAAAGTTTTGGTTTATTGTATTAGAAAAAAATATGATGTATTTTACACTTTTGTTAAATGGAAAGACTTAGTAGAGAATGAAATAGGTCTTAAGCTAAAGCTGTCTCAGTCATATAATGGAGGGGAGTATTGCAACAATGAATTTGATGATTATTGTTCTAAGAGTGGAATCCACAGAAAAAGACAGTTCAGAACTCCGCAGAGAATGGGGTGTCAGAAAGGATGAACATAACAATAATGGAATGTGCTAGGAGCATGAGGTTACATGTAGGACTCGCTCTATTTAATTTTGGGTAGAAGCGGTGAGCACTGTTGTGTACTTGATAAATAGAGGACCATCAAGTGCCTTGGATGGAGGCATACCTGAGAAGGCTTGGTATGGTAAGAAAGTTGATTATTCATTTCTTAGAGTCTTTAGATGTGAGGTGTTTGTCCATATAGACAAGGATGATAGGACCAAGCTAGAGGCTAAATTATAAAAATGTACTTTCATTGGTTATGGTGGTGATGACTTTCGATATAAATGTTGGAGTATTATGGAAAAGAAAATAATTCGACCTAGGGATGTGGTACTTAATGAGAAAGTCATGTATAAGCAATAGTTGTAGGAAAATAGGGAAGAATCTAAGAAAGAATATGCAGCGGTAGAGGATCTCCTAGATGGGAAAGTAACAAATGAATCAGTTTAGGAACCTCCTCTCGACAGGAACCCCAAAATCCTATATTGAGGAGGTCTTCTAGGGTAAGAAGAGAACTTGAATGTTTTTATCCTTCTCTTTATTATTTATTACTCACTGATAGTGGAGAGCTAGAGATATTTGATGAAGCAATGTAGGTAGATGACGGGAAGAAGTGGGAGCAAGCCATGGATGAGGAGCAGTAGCTTCTCATGGAGAACTTGACATGGGATTTGGTGAAGCTACCTGAAAGAAAAAGAACATTACATAATAAGTGGGTGTATAGAGTCAAAGAGGAAGAAGGAGGCAAGAAAAGATACAAGGACCGGTTTGTTGTCAAGGGGTTTATACGAAAAAAAGGTATATATTTTGATGATATTTTTTCTCCTATAGTAAAAATGACTTCTATTAGAACTCTTCTTGGACTAGTTGTAGCAGAAGAATTGCACTTAGAACAATTTGATGTAAAGACTGAATTTCTCCATGGTGATTTAGCGGAGGATCTATATATGTAGCATACGATACAGACGGCTATGAGGTCAAAGGTAAAGAGGAGATGGTGTGAAAACTGAATAAGAGATTATATGGTTTGAAACAAGCTCCACGTCAATGGTATAAGATATTTGATAGCTTCATGATGGATCAAGGTTATATTAGATGTCATTCGGC
Source organism: Taxus wallichiana var. yunnanensis (assembly GCA_018340775.1). Classification (NCBI taxonomy): domain Eukaryota; kingdom Viridiplantae; phylum Streptophyta; class Pinopsida; order Cupressales; family Taxaceae; genus Taxus; species Taxus wallichiana. Next base: position 1,024,300,301 of record CM031240.1, read on the forward strand.
CATTTCATGTATATAAAGAAATTTGAGGATGGAATTTATATTATCATGTGTCTCGTATGTGGATGACATGTTGGTTGTAGGAAAAACATGGGAAATAAAAGAACTAAAGAAGCAACTAAGTGAATCCTTTCTATGAAGGATTTAGGGGCAGCCAAAAAATCCTTAGTATGAGGATATCTTAGGATAAGAAAGAAATGTGAAGCTAACTTTATCTCGAGGAAGAGTACATTAACAAGGTATTGGAGAGGTTTAATACACATGATGCTAAACCGGTTTGGACTCCTTTGATAGGCCATTTCAAGTTATCAAAGGAGTAGTGTCCCAAGACAGAGAAGGAGAGAAATTAGATGTCCAAGGTACCTTACATCATCATTGGTTGGTAGTTTGATGTATGCTATGGTATGCACTGTGCCTTATATTTCCCATGCGGTGGGAGTGGTGAGTATATTTATTACATGATCCAAGTAGAGATCATTGCAAGCAACAAAGTGGATCCTTCAGTATTTGAGAGGGACCATGGAGATAGTTTTGTGCTACATTGGATCAGACACCACTTTGAGTGGCTATGTAGATTCAAATATGGCTGGAGATGTAGATAGTAGGAGGAGAACGTTAGGTTATGTTTACACTGTAGGTGGAACAATAATGAGTTGGATTTCACGACTACAAAAGCCGGTGGCTTTGTCAACCACAGAGGCTGAGTATGTTGTTGCCACAGAGGCAAGTAAAGAAATGATTTGGTTATAGAAATTTCTTGAGGAGTTGGGGCATAAGCAAGAGGAAGGAAATATGCATAGTGATATCCAGAGTGCTATACACCTAGTTAAGAACTTTTCTTTCCACTCTAGGATGAAGCATATACAAGTTAAGGTACCATTTCATCAGGACAACTTTGGAGGAAGAGAAGTTGAAGCTGGAGAAGATTCATACCAGTCATAATCCTATAGACATGATGACCAAGGTGGTCACAAGGAAAAAATGAATCTTTTTTTAGCTTTGGTTGGTCTTCACGGAAACCAGTGAAGGGTTGAGAAGCTTGCTCAGAGTAAAACTAGTCTCCAAGTGGGATATTGTTAGGTTGTGGAGCCTTTCTTCATGTGAGAAAGTGATGAGGACTATACACTAAGAGTCTATACACTTTCCATAGTTGTCTCACCAAGCTTCAGGATCGAGCCGGGCCCCAAACAGGGCTGGGGTGCAGCACCCAAGAATTGGTTTTGGCCTTAAAATGTGCCCGATATACCGGGAAATGTGCTTTTCTCATATGGGTGGGATTTTTGACCCATAAGTTTATGGGACAGTTTTTGCCCATGGTTTTGATACCCATGGTTTTTTAAAACTACTTAAGTAGTTGTCTACTTATGTGGTTTTTTGCATATGGTAGGATTAATGTAACATTGCAGATGTGTATGAATTTGGGTGTGAATTTTGTAGAGTTTGTTGAGCATAGCTCCAAACAGATTTGGGTATTGTATTGAGAGAGCAAAGTGGCTTGTAATAAAATCTAAGCAAGTGATTCTTGGTGGATGTAGCCCAAATTGGGTGAACCACGTTAAATAATGTCTCTTTGTGTTGTGTTATTTTTACTCTGCACTTTTATTTAAGATCTTTAATATTTATTATATATTAGTTTCTCTTACAATTATGTGAGGGATTATTCCACATATTTTATCCCTTATTTCCTAACAGTTGAGATCTCTCCATGAGGGGAAGAAAATGTTCCATAGATCAAGAACCATGAACTTCACTCGCACACGGATTGACAACACAACAAAAAATGGAACCTGCAAGCAAAAATGTACACAACATGCCAAGAAAAAAGGAAAGGCAAGACCGCAAATAAAATTATCTTGGGAAGACATAATGTGCCACAAAACACATTTTATTACTTTAAATATGCACAATTCCATTATATTCATGGCTAAAGTCATGGTATTACATTCTGAGGGAAGATTGAAGGTCCGGAACTCATGGGAAGTTGGTCACCATTTTGACATGGTGTCGTTACAACAAAGAAAAGATGAAGAACTAACCCCTTCAAATGTGTTAGTTTTACACACATACACACACACACAAATATATATTGAGCTATGTCTTTTAATGCTTAACTCTCTATCGATGATCCTATTGATGACTAATTGTATATTTTTCCCTCGTTTGGCGGTATCATAAATTTTCCTTGTCTCATTCAAGTAGCACCATATCATGCTACTGTCTACTGCAGTAGTATCTGTATTGCCCTTTGTCTATGGAAGGTCTAGTTGCATGTTTACCTTTTTATTATTTATGTCATCCAAGAAGCACGGTTCCATGATATCATCATGTAGCATCCGTACCATCGCACACCGCCCGCCAACTTGCCATCTTACATTATTGAGTTTCCATCTTTCCCTCTACCTAGAGTAGCTACCGTATGATCTTGCCGCCAATGCCTATGATCCCGACCACTATGTCCACTCCTACTAACTCATGGTAGCATATAATATTCTATCAACTAGTAGCATCAGATTGCTTGCTACATAAATTTGGTAGAATTTTAATATGTTAACATTTGGTAAAAAGATTCTTTGATGCTTATTATGGGCTAAAAATATGTGACTCACAACTTGGAATTTTTACCTTGCTCACTTATTTTGATGCCAAAATTGGTGGCCTTCTGCATGTATCATGATCATATCTAAATAATTTGGCCCATCTAAAAGATAAGTTATCTTAATTGATCTAGTGGGTTAATTTGGGATAATAGTTTGGTGACCTCCAGGGGACATTATCCTGCTAGATGAAGAGACCAGTAGCCTTGAAGCATCCATTGATTATGGAGTCAATCCCGACCTTAAAAGAATTGATCTCTCCTTTAAAAACTACCTCCTAAATCTTTTGCAAGCTTAGCATTGAACTGGAACTTCCTGAAATTGATTTGTGGAGATATGAATAAAAATTTGAAACTACTCATATTATCGATTTCACCATGAACCCAAAAAAACTATGTACAAAAATAAAGGTCATACATGTTCTAATTAGATCTTACAGAGTGTGCACAATACTTTTTCTACTAAAAAAACTACCTACTATACTCTAGCCAAAACAAAGGAAGGATAAACAAATCTTGTAACAGAAAGGAAAAATATATTCCCTTTCTTACAAAGTGCGGCCATGTAATTAATTTTACAATAGATATGGCCTTTAATATGATTGAAAAACTACTTTCAACACTTCCCAAAATATCAACAAAAATAAAATTAACACATCCTTTATTTCCTCTACATTTGGTTAGAGGTGTTGTTACTAACCTTTGGTATGCTGAAACCCATCCTCATACTCTAAAAGGAACATGACCAATGCAATTGTATTTTTAGCTCCAAGCCAACCAGATACCTAATTAGATAAGAAGCCTTGGGAAGCAATGGGATTTTCCTTGTCATCTACCCATTCTTTTGAAGATCATCCCCATGGATAGGGATATCCTCTAAATTTTCCTCGCGAAGGTGACTATTTGCGAGGTTGGATTGTGTTATGTTCTCCTCTACAAAAACTCCACCAAAGACTCTACCTCCTCCATAATGACCTTTGATTTTACAATGGTTTCATCATCTTCCTCTTTATTCAGGGTAGGTTCATGAGAGTTATTTGAAGCAAGGGGATCTTCGTAGAGGAAGATATATGGTGAAACTATAAAAGAAGTTAGTTTAATGGGTTCATCCTCACCAATGAAATCTTCTAAGTCTAATAAGAAATCAACGTCTTCATGATCAAGATCTGTAGAACACTCTCCTTGGGTATGATCCTCCTTGTGCTCCCCTTGACTTGGGGAAGACTCTTCCTCTTGAACTAATTATGTAATTTGGGATGAATCAACTACCTCTATGAACATGGTGCCATTAAGCACACTACATTTAGAACAGAGACATTATTGGTCATCTTCTTCTTGTTCTCGCTCTTTTGCAAAATTTAATTCCACATCATGTTCTTTAACTCTAGATTCTATTGAAGGTTTTACCAGTAATGGCATCTGATTGGATTCAAACTTTTGAACCCCAATTATTCAAATTCTTTATAAGTTCTTCTATGTTGGGTTCTTGACTTGCTGCCCTCCTTAACTAATTTTTGATTTTGTTCTTCCCAAAATGAGTTTAGGAAATGCAAGAGGAGGGGTGGGTTGGGTCTTAACTATTTTTGTAAGTTTTGTGGTTAAAAGGAAGGTTTAGGATTTTCTTGTCAGAGAGGAGATGGAGATTTAGAAGGAAATAGGGTAGATAATTGCGGGTGGGATGGAAGAGAAGTTTTATCCAAAATGTGCCCCTTGTTCATTTTGTGGCTAACTCCTTTGATTCTTCCTTATCTTGTGCCGAGACATAATTTTTGCTTTTGAGGCACTCAAAACCTTCTGGAAATGGCACCATTGGATAGAGCTCTTTTTTAGCTTTACATAAAGGTAAATTTTTCCTCCTAACTCCATGTATTTTTGAAGTTATGGCTCGGCGGAGTTTTTGTGGGAAATTTTCCCCTTAAAGGCCCACAACCAATGAGATGCCACCACGTGTCCAAGGAAGTGGCAAGGGTCGGAGAAAACTTGGTTTTTTACCAAGTGTTTTGGCAAAATTTCAAAAAGGAATATTTTCCCCATGCAGCCCACCGGCGATCGATGATGCCATGTGTCCAGGGGGGAAATTTTGAAAAAATGACTAAGTGTTAGCGTAGGGAGAATTTTAATGAAGAAGGCCCACACCAATCATATTTTGCCATGTGTCCTATGGCACCGGACCGGTGGAGCACGGAGGAAAGGTTAAAATTTTGGTGAAGTGTTTTGCCAATTTTCAAAAGGAAATTTTGGCCCGCTTGCCCCTCGCCAACCAATCATGTTATGCCACGTGTCCCCGGGGGTCAGAGCTGTGGAATGCAGGAGGAAATTGGGATTTTTTCCCAAAGGGTTGTGAACAAAGTAAAAATATTTACGGAGGGCCCACGGCGAATGAAATCGGCCATGTGTCCCGGACCGGCGGGAGGCAGGGAGAATTTGGGAAATTTTCCCAAGGAAAAACAAAGGAAATTTCAAAGGGAAAAGCCCACCCCAAAATGCAAACCAATGGAATCACGCCACGTGTCCAGGGGATGACAAAAAACTAAAGACAAGCCCGCATGGAAAATTCGAAGGGGAAAATCTGCATCCAATGGGGTTTTGCCACGTGTCCAACAGGGAAAATGGTCAAACATCGATGGGAAAATTTGGAGAGGAAAGGCCCGTGGCCAATCAACGAATGCCACGTGTCCTCAACTCATCGGCCCGGCGGGGATTTTTTGGAAAATTTTCCAAAGGGCAAGGAAATGGAAAATGAAGCACGAGAGGCCCACGCTAATCAAAATTTGCCACATGGCACCTGGAATGGTGGAGTGCGGGGATTTTTTGGGAATTTTTCTCAAATGCAAAAAGGGTGAAAAAATTCAAATTTTGCCCGCCAACCCGATTTGGCCTGTTTTTGCCCTAAAATTCAAGTGGCCATATCTTTCGATCCAGAGCTTGGTTTTTTACGTTCTTTATATCAATGGAAAGTGGTGAAATTACTGTCTAAAATATTATGGGGTAATTTTTTAATTTTAATGGATTTTGGAGGAGAAAATAAAAAAACTCCTCTAGCACTTGGTCATGGGTAGAAATGACGTTTCAACCACCATTTTTAATGAAGAATGGCTTGCATTCTCTCCCAAAGATGGTTAAAAATGTCAGGGAATGGGCCTGTAAGGATGCCCATGTTGTTTTGATTGTATTTTGGTCAATTTTGAACCTCTCTTGCATTTTCCTGCGTTTCTCTCTCTGGGGCTCGTCCCTTGCACCGTAAAAATCCAAATTTGGCTCATTTTCAAAGGGTTGAACATTTTTGTGCATTGCGGGCTCCCTATTTCACCTTGGAAGTGATTTTGTGGAATATTAGGAATTTTCCAAGACTCCAAACATATTTTTCCTCTCAATTTTTGTAATGCATGTGTTTTGGGTAATGGAAATGACAATGTGAATGAATTTTAATCATCTTTTTGTGTTGTTTGATCCATCTCTCGACCTTCCATTACAGCTATCAGTTTGTGCATGAAGTTTTGTTGCATTTTTATTAAATGTTTCAATCACGTAGAAGTAAAAAATGCTCACCACTCCTTTGGTGCATCACCTTATTAGCACTAGTTTCAGTTTTTACATTCCCATCTCTATCCCTTTTGGAATTTAGAGTAGGATTTTGAGTTTGAAACCTCTGTATAACTTGTAAGTGATATATCTGATCAGAGGAGTTGAGGAACCAGCCTCTAATCTAGATATTCCTCTCCCATTTTTACAAGTCCCACACTTGGGGAGAGGATTCAATGTTGTGCAATCACATTGGATGTTTAGGATGATCAAACTAGAAATCTGATCAACATCCAAGGGTGTTGCTGATTTGCAACAACAGTTTTGGCACACTCGGTGGGACCTTAGAGGTCTTCATCTTAATTGCAACAAATTTATGTGCATTTGTTGTAAGATTCTTGCTTAAAAGAGCCCTAAATTACACATCTGACGACTCCAAGGAAGAAGAATCAGCTAGTTTTAGCAGTGCAGACCTGAAAACTCATGAGAAGAATCACCACAAGGTCAAGAGTTAGAGAAGAAGAGGTTCTGTTTGAGTATCTGTAGTTATCCCCATGGAGAAGGCAAAGAGGGAGGAGAATTCAAAGGTCTCCATCTCCACCAAATAGAACTCTCTCAACTCCTCCACCTGGTAGGCCTTTCATTCAATCAACAAGGGTTCTAAGGCCAATCGAATGGCACAAAACAACCCTTATGTCAACTTCACTAGCGCAGAACCCACTTGCCCTCAATGCACAAAATCCAATTCCAGTTTAGCATTCAAGAACATCCCATACTTTTTTGGAGAGAATCAAACTACTCCCCGGTGATCATGTCAAGGATATTGGTAATATTTGTGCAATCCATGAGATTAATGAGATGCAATTCTTTGTCAAACCGCTGGCATCTTCATTCAAAGGGAAAGCTGTAATGGTTCAGAGTCTTGCCCTCAGTTCTATCCAAAATTGGAACCATTGTGTATAGCCCTCCATGAGCAGTTTGGAGAAAAGGGAGACAACTTGTCCCTTTTGGAGAAACTGACAACCATCAAGAGAGCTCCCAATGAGCAGCTAAATGACTTCAACTTCAGATTTCAAAGGACTTGGGAGAGAATTCCAGTGGCAGTCAGGCCAATAGTAGAAGGTGCTTTCCTTTATTACCTTAAAGCTTTAAATTATGCTATTTCTATGTTAATTCAATATATGGGAGGCACAACTATCCCTATTGCTTATAGAATTGCCATTAAAGCTGAAAATTGTTTGATTCAAGCTAGCAAGCTAGCTCCTAGGCCTCCAATGCCATTGTTTCCAAGTTTAGAGAGCCCAAGTACTAGCCAAGTGCCTAATTTAGCTCCTATTCCCACTCCTAGAAATCAGAATTTAAGTGAAGCTTCTACTTCATCTTCTAGTGCCTCAAATGAACTTCAAGAAGTCATGAAGCAATTGCAAAATTTAGGTAATGAGCTGGTTACACTCAAGAGACAGCAAGCCCAAGGTTTTAGACCTTCTTTCCAACCCCAATATTAGCCTAACAAGTAGCCATATCAACCCCAAAGACCACCCAATCCAGCTGCAAATCTAAATCAAGAAAGGCCTCCTACCAACAGACCATTTCAGCCCTATAATCCTAATGCTACATCTCGCATCTAAAGCATATTAGTGCTAGTACAAAAAATATAGCTCAAGATTATGATTGGTGTTTCCCATACAATGAACCTCATAACCAGTCCATGTGCTTCAACAGTGCCTTGAATCAAGCATTAATGGTGACAACAACTAGTGTGGAGGGTGAAGGTAGTCAAGGAAATAACAGCAACAAGGAACATTCTAGCAGCAAATCAACTCCAAATGATACCACACTTGTAAACTGGCAGGAAAAATATTTTTGTGGCATGAATCAAATGGTTTCCCAAAGTGTTGCAGCCAACACAAGGTCAAAAAGAAGAAATTTTGGTGAAGAACAGCCATTAGCTCCAAGCAATCCACAACCTTCTATCACTCCACAAATTATTGGCAAACAAAATTCAGCTCCAACACACAAGGGATGCCTAAAACAACTCCTAGGCCAACTCAAATGCCAGTTGCTACTACCCATATGCAAGGAATGAATGTGCAGCCAAGGGGAGAAAAGGGATACTTCATCTCTATTCGGTATCATTGATTAGATGAAGAAAACAAATGTGAAAATATCAATGTGGGAATCACTATCTATCCCAGGCCAAAGAGATTTGCTACAAGCTGCCATGAAGGATTGGTCAACTTCAAACCAGCAGGGCCAAATGCAAGAGAAGGTGCTCACAAATGCTGCCCATCCTGAGGGGAATCATGGAGGACAGCAAGGTAAAATATTGAAACTCCCTCCATTCTATGTTTCATTGATCATTGGAAACCAACTAGTGCACAATTGCATGATTGATTCCGGGGCAAGTAGCTCAGTAATGCCCAAGCAAATAGCTGATCAGTTGGGAATACAAGATGAATTCATATCCAAATGGGTAATGCAATTGGATGGGACAAAAGATTACAACAATTGGAGTGATTAAAAACTTGAGTCTTACCTTTCATGCCTTCCCCAACTTTGTTGTTTTGCAAGATGTCTCAGTAATAGATCTTCCACCACTCTTTGCCCTATGTTTGTCAACGGACTTCACAGCCAAGATTGGAGGCTACTTATCTACTGATTGGTCACACATGTTGTTCAGGACAAGATATGGAACCAAGGCCACAATCAAATCTGAACCTATTGCAAAATTTGACATTGAGCCTTACACTCCAAGTCGATCAATACAAATTGTTCAGCGTTTGATCAAGAAGATTATCCAAGCATTGATGAAGCTGACACCAAGGTTGGAAGCATCCCAGATCTAACTCTTGATGAATGGGCAAACAAGGTGCATGCTTTTGATCCTTATCAAGAAATAGAAGAATCTGAGCTAGGAGTCTATTGCATGCATGAAGAAAATCAGCCTATTCCTAACATCATCAAGCCGAACCACAAGGATGACAATGAGTTATGATAGTTGTTTTTGATGGATCAAGGAGTAGACAAGGTGTAGGAGGGGGAGCTATGCTGGTTTCACCTCAAGGAGTTAAGTATTATTCAGCTTTTAGATTTCAGTTTGCATGCTCTAATAACACTGTTGAATATGAAGCTTTGATACAAGGATTGCATTGGTCAATCAAGAGAGGAATAAATAACTTGCAAGTCTTTGGTGACAGTGAGTTGATTGTCAACCAAGTTAAGGGGCAGCATGCTATCAAGAATGATCTACTCAAGTGCTACAAAAATAGGGTGTGGGACCTCATTGAAGATTTTGAGGGTTTTGGCATAAAATCCATTCCTAGAAAAGAGAACCAAGCTGCTGACAGGCTTGCAGCAGTTGGGGCAGCCTTTGACGTTGTTGAAAGCATTCAAAAAGACAAGGTACAACCAAACATCCATGTGATTGTGAGGCCTTCAAAGGCTGCATACAACAATGTAAGTTGGAAAGTATTTTAAAATGATCAGTAGATCATCCATTTCTTACAAGAAGAGGGTGAGTTCTCAGCTAAAAATCAGGAAAAGTTAGAGCAAAGTAGTATGGTGACCAAGTGGTGAAAGCCGAGAACCAACGAACTTCCTAAGGGACTTATTACTTTGGAGTCCATTTTCAATCCTAATGACCAGTTTAGGAAGGAGAAAGCAAACATCCAAGTCAAAAGAGAAGATTCAGTATTCATCTCGGTGGAAGAAGGCAAATCACTCCAAATTGGTAAGATGACAACTAAACAAGAAAGGTACAAGTTCATATAGCTCTGTCAAGAATTCCCTGATGTGTTTGCTTGGAGCTATGAAGATTTGAAAGGTTTCAATCCTGAGTTAGCTCAACACACCATTGAATTGGATCCAAATACTAAACCCATCAGGAAAAAACAAAGGCCAGTCAATCCACACATGGAGCCTCTCATGAGAAAAGAATTGAATAAGTTGATAGAATCAAGAATCATTTTCCTATCAAGCATTCTAGTTGGGTAGCCAACTTGGTTCTAGTAATAAAGAAGAGTGGGGAGATCAGATTATGTGTTGACTTCAGAGATTTGAATAGAGCATCTCTCAAGGATCATTATCCACTTCCTTCTATGGAGAAAATTTTACAAGTTGTTGCTGGCTCAGAGAGGTTTTCATTACTTGATGGCTATTCAGGATACAATCAGATTATGGTGAAGGAAGAAGATCAGTTCAAGACAACCTTTATAACCAAATGGGGAACTTATGCATACAGGAAAATGCCATTTGGGCTGTCCAACGTTGGAAAACTTTCCAAAGGGCAATGGACATGGCGTTTAAGGGTTTGATTAACAACATGGTGCTGATATATATTGATGATATCACTGTTTTTTCAAAAAATGCAGCAGATTACCTCTTCCATTTGAGACAAGTGTTCCAAAGGTTTAAAAGATTTGGAGTATCCTTGAATCCTAAAAAGTGTATTTTTTTAGCACAATAAGGAAAGCTCCTTGGCCACATTGTATCCAAAGAAGGATTAACAATTGATCCAGAAAGAGATGAAGCCATAAGAGCACTTTGCCATTACCAAGCCACAAGAAGTCCCTACGAGTTTCTTGGGAGAATAAATTTTGTCTAGAGGTTTGTCCTAAGTTTTGCAGCCCTAGTCAAGCCTATCACCAAGATATTAAAGAAAAGCATGGATTTCAAATGGATAGCAGAAGGAAAGGAAAGTTTTGAAGCAATCAAAGAAGCCATCTCTCAAGCCCCAACTCTCATCAACCCAGATTTCTCCAAGGATTTCATCCTCTATGCATTTGGGGGTGATGATACTATTTCTGCAATTTTGGTACAGAAAAACAAAGACAATGATGAGTAGCCAATTGCTTTCTTTAGCTAAAGCCTGGAGGATTATGAGGTGATATATTTTTTCATTGAGAAGCATGTTCTTGTAGTAATCAGAATCTTGAAGAAATTCAAGCATTTAGTATCAAACAACAAGGTCCAATTGCTGGTTTCTCATGTGGGAGTTAAGGACTTCCTCCTCAACAAAGATTTAAATGAAAAGAGAGAAAGTTGGATTACTCATGTCATGGAGTATGACATTGATATCAAATTCACCAAGCTAGTTAGAGGAAAAGGATTGTGTGAGCAGCTGATTTTGAGCACACAAAAGGAAGCATGCAATGAGAAGGAGGCTGTTTTGGCATTGCAAGACAGCCATGAGAAAGGAAGCACTCAAGAGGAGAATGATGATGTCCTCACTCCTTTCTGGACCCAAGATATAATGCACTTCCTAAGCACAGGCCTATGCCCTCTAGAGATGAACAAGACCCAAAGAAGACACTTCAGATTGTAGGCTGTCCCATATGCCCTTGTTGATGGTGTTTTGTTCAAGAAAGATGTGAATGGAGTACTGTTGAGATGCATTGATACAAATCAGATTCATAGGATGTTGGAAGAGTTCCATGGTGGACCAATTGGTGGTCATTTTGCACCAAGAGTGACAGCTCTAAAGATCATGAGGGCTGGTTATTATTGGCCCAAGATTTTTAGTGATTGCTACGCATGGATCAAGAGGTGCAAGAATTGTGCATTCTTCACAGGTAAAGAGAGACTAGCTGCCCTTCCATTGCATCCAATTTCAGTTGACCAGCCATTCATGCAATGGGGTTTGGAATTCATTGGAGTCATTAATCCCAATTCAAGCCAAGGGCACAAATGGATTTTAACAGCCACAGATTACTTCACCAAATGGACTGAAGCAGTAGCACTCAAGGAAGCAAATGAATCTAGCATCCTAGACTTCTATGAGGGAATAGCAACCAGATTTGGCATACCTGCTACAATAATATCAGATAATGCATTGGCATTCATTGGGTCCAAGGTGACTGAATGGGCTGTCAAGAATGGGATCTACCTAAGCACTTCATCAAACTATTACCCTCAGGGTAATGGCTAGGCCGAGTCTACAAACAAGAACTTGTTGAGGATCATTAGGAGGACTCTTGATGAAAATAAGAGGGCTTGGCATACTAAGTTGAAATCAGCCTTATGGGCTGATAGGATAACTCCCAAGAGATCTACAGGTAACTCTCCATTTAAGCTTGTTTATGGGAGAGAGGCAATCTTTCCCATGTCACTTGAGTTGCCAACATTGGAATTCATGAAATAGTTGGATTTGTTGGAGTTTGGGCCCATGGAGGTTAGATATGCAGAGTTGATGAAGCTCCAAGAAATTAGAAATCAGGCATCCCAAGCAATGGAGAAGGATCAAGCTTTGATAAAGAAGACCTTTGATAGAAAGGCCAAGAATAGATCCTTCTAAGTTGGGGATATAGTGTTAAAATGGGGTGCAGACAAAGCAAAAATAGGAAGGCATTCAAAATTTGATGCCATCTGGAGTGGCCCATACATAGTCACAAAGTGTAACGATAGCAAGGGCTTCTAATTGTCTTCATTGGATGGTTAAGAACTGCAGATCCTAGTCAATGGAATCCATATAAATCATTGCTATTGAAGGGGACTCTCCACATTGTACATATTAGCTTAGGTTTTCATTCCTCCAAGTGCTTGTGCACATTGTTTTATTGTAGGTTAGTTTGTTTTCCCTAAGTGCTTTGGCACAAGCTTGCTGTTCCTAGAAATGTGTTTGCAAGCCTTGCTCCATCAGATGATATTCCATATTCCTCCTTGCAGTGCTCTAGCCAGTTGGGTACCAAACAGAGAATTTGATGACTCCATGCCCAATGGATTGCTTCAGAGAAACGGTAACTTCATCCAAGCAGCAGATGACCCCTCTGAGTCACCAAAATTGTTATCCAAAATGTGCCCCCTTGCTCATTTTGTGGCTAACTCCTTTGATTCTTCCTTCTCTTGTGCCTCGAGACATAATTTTTTTGATTTTGAGGCACTCAAAATTTTTCGGAAATAGAACCATTGGATAGAGCTCTTTCTTAGCTTTCCGAAAGGTAAATTTTTCCTCCTAACTCCATGTATTTTTGAAGTTATGGCTCGAAGTGGAGTTTTTGTGGGAAATTTTTCCCTGAAAGGCCCATGCCAATGAGATGCCGCCACGTGTCCAAGGAAGTGGCGGGGGTCGGAGAAAACTTGGTTTTTTACCAAGTGTTTTGGTGAAATTTCAAAAGGAATATTTTCCCCATAGGCCCGCCGGTGAATCGAGATGATGCCACGTGTCCTGGGGAATTTTTTTGAAAAATGACTAAGTGTTGGCGCAGGGAGAATTTTAATGAAGAAGGCCCGCGCCCAATCATATTTTGCCACGTGTCCTATGGCACCGGACCGGCAGAGCGCGGAGGAAAGGTTAAAATTTTGGTGAAGTGTTTTGCCAATTTTCAAAAGGAATTTTTGGCCCGCTGCCCCCGCCAACCAATCATGTTATGCCACGTGTCCCTGGGGGTCGGAGAGTGCGGGCGTGGGAGGAAATTGGGTTTTTTTCCCAAAGGGTTGCGAACAAAGTAAAAATATTTGCCGAGGGCACGTGGCGAATGAAATCGAGCCACGTGTCCCGGACCAGCGGGAGGCGGGGAGAATTTGGGAAATTTTCCCAAGGAAAAAAACAAAGGAAATTTCAAAGGAAAAGCCCACCCCCAAAATGTGAACCAATGGAATCACGCCATGTGTCCAGGGCGGAAAAAAACTAAAGACAATCCCGAATGGAAAATTCGAAGGGGAAAACCCGCATCCAATGGGGTTTTGCCACGTGTCCAACAGGGAAAATGGTCAAACATCGATGGGAAAATTTGGAGAGGAAAGGCTCCCGCCCAATCAGCGAATGCCACGTGTCCTCAACTCATCGGCCCGACGGGGATTTTTTGGAAAATTTTCCAAAGGGCAAAGCGATGGAAAATGAAGCGTAGAGAGCCCATGCTAATCAAAATTTGCCACATGGCACCTAGAATGGCAGAGCGTGGGGATTTTTTGGGAAATTTTCCCAAATGCAAAAAAGGTGAAAAAATTCAAATTTTGCCCGCCAATCCGATTTGGCCCTGTTTTTCCCTAAAACTTCAAATGGCCATATCTTTCGATCCAGAGCTCGGTTTTTCACGTTCTTTATATCAATGGAAATATGGTGAAATTCTCTACAAGATTCGGGGTAATTTTTGCATTTTAATGGAGTTTAGAGGATAAAATAAAAAAACACCTCTCGGCATGTGGTCATGGATGAAATGATGTTTCAACCACCGTTTTTAATGAAGAATGGCTCGCATTCTCTCCAGCCAAAGATTAAAAATGTCAAGGCATGGGCTGTAAGGATTCCCATGCTATTTTGATTGCATTTTGGTCAATGGTTGAACCTCTCTCACGTTTTCCCACGTTTATCTCTCCCGGCTCGCCCTTGCACCTTTGTAAAAGCCAGATTTGGCTCATTTTCAAAGGGTTGAACATTTTTCATGCATTGCAGGCTCCCTCTTTCAACTTGGAAGTGATTTTGTGGAATATCAGGCCTTTTCCAAGACTGCAACCTATTTTTCCTCTCAGGTGTTGTAATGCATGTGTTTTGGGTAATGGAAATGACAATGTAGGCTTTGTGAATGAATTTTAATCCTTTGTTTGTGTTGTTTGATCCATCTCTGACCTTTCATTACAGTTATCAGTTTGTGCATGAAGTTTTGTTGCATTTTTATGAATTGTGTCAATCTGTAGAAATAAAAGATGATCACCACTCCTTTGGTGCATCACCTTATTAGCACTCGTTTCAGTTTTTTTGCATTCCCCATCTCTGTCCCTTTTGGAATTTAGAGTAGGATTTTGAGTTTGAAACCTCTGTATAACTTGTAAGTGATATATCTGATCAGAGGAGTTGAGGAACCAACCTCTAATTTGGAGATTCCTCTCCCATTTTTACAAGTCCCACACTTGGGGAGAGGATTCAATGTTGTGCAATCACACTGGATGTTTAGGATGATCAAACTAGAAATCTAATCAACATCCGGTGATCTTTGTTGATTTGCAACAACGGGAGGGAGATGGGGAAGGGAGTCCTCAATGGGGGTAGTAGGTAAAAATCTAGGAATATGGAAATTTGGTTAATATGGTGTAGGTTTAGAAGGAGGAATGGGAGGGACGTAATATGGCAAAGTGTAGGGATTCCCCATTGTGGTGGTTTCCTAAAATTAGATTCATGATCCTCCATTAACTCTACCCATTATTAAATCCCAAGTATCATTTCAACCATGAATTACAACTTCTGGTTGAGGGCTAATCCAATTTGACATAGGGTTGAACCATGGACAAAGGACCCTAAAAATATTTTTAATGCCTTCATGGTACATTTATCCCTTATTTGTACCATGTTCAAATCCATTCCTTTAATATGCCTCCTAAAATCAGCATCTACCATGAAGTTTCCACTATCACCTGCATAACCATGTTCTTCATAAATATCATGGTTAGAAAAATAGCCATTTGGATAATGGGGGGATAGGTTATATGCATATTCATCATGATGGGGCTCATATAACTGATTTGGATGGTTTAAAAAATGTGGGGATGGAGGGAGTTGGTGGTACTACAAATAAAAATTCCATGAAAGGAATAGAGTCATGATTGTAAAACTTCATGAAAGAGGAAAATGGAAAATAGAAAGAAGGGAAATTGTCGAGAATGAATGGAAGGAAATGGAAAGGTTTGTTGATGAGATAATGAGGTTGTTAGAACATTAGAGTCACGGATGTACTTAAAAATACCTTCAAAGGATGAAATTTCACCAAGAACACATCAAGCTTGGTGAAATGAAGATGTAAAGTGCTTCAAAATTTGTACCATCAGGCATGCCAAAACTGTTCGAGCTCAAAATTTCATCCTACCACCGAGTCATAGAAAACTCGGGATTATGAGGTAAGATGGGATTGTCTTTACGTTGTGGGACCTTGTGTCCTTGAGACAGACCTCCAAAAAGGTCAGTTCCTCTACCTAATCATAATGCTAAAACTACTCCTACACCAGAAACAAAACCTAACTAATCCTAATCTAACATGCCAAGGGACCAAGGTTGGATATAGAGATGCAAAAAGGGAAATCCTAAGGTAAAAGGGGATGTGATAGCACCAGAAAAAGGGGGTATTTGTGCTCTCTCCATGAGGTGAAGGAAAGGGAGGACATGGGAGAGATGGCAGACAAATGTGCCAAAGATCAAGAACCACAAACTCCACTCATCCATGTATTGAAAACACAACAAAAGATGGAACTTGGAAAATAAAATTCACATAATATGCCAAGAGAAAAAAGGAAAGGAAAGACTACAAATAAAATTAGCTAGGCAGAAAAAAATGTTCCACAAAACACATTCTATTGCTTAAAATATACACAATTATATTATATTCATGGTAGAAGGTACACGATTACATTGCAGAGACCAGATTAATACAATGTCTATTAATTCATGGCTCTCTATTAATGTTCCTATAATGACAACCATTTGCATCATGTTCCCTCATTTGGTTGGTAGAATCAATTTTCCCTGTGTTGGCTAGTATCACCATATCATGCTATCGGATGGTAGTATCTCGTACTCCCCTTTGTAAATGGTGGGGTTGGTAGCAGGTTTTCCTTTTGATTCCTACTATCGGCTAGTAGCATAGTTCCATGCTATCAATTGGTAGCATTCGTAACATCATATACCACCCTACCAAATTTACGTCATATGGTGTTAAGTAGCCATATATCCCCTTACTACTACTAGTTGGTAGCATGAAATATGCTACCGGTGCATGTGCTCCTAGCTACTATGTATGCTCCGCTATTGGTTGGTAGTATATAAAATTATATCATCGGGTAACATCCTTACTTGCTACCGACCGGTATAATTTTAAAATACTACCGGTTGGTAGCATTCTTTGATGCTATTGGTGGGATAAAAATTGTGATTCACAACTTGTCCCGCTCACCTCGCTCACTAATTTTGGCACTAAAATTGGTGGCCATCTCGCACGTCTCATACCGTATCTAAATAATTTATCCCATCTAAATGATAAACTATATGAATTGAACTAGGAGTTAATTTGGGATAACATGCATCAAGGAAAGAAAGAACCAATTTAGATTACATTTTACTCTTTAATTATTGCATACATTAATTAATATTCCAACCTATTGATTTACAAAATCAATTTATCATTTGTTGTGGTTTAATTGCTGCATTGAAATAATTTTTTAATATGATATATGTGAGTCATTTAATCTTTTATGCTATAATTTTTTTATTTAGAGAAAGAATTAATTGTAGAACATATTATTCAACCTCCTACTTATTCTACTACCCCATTTCCTACTACCTCCTCTCCTATTTCATCCATTAATCCTCCTTCACGCTTGCCATCTCCTCCTCCAAGTAAGCATCTTCCTTCCCCACCACCATGTCAATATTAATCTAAGTATTCTCCACCTCGACCTATGAACCACTACACTTTTGGTATGTTGCTAAACCACATGATGTCTTATGTACTTTATTTGACAAGTACCTAATTTTTTTACCTTCCAACAAACATCATCCTCCTCACTGCTTATATCACAAGAGTGACCTCCCTTTCTACAATTTTAACCACATAAATGGCCATGACATTAACTATTATGCTCTCCATGAAAAATTACAACAATTATAAGATAAACATGTCATTTCGTTCTACTATTACATTCATGAGTAGTCTCTCTTTCCTATTCCACATAAACGAGATTATACCACTTTGCTCACTTGTCTCCTTCAATTCCTCCTAAGGTTAGCATCTTCCCACCTCCTAATGTAATAATTCATCAACGTCATCTAGCTGGCCCGCTTATCACCACATCATATTTCTACAAAGCGTCCCATTGGCTTCCTAATCTAATTTCTTCCACATTTCATATCAGGACCTCTTATTATTAGCACCATTTCCTTTGATATATAATTTGGTACTTACCACTATATTGTTGCTTCACATGATCCTACCATGCCTTTCATGTCTCTTCATCTTTGTTATATTATATCCACTTTCCATTTCATTACCCAATGACACACTCGTGTTCTTCATGTTCATACATGACTATTGAGAGAATTTTTACTACAATGAACCTCATTCTCACATTGGGGGAATCACTCTTCTTCCCCCCATCATTATTATCACACACAATTAGGAACTTTGTTTTACATCTTCTCATTATACACATATCATGCATTATTATTCTATTATATTATATTATCTAAATCACATTTCTACTTCGCTTATCTACCACATTACATCACATGCATCATATAATCTTCATTCTCATTCAACTACACATCATATTCAATTCACTAATTACATATTATTTCCACATCAAAATACATTTCAACATTCAAAAATAAAAACAACCATTTCAACAATGCATATAGGATCTAATAAACCATAGTGTAAATCACAATCATCACATCATATACCAATGCAAATAAACAACACATATATCAATATAGGATTATATATATCTCATCAAAAAGCATAGTTATAAAATTTGATCACTGGGGTAAATCCCCCATGCATCCATATATCATATATAATGAATCATATATCATCCTCGCTATCACTATATATAATCATGGGAGCTCTAGAACTTGAAGCTTCACCGCTAACTCTACGCCACCGATCTCACTCTCTATACCTCTCTAGCTAACTCGTAATATAACAACCTCTATTGTCTACTTTGAATAATAGCCCTGAGCTCCACATAGCATGCAAATGCATCACGAGCTAGGATTCCTCCTCATATAGTCTATCTCACTTGCTCTATCTTTCGCATGATCCTCATCTTGACCTCTCAATAAAAACAAGACACGTGGTTTCTATAGCCATTGGCTCAAACAAATTGGTGTGCTCACCCACGATTGTTTCTATCTCGCTTTAGCACCCCCTCCCACGAGCACATATGGGGGAACGTTCCATATCAATGTGAATATAGAGGAATCTAAAATCAATGTCCAATAGGCATCACTTGTAACCATACAACAAACACTCATTATTACAAATTTTTATGTGCATCAACTTTAACAACAAAATCACAAATAAAAATATAAATAAATGATTTTTATGTTCCACTCATGTCGTAACTACATCATCTACATCAGGGGCCGGTGCCTTCCCCTCTACTCATCCAAATCCTAGCTTATCTGCCACATCTACAACTACTGGAAATAGAAACCCATTAGTGTTTCTCCCACCACTCACTATACTCCTTGGTGCACCCCACATCATCAACATGTATATGATTTATGGCCGCATCTACCTCATCTGGAGTTGGATGCACTAGTTGTGCTCCTATCAAGCCCTGCCTCACCCTTGGTCATCTCACTATTATAGTATAGTGACATCATAGATATGGCTCGAGGGCACATTTTGGGCCATGCCAAATTTTTTCTCGCTCACCATGGAACAAATCTATTAACTTTGAGAAGTGATCCTTTAACCACATGGTGCATTGAATGCACCGCAACTCCACACCATCCTCCTCCCAACATCTATAGTCTCTACTATACGGTCTCCATATAATGGCCCTAGGGCCCATCTGATATATCATCAAACTATATGTGGTTGTATCCTTCCTCTAACTATGGGTACCCACCCACCTAGTGGAAAATATCTCAGTCAAGCCAAATCAACCCATGGCCCACTAATTGGAATCAATATAGATATATGCTCATATGCTCATACGTATAATAAAGTGGTGGCTCCTAATCCACCTTCAATATCCTCATGTGTAAATATATACAAATATCTGTACAAATTTGACAATACAAATCGCTCCCATATATACCTAGAAGCATGCTCCTCTATACTATGATAAATATCACGCATCTTGTAGAAAATCCCAACTCAACCACCCTTCATTACCACCGATGAAGCTAGAATAAATGCAATAAACTTCAATAATCCACGGAGAAATGGATCTCATAATCACATCCAAATTGATATGATTCTCAACATATACTTGTGTCTAAAAGAGGGTTTACAACCCGCAAGCAAGGATCACGAGGGACGACATGCACATCAACGGATGTGCGAACGGTAGTGTGAAGAGATCTCGGGAGGAGCTAGCATCAACCAAATGTGCATGTAAAGATTTGAAACATGGGTAGAACTCGATTAAGCCACAAAATTCTCCTCTATCTCATAGATCCAAAGGGGTGTACATATAGGAGGTGCTTTGAGTAACCCCCAATGTTGTAGTCATGACAACTCGAGTGGAGAGGGGAGTTACATTCCCAGAATAGAAGTGTAACTCCCAATGATGCATATGATGCACTGACGCACTGACGTGCTGATGCACTAACACATAAGAGAATCTCATAATGACCCCTAAATGACACATGGACCTATGATCTCACCTAAGTGAGATGACTCACCTAATGATGTGGAAAATACACACACCAACACCCCCCCTTCATCGTAACTTAGGATGAGGTGGCAAGTTAGAAACAAGAAATGGGTCCCAAAGACAAATCCTGATGAGGTACCCATGTACAAGAAAAAGATCCCAAGCAGTGAAGGAAAACCCAATGGGAAAAACATCCACCACAAGAGAAAAACACACTCTCTAATCTAAGAAAGATGCCAAATATGGGTCCCGCCATAGAAAATCTTGAAAGGGTACCCATGTACAAAGAGGCAATCTCTCAGAAAGAAGAAGAAGAGAGAAGAAAAGGGAGGTGAGAGGAATGCAGAAGATGCCATGGATAGATCTAAACTCTGCAGCTCTAGGAGGTCTCCTAGAATAATGTCGATCATGAGATCCTCTACCTCTGGACTGAAGAAGAGCCACCCACACTGAACTGTGTGCCTATCCTTAGGAAGAACATAAATGACATGCTGGAAGTCCACCCACTCTACAAAGTTAATCGAAGGAAGCAACACGAAGAACTCGAGTCCGGTGCATGAAGTATGACATAGGTATAGCGAGTGAGGGATAAGGAATCAAGGTAATTCCACATGCATAGAAATGTCGAGTAAAAGAAAGAAAAACCCACGTAAAGGATGTCTAAGTGATGTGAAGGGAACAAAACATCCTCCACAACAGAAAAGGGATCCACAACTAAGGGTGGATCAATGAAGGTCTCTGGAAAAGTGGAAGTGGTAAGAGTCCCAGAAGGGGCACTCCCAACAAATAGAGATGATGAAATCCTTTGAAACACCTATAGATGGATGAGGGACCTGTAGTGCATCACAAGTAGACTCTGTGAAAAGATGACTAAGGTTAGGAAGATACTCGTCCCAATGAGGGGGCTCAACAAATAGAAGAGTGATGTCAGATAGGTATAAGTCATCCAATGAAGGTAGAGGAGTGGAAGGGGCCTCACACATTGGAAGTGGAAAGGAGGCGGGTGTGATGACTGTATAAGACTGAATAGGAGACTGCTCGATATCTGATGAGATGTGAGGGGTGAAAACACTCTATGGAATAGTGAGAGAAAGAGGAGAAGAGTCCTTTGTAGTACTCTTGACATCAGAACTAGGTGCACAATCCTCATCATCAGAAGTAGAACCAAGTGATTCTATGTTAGTGGAACTATCATCACATGAAGAAGAGGAGACAACTGAATCAACAATAACAACAATGGTGGTAGTATGTGAAGGGTCTCCATAGAGGGACTAAAGAATGCTCTAGACACGGTGAGGTGGATCTGAGTCTGCCACATGAAACCAGAGAGATCAAGAGACATGCATCATCATGTGACTAAAGACATGGTCACAAGTGTCAAGGAAGTCCTCCAAATGACGATGATCAGTGGGTGTAGGAACTGGCCCAAGCAAGAAGGGTAAAAGACCCTCGTGGGTGAAGTAGCATTCCATGGAAGCACGCTAAGCTGAGTAGTTCCCTCTCCTGGTGAGAAGTGGGCGGAGGTTGTAAGGTGATCCTACAATGCTCAAGTCTAGAAAGAGAAATCTCCATGATGAAAAATGTAAGATGCACAAAAGTAAGACGTCAAACTTGGCCGATAATGTGTCTATGTGTGAAATCCCAAGAGTATAGTCAACCCCCATAATGTGGCACTTTATAAAGTAGTGTGTTTACAAAACTAATAATGTCATCATGTAATATGTGAAAAATCATACAACTTTGACTAAAGAAGCACTAAAAAATGAGTTGCGAGTCAAAATTTATAGCATTAAAACGATTCCCACAACTGATGGAAAATGTCAATAGACGCTGCAAATGCATTAAAAAAGTGTCTAAAATGGGTGAAAAGGGTGTCGTGTGGGTACCCATTGGAAACGACATCAAATTTCAAGCATTGTTTGTTCTCGCTTTGTGAGGGGGATTAGCCTCCTGCCAACCCCGGACCTCCCCCTCATTCTTTGACACTCGTAGGAAGGTAAGTAAAGCAAGAAAAATATAACCTTGAAATTTAATTACATGCCATGATACAAATGTTTTGCCTCAAAAATTTAAAAAGGAGGGATTGTTTTGACCTCCAAACAATTCTAAAAGGAATGTGGTAAAGGCTGACCAAGTTGGAAATATCTCTTTGACCAAGCTAGGAAAGAGGGAAGCCCACATGGAGAGCCCAACACTAAGTGGTCGAGTGGTGCAGCCATGGAAACCGAGCCACTGAGAGGTTGAAACACCTCTAGCAGAGTGAGTTGTGTGTGGTAGAGAATAGAAAAAAAATTGGCAATATACTTGTAGAGCCACATGCAACCGCAACTGATCGAACCGAGAGAGCAGAGAAGGCTGGCAATGCATCAAACCGAGATTCCACCACCGAGAGGCTTGAAGTAGAGTTGGTGGCCACACATAATTACTCAATCCATAGATACAACCAGTCGATGTCGAGGGACACAAACTCAATGTAGGGAAAAATGTTTTCTAATGCAAAAATATGCAGGTTGCAGTGGAGAACTCGAGCTTAGCGGAGGAGAGAACAGCGGGAGGCCTAAGTTATCCATTTAATCAGAGAGGTCGAGCTAGGAGTGGGTAGGTTCTTGTGAGTGGAGCTGCTAGGTCAATGGACAGAGATCAGGCCAGAATAATAGCAAGTCAAAATGCCCACCTACCCTGCACAATCCACTTCACAAACAATACAAAATACGTTCTAGGATGGGTGACCTCCCAAGAAATTCTGGTGTCACTTCCTCCTAATGCTATTGGGCTTGATTGGGTGTATACCCGGCTCCATCGTGTGGGAGGGTATTGGCCTAGTAATTGATTAACTTAATGAGATCCCTCTCCATAATCAGTTCAAACTTTTGGTGTGACGACAATTCGTGCAACTCTGATACCATAAAAGAGGGTTTAAAACCTGCAAGTGAGGATCATGAGGGATGACATGCACATCAACAGATGTGTGAACGGTAGCGTGAAGAGATCTCGAGAGGAGCAAGCATCAACCGAATGTGTATGCAAAGATTTGAAACACGGGTAGAACCTGGTTAAGCCATAAAACTCTCCTTTATCTCATAGATCAAATTGGGTGTACATATAGGAGGTTTTGAGTAACCCCCAGTGCTGAAATCATGACAACTCAAGTGGAGAGGGGGAGTTACATTCCCAAAATAGAAGTGTAACTCCCAATGATGTATATGACACACTGACACACTGATGTGCTGATGCACTGAAGAGTAAGAGAATCTTATAATGACCCCTAAATGACACATGGACCTACGATCTCAACTATGTGAGATGACACACCTAATGATGTGGAAAATACACACACCAATAGTGTCCCTATAAAATATTATCATGCTTCCACTTTCTAACTATGGGAATCCAATACTGTCATGATTTGTAATCTCTCTCCCACAATAGGCAACCACCATATCATGTATACATCCTCTAGTGTCACTTTCCTCTCACATGTTGATAAATAGAATGCACAAGTATCTACGGACCATCTATCACATAAACCTGAAGGAATATTATGGGGTGCCTCATCCCCAAATCTAGCAATTTGTTGTAGACTGACACTATCCAATATCTCCCACTCTACATCTGCAAACCCAAAACAAGTGATGTGATCAATTAATGACCCACACAAAACTCGCATGAGAGTATATCCTCTCGCACAATACACAAACGCAATGAAATTCCTATATTAACACACCATACATACTACAAAATCACTCATCATAGCACAAAATTAATCAAAATACAACCATTTCACAAAAAATACACAAATCCTCCCCTTGGGTGCTAGCATATAGAAGTAGGTCATTGACGCCTAGGAATAGGTCACTTTAGTGCATAGAGTTGGGCACTAGTATCCCTAGGGAAAATTTTCTCTAGCCGATTTCATCCTCGTTAGAAACATTGAAAACTACAAAAATACAAATTTTACTAAAATTAATACAAACAAACATACTTGACATAGTTTTTGAAAAATAATCACACACACCAACTCCTCGGTTGTTTGCAAGCCATGAAGTCCTCCACTCTATCAGATCTTGTTAAACTAGTTTCTCTAACACGTGGCATCCTCATGGCTCAGATCTCCAAATTGCACTCAATCTCATTACAAATTAAATTATTATTCACTTTTAAATATTACTATGTATAGTAATTATAATTCACCCTATCCTATAGTTACTTTTTTATAACCATATCTATAAATAATACAAAAACATGGTTTCACTCATATATTTATCCTCGTTTCTCCATTTTCCTCCCCATACGGATCACGGTCTCCTCTACTACCATACTATAAAATTTTCACCATTTGATATTTAAATTTGGCACAAGCACTAATCAATCTATCTCGCATAATTTTTCAATATATTACTATCTTTTTGTACTCTCTTATTTACTATCACCTTTTTATAGCCTTGCTTTTGGATTAGTTATCATTTCTTCACCCCTCAATATTTTTGAAAAGGGGGCCATACAATCGATTTCATATTATAATCCCTCTCAAGATACAAAAATAAATAATCGACACTCCTAATACATTACTATAAAATTTTCTCTAATATTATTAAGATAAAGGTGTAGTCATTCAATACTTTCTACTATTACAAATTTATTCCCGAAATGACCTAATTTTGGGGAAAATAATATTTTATCACTCAAATCAAATCAATCTATTGTTTCAATAAGCAAACTTTATTATCTTCCCTAGATGACCAGACATGGGAGCCACATTACATTACTATCGCTTCTAGATGACCTTAAATGGAAGCCATCCAACACTATTAAAATTAAAACAATTGTTACTATAGGAGTAGGGGAAATGAGACGTCATTTCCTTAACTATACTACTCCTATATGGCTTCTTCAATTGGGACAAACAAATTTTCAATTAGAAAAAATTCACAACTAATCAGAAATATATTCGGTCTATATCCATTTACAGTGGTAGGAAATTTTTGGGAAATTTCATGGAATGAGATAAAAAAATAGACCTCTCTCCCCAACACTCTTCCTCTAGTGGCAGGATGCTCAAATCCTTCCATTTTCAAATAAATTGGGTTGGAAATTCATCAATCCCTACCTCTTCTAATCACCTTTGGAAACAATTTTAAAATATCTAAAATAATTTCAAATATTTATCCAAGTGTTCCTTACGACATTTTTCTATATCCACTTATGTCATATGGGTTAACACGTTGATCCATGGTTCACCACGATACAAGTACCTAAATTCTATGTGCACTTTAAAATATGGCTTATCTAGAATTTTTATAGGTATGTTCCTTACTTGTTTTACACTAATTTAATTTCATTCAAATACCATAAATGGAGGGGAAAATGTAGACACAAAATCAGGAATATATTATTACTTTACTATGTAAATCGAGTATGTTTTTATATGTATGGATCTTATAAGTAATAAAACTATTCACTTAGTGACACAATCCTTTGTCCATTTGCATTCTTTGATTGGTTTTATTGTGATTCTCTCTAATGTTTGTAATTTTTGTATCCACTTTTGGTTAGGTCAAAGGGATCCCTATCTATTTATATTTTTACATTTGTCATCATTTATTCCAGACACTAACGCCCATTCCGGACACTAGATCCTGAAGCTTGTGTCCATTCCAAGTGTGTTCTTTACCTGTTTATTCTTGTTACATATTTTTACATTTTTGGTTAGCCTTTTTAGTTTACTTATCCTTATCCTGTGTTCATAATCATCCTTTTATGTCACCGGTGTCCAAATTCAAAGAAGAGATTCACATATACACAATATACACGTTTTTTTACGGATGGAAATTCTAAGGGGATATCATATCTACATACTATTACTTCTATCAAAGTGACTAATTTTTTAGGTTGTATACGTTGCATAAAACGGGTATGTTTTGAATTCCATACCACACATTTCCATAAAATATTTCTATATCTCACTATCTTAGTGTCATTTTTGTGAGGGAAATGTAAGGACAATATTTCACACACAAGCACACAAAACTACATAGAGTTTAGAATGTAGTGTAACACTTGGTCATAAGTTCATTCTTTGAGTGACCACCGAGGTCATCCCAACTTCACATTGATTATGCTAAAATATAAAATTGTAGCCTAATCTAAATGCTATGGAAATAGTAAATAAATGAATAATGAAGTACAGAATTAACACAAACAACTAAGCAATAAATAACGAAACTCTAATTATAAAGAGTGTTAGAAGAGCCTTATCTCGATTCGTAGAGGTTGTTATACTATGTCACATTGGTGACTGACTAAACAAACATGGAATACTTTGCTACACAAATGCCTAAAAAATATAGATCCGGTAAGTTCGATTGGGTGGGGCTCTTGGAGAGGGATAAGGGTTCCGTGGGTGCCCTGGTCTTGTTTCTAGGTGCTCTAGTTTTTGTATATGCTCATAAAACCTCCTATGAGGTGTCACAAGAGGTTCACACTTATTCACCTTTTTCACGTGTATGTCGCATTTGGACTTATGAGCTAAATATAAACTGTAATGAATAAAACATTTGCAAAACCCTCAAATAAACATTAAATCCTAAAAATAAAGATACAAAATGAGCGATCAAACTATTCCCGGTTTACACAATGATGGAATTATTAATGAGAATTTCAAGTACATCTCAGAACCAATATAGTTATGTGTGTGTGTGGAATTTTTCCATATGTTTCTCTTTTCCGTGTCACACTTGAAGTAGTGTGTAAGTACCTAGATGTAGAATGTAAATAATGTGTGCATGGAAATAATAGACTCCCCTCCTATGAAGTGTGATGTAGATGAACCATCCTTTGTCCCTTGTGATGGAGCTAGATGGATGTAAATGGAGCTCTAGATGCCTTGATGGATGTAACCTTAGGTGGTGATAAGTAGTGCTTAGTGGTTGGTCCCTTATTATAATGACATAAATTTATATTTATATGATTCTTTTACTTGAATTTCGTAATCAACCCCAAAAAGGTTGACTACCAAAAATATAAGATGCTCAAACGAATAGAAAGGACCCAAAAAGTGTAATCAAAGTACAAAGAGGAACATGGTTCCCATAGGGAACAGGGGTTCCTGGAGCTGACATCCTAGTTGGGTGCTAGTGTTCAAAATAACAAATGCCAAAAAATGAAAGACAAAATTAGAAAGTAAGAGAGCAAGGTTGAAATCGAAGCACAAAGAAAAGAAAGGTGAAAGGTGGCCAAAGACATGGATTAATCATTACTTTTCATATTTAGGAATAATATAAATAGTAGTATGTAATCATAAATAAATAAATACCCAAAGTACATGATTGGTTACCTACATTTTCCCCACTTTATGTTGGTGAGAAGAATTCTCGCTAACATAAAGTATGTAGAGATGCGTACTTGATATTCATATAGATTAATGTAGAAATCGTGTCGAGGGACTAGATAAAGCATGGAGTGATAAAAAAAGATGGAGGGTGGAGAATAAAGATGAAAAAGTGTAAAAAGTGATGAAAATGAACCTAGGGTGGACACAAGTGTGTGAATTTAGTGTTATACCAATTTTTGATGTTTATGATGTTGACTACTTACTTCCCATATGGACAAACCTACAAAAGAGAATATGATCAAGTACCTAATTTGTGAAAATGTGAAAAAGGAACATGCGTACCTAATATGTGATGAGAAAAGAGTGTAGAAAGGATCCTATAGATAATGTTTATGCGCACAAGGTTTTGGGGCTATCTCATGCCAATGTAATGGAAGAAATGTAGGGAGAAGTTGTCTAGTGTCATCCTCCAACCTTTAACCACTTCCTGTTGTATAAAACACCATTACAGATGGTGTGTATGTGCTAAGGACTGTCTTCCATGTAAAATCCACTATGTATGGAGTTTTTTAGACTGTGTTGAACTATAAATCACTATGTGATATGCCCCCTCGTCTTAGGTAATCCAGAAAATTCCACTATGTGATATACCCTTTGTTGAGAAGACAATACTTAGCAAAAGGCACATAAGAGGTACACGCGAGAGAACAAGGCGTGTTCAAACACACAAAAGGTTAAGGGAAAACAAGCACAAGAAGATAAGGTCATATTTTGGGACTTAGCCATTTTCACACATAAGGAGCTATTTTTGGAGATGGCATGCAAAGAACACAAAAATGATGAAGACTTGCGTGATACGCATTAGCTATTTTGGATGATCTTCTACAAAGTGCCTTGCATGGGTATGAGATAAGAATATATTTACCATCGAAAGTTAACTAAAATAAGTCTATTGTTACCACACTTACATGTGTGGCTATTATTGTAACAACATGTGGCTAATAATAGCATGCGACCTATTTTGGGATTGGATAAGTGGTGAAGGGAAAGTCCCCACCCTTATAAATATGTAGTGAATTGAGTAGTAGTAGTATGTAAGGACTGAATTATTGTGAGATTACACTATCAAATCTATGCGCGCATGGGCATAGAATTCCATTTTTGTAAGAAGGTTCTATGTAATTATCATGTTTAATATAATGGAGGTTATTGACTAAATCAAAATGTTAATCCTATGTGTAATTAGTTCTTATACATTTTTTATTTCATCATGGTTATCATTTAAGTTTGTTATTCTTTAGAGATATAAATCAACGCATGCACCGTATAATGATATATCAAGTATGGATCTTTATGTTTTAAGTCTTCATCATGGTACCTTTACATGATTTGGGTGAGTGCTCGGTCTAGGTGAGTGATGTGCAGCGTGCTTGAGATCTTATTGGTAAATTCTAGGCTGCATCATTAGTTCCATTGTCACGACCTCTTTTTCAGTTGTTTCAGATGGTTCGCGATGAAGACGTACGGTTGACTCTAGAAAGTGTTGAGGATTGGATACATGATCTGGAATAATAATACGCATGAAGGTTCAACACTGGATCTGATTTTAACACACGCACTTGGGTGGAACAAAATTTGTATGACAATTTGTATGAGAGCTTCTTTGCTATTTTTCCAGTAGAGCTATATGAGTGGCTGGTTGCTTATGCATCTAAATAGAATTGGAGATATCACACACTTGTTTGGACGCAGGAATAATTTCAATCCCTCTATGATGCTGATATGATCTGGAATCATGTTGTGAATATGTGGTTCGTGGCATTTTGAACAGTTATATCATAGAGTATTCTATTTATACACATTCTTGTCCAAAGGTAGCTGATTTTCAATTTTACGGTATCCCATAAGAACCTATTTACATGGAATTCCCTTTGAAATCAAGATTTTGATGATAACCTTCAATTTGGAAGACAAACCTATGGCTATCTAAACCCCACCACGCACGGGGGAAGGAACAAGATTGGTGAAATATGATAGACTTAAGAACGGAAAGGAAGAGGGAAGAAAGGTGGCTTAAGTATAATGAGGTGCACGAGAGGTAGATAAAGAAGTAGTGTGGCATTATAGAGTGGATTTTGTTGAGGAGAGAGATGGCTCGTGAAGGATTTAGAGCTCACGTAGAAGACATGGAGCTAGAGCATGAGGAAATCCACCATCCGGGAAAGCATGATAGGAAACCCGCTCGGCCTCACAAGGAAGCATGCCGAAGAGACGACTGGGCCACGGGAACGCATATGAACCTACGTGATAACCTAGCCCTTGCACTTGGTTTTCCAGTATCTATTGGGAAAAGTAGTCAACAAGATAATTTGGGAAGTAGGAGAGGAGTAAGTCAGGTAGCAAGTACATCGATGGCAAGGAAGATAACTTCATTGTTGTTTGGGGGTACACTTTCAGGCGCATCGTCCATACATAACGTGAGCACACAAAATGTTGGATTCACTTATGGAAGTGGAACCACTTCACAAACCATGGGGGTTCAGTATAGTACAACTATTGGACCACATGGGAGTATGTCTTCTGGTCCTATCCCAACTATAGGAGGGGGATCAGGAGTTTTAGGTGGTTTTAGTTCTGGTGGATCTGGTGGTTCTGGAAGAAGAGGAAACACGGGAGGTTACGGATCGGTGGGCAAGGTCCGCACCAACCCCAGAATATTTACATGGAAATGTCTCTTCATATCC
Organism: Taxus wallichiana var. yunnanensis; assembly: GCA_018340775.1. Taxonomy (NCBI): domain Eukaryota; kingdom Viridiplantae; phylum Streptophyta; class Pinopsida; order Cupressales; family Taxaceae; genus Taxus; species Taxus wallichiana. The sequence continues at coordinate 1,024,330,794 of CM031240.1, forward strand.
CAAAGTATATAGACATAGAAGATGTTGTTGAACATGTGCACATGTGTGAAATATTATGGCACGCAAAAGGGATCATGAATTTAGAACGCAAGGCAATCCAATTTACTACTATTTTACAAGGGCGTGCACACAGTTTGTACAAGAATTTTGAACATGATCAAACTTGTGTGGATTATGCAGCATTGAAGGATGCTTTCTTAAAGGAGTTCTATATCCAATAATTTGAGTAGAAGAGTATAAGCATGCTTAAGGATATCAAACAAGGTGTTGGTACCCAAAGTTAACATTCCTCAAATATTAAGCATCATCATGGATTCAATAAGATACTCAAAGGCAGATAGATGAATGTTGTGTGTCGTTTGCACCCAGGGAAAGCAATCTATCTAAATTTTTAGCACTTAAATTCTAGGGGAGTGGGTAGAAACCTTTAAAGGATGTGATCTTATCCTAACTACTTTAGGTTGTGCCAGTCAACCAAGGTAAGAGAACCTATAATGTAATCTTTGTTTGATGAAGGAGATGGAGATATCCCTCAATTTGTGCAAATGGTATGGAAAGGCCTTGGGAAAATATGATCGACACTCCAAATATGTCTTTCACAAGTTGTCACTTCCAAATTATGAAGATATTTTCAATGCAAGGTAAGGTCACCAAATACATTTGGGATCCTAATTTTCTTCTACATATTTTTGACAGTGGGGTTTGCATTTGTTGATACATAAGGAAAAATAGGGGTAGTATGGGTAGGATTAGTTGTTTTTGAATGTTTTTTCTTGTTGGGTGGGAGATTAGACAAGAAAAACCAAGGTCTGCCAGACTCTTTGAGGACTTCAGAAAAATTTGGAAAAAACTTAATAGCAGAAAGCATCAAAATGGTTAATCACTCCTTCAACCAGGATATGTGCATCAAATGGAAGCCCAGATCTGCACTTTTCCACACAATATTTGATTATCTATCACAAAATATTGAGTTAGAAAGAACCAATGAAGAATTTAGTAATCACTACTTGATCATGCCTAAGGTACACCCAAAGGCTTACAAACAATCTCTGAAATCAAAGGAAGGTGAAGTGGTTTTAAATTTTTTTATCTCTTTATCAGATGAAAGCTCTTCTGAATGTGAGATTGCAAATGCCACTAAACTATCACAAGAATGAGATCATGTATGATCAAGAGAGATTTTAAACACAAGACTGCAATAGGAAACAAGAAACACAAATTGAAAAGCATTCTGAAATGTAAGCATTCACAAATTTTTCCCAAAGACAACACAAAATAACTCAAAATTGATCAGATTTATTAGTAGGGGAATGTTTTGAAAACAATCTCAGAGCTTGTTAATGGCTATACATGTGCAACCAACTTAACATGATTTGAAATATGATACAGAAGGAATTATATGAGCTTCTCAGGTGGTCACTCAGAGTATGGGCTTCTTCCCAGATTTTCCCGTGAAATTTTGAAGTTTCTCAGGCTTTTCCAAACTCATCCAACCCTTTGCATGAAAAATTCATGCAATATATAGCATTCAATCACCTCTCGAGCCTTCTTTCCCAAGGAAATAATATGCCAAGCATCAAGTTTGTTACAAAATTTCATCATGATTCATAGAAAGGAACGTTTAATAGAAAAACGTTCAAGGATGCCAGGTGTTTCAAAAATTTGAATCATTGCAAATATTTTGATCATTATCCTATTTGGAGGCACGTTTTTCATCCTCAAGGCATGCAGACCCCTTTCTATTCATCATTTCACCTTTTCCCTTTCAAATTTACCTCTGTAACTTTTGGATATGATATTTCACATTTTACGTGGGCTAGGGCAAAAATTATTTCAAATACACCTCTAGATCCATGAATTGAGCCTCAAAATGATCAAATCAAACCTTGCAGGCCAAAACGATGTGAATCCATCAAAAATCTGATGAAGAACGATGCAGAAAATGCATCTCCAAACTTCCTGGAGCTCCCTAGGACAAAAATGGCGGAAGAACAAAAATGATGCAAAGCTACCATCGATTTCACCTTTCCAACTTTAAATTTGGACCGTCCATGTGGAAACTCCACATTAAAATGGGCTCAGGGGCTCTTTTTACCTTTTATAACCTTTTGAAAAAATTACAAAATTCACTTTTACCTCCGCTCCTTCGCTTTTGAGAAATAAGACTAACACGCATCCCGAGGTGGGTCCCAGTGAAATCGCAATTTGATTCCCAACATTTTCACCTTTTTGAAAAAAGGAAAATTTTCCAAATTATCCCTGCGGGCCACACCTCCGATTATTGTCCTTGCCACGTGTTGATCGTTGGTTGGCTACGGGCTTTCATTCCTCCTTTTGATTTTATGCTTTTATAAGATAAAAGCCAAATTTCCTCAAAGCGACCCGATGCTCCAAAATTCCTTCATTTAACCTCAGCCATACACATGGCTTAATCCTGACCATTAATGGAGTTGTGGCCTTATTACGCAAGTTTTAAATTTATGCCAAAATGGAAAAAATCCCAATTTTTCTCTGAGGCCCGAACTCCCTTCGCTGACTTTTCAAACAATGACACGTGTCACCCTCTGATTGGTCCACTTGTTCTACCTCTGATTGGAAGCGGGCTTCACCTCAAAAATTACTCCTTCGGATGAGCGGGGCCAGGGTTGATTTTAAAACTTTTAACCTTTTTGTGGAAAAAAGCTAAAATTTCTAAAGTCCTTCACTGGTCCGAGGCTCGATGTCATTCCTGACACATGGCATCACCTAATTGGTTGCGGGGATGCACTTCCCTTTTACAATTTATCATTTTTAGAGAAGAAAAAATATAACTTTCCCCAGAAATCTCGTACCTTTTCCTTTGACTTTTCAACAAAGACACGTGTCCTATCCTGATTCGCTGCGGGATCCAGGGAAGCGGCATGACTTTTAAAACTTAACCCCTTTTTGATAAAAGGGTTAAAAACCACAATTTCCTCTACTAGCCCAATGCCCCACCTTCATACTTCATGTGGGCTCATAGGTCATCTTAGCAAACTTAGAATTTTTTCCAAAAAGAGAGCAAAAATCACAAGTTACTCCACAACTCCATATGCCCGCCAAAGGGAAAAATGACAACTTAGGTCCGCCGAGCCATAACTCAAAAATTACAAGGAGTTAGGAGGACTTCTTTACCTTTTTGGAAAGGGGAGAAAATTTCCCATCTGATGAATGAGATTTCAAGAGTCAAAAAGTTCTCAGAAAGTCCCATATCTCAAAATACTTCTTTTCAAGCTTATTTCAAGGGTATCAACTCAACAATTTATAGTTTCAGACTTGGAAAAAGAAGGGAATTTTTGAGGATGATAACAGTTGGTCAAAAATGCACAGGGCATACTGAAAATGGGCACCAACATTAGCTCTAGCTTAGGTATGGGCACTCCCGATGAGTGCCACAAGAACAAAAAGTAGACCAAGTGCCAAAAAAGACCATTGGGCAATGGATTCATGAGCAAGAACAACAAAGAACCACCTAAGAAACCGACAAAAATGGATTCCAAGAACCAGGAAAACCACAAACCAAACAAAAAAACAAAGACTATACACTATACAAGTGGTGCATACCTCAAATTTGGGGATTAATCTAAGAAATGCTTCAGATGTCTGCCATTAACAGGTAGTTCAAGCAATTCCCCATCTAGGTCCTTGAGAAAAAGGTATTCTCACCAATTTTGATATCAATGGAGTAAGGGCCCATCCATAATGCATCAAATTTACCATGCTTGCCCTTATCTTCATGTCGGCTATCCCATAATAGCACAAGATCTCCAATACTGAAAACCCTTGGTGCTACTTTCTTGTCAAATAATTTCTTCATCCTTTCTCTGAACTTGACATGCCTTTGGTGGGATGCTCTTCTCTCTTCATCAAGCTCAACAATTTGATTAATCCTTGCTTCATATGGATTGAGCTCTTGATCTTCAAGTTGTTGAAAAAACTGAAATGAAGATAATTGCATATGTAAGGGAAGCAAAGCTTGAGTTCCATACACCAACTCAAATGGATCCTACCAGTATCTCTTTTGGTAGTTATCCTATCAGCCCAAACTACAAATTTCAGTTGTTCACCCCATTTCTTCTTATTTTGTTCCAAGGTTCTTCTGATAATTTTCAACAAGTTCTTATTGTTGGACTCAACTTGTCCATTTCCTTGGGGATTATAGTTTGAAGCATAAGTCAGATTGATTCCATACTCTATGCACATTTCCATCAAAGGTTTAGCTCTGAAACACATGGCATTATCAGCTACAATCTTGACTGGCACACCAAATCTGCATACGATGTGATTCAACAAGAAGTCCATAACAACTTGGTGTGTCACTTTCTTTGTGGGGATTGCCTCTACCCACTTCGTGAAGAAATTTGTGGCTATAAGAATCCACTTATGTCTAGGACTAGAAGGGTATGAAATCTCACCAATGAAGTCCATTCCCAATGTTTGAAAGGAGCTTTAATTTATATAGGATGCAAAGAAAGGAGCTCGAATCTTTCATTCTTCTAGAGAAACACTGTAACTCTCACATTTTCTAAAAACAGGGTTGCATCTTTGAAGAGAGTAGGCCACCAATAACCAACTCTCAATATTTTATGTGTTGTAACCCTTCTAGCAAAGTGTCCTCCACAAACTCCCCCATGGAAATCAACAACTATTTTGGGAGCTTCATCTTTAGTTATACATTTCAAGAGGACACCTTCAGGGTTCTTCCAAGCCAGCCTGAAGTCGGTGATAATGTACTTTTGAGAAGATAGCTTGAGGGATCTTTTCGATTTTTTGTTTAATGATCGAGGCAATATAGGTGTCTCGAGGTAAAATATTACATCCTTGCACCACTCGAGAACTTACCAAATTCTCAATAAATTTTTCCCTTTCTTCCTCTACTTCATTTACTTCTATAGTCTACAAGTTGCTCTCAGCCATAAGATTAGCAAGACCCAAACCTCTGGTTTGGATGTCCATGTCATACTCTTGCAATTTTTTCACCCATCTACATCTTTTGCTTGAGATCTCCATCTCTAATAAGATGTCTTTTACCATGGTGTGGGGTACATAAGCAAAAATTTTGAACTTAAGATATAAGGCATGAAAACCTTTGTTGCTTTCACCAAGGTGAATGCCTATTTTTCCATGATTGTGTATTTTAACTCAGAACTTGTAAAGCCTTACTAAAGAAGGCAATAGGCCTCTCAACCCCATCCTCATCCTTCTATAGCAAAACTAATGCAATGGTATTTTCATAAGTAAAGGAGAAGATTTGGAAAGGCTTCTTGTAATTTGGAGCTGCTAAAACAGGTGCATGCTTCAATGCTTCTTTAATTCCTTCAAAAGCCTGAATAACAACCTCCTCCCATTTGATAACTTGGTCTTTCTTTAACATGCATGTAATGGGGAGAGTCAACTCAGAAAAGTTAGATACAAACCTTCTGATAAAATTAATCTTCCCAAAGAAGGATTGGATGCCCTTCTTGGTTCTTGGAATAGGGACTTTGTTGATGGCTTCCACCCTCTCAGGGTCAATCATGACACCATCCTTTGATACAATATGACCAAGCAGCTTGGCCTTTTGCACCCCAAAGTGACACTTATTTGGATTGAGAGAAATGCCATATTCCCTACATCTAATCAACATCTTTTCCAAGTGTTGCAGTGATCACTTCTGTCCCTAGAAAACACAGTCACATCATCTTGGTAAACAACAATAAAATCATTGATGTAACTAGCAAAAGCAACATCCATTGCTCTTTGAAAGGTGGCACCAACATTCATCAAACCAAAGGGCATCCTGACAAAAACATATGTCCCCAAGGAGTGGTAAATGTTGTCTTAATTCTTTCTGATTCTTTGACAACAACTTGATTGTATCCGGAGAAGCCATCCAATGTAGAAAGAAACTCAGAACCCATCACTAACTGCAACATGTTTTCCATATTTGGTAAGGGATAGTTTTCCTTCATTTATGCTTTTTTTATCTAATCTGAAATCTACAGAAATTATGTATCTCCATTCTTCTTTCTGACAGGCACTAGGTTTGCAACCCAAGAAGAATACCTTGTGGGCTGAATGATCCCTCCATCTCTCAACTTATTTAATTCCTCTTGCATTTTCATGGAGAGGAGTGGATTAATTGGTCTTTACCTATGTCTGAATGGTTTGGCCTTAGGCTCAAGAGGGATCTCATGCTGAAACAAATCTCTCTATATGCCTTTAGCTTAGAATAAGACCAAGCCAAGCAGTCTTGATATTTTTTCAACAGTTGAGCATAGGACTGCTTTTCTTCTTTGCTCAAGGTTGCTACCCAACCAGATCTTCCTTGGTTTCTCCTTTTTTCCCAAATCATATTCTTCAACATCCCTAGATGCAAACATGTTTCTATTGACTATACAATCAACATTGTTAAAATTTGACTCTAGGGCAACCAATCCTCTAGGGATGGTGTTAGTTTTTAATTGGATGATATCCTTTCCAAACAAGGTTTCTTTGCCATCAACTGCACATACTAATGGTTCAAAATCAATAAGCTAATTAGAAAACTCACCTTGATTCTACAAGAATCTCTGAACCTGAGCATCATCATTAAACACTTGCCAATGCTTCACGTTATCAGGGACTGATGGCCTAGTGAGTATCTCAATATCATACTCACAATAAGGGGAAATGGTACAATTGCCAAATCTTGACCCCAACACTGCTAGCATGTCTGCAACTATGTTGAGACTTCTATCATGATGCACAATGTTGAAGGAATCAAACATCTCAATCAAATCCCAAATTGTATGTTTGTACTATTTCATCCATTGATTTTTTTGTAGCATATAGTTTTCTTATTTGCTTGACAACTAGTTCTGAATCTCCTTTTGCAACAATGTCTTTCACTCCATACTTCCAAGAAATCCTTAAACCTAACAACAATGCTTCATACTCTGCAATGTTATTAGTACACTCAAAATTAAGTTTGAAAGAGAAGACAAACTCTTCCATGCTTAGAGAAGTCAAGACTATACCAGCACCATTCCCAAATTTGGAGCAAGCTCCATCAAAAAACAAGGTCCATGGAGAACCTACTACCTCAAGGAACTTTGACTGATCCATCTTGTTTTCTTTTCCATCAGCAAATCCAATGAAATTGTCAGCATCAACATCAGCAAACAACACTTCATAGGAAGCATTGTTGGGATCTTCAATTAGATGCAACATCTTCTTCTCCCCATACAACTTGACAAGGCTGCCCTCAATTGGAATAGTAGCATAGGACATATCCATCTGAATGCTTCCACCAACACTTGCAGCCCACTTTCTTGACAACAACATGCCCCACTTGGCTGGGAAATCAACAATGACCACATCAAGTTTCAAATTCTTTCCTGGATAAGCTGCAAGCTGCACCACCAAGCCCTTTACACACCCAACAAAATAGGAACTTCTCTGGAGTCCATGGTAGTACATCTTCCATATGTTGTCGTCACTTTGATATCCAACTCATTCATGACCTCAAGAGGCATGACATTGCATGATGCACCGAGTCAAACATACAATTATGAAGCAATCTATCCTTAATGATCAAAGTGGTGAAGAATGGATCAACGTTCAATTGAGATTCAACAAGAGATGTTCCCAAGTATACCTCAGGTGCTTCTCCAAGATCCTCTAATGTTGGTGGTGTTCCTGAGTCTACAATGATTGGAGGAGTCTCCACAATGTTTACATTTCTTCCTGGGGTACTTTTCTCTTCCTTCAATCCCAAGTACTCAAATGCTCTCTTCTTGTGCTTGGGAATCCTAAGCAGCTCAATAATTGGAACACTAACCTTGATTTGACTCAGAACTTGGGCTATGTCATATGGAGCATTCTTTGGCAAGGCAGCATTGGGATGAAGATTGACAAAATCATCAGATGGGACTGGATTTTTGACAGTTTGGGCATGAGGAGATGTATCTTTCCTAGGAGCCACCTTGGGAATGCTTGTAAGCAAGGGAGTTTTAGGTTTGGCTTGAGGCCCAGACTCCCTTAACAACTTTTCTCCTAGTGTTATACTCTTTTTCTTGGCCAACAACAACATTCATTAATAGCTATCTATCCTCTCCAAAGGTATTCCTCCATCATACTTTTTATCATCAAAGCTCTCAAATACTCAAAGTCATTATTAGGTATCTCAAAATCTTGCACTACATCTACTTCATAAGTATGAGAAGGAGGAAGAAGTGGTACCCAGTTGATGCAATCCCAAAAGGTTTCAAGTAGTCCTCACACTTATTACCTCAATTGATGTTGCTCCTTGTTGTGAACTTGAAGAACAACCCACCATGCAGATATCATCATCAGTACCATCTTCGTTATCAGCTTCATCAACTTGTTGGTCCACTTCACATGGAGGATGGGGCAGAAAGCACTTATCACACCAATCAATCTCGACTAGCCTCTTCAACAACAGCAACCCTGATAGTCAGAGGGTCAGGCACCAATCTATTTTCACGTGCTTGGGGTTGTCTATTTCCCCCTCCCATAGGTCCTTTACCTCTATCATCTGACCTTTGATCACCCCTAGGATGATTGCCAAATATGTCATGATTTTGTGCTCTTTGTTGACCTTGTGAACCTTGGCCAATCCCCTTTTCTACCTGAGCTAGTTTGTATGAAATTTCTTTGACAACACCTGCCAAAGTTTTCACAACCTCCTCCAAATCAGCACCCTTGCTAGCTTGAGGTTTCTATGGATTTATCAACTTTACACCCTCTCTCTTGGGAGGTTTCCCAACTTATTTGATATTGTTTTCAATTTGCAAGGCCATGGTGAAGGCTTGCCTTAAATTAGCAGGGTTCTTATCCCTCAAATAGTATGCATCCTTCTTATCAAATGCATCTAAATATTTGATTAAGCATGACTCATCACATGGCCTTAGATTGATAGGAAATCTCCTCAAAGTTTTGTTAAACCTTGTGTTAAATTCATGAACTGATTCATTTGGGTTCTTTTTAATGTTTTCAAACTCAGACAAGAGAAATATAGGATCAGTCTTGTCACCATATTGCAACCTAAATGCATTGTTCATTTCAGCCCATGAGTCAATAGAGTTGTCAGGCAGAGCCTTGTACCAATCTCTAGCATCTTCTTCTAATGTGTGGATGAACAATTTGATGTATACATCCTCAAACTCTATTTCAAAATCCTCCATCATATTAATGAATAATTTTAGGTGTTGATCACCTGTTATAGCATTGTTTCCCTAAAACTTTGGCAATCTATTCCTTACATCTTGTGGAACATCATTTGGATAACCAGCCATCCCTCTAAAGTTTATAGGACCAAAGGTGTTAACAACAAATGGAGGTCTAGGTGGGGGCTGAGCCATATTGTTTTGTGGAGGTGTGTTTGTAGGAGATGCAAGGTGATGAGGACTAAGGGTCTGATTGGAATAGGTATATGATTCTCAAAATGAATATCCCCTAAAGGCTCTCCTTCTTGATAAACTCTAGTAGATTTGGAAAATACAGGGGCAGATTTAGGAGCAAGCCTTTCAAATACAAAAATATGGTCCCTCTCCAGATGGAGAATGTAAATCTACAAGAGGAATACCGATTTAGATTTACTTGAGGAGGAACTGCAGTCCTCAATAATAGGCTGATCAATTTCAAGTTCAACAATGGGGACCTCTTTCCTTGAACTCAGATCTCCAACAACTTTCCAAACTCTTCTTCCTTCTAACTCTATGTTCCTTGAATCAGAAAACAACTTCCTAGTAGAGTCTCTAATGAAGAGAGATCTTCTTCCTTCCAGTTTTGCAGAGATTAGAAACAAATTTCAAATGACAGAAAGCTAAGACACTGGTATTTATCAAAATCAAATCAGCATGGAGTCGCCACCAAGGAATTTCACCTTAGTTGTGCAAGAATGCACTAAATTAATCTATCAAATGTCTATCAGCACTGGAATCTTGCAAAACTTTGTAAATCAGACCTTCCTTTACTTGAATCTATCAATCACAATGCAACCAAAGTGCAACAACTGCTAGAAACTAGGAAACTAAAGGAAAACGCTTGAAACCTTTGCTTAAATCTTGCAAATCTGAATATAGAATGATATTTCAATAATGTAATTGCATACAACCTTTGTAAGAGGACATTACCAGGGTTCGACATCTATCCAAATATATCAAATATTTTCAACAAGTCCCCGACAATGGCACCAGAAGAGGTGTTGGTACCCAAAGTTAACCTTCCTCAAAGCTTAAGCAACATCATGGATTTAACAAGATACTTAGAGGTAGATAGATGAATGTTGTGTGTCGTTTACAGCCAGGGAAAGAAATCTATCTAAATTTTTAGCACTTAAATTTTGGGGGAGTGGGTAGCACCCTTGAAAGGATGTGATCTTATCCTAACTACTTTAGGTTGTGCCTTTCAACCAAGGTAAGAGAACCTATAATGTAACCTCTGTTTGATGAAGGAGATGGAGATATCCCTCAATTTGTGCAAATGGTATGAAAAGGCCTTGGGAAAATATGATCAACACTCCAAATATATCTTTCACAAGTTGTCACTTCCGGATTATGGAGATATTTTCAATGCAAGGCAAGGTTACTAAAGACATTGAAGATCTGATTTGCTTCTACATATTTTGATAGTGGGGTTTGCATTTGTTGATACACAGGACAAAACAGGGGTAGTATGGGTAGGATTAGTTGTTTTTGAATGATTTTTTCTTGTTGGGTGGGAGATTAGACAAGACAAACCAAGGTCTGCTAGAATCTTTGAGGACTTCAGCAAAATTTGGAAAAAACTTAACATTAGAAAGCATCAAAATGGTTAATCACTCCTTCAACCAGGATATGTGCATCAAATGGAAGCCCAAATCTGCACTTTTCCACACAATATTTGATTATCTATCACAAAATATTGAGTTAGAAAGAACCAATGAAGCATTTAGTAATCACTACTTGATCATGCCTAAGGTGCACCCAAAGGCTTACAAACAAACTTTGAAATCAAAGGAAGGTGAAGTGATTTTAAATTTGTTTATCTCTTTATCAAATGAAATCTCTTCTGAATGTGAGATTGTAAATGCCACTAAACTATCACAAGAATGAGATCATGTATGATCAAGAGAGATTTTAAACACAAGACTACAACAAGAAACAAGAAACACAAATTGAAAAGCATTCTAAAATGTAAGAATTCACAAAATTTTCCCAAGGACAACATAGAATAACTCAAAACTAATCATATTTACTAGGAGAGGAATGCTTCAAAAACAATCTTAGAGCTTGTTAATGGCTATACATGTACAACCAACGTAACATGATTTGAAATCTGATACAGAAGGAATTATATGAGCTTTTAAGGTGGTCACTCAAAGTATGGGCTTCTTCCTATATTTTCCTGTGAAATTTTTAAGTTTCTATGGATTTTCCAAACTCTTCCAACCATTTTCATGAAAAATTCATGCAATATATAACATTCAATCACCTTCGAGCCTTATTTCCCAAGAAAATAATATGCCAAGCATCAATTTTGTTACAAAATTTCATCATGATTCACAGAAAGGGACGTTTAACAGAAAAACATTCAAAGGATGTCAGGTGTTTCAAAAGTCGAATCATTGCAAATATTTGGATCATTATCCTATGTGGAGGCACATTTTTCATCCTCAAGGCATGCAAGACCCTTTCCCTTCATCATTTCACCTTTTCCCTTTCCAAATTTACCTCTACAACTTTTGGATTTGATATTTCACATTTTACATGGGCAAAAATTATTTCAAATACACCTCTGATCCACGAATTGAGCCTCAAAAATGATCAAATCGAACCTTGCAGGCCAAAATGATGTGAATCCATCGAAAATATGATGAAGAACGAAGCATAAAACGCATCTCCAAACTTCCTAGAGCTCCCTAGGGCAAAAATGGCGGAAGAACAAAAACAATGCACAACTACCATCGATTTCCCCTTTCCAACTTTAAATTTGGACCATCCATGTGGAAGCTCCACATTAAAATGGGCATCAGGGGCTATTTTTACCTTTTATAACCTTTTGGAAAAAATTGCAAAATTCACTTTTTCCTCCGCCCCTCCACCTTTGAGAAACAAGCCTAGCACACATCCCGAGGTGGGTCCCATTGGAATCACAGTTTGATTCCACACATTTTCACCTTTTTTGAAAAAAGGAAATTTTTCCAAATTACCCCATGGGCCCACACCTCGAATTCTTTCCTTGCCACGTGTCGATTGTTGGTTGGCTGCGGGCTTGCATTCCTCCTTTTGATTTTATGCTTTTACAAGATAAAATCCAAATTTCCTCGAAGCGACCCGATGCTCCAAAATTCCTTCATTTAACCTCAGCCATACACATGGCTTAATCCTGACCATTGATGGAGTTGTGGCCTTATTCTGCAATTTTTACCTTTATGCCAAAATGGGAAAAAATCCCAATTTTCCTCCGAGGCCCGAACTCCCTTCGCTAACTTTTCAAACAATGACACATGTCACCCTCTGATTGGTCCACTTGTTTGTCTCTGATTGGAAGCGGGATTCACCTCAAAAATTACTCCTTCAGATGAGTGGGGCCATGGATGAATTTATAGATTTTAACCTTTTTTATGGAAAAGAAGCTAAAATTTCTGAAGTCCTTCGCCGGTTCGAGGCTCCGGTCTCATTCCTGACACGTGGCATCACCTGATTGGTTGCGGGGATGCACTTCACTTTTGCAATTTATCATTTTTAGAAAAGGAGAAAAATCTAACTTTCCCCCGAAATCTCATACCTTTGCCTTTGAATTTTCAACAAAGACATGTGTCCTATTCTGATTCGATGTGGGATCCAGGGAAGTGGCATGACTTTTAAAATTTAACCCCGTTTTGAAAAAAGGGTTAAAAACCACAAATTCCTCTATCGGCCCAATGCCCCACCTTCATACTTCATGCGGGCTCATGGTTCATCTTAGCAAAATTAGAATTTTTTCCAAAAAGAGATCAAAAATCACAAGTTACTCCACAACTCCATATGCCCGCCAAAAAAAAAAATGACAACCTAGGTCCACCGAGGAATAACTCTAAAATTACAAGGATTTAGGAGGACTGCCTTACCTTTTTGTAAAGGGGAGAGAATTTCCCATCTAATGAATGAGGTTTCAAGAGTTAAAAAGTTCTTAGAAAGTCCCAAATTTCAAAATACTTCTTTTCAAGCTTATTTCAAGGGTATCAACTCAATAATTTGCAGTTTCAGACTTGGAAAAAGAAGAGAAATTTTGAGGATGATAAAATTTGGTCAAAATGTATTGGGGCATACTAAAAATGGGCACCGACACACAAGGCACTACCGAGAGTGTACATGAGTATGATGCCCATTTTAAAATGCTTCTATCTAATATTTCTTATGATATTCATGTAAGCTAGCATGCATAATGGTTTTTTGGAGGGTTGAATACACCATGTAGAATGGCACTGTCACATAAGACATACGGTAATCTATGTGAAGGAATGGAGGCAACTTTTTGTGTTGAGGTAGTTGGGAGTATTAACACCTGGAATTAGCCCATTCTTAGAGGCACAATTACAACTATGGAAAAGCGATTAGAGAAACTATAGGCAAATTCAGCACATGAAACACGATCAGGGATTTGGTGTATAAATTGTGAGCTAGAAGGTCAAACTAAGGATATTTTTCCCCACAGGTCCATACGTTCATTTTTGTTGGACTGCAAGATCTTTCATTTGAACCATGATGCTAGCCATTTTCCATTACTACAAAATGCACTAAGAAAGAATGTATCCTGCTATTATAAGATTTTTCGGTCCATGACTCATGATACTGAAGATTGTAGATTGATTGGTCAGATCCGTGATACTATAGACATTGGTGTACGACAGACAAGTGTATCAGATAATTCTAAAGGTAATAATGAGCACCAAGATCGGAATCAAAATCAAATGTGTTATGATAGGAATGAGGGGGTTTTGAAGGAGTTCATGAAAGAGGGAGCTAATATCGAGGAGGATAGGGAGGATGAGGCCATGGTGGAGGAAGAGGTGAGTTTCCTTATGGGATGTGCTATATATGCAGATTTCGTGACCACTACAGGTGTGAATGTCCCCAAAATATTACATGTTCTTTCTATGGAAAGAATCATAGCTATGAGGAGTGTCCAGAATTATATGAGCATCTCAGTGAAAAACATAAGCAAGAGAACAAAGGCGTAGGGATGGTTAGAATCCATTGCGCGGTGGAAAATTAGTGGATGCCCAAGTTATCACCAGAACTTGAGGCATTATCCATGAAAATTACCACATGAACTGAAGCAACACACGTAAAATAGGCATTTCAAGAGAAGCCTACAATCATTTTGGAAGAGGTTCTACATGCAAGGTAACTAGATCCTACTCATTAGAAGGAGGTTTATCAAGAGAGCGTGGAAGTCCTTATAAATCTTTAGGGTGAAATATAGTGTTTGAAAGATCAGTCACAGAAGATAGAACAGAAGAACGAAGCAGGGAAGGTTCCATCTGATATTGATGAGATAAGAGAGGTATGCAAAATGATGCGCTAAGAGAATATTATTCAATTGTTAGGGAATTGGTTGAAGGGGAACACTCTGCGCATAAGTACTGAGAATGAATGATAGATCTTGCATGAAAATATTCCCCCTAATAGCATTGACTGTCAAAAGGAGATCACTCTGAATGTTGTCATAGATGGATGGCTTTTGAGAAATATCTTGATTGATACAGGTGCAGAAGTTAATGTTCTTACTTTAGATGCATGGGTGCAAATGGGGAGACCTCCATTGCAGCCGTCATCCAATGTGATGTTTATGGCCAATCGGACTAAGGCCACTCCCATAGGATTTTTGAAAGATGCATCTATAACAATAAAAGGGGCCAAATTCACTGGGGATTTTGAGATATTAGCACTCGCGGAAGAAAAAAATTCCATCTTTTCTTGGGTGCCCTTGGTGTTATGCAAATAATGTTGATTTAAGGTTCAACAAAGGATACATTAGTTTTGAAAACAAGGAGGAACAAGTTGTAATCCTTTTAACAGATAGAAAGTATGCACTGTATGTTGAGCCTTTGAGTGAGGAAGACTTAAACAGGATTTATGTGCGTGCCATTCAAGACCCAGAGGTCATTGAGCCATCAAAGGAAGGCATCCTTCAATGGGAATATACACAATATATGAGTGAAACTACGAGTATTAATTGTGATAATTGGGCTCATGAAACTTATGAATTTCTAGGGTGTGAAGTACGAAGTGTAACTACACTTCACTCTGTTTGACGAATAGGTAGCTCGATTGCACCTTGTTACACGGAGTGAGAAGATATTCAAAGTATTCTTGTGGGCCATGGAAGAACAATGAATATGCATGCCTTTGAGTTCATGATACCATCATTGAGTTATTACGGGATTATCAAGACTTATTCTATTGGGGGTATCATGAACTCAAAGGCATGCATGAATCACTAGGGGAGATGAAGATAAATATTATAGAAGGTGCGTGCCCAAATCAGAAAGAGACCCTATAGAATGAACCCCAATTTACATGAAAAGGTAAAAGAAATGTTGAAATATGGAATCATTAGACCCCGAGTGAGTCGAATGGGTTAGTCCAATGGTGATCGTGATCAATAAGGATGGTAAGATTAGGATCTATGTATATTACAGGAGTGAATCGCATGCGTGATGATCCCTTTCCTATGCCATTCACCGAGGAAATACTAGAAGGCGCTGCAGCAGTGTGAGATCTATTCATTTACATATGGGTTTTCTGGGTATCATTAGGTTAGGATTGCCCAAGAGGATCAGGAAAAGACCACTTTTACTACTGAATGGGGCAGATTTTCCTATATTGTGATGCCTTTTGGATTGGTAAATGTGCCTGATGTCTTTTCGCGGATAGTTTTTCAAGCGTTTAAATATTTTATTCACAACTTCTTGCAGGTTTATTTAGATGATTGGATAGTATATGGGCTTGTGAAGGATCATTGTGACAATCTATGCTTAATGTTTGAAAGATGTATACAGTTGAGTATCTCTTTGAACATCAAGAAGTGCATATTTTCTACACCATTTGGAATACTATTAGGGCACATAATCTACAAGGAAGATTTGTTGGTTGATCTAGCTAAGGTTGCAGTCATTATAGGCCTGGAAGCATCTGCTAGTCAAAGTGAGGTGCATGATTCTTGGGTCACACAGGTATTATAGGAAATTCATAAAGGAGTATGCCAATTTTTTCGCACCTTTGGAGGAGTTACTGAAAGCAAAATGTATGTTCTCTTGGGAAAACTGCAACAATGTGCATTTGAGACATTGAAGGAGAAACTTACTACCACACCTATTCTACATTTTCCTTCATGGGACCAACCATTTCATGTACATGTGGACACCTCTGGCATGACCATTGGCGCGGTGTTGGTTCAACTGGAGAAGGTATTATAGATCATCCTATCTACTTTGCTAGTATAAAGTTGACTCCTACAGAGAAGAATTATACAACTACATAGTGTGAAGATTTGTCAATGATCTATGTGTTACACAAGTTTAGAAAGTACCTCATAGCCACACCATTTGTATTTTATACGAGATCATATGGAATTTAAGTATTTGGTAAACAAGACCATCTTAGAAGAGCACATATATAGATGTGTACTCTTATTTCAAGAATTTGATTTCATAATTGTGGTAAAACCAGGGAAAAGTAATTTTGGGTCAGACCACTTATCCAAAATACATTTAGGAGAAGAAGCACAGGAAATTGAAGAAACCATGCCAGATGCATAGTTATATAGGTTACAATACACACCATCAGAATTAGAAGACATTTTTGTCTTTCTACGAATTGGTATGGCACCAGAAGGAATGAAGGCCTTAGAAAATAAACAACTTGCTATACGCACAACACCTTTTATGTTGATCAGCGGTGACCTATACAAATTAGGCAAAGATGAAGTATTGCATCATTGTGTATTGGAGCATGAGCACACATATATTATGGAAGAAGCTCATGGTGGTATTGCAGGTGGCCATTATGTGGGTGATTCTACTGCACGCAAGATCCTACTCATTGGATTATGGTGGGAGACCCTGTATAAAGATTGTAAGGCATATTGCAAGGCGTGTGATCATTGTCAACATCTAGGAAAACCAGGGAAAAGAGATGAGATGCCTTTAAGACCTATTTCTAGTGCAAAACCATTTGATAAATGGGCTATCGAATTTGTAGGTCCTATTTCACTTGGTAGCGCATAGTACTAGATCACGCTACCTCCTTACTTGCACAGATTATCTCACAAGGTGGGCAGAAACAACACCCACAAAGGATTATACAACAACTATATCAGTTAGGTTTCTATGGGAAAATGTTCTTACAAGGTATGGATGTCCATTGAGTTTGACAAGTGATAGGGGCACACATTTTTTGAATGAGACAATCAGGATATTATTGGATGAGTTTATGATTGCACATCATAAGAATACACCCTACCATCCTTAGTCAAATGGAACTTTCGAGGCTTTCAACAAGATTTTAAGTTAGACATTGAAAAAAAATTGTGATGTTGGAAGAAAGGATTGGTATGAAAAAGTGTTTCTTTGTATTGTCAACACTAAAATTTTCCTCTATAATTTCTATTTCATTAATGTATGTATTAGGAGTAGGATTTTGTTAAGTATAATTAGTAGTAGCGTCAATAGAAGATAACGGCGTTATTCGTGTGTATGACGCTACCAATAATGTATAGTATGGTAATAGTCAAAAGTACAATAGGAATGTCGTGGTAAAAAGTAAATATTTGTCGTAAGTGGTCCGGTAATGTTAAAATGTCAAAGTTAGGGTAAGTATAGAAGTAGGGTCTACATGATTAGGAATTAGAAATATTATATTGGTAATAAGGACAAGGAGTGAGGTCATAAATATTCTGTTTATTTTTTTGTAAAAAGTCTAAAAATATGGAACCCATGTGAAATGATAAGGTTTATCTTATCTTAAAATATAAGCTTACATGTACGAGATAAGAGTTAAGGTATGGAATATGATTCTTGAGTAGATTTATTATCCTATCTTAGAGATAAGATGGATAAGCTTGGAAGTTCTATCAATAGAGAGGCCACCCCCTCATTTAGAATAGAAGGAAATAGTGAGAAATATTGTATGAGTTAAGTGTGTAAAGGAAGCCATCATTTTGAAGGTGTGAAGAGGTGTAATTGTGAAGTTTCTCCCATAGTTATGGTTGGAAGGAAAGTGAAGTCAGTAACACTTGAAGTACCTCATGGATGAGATTGTAACAATTTCATGTTGATATTATAATTTACACTTATATTTCAGATTTATCATCATTCCTTCTTATCATAGTCTATGGTATTCTTGTGTTATGTTTTTTGTTGTGTTTCCATATTACATCTACCAAACTAAAAGTTGTACATTAGTAAATAATCATAGCACGAGGAGTTCCCGATGAAGAATTATCATAGTGCCAGATTGGTGATGAAAGTAATTTGGGCTTATAGAAAAACATATAAGAGGTTGAACAAGGCCACACCATTGTAGTTAGTATTTAGCGTACAGAATCAGTTCTTCCTATGGAATTCATGCTACCTTCTTTGCGTATTGTGTGTGCTAGAGGTCTAGCTGATGAGAAAGACTTAAAAGAATGGATTAAAAATATGATCAAGCTAGATGAGTGATGAGAAATAGTACGTTGGAGTCAAAAGCAAGAAAAGGCCAGGCATAAATCATGGCATGACAGGTACATCAGAGATAAAAAGTTTGAGATTGGACAAATGGTGCTTCTTTATGATTTGAAGTTGTTGCACCATCTAGGAAAACTCAAGGTACATTGGTTGGGGCTATATGTTATTACTTATATCCTTGAAACATGTGCTTTCTAGTTAGAATTGCTTGATGGAACACAACTACCCTAAGGTTACTTTAACAGGAGTAGGTTGAAGCCCTACTATAAATAAGTCTTCTTGGTGTTTGTAATAAGGTAGTGTTGCTTTATTTAGATTAGGTTTTCAATTATGTATTCTCTTAATTTATTTCCTTCTTCATTGTTACGCTTTGTAAATTTAGTTATTGTTATTGTGTAATAAACATGTTTGCACGCATAAATCTAATTACTATTTGAATAGTTTTAATGTGCAGAGGATTGCACATAATTTTAGTGTGGGGTGGTTATTGATATCTAAGTACAAGAATGTTGGAATTGGAAGGTGAAAGGGATAAGTTGCTATGGGTGTTATTCAAGTCACAGGATTACTTCTAAAAAAGTACCAATAATGGAGATGAATGAAGGAACAATATAACACGAGGTAAGAAAAATCCATGGAAACTACCAATGGAAGGTCTTTGTGACAAGGTACTTAGGTGCAGGGAAGCACATTGAAGATAATTCGTGACCGAGAGGGTAGGAAGGTGTGCTAGAAGGTTATAGTGGGATCGAAGATGTACCATGCAAAAAGAAAAAAATTGGTCAATGAATGAGAGGATATTTGGTAGGTGAAGGAGTAATAAATGCATCAAAAATTTGAAAATATATATAAAGACAGGATGCGAGTTCATTCTTACCATTGCAATCATGATAATTTGAAGGATCCAAGTGCAACCAAGCTGTGAGAAGAGTATTTAGGTGTGAAGAGTTTGAATCGAGACGTGAAAAGTAGAGTTATGCACAAAGGAAGATTGCATCCCTAGTTGTGAAGGGTTTGAGTGAAGCAAGGCATTGCAAAAGAGCTAGGGCACATGATTTCACCTAGGGAACGCTGAATTGAGCTAGGGTTTGAGTTTACACATTATAGGAGATAAAAGGTGAGTGTTTTTAGAAGATTGCAGGGTATAGATGGCACCAAAGAAAGCATCTACAATAGGAGTGAAAGGGAAGAAGAAGGTGGTAATGGAAGAAGAAGAAATGAATCCTGAGAGAAAATTCTTAGAAATGTAGTATCCGGAGGGTGTGATAGTGGGCTAGGAATGGAATTCCCATATCTAGAAGAGAAATATTAGTGATTAAAACCATCGGACATCGAAAACTAGAAGGAGCTGGATACATTATTAAATACAAAGACAAATAAACACACAACCGAGGACATGCCCATGTATGACGATGTTGGGGAGAAGTTTTTGAAGAGTATCATAGTTTACCAGCTGTATGAGATCCCCTAATTTGGTAAGTATGAACCCTTGTACCAATGGTTGATGAGTAGGTTACATGAAGATTTCTTCTACTTTGCAAGACACAAAGTAAGGATATCAACTACGTTGATCTCAAAAGTAACAAGGTTGAAGGGAACTGGGGTAGATCTAAATGGTGATTTAACGAGATAAGGCTGCAATCTTGGATACCATGAGGGAGATGGGGTATACCAAGTGGTGCGGCATGGACATTAATAAATTGAAGAAGTACACAGTAGTGCGGGCAGCCACACATCTTATAAAAAAGTTGAATGACCAAGAATGGTGGTCATAGGTAAACAAAATGTGGCTACACATTGCGAAGAAGGTGTCGCAGGGAGTGATCTATAATATCTCTAGTTACATTACAGAGACAATCATTGAAGAAGCGTGCTCAGGAGGAAAAATTAGTTTTGGGGTTGTTCTATTATATTCGGTGTCTATGGAAATCGGGGTGCCTGATGGGCCAAAGGAGAAAATCTGGGAGTATCCTATGGAGAACAAGTCACCTACAGAAATATTTAGCAAGTACTTGTGCGAAGGATCAATGACAAAACTGGTCAAAAAGAGGGCAAAGAAATGGTATGATCAGCTCCACGTAGGGTTTGAAGAAGAATGACACATACCAAAGGAGTTACCTTCGGTAGTAGGGAAGGTAGTAAAATTCATGGTATACCATCATTTTTACATCACATGGTTTGCCATGAAATATGGGACATGGAGCTCATGGTGAAAATTACCGTATGCCTTCACAAAGAAGGTATTTTCAGGGCATCATTTCATCATTTTTGGATGCGCTCCGACTAACCTTCAATGCAGACAAGGTAGATTGTGACTACCATACACTGAGAAAGATAGATGTATATCCCGAGAAAAGATGCCTACATTGAGAGGCTTATCTCGGATGTATTAAACATAAATCCGGTAAGCTTGGCCATTGGAGACATTGGAGAAGCACTTCGTATCTTCAACTCAAGCCCAATTTGGAAAACAAAAAATATGTGGAGAATGATTTCATGCTCCCAAGGCCACCAAAAGGAAGCATGAAATGGAAAATTTTACAATACCTAAGCCCATGAAGACATTAGAATTAAAAGATGAAGAAGATGAACATGAGGATAGTGGTTGTTTGGAACACGGGAGGAGGAAACCCTCGAGACAAGAAAAAATAAAAAGCGCGTGACTACGCCACCTCGTGGAAGGAAGGAGAAGATGAGGATCCATATGCATAGTATAAGGAGGGTGCTACTTCAAAAGGGTATTTAGGAGAAAAATAACCTAAGGTGCTACTCCAAAATTAGTGTGCAGATCACCTCAAATCTCTCCACAGAAGGAGACAACTAAGAAGAGAAGAAGGAATTTGAAGCTAAACGAGGAAGTGGAAGAGTATGAGGAGAGCATGCCAGGATCTCATACACCTCGTGAGGATAAAGAAGAACCAAAGGATGAAAAAATGAAGGATATAGAAGAAGGATAAAAGGAGACAACGAAACAATGCATGAGGCTCCTTTCGGGGCATAGCAGAGAAAACTTCCAATCTTGAAGCTCAAGTTCCTAAGGAACCAATATCAAGAAGAAAAAGTGGAGAACATAGTGCAGCGATCATGGGCTACACTGAGGACATAGGTAAAATAGTTTGTGCTCATTTTCAAAGCACAATGAAAC
This sequence comes from Taxus wallichiana var. yunnanensis, assembly GCA_018340775.1. Lineage (NCBI taxonomy): Eukaryota > Viridiplantae > Streptophyta > Pinopsida > Cupressales > Taxaceae > Taxus > Taxus wallichiana. The sequence continues at coordinate 1,024,352,636 of CM031240.1, forward strand.
CAAAGGAGTTATATGGTGGGAGCTGATGGATGAGGATATGGCCACAATGCACAAAAGGAAGCAATTGTCTTGGTCGATACACACACACATGGATGAACCTACTTTCAATGTATGTGAAGAATCATGTGTGTCAAGAAGGTTGAAGAAGACACCTCAGAAATACATATAATAGTAAAGCCTACTATTATGTTAGAAGAACAAGTGATAAATGCATTGGTGAAGGGTTCGACAGAGGTGGCACACCGAAATATGGATAAGGCTGCAATGATTAGGGCACTGTGAGAAGAAATCAAGGCAAAGGATATAGAAATAGTGCACCTAACATAGGAAAAATACTTGGAGCAGAAGAATAAAAATGCCTTTATCAGCATGGTAGAGGCCATTGGGGACCATGTCCTGAAAGCGCACCCACATTTGGAATCAAAGGTACCCAACAATTCCCCTCAGCAATGCATTATGTAAGGACCTTGGTAGACTTGGTACTTGAAGATGAAACCATGCACATCCCTACCTGAAGGATCCTGACTAAGAAGAAGAAAGGAAAGGGCTGTTGTGATGAGAAAGGTTTCATCTTATGAGGGACTGCTGCAAGCACTGAGGGAAGAGATGAAGAAATCAGACCAGGAATTGAATATCTGTACAGCTCCAGAGGTGCTCATCAAGATAAAAACCATGGTGGAGGAAAATGAAGTCCTAAAAGTGATGAAGGATGATACATTGGGCTGTGTAGAACAATTAACACTTGTTAAGCGAGAAACGTAAGGCACTTGCAGTAGTGTAATAACCACATAAAGAGAGGCCAGATGATCTTGGGAAACTCATTACGTAAAAGATGGAATTATTAGAGGAAATTATGACTGCGATGTCCAACATTATGTTGCTCTTGCAGAATGAAAAAGGAGAGATTGCATAAGATGAACTGGAGTCCATTGTTGTGGACATTCCAGAAAAAGTAGAGGCAACACTCACTGAGTGGCAAGCTTTAGAGGTTGAAATAAAAGAAAAATATCCTGAATTGATTCTTCGAGTTGAGCAGATGAAAGCTGCAGGGTAAAATAATTCTTTTATTCATAAGATTATTTCTTATTCTTTCCATTCACATTATTTGATTCATTTTGGAGACAACCATTGTCGGGGTGGCAATACAATTAGTGTGGGGTAATGTTGAGTAGACAATACTTAGCAGAAGGCACACAAGAGGTCCGTGCGAGAGAACGTGGCATGTTCAAAGGCATGAAAGGTTAAGGGAAAACACGTGTGTGGAAGATAAGGTCATATTTAGGGACTTAGCCATTTTCACACATGAGGAGCTATTTTTGGAGATGGCATGCAGAGCACACAAACAAGACGAAGACTTGCATGACATGCATTGGATATTTTTAGAGGATCGGCTACAAAGAACTTTACATGGGTGTGGGATAAGAATAGATTTACCACTAACAGATTAAATAAAAGAAGTATATTGTTAGCGTACTTGCATGTGTGGCTATTCTTGTAATGACACATGAATAATAATATCATGTGACCTATTTTGGGATTGGATAAGCAGTGAAGGGAAAGTCCCCACCCTTATAAATATGTAGTAAAATGTGTAGCAGAGAGTAGTAGTATTATGTAAGGACTGGATTACTATGAGATTACACTATCGATTTGTGTGCACATAGGAATAGAATGTCATTTTTGTAATGATCTTCTATGTAATTGTCATGTTTAATATAATGGAGGTTATTTACTAAATCAAAGTGTTAATCCTATGTGTAATTGGATCTTGTATGTTCTTGATTTCATCATGATTATCATTTAAGTCTATTATTTGTTAGCTATAAATCGAGCATGCCTTTGTATAATGATATATCAAGTATGGATCTGTATGTTTTAAAGTCTTCATCATTCTAACATCCCTGTAATAGCAACCCTAAAGAGAGGACTGGTACCTTTGTGCTCTTCAAGTGAGCACTCAGTCTAGGGCCGAGTGATGTGCCAACACGCACGGGATCTTACTTGGTAAACCCTAGGTTGCATCACCCTCTAGTCTTAGGAAATATAGGAAATGTTGTTATGTCATAGACCTAAGTCTTATTCTAAGACCCAAAATCTAAAAAATGTATTGTAATGGTATTATTATGTGTTGTGTATACTCTATATGGGGTGATTGATTCACCAAAATGACGCCCCCTCTCATTTGGGGTATATGCGACGTCATTGAAGGAGAAATGTGTCCCAAACGAGAACCCATCATTGAAACTATTCCTTGTAGGGGGAAGGGGATGTGTTTGGTAGAAACCAAGGCACATGTAAACAAGTGGCTAGGAAAACAAGTGTTAGTAAAAGAAAATAAAAACACTCATGTAAAAGACGAAATTTAATCTAATAAGACAATGTGTAAGCTAAGATGCAAGTAAACATGAAAGAAGACAATGTAGACTATGAAAATCAAGTTTCAAACATATGACATCAATCATGATGTTGCAAGACAATCAAGTCTCAGTAGTGGTCGCAAGAAATCAGAGAATAAGCAAGACATAGGGAAAATCCCACAAACAATGACAAGCAAAGGAAAAAAGTGTATCGAGAAAATCATGGAATCAAGTAGTCCTCAAAAAAATGTTGCACATCAAGCACCCATTAACATGTTATAAATATAACAAGTATGCAAAAGTGTGTATAAGCCAATAATTTAAAGTGCTAAGTATGAAATGAAATAATATCACCTTTAGTGTACAAAAGTGGATGCCCCGGGAGCTATTGTGGGACTAGTACAAGGAAGTGTGCAAGCATCGTGTAATTTGTGATCATAACTAGAAAGTAAAGTTAAAGCATATGTGTTTATTAAAAATATAATTACATACAAGATATCTATCTAGCATGTGTAATAATATGAACATGTAACAAGCAAATGTAAGCAAAAGTTAATGAAACCAAAATATGCGGTATGTTGTGGATGGATAGAATGGAATGTAGATTAAATGATAGGAGCCACATTCACCCCGAGTTAATGGAGTTTTATGACACGAGGTTCATTTTGTATGCCCCTCAAGTAGTCAATAATGAACCATAAACAAGAGTTCGTCATCGGGAAATGGTCGAACTATGTGGTGTATGTATTGTAGTGTGGTTAATGTGTAGTAATGATATGTAACATAGAGATGAGGTGTGAAAATTTGTGATGATTTATGCTAAAGCATATATCACAACAAGATGATAGAAGAAGTGATGATTTATCCTAAATCATATATCACTAAATGATGCAATCTGCGGTGATCATGTAGTCTATAACGTATATCACTAAGTGATGCAATCAAAAGTGATGATGTAGCCTATATCATATATCACTAAGCTAGGAATTTCATGTGAGAAAAAATATTAAATGGTTGAATGTGTGAGTGTGATGAGGTCCATGTGTATAGGATTCCCTCAACAATCAAGTGTGAACCAAAGCACGAGAGTTCATCATAAGGTAACGAGGCAAGAAAATTCACCTACAGGAGATTAAGGCTGTCATCGTGTAGCAGTGGAAGCAACTTAGGACCATGCAAAGGTGGAAAATTTTGAAATGTGTTCAGACCAGCAATAGAAGGAGAAGTTACTTTGACAAAATAAGTTGGAAATGGAAGTGGATTAGGTTGGGGGAATTTTGAATTGTGGTAGCTTTGGTGGGTATTGATGATGTTGTAGAAGACTTGATAAGAGAAGGTGGACTAATTTTGAGAGGCGGTTGCATAGATTTACTTGGTGATTCTATAAATGACTTGAGAGGAGGGGGTGCTATATTTATTTTGAGAGGTGCTTTCTTAGGCATTGCTTGAATTTCCATATATTGACCATTAGAATTTATGGCATGATGCTCATTAGACATAGACGAATCAGATTTAGGAACCCATTGAGATGTAACAATTGGAGAGGATGATATAACATGACGTTGTGTAGTGAATGAGATAAAACCTTGATGCTCAAGATGCTTGATTATTCATTGTAAAGCATAATAGTAATTTTCATTATGTACATTGATTATATGATAATTGCAATATGGAAAAACTTGATATTTTTAAGTCAGTAAGGAGGATAGCCTTGAGTAGATGGTAAAGCGATGAATCGATGACTAAGGAGCTCAGTAAGAATGTCATGTTTCTTAGTATTACAATCAAAGGTGAGAGGATTTGGTAATGGTATGAGTTGAGGCTCACTAATATGAGCACATTTATAAGACATAAAATGATGATGAGATATAGAATGAGAACAATTATGATCTTGAGAAGCATCTTTAAGTTGTTGGATTTCAGATTTAAGAGATATGATCATGGATTCTATAGCCTAAAATTCATCATAAAATAAAGAATCCGAAGCTTTAATTGACTCAAATAGGGGATGATTGGATGGATGTCCATGAATTCTATTGTCTTTAGATAGATGATGAAATAGGAATTATTTCATGTGGCGGCATATCTTTAGGAAGATACATGGTGTCTAAGGTATGTTACAAAAAAATTGGCAATTAGGGTGCATCTTAAGTAAATCAAAAAAGAAATTTGAAAGCTGAAGGAGCCATGATAGAAAAAAATAATGTTCCAAATAAGGATTCGAATGACCGATCATGAGTGGGGTTCATAAAAATGATTATGCTAAAATATAAAATTTTATCCTAATCTAAATGTTATGTGATAGTAAATAAATAAATAATGAAGTAAAACAATTAACCCAAGAAACCAATAAATAAATAATGAAACCCTAATTGCAAAGAGGATTAGAAGAGCCTTAATTGATTCACAAATGTTCTAGATTGTGTCATAGTGGTGAATGGATGAAAAAGATGGAAGACCGTCATACAAAATCCTAGAAAAATGTAGATCGACATATTTGACTGGACTAGGGTTCTTGGAGAGGGATGAGGTAACCCATGGGTGCCCTAGTCTTATTTCTAGGCTCCATAGTCTACGTAGATGCTCAAAAAATATCCTCTCGAGGTGTCAATAAAGGTTCTCACTTATTCACATTTTTTCATGTTTGTGTTTTACTTTGATTTCCGAGGTACTTGTAAACCTGTAATGAAGAAAGCACCTCCAAAACCCTCAAATAGACATCAAATCCTAAAAAAGAAAGATGCAAAATTAGGGGCCAGAATTTCCTCAGTTGTCACAATGATGGACTTATTACTGAGTGTTGCACTACATCTCAGACCCAATGTAGTTTTGTGTGTGTGTGGAATTGTTCCCTAGGTTTATTTGGTGCGTGTTACACTCGAAGTAGTGAGAAATTATCTAGATGTAGAATGTAAATAATGTGTGCATGGAAACAAAAGGCTTCCCTCCTATGAAGTGTGATTTAGATGAACTAGTATTTTTCCCTTTTGATGGAGCTAGATGGATGCAAATGGAGCTATAGATGCCTTGATGGATGTAACCTTATGTGGTGATAAGTAGTGTTTAGTACTTGGTCCCTTATTATGATCACATAACTTTATATTTATATGTTTTCTTCACTTGAATTTCATAATTGACCCTAGAAAGGATAACTAACAAAAAGATAAGATGCTCAAATGGATATAAAGGACCTAAAAAGTGTGACCAAATTACAAAGAGGGCAAGGGCTCCGAGAGGTGACGTGGCCACACGATCTTTGGCATCTTAGGTGACGGGGCTAGTATCTAGAATGATAAATGCTAAAAGGTGAAAAGATAGAATGAGCAATTAATATTACAAGATTGAAATCGAAGCACAAAGAAAAGAAAGGCGGCCAAAGACATGGGTTGATCATTACATTATGTACTAATGAATCATGTAAATAGTAGTTTGTAATCGGGACTAAATAAATACCCAAAGTGCATAATTTTTTTCCTACACACATATTGCATATTTTATTCAGATTTAATGTGTTTGTGAACTTTTGTAGGTAGCTAGGTTTTGTTATGTAGGTTACTGATTAACTTTGTAAATCAAGGAGTGAATATCAAGTGCTTGGCATGAATTAATAGTGAAACCATTATGACATAGAACAAACAAGATCTTGAAGATTTAACCGATCACCAAGCACCCACATCCAAATTGTCAAGACACTGGGACCCCTACCATACTACATGTGCCCTTGTATATCCTCACATGAGAGTTCCAAAATCCTCAAAAAGATCCTATAACATCATTTCTAGCAGATCCAATATATAAACATTCTTGGCTAGCTAAGGATCACAAAACAATCGAGGTAAGTCACATATCTCTCCCATTTTCTTATATTCTTACATTGCTTGAGTCCTTAAAATTTGTATCTTGATATATTTTATCATATTTTATAATGTTAGTTACTCTAAAATTATATTTAATTCAATTTATTAAATCATATTTCCATATATTCTCCCATCAACCCCATGTTGATCCTTTACATGTTATATCAATTAGGGAGTTTGAGTGCAATAGGATTTTACATACATTTTTACAATTTCGGGAAAGTTTTTGCATTATTGTTATGAGAACATGTTTATGGGGTTGGGATGATTTCAAGATGATGTCCAAGTCATAAAGAAAGAAGAAAGGAAATTGACATGATGCAATAACGAGGAGCCAAATATCTATAAGAGGAAACATGAAATTTTTGTGATGTGTTTTGTAGTTGACTTGGGGATTTCCCCTTTTCGTTGTAGGTGTAGATACAAAATTATACACTTGGGTACATTTCTAGGTCATAAAAGAATACTAGCATTTACATGATTCCTAAGAAAGAAAACTAGTGGCTAACAATTATCTTATGGATATTTTCTCTATTATTACTTTATATTTGGTATTTCATACCCTACTGCCTAGTCGAGCTTTACTTGTTTACTTTTCATGACTTGAGACACGATTAAGTGCCTAGCCAAGCAGGAAGCGCTTAGGATATCCTTTCCTCTTTGGGTGCCCCTAACCCTTTTCTATATTTTTCACTCCTTTTGGGTCTATTTTATCATTTAGGAATCTTTTTCTCTTATGGGTCAGCATACTAGTTATCAATTACGAAATTCAAATAAGGGAATCATATAAATACATAATTATGTTTTCAAAATGAAGGACCAAGCACTAAGAATTACTATTATCACCTAAGATTGCATTCAAAAGACACCTAAAGCACTCAAAGGTATCCATATAACATCTATTCAAGGGAAATGGTTTGCATACTATATATACACAATATAGGAAGGGGAATTTAATTCTATTCCATCAACACATTTGTACTATTGATAAAATCAAGCACGATATCTAATGCATCTTGCATAACGAATTCCTAGGGCATCATTTCTATACACATACACACGAGAAGAACTACATGAATTCTAATATGTAGTACAATGATTGGTCTTAAGTTCACTATCGGGGTGACATCTAGGGTCGATCGAGTTCCCATACTACATTTTATTTTATCAGTTTGATTTGGTTTATGCTCTTGTGCGGGTGAACTTTTCTGTTTTAGGTTATAGGTACCTTTGGCAATATAGGAGCGACTACTGCAGGTGATTAACAGGATAAATGCGACACCCTTGCCAAAAAAAAATATGTCCCAAGCATTTTCATAGTCATGGGCACCCATATCCATCCATCAGTAACCAGGTTCCCTTGTCCTACTATGGGCACCCTTTTCCGTCTTTTTGTGAGTTTTAGAATTTAAAGTGAGAAGTTGCGACACTCTTATTGACCTACTCATCACTTTACCACACCCAAATCAGATCCAAATTACACATAAATCAGCTAAGTCATCTTATCTTCCTTCTTTTATTACGGTTAAACATATTTTACATGTTTATTTACTTATGTCATGTTGTACTTTTGTAGTTGTATATCATTTTTACATCGAGTTACTTTGCAATAGGGTTTTATAACTGTATTTTTATTAAATATTTTGGTGAAACCCACTCATGATCAGTCTTTTCAATCCTTATGTTGCACATTTCCTTTTCTTTCATGGATCCGAAGGTTTCACAAGTCTCCTTGCATCAATTTGTTAAAATGCACCAACCTTGTAAAGATGTTCTCCAAAAATCCCTAGACATTATGTACCTTCCTAACAATATGTTTCCTTCACAAAGAAGTGCCATATTCGATCGTCTCTCTGAAAACTCTATTATTTTTATTGGCACAACTAATAAATCCATTTTTCAATTCAATCTAAGCTTTACATTACTATGGTATCAATGGATACATATCTCACAACTAAAATCCAACATCTCAAGTGTGCTTCTCAATATTCATGCTACTTCTTCTTCTCAAAATCTTATGTCTTCTACATGTGCTCATAAGTGAACCCCAAGTCTCGCCACTACCAGCACCTCTCAAGTTTGATCTAAATTATTAGAAACATGACATTCTTCCTAAGCTTCTCAATCACCAATTGATCAACTTACCAACTACTCATTACTACCATCATTATCTGCTTGTCAAGTATATATGTCTCCCATTTTTCAATTATCATATACTTAATGGAAATCATGAAAATGATTTCTATGCTTTAAAATGAAGAATTAAGAACCTTTAGTAGTGGGGTTTTCTTTCATTTTTGCACAACATTCTAATAAATTCTCATCTCCAATTGTTGAATCCCTTTGGGCTCCCAAATGTTTTCCTTTTATGTCCATTGAGCATCATGGCATAACATTAAATGTTCCTTCTTGAGAAGTCACAAGCTTCCTATCCAACCCATTCCAAATAAGAAAACATATTTCAAAATCCATCCCTCATCCCCTCCTCCTATCAAGTCTTCTATAGAGTTACCTATTCCAACTAAGAAATCAACTCTCAAAATCCGCCCTTTTTCCCATACTCCTTTCAAGTATTATACAAAATTACCTATTCCAACTAAGTAAAAACCTCTAAAAATCCATCCTCTCCTCCTTTCAATTCCTCTACAGACCTTACCAATTCCAAATTAGCAACCAAACTCTAAGTAAGACCAAAATACTCTAGATAAACTTTTTAGGCCTTCTCCTATCTACCAAAAATATAACATTGGTCCTACTCTTTCTCCTAACTACAATTGTGACAACCATATGTTTTCATATGACACATTTCAAACTCGTATCCTTGGCAAGGTATTTCCCATGTCATCATATAGATCTCCATGATAGGAACACTTGGGGAAATTTTACTTTCTTCCCTACCCTTTTAGCACTATCAATTGTCTCTAATATTTGTTATTTCAATTCATCCTTTGTGCTTCACATTTAGACTTTCTTACCACTCCTACACACATTGTATCGGCATTACCCTATTACGCACTCTAGTTCCCTAGTTTATACTCAACTGCTGAGGGTATAAATTTTAAATGAACCTCACATCCTTCACTCTTCATGATCTATGCTTCGATAAATATTTCTAGAATCTATTCTCATAGCCATTTCTTTGACACAATCTTGTTCTATAGTTAATCCTTGATTGTTGAGGGGATTTTATAAATGAACCTCATCTCATACATATGTGTTGGGGGAACCCTACTACTATCATCTTCACACATTACATAGCATCCCATCACACTCACAAAATTTACATATATTGGTTGCGTTTACTTTTACTTTCTTATACTACTTACATGTTGCACTTTGTTTACTATGCTAGTTAGATACTAAGTATTTCGTTACCTTTAAATATACACACATGTGCATTGACTGGGTATTTTGAGGTGAATGTAGATATCTTATAGGTTTTCACATGCTACAATGATGTTTGACACTCTATCTTTTGCTATTCCCATCAAGACTCTGGTGGTATCTATATTACTACTCTCACATATTACATGTGTTATCATTTCATCATTTACTACTTATTCTTTCCAAAAATTACTACTACTTGTTCTATTGATACAAACATGCTTTGACATACTATTTATCTTTTTAACATACTAACTGATTCTTCATGTTGTGAGCTACATAAACTTTAAGCAAAGCTATTTAACCTAGACTAACACCAAGTAGTCTAAAGCTAACCTACAAATTTATAATAGAACCATCAAGATCAAAGATTATGAGAATACATAAGGAAATCTAAATGAAATTAATCATCTAAACTACAAGCATTCTTACTATGTTAATGATTACTAAATAAATTAAACATATGAAGATTACAAGCAATCGAAATATGTGTTGCTACTTCATTGATGGTGAAGAGATCTCAATAAAATGAATATAAGGCCATGTTTATATCTTCTCTTACTAACCAAGCTTGAAGAAATGGATGCAAATGGGGATGCAAGCTATTCCAATAATGGAGTAAGGCTCTAGATCATATGTTTTATATGAATAATACTATTCAAAGTATGGTGTAAGGTGTGAAGGTAGGAGCTTGGTCCTTTTTATAGCTTTCTATTTGGGGAAAGCTTGAATCAAAATGAATGTGGGACAATTGATAAAGTAACTCTAGGATAATTAACCATGATTAGATGATTTAACAAGTGAGTTAGAAACTCATTGGAGTTGGGGGTTCTTTAATTAATCAATTGGTATTTATTAATAAGCTAGAATAAGATTTTTAGGCTATTTGGATGATTTAAGAGGAATTTGATAAGATTAGAAGCATTTGAAAGTAGGATTTAGCCAATAATTTTTTTATTGATTAAATACATGTTAAAAGGCTTGATTAGCTATTATTAGCTAATTAATTGATTTAAAGAACAATAAGCCAAACAAAGAACAATCCTTCTTAATTTTCATATAAAAATGAAATACATATATATATGAGAGAAAAATTCTATTTTCATGGAGGTTTTCCCAACTCTCCGACTATTCTCTCCACAAACTACAAACTACTATGTACGTGAGTTGTTAAAACAATTCATAACAACAACATTCTCCAGATATTATTTTCTACCTATAATAAATATCGCAAATAAACTTAATGGAGCACTAATATTTTATATTTCCTGACATTCCCTCCTTAGTGTAAACATGGGGAAAACCTATCTTTATACTTGCCCTTGATTTCATGCTTAGGTGAATTTTACTATGAGATGATCACAAACCCATTGTATGGTTTTCAAACGGTTAACCACGAACCAAAATGGTGGTTTTACAACTGAAGTACCACAAACCAAAAATGAAGGTTTTCAAGTGGTTTACCTATAACCACATCATGGTGTGCCAAGTAATATTATCAGTCCTCATCATATTTCACCACAGTAATAACATAGGAAATTCTACTGAATTTTATTTCTCGTATAAACTAAAAACTATAAATGGAATATTGGATCATGTTCCCCCCTCAATGTGAAATTTCTACTTATTCAAACAGAACAATTAAAATATGAAGCACACCTTGCACAAACTACAAACACACATGTCATCAAACCTTCATGTGGCCTCGTCATTGGCGAATGACAAGAGGTAATTGATTGATCTCAAACCTCCATTTACCTCCATCCTCCTGTTTTATGTTGATAATTTAGTCGGATGTGATCATGGAAATCAATTAAAATTTAGATGTTGGATTCCACCGATAGTGCGTCTATAAGGCAATTGTTTTTAATTTCATACTTTTACAATGACTCATTTTTCTTTATTTTTGGCTATTTTGAGTAGAAAACTAAAATGTTGATTTTTTTACAATTGACGATAAAAGACTTGATAACAAAAAAACTCATTTGACGATACAATAACCAATAATTTGTAACTAACTTGACAATGAACCCTATTCTAAACAAACTAATATAAATTTAAACATAACAACTAATACTCAAAACTTAATCATTAAATCCAAGATTGGATTTTTATAAATAGTTTATAGTAAATGATACTAAACTATTTTTGACTCACATAAGTTTACACTTTTGATGATGGACATAAAATGACTCCTACATTATGTTAATGGTTTAAATGACCCAATTTACAACAAATTAAAACAATTAACAAGGATAAATGCATTAAACATTTATAACAATGACACGGATTTGATCCTTAAGGATGATGACTTTAAATAAAACAAACATCGAAACAAGGAACCCAATTTTACATACCCTATAACTATAACTTCACAAATAAATTAAAAAAACTATAATCTTACGAACCACTTTAAAATAGTGAGTGCTCAAAGCTGTAGAGTGGTGGAAGGACAGATGCATGCATTTAATCTCAGTTACATGAGATAAGAACATAATTTTGGATTTTTGGTGTGCATCACCTCCCCTAAATTAATGGTGTCTCCTTTATTCGAATCCACAAACCGCCTGTTTGTCAAAATCTTTAGCATAACTAATTAGATTCTCCCTCTCAAGTAAGTTATAGATGAAAGCATTCAGATCTATTGTCAAGTATGGTGCGAGACAATGTGAAGGTCGAGTGTATCTAAATGTCACAGTTATTCGTGGCATATTGAAGTAGTCACTCAAGTGTTTATTTGAATGGATACATAAAAATAAATCAAATGCCATATAATATTAAAAAACCATTGACCAATCTGCACCAAACTCGATGCGATGATCAATGTGAATGTGAAGCAAGATTAGGGCTTAGTAAAAATATATATCACTGATAAAAATCTTCTCATGTTTTAATGTTGAGAATAAGCAAATTTTTCTAATGACGATGAAGTGGTCTTCCTTGAATGCTACGCTTTCTCTTCATTGTTCTAATAAAGGATGAGAAAAAGTACAAAACATCAATTGTAGATCCACTAAACGCTTTAGTTATACATGTCGTATAGAAATATCTCCAATGATAATCTCTTTAAATCCAAATACACATTTCTGGTAAGACTGACAATACACAAATATGAAAACTCCACAGAAATATATAGGTGACCACTAGAGAAAACGTAAAACAATTTAAAATCCTTAACAATGTTAAAATCAGAATCTTTTAACTATGAAATTCCACCAATTGGGAAGAAGATCATAGGGCTTCCCCTCCACTAGTCAACAAACCATATTACAAGGATTTTGACAACGCTCTGATACCAGATATGATTGCCAAAAAAGTGCAGTCCTTAATTTTCATATAAAAATGAAACACATATATATATAGGAGAGAAAACTCCTATTTTCATGGAGGTTTTCCCAACAAATATCCCCACTATTCTCTCCATAAACTACAAACTAATATGTACGTGATTTTTTAAAACAACTCATAACAATAATATTCTCCAGATATTATTTTCTACCTATAATAAATATCACGAATAAACTTAATGGAGCACTAACATTTTATGTTTCTAACAATTATAACTAATGAAGTGTCGTAACTTGGCATACGGAATGTGATAGGAGCTAGTTAATTAATGAAGTGTCGGAAACATTATTTAATTATAAGAAATCATTAATTATAATGGAAATGATAAAATAGAGGATAATGAGTACCACTTTAGCATTAAAAGCTGTGGAAGCTGATTTTAGGCATCTACGAGTTTCCCCTTTTTAGCCGACATAAGTGATGCCACTGCAAATAAAGTAGACAAACATAAACAAAAAAATTAGAACAAAAATTAGTAGAATGTAGGATGCCCCCTTGAGTGTCGATGAGGTAATAGAAGCGATCGATTGAGGATCAAAAATAAGAAGGAAACAAATAGAAGAATCCAAATGGAAGAAACCTTGAATAGTGAGAAGAAATGATAATCAAGAATATAGAAATAACCTTTTCATCCGAGTTCGTTCAATAAAAATTTTTGTTTCATCACTTTTCTTGTATAACCAACTTCATCAACCCTTATTATAAATGCATGAATAAAAAAATGTGTAAAAAAACATGAAAAACTATAATACTAACATTTGTTTATTCTAAAAATACTTAACTCCATGCAACATAGATAATGCAATGCAATACGAAAATGTAGACCAACTAAACTGATAGGAAACAAGTACAAACATAAATACTCAACAAAAAAGTTCAAGACAGTTGCACCAATGTTTTTGTTATCAAGATTCAATTCTGGATGTTCGTGTTTAACGCGAGGGTTGAAAATTATGCCCCGAAAGGATACGTGCGAGGGGAATAATGGAGGACACTTAGTTCCTATGAAAAAAAGCATACGTGCGCTATGAAATAGTACCAAGAAACTCGTTTGCTAGGGAGTACAAACATAGAAAGCAAGCCAACTTTGTCGATGAAGGTAGATCAAAATGAATTGTGAGTTGTTGTGTGAGAACAAGTGAGAACCTACGAAATATATTTTGTAGGAAATTTTTCATTTTTGAGGACAATGCATTTGATATAGGATTTAGTTGCATGCATGTCATTTACCAATTTTTGAAAAAAATACAAAAAAATTGGATTTTTTGAATTTTTACCAATGTTTTTAGGCGTTTTTGATTTTTTTTTATTTTTTAAAAAAATTCCAAGAAAAAAATGATCTAGAAGAATGATAATATCGTGGGATATTGCCGAATAATGATGGTAAGCAAAACATTTTTCCCGAGGTAGTAGAAAGGTTTGCCAAGAATCAAAAACATGCCCGAGCATAGCGAAAGCGGGTGAAAAATGATTATTTATTAAAAATATTTATCACGGTGAGTCTTAAAAGAATTTGGAAGACACAAAACTTGTCTAGCAAAACCCTTTTTGGTACATCACCACTTCTAGTATAGGTTTTATTTCCTACAAATATCTCTCCCTAATCCCTTGGAAATGTTAGCATAGGTCTAGTTAGCTATTTTATTGCATTAAAAGTAGTGTTGTGTTCTATTTAGGAAGAGAAGCGGCCTTTTCTCGGAGGTTCACCTCAAGTGCAAGTCCCATAGCTTATGAGGTGATCCCATATTACCCAATCACATCAAATGCCCTATCCATTGGGTTGTGGTTGCGTTGTGGTGCTTTTTTATCCTTCTCAATTTCATCCTTCTTCACTAGAAGACACAAAACATGTCTAGAAAAACCCTTTTTTGGTACATCACCACTTCTGGTATAGGTTTTATTTCGTACAAATATCTCTCCTTAATCCCCTGGAAATGTTAGTATACGTCTAGTTAGCTATTTTATTGCATTAAAAGTAGTTTTTTGTCTAGTTTAGGAAGAGGAAGCCAACCTTCTCCGGAGGTTCACCTCAAGCCGCAAGTCCCACAGCTTGCGAGGTGATCCCATGTTACCCAATCACACTAAATTCCCTATCCATCACTTGGCCATTCAGAGGGTGAAATGATTTGGTGATAATACGGAGTATCTTGAGCTCATAGAGGAGGAAGACTAGCGATTCATTTGGCTCATGGAAGCGTGAGTTTAGTTAACTAACTGGAATATATGTAAGTTGTTAAACTACTCGGTTTGATCAGATCAAGGTTTCGGTGAGGATCTCAAGGGTTCATTAGAACGAGAAACTTGGTTGTGCATAGGTAAGTGAGTTCAATAAATTTCAAAGGAGCTTGTTAGGGCAATGGGCTCGGGAAAAAGGTAGCTCGGTGAAGCTCGAGTTATGGAAGGATTAAGGAAGAAGGTAGCTTGTTGGGTATATGTGGAGTTCTTAAGATCAAATCTCTATGGGTCTATGAAGGGGACAACTCGAGAGCTCAAATCATCGTGAAAGGATCTCGGCTCATCGTGAAAATAGCTCAGTCACAAGGAGCTCATGGAAACCGAGTGAGTCATCTTGGGAAATACTCTCCAAGGCCAAGCCGGGAAATCATGTTGGATAGAGCTTGATTGATGACCATAGCCAAGTTATGGCATGTTGAAGGTTATAATGCATGTCAATGTAGAACGGCTCGGAGTTGATTGCTCGAGTTGGCAAAACATAGGCTCGGATTCGGTGGAGTGTCGTATAACAAAGAAGTGTGAAGAGAGGATGCATATTGTAAAACATTGAGATATCTAAATGGTGAGGAGTCATTATGAATAGGAATTTCTGAGTTCAATATTTGGGAGATGGCGAGTTTGGAAAAAGGTGGTGATTCGGGGGAAAAATGAGGTAAAAGTCCAAAATCCGAAGTTTGATTTTGAACTTCGGATCTTGGGATTCTGTGTTGCATCAGATGTTTTTGGGTGGTCAATGATTTTAGGATTTGGGGGAGTTTTCAGATCCCAAAATCTATTTTTCCAAGCCAAACACAAGATTTAATTTCATAGTTGGTGGTGCAAGTAGTGTGATGGCCACAAATCACAAGGTGTATAATTTGAAGATCTGTTGAGGTGGTTGTTCGATGTAAAGGCTCCAAGTCATCAGGATGTCAATGATTGCATTGGGATTGGGTTGTGAGTTGTGTGGGGTTATATAGGACATGGAGAATAGAGAACTTGGCAGGAGTTACAAGATGCAGCAGTATCACCAATACACTTAGTGGGGTGTCTTAAACAAAAGGCCCAACAAATTAAACTCGGTGAGTAGCAATTATATTTTACAAAAGATCTCTTTCAAGCTATAATATGAGGTTCTTGATGATAAATTGAAGGTGGAAGAAGTATATCTCATTATGTTAAGTGAAGGGATCACAGAGAAGAATGTGGATCTTGCAAGTTAGCTCGGTGAGCTAGCTAGCAAGATGTCGATAGAGTTAGCCAACTAGACACTTAAACCTCCATTAATGAAAATTTAATGTTTTAGGGTCCCATCATGGACCATTTTGGCTTCTCCAAAGAATTTTAAAATATTATTTTCAATTAAATGGTGGAGAATTTAAATTTTTGAATTTATGAAGCATAGTGGAAGGGATTTTTTTTTCGGATACAAGAAATGGTGTAAGTAAGCATGGGCAAGGTCATGGAGGACCATACTTGCTACAATTTCACCTATAATTTAGGATTTCTTCTTTTTTCTCTCACACAACTCAAGATGCTATAAAATGTAAAGGGAATGTAAAACTCAAAGAGTTACACAATTATTTCCAAGCTTCCCCTCTCTTCACAAGTTGAGCTATTGTGAATTTAGAGGCTTTCAAGCCTTCCTTCCGAAATTTGTAATGGCATCCTATTCCTCTTCCTACTGTAATGATGCATTGTGCATGTTCTTAGAGTAATAAAAATTATGTTTTGTGACTAATTATCTTTCCTTACATCATTTTTGCTTCCTTTTCCTTTCTCATGTTTGTAGGTGTATTCTACAACCAATGTTTCTTTTGCAAGTTTGAAGTTGTTGTGTTTAATTTAGAATGTAGCATTGTGTGCAGCTGGGTTTGTGATGCATGTTCATCCTTCCCATGTTCATCCTTCTTCATTGGAAGACCGAGAATTTGTCTAGAAAACCCTTTCTTGGTGCATCACCACTTCTAGTATAGGTTTTATTTCATGTAATCTTGTTATCTCATTTTTGAGTTTACGCCAAAAAAATCAGATAACCCTAAGAAATTTTTGAGCTGGTTTTCTAAAAATTACCTTCCAGAGAGATAATTGGGTTTTCGGGTTTCACAAGCAAGACAACATGTGTCTTGGATGCTTCATGTCGTGTGTTCCCCGAAACCCAAAACCCGCATCAAGTAAGGCGAGTTGGGTTTGCGGATCTTCCAAGCATCGGAACATGCCTTCGTCAAAACATGCTTCATCGCATGTCTTCCGATCCCAAAACCCAGTTTACTCCTTTGTTTCAGGTTTCTGAGGCTATCAAACATCATGCTTCATGTCGATTGTTTCCCACAACCCGAAACCCGAATTACTCTAAAAACCTTTGTGTCGGGTTTCCAGATATCCCAAGCATGCTGACATGGCATTAATGCCGAGTTGTCGGGTAGTTGGCATGTGTCAACTGAAGTGTATTAAATGTGAATTTTCTTATATATATTTGGATTTCCACGTCATTTTTACCAGATGTACTTTTTACCTCGTGGATTTTTGTGCATGCATCTTTGACCCTGAAACCCGAAACTTGCCTCTGTGCCCGATTGCATTGCTCGTTTTTGATCATTCCTTGTCCTGGTTGAAGGTATTTTTCTTCATTCTTTGTTTGTGGTTTTTGTGGATTAATTGTGTAAGGAATTATTCTAAGTTTCTTCTCAGAATTCTTCAAGAGCCCTTCTCAAACTCCATGGATGAAATCGATAGTCAAAAATGGCCTACCTCTTGCAGTAGGCTTCCTTATGTATCGCTCAATGCCCCAAGTTCATCTAGGCATGTGCTTCAAATTATGACTCTACTTCTCACTCTGTGAAAACCAGGTGGGAGAAGTTCTCGATTAAATTGGACGGAGGTTACTTTGATGACCTTGTTAAGTCATGTCTAATTTTGAAGAATATGGAGATATGGATCTCAAGTCTGCCCACAAAGCTTGGGGCAATGATCGGGAGGATTGCATAAAGCACTTGAATAAGAAGTTCCTAATCAAAGCCAAACCATTTGTTTCGGAGTTCCCAAGACTTGTTCCCTAAGTGATTTCATTCAGAAATCAATGATATCATCACTCTGTTGAGTCGGGTTTTGGTTTTCCTGAATCAAATTTTTTCCAAGGGTGGATGTATCAGTTCATGATCACTATTAAGAAGAATCAATAGGGAATTGATATGGGTACTCTTGTCAGTAGCTTGAGATAGATTCTCAAATGACAATAGTCCTGTCTACAGGAAAATTTTACATGTCCTCGTATGTCACCTATGCAGCGGCCGGTATGAGGAACTATCCCGGGTTGGACACCAAGGGAAACAAGACAGTAGAACATATTTATCATTATTTTCCTTAGCTGACAAGAAAAGGGTCTCAAGACCAATTCAGAAGGGTAAACGATGCCTTCTTTTACGAGAACATCTGCAGGTTAAATCCCGAACTAAGGAAAACAAGAGTATCTGATGAAGCATGGGCTGAAGTTTCAAAATGGGGTTGTGTCTTCTTGCAATTTAAGAAGTTCACATATCTTCAAGTAGTCATGTACCCAGGGGATCCTTTTCATTTGCCCAGATATCCAGGGGACAAACTAATCTTGATGGAGTTGGTCAGGCAATTGTTGGATTTTCACAAGTTCCAACAGAGTAAACACAAGGCCGCCGTATCTTTCCCAATTTCTATTGGAAGGTATACTTGTCCAACAGTGGTGAAAGCTAAGAACATTGTCCATGACCTTCAAGATAAATTGAAGAAGCATATGAAGCCCCGAGACAAGTTTGATATTCGAGGAGTCCTCAGGGAGTATGGAACTTTGCACCTGCACAGACCAATCATAGAGGACATCTGGATTGATCTACGTGATGAGGTTGTTGTCCAAAGAAAAGATCATAGCAGATTGACACTTGCTGAGATTCAAAAACATGAGCTTGCTAACTTACGAGAAGGTACTAGCGATAATGAAAGTGTTCGGACCTTTCCTATGATGGGTGAATGAAGATCAATATGTTTTCCCACCTATTGATTGGTCTATTAGTGAAAAATCCTCCATTACAGATAGGTCAGCTCTGATTCTTGCACACACCAAAGCATGGCTCGCCTCTTGGGGAATGAGTTTTAAAGATGATAATTTTTCAAAGTTGGTTGCTTCAGAGGTAGGGCCCTCCAAAAAGGGAAAAGACAAAAGATCTTCTAAGGGGCCTATAAAGGTCAAGTTTGTCAAGAAGAGAAGAGAATGAGAAATCTCTTCAATTATTTCTCCAGTTGAAACGGTGAATGTGCTAGAATCACCAACACCACCAGAAATAGGAGAAATTTCTTTGGAAGGAGAAGGAAGCCAACCTCTGGTTTCACCATTTGTTGACTACCCAACTGAAGAGACCTTATCTCTTGCATCCCAGGCCTTGGAGTCTAGATCTACGCTTCCTCCCTCACAACCACTTCTACCTCCTCATTCCCCATCGACTTCTTCAATCATGGCCATCATTTTCTCTAGACTCTCACCTCTCTTTGCTGGTACCAAATTAATCACCAACACGCCCCCTCCGTGCCTCTTTTTATTGAATCTGCTACCACATTTAGAATCCCCACTTCGCCATTGGATCTCTCCCCTCCTAAAAGTATGATACCAGCTCCTACAATAGTGGAAACTCCCTCTGACACGCCTCAATGGCTACTCGAACAAACTTTGAGGAAGAGGAAGGTGAATGTACCCATACTAGCCTTTGATTTTAGCTCACTCAAGGCCTCTACTGCTAAATCAGCCAAGAAACCCAAAATAGTTTCAAGGGTTTTGGTGGACACTTTAGGGCATAAGTTTGCAGAGATCACCACTCCTGCGACTGAAAAAAAAAAAAGAGGACATAACCTCTGACTATCAGATAACTAGGGTGGCTCTATGAGAGGTGACAATAGAAGGAGCACAACAGGATGCACGGGATGCCACAAACGTGCTGTGCTAGAAGTTGAAAGAAACAAAAGACAGCATAGATGAGCTTAAAGGAAAGGTGGAGCAGTTGACTGAGGTTTTGCTTAAGCTCTCAAAACCCCTTGAATCCATACCATCTTCTTCTATCCCTGTCAGATTCGATTTCTCATCAGTGCCTACGATTGAGAATATTAATAAAAAAGGAAGGGTGGTCGATGAATGGATCCAAAGGCTACTCCAACAAGGGAAGTAAGTGATTCAAGATGTCGTGGAAGTCTATCAATCTTTGGGGAACATTTAGAGTGATGGAGAAAATATGGATGATGATTTCTCCCAAGAAATTGGACATCTTGATTTGACTTTTGAAGCTCTCCAGGCATTAAAGAAAATGCCATCACATCTCTTGGTAGAAGAAGGCATCATCCCACATGCGGATAAGCATTTCCAACTGACCAAAGCCATCAATTTCAGGGTGAAGATTCTCAACGAAGCCTCCGGTAAATTGAGAGAATCAAGAGATCAGTTGATCGATGGGAAGAGTGAACTGGAGGAAGAACTGTTAAAAATTTGTGTAAAAGTGTCAGTTGGAAACTCGGGCATCCTATCGGTGATGATATTTTGAAAAAATCCAAGAATCTATTCAACATGAACTAACTCACGGATTTGGTATTGAAATCATCAACAGGTTTGTAAAGATTGAACATTCTTTGGAGGCATTGAGAAAGCTCAACAAAAGATTGAAAAAGCTTCTGGCGGTGCAGTGATACTCATGAAACCTGCGAAGTTTTGAATGATCATTCCTTTGCCTTGAAGAAAATGAAATGCAAGGCATAATTCGGAAGTTCAAGAATTTTAGAACAAATAGGCTCAGTTGGAGGAAGAGAAAGATGAAGGAGTGAAAGATGATGATTGATTAAGTCTTGATGCGATGTGTCATTTCAATCTTGAAATTGACATGTCTTTTTCATTTTCTGTTTCGTCACATTTTTAATCATATTTTGACTTGGTCTCCTGCGTGAGAGTCGAGCAAAATAGAACTCTCGTTTAAAAGACTATTTTCTAGGATTTATCCTATTTTCTCTCTACTCCTTTTATTATAAATAAGGGATGCTTATGCATTCCAAAGGGTCAAGATTTTTGAAATATTGGGAGCTATTGGAAAGAAGAAAAACTTTGTGTTTTCTTTTAATCATTTTGAAGAATAGGAGTTGATATTATTTTGCAAACTTTGTGTTGTGGGATATATCTTTCTTAAGACATTGTTCTTACGTTCATAATCTTAAGCTATTCTTTGTTTAGCATCTTAGTGTTTATAATCATTTCGAGACATTATATTTATGATCTAAAGCTTGTATGATTATTTCGTGCTCTGTGTTTACTCGAAAGAAAATATGTTTCTCTCATTTCCTTTCCATTGTGTTTCTTTCATTGTAATAATTTCTGACCTGTCCATTTAGAAAAACAATGTCTTCCCAACGTGTGGATATGGATTTGAGATTTTATCCCAACCCCAATGGTTAGATTAGTGTGAATATTGTATATCTTGTTTTGCTATGTTTTAGATTAGTAATAAGCGAGCAACCTCACTGTCTTTGAGGAGGGATTTAATCCCATATCTTGTGGTTGAACCTCATATTTTGGATTGACAAAATATCCAACCAATAGTTTTTGCGACTCATTGGGAATACTGATTAGATTAGTTTGGTGTTTGGCGACTCTGTATTTGCCTTATTTTCAACAAGATCTCTTTCTCATTTCAAACTGGCCGGAAAGATCTTTACTTGGTCCCGCCGAGCCCGGGGTGAAGTTGATCCACTCTTTGAATTGCCACAACGACACAATTTCAGTATTTCCCCCAACAGCATTATTTCTAACCAAACCAGAAGTTCTTTGCCTGTTCGTAGAAACCGGGTCCCTGTAGAACGAGACGTATCTGCAACTTGTCATGCGTTGTTCTTGTCCGACACTCAGATCCCCATACATACTCTTTTCAGAAAGATGGCAGCACAACCTGTGCCCTGGGGCGCAACTATTGGTCCTCTTTCTTTAACTCCAACATTGGACGAGTTACCACATGGATCACGTAAAAACAATCCCAAGTTCAATGGGGATGGGAAGCAAGATCTTGATGAACACATTACATATTTATTCGTAGCATGCGGTGTCCTCGGAGTAGGTCATGAAGATTTCTCTATTCGATTCTTCGTTGAAACGTTGCACTGCGGCAGCAGAAATTTGAATGGTTTTATCACCTTCCGAATGCATGCATCACAAACTGGGCTACCATGTGGACCAAATTCAAAGCACGTTTAAAACAAGCCGAAGATTCTCATGCTTTGTTAGCTCAACTAACCCATATGAAGAAGGAATCACATGAACCCATGTGGGACTTCGTGGCGAAGTTTAACAAGCTGATCCGGAAGATTCCGAGAAATAGTTGTACCTACTCCGAGAAAACCGAAATGCTTCTTCATTAATGCTCACCTCCTGATGTAAGCTTTTTATTAAGAAGGTCGGTTATCCCAAATTTGGCTATCACTCAGTCAACAACTATTGAAATAGAGGATGATCTCATTTTGGCCGGAAGAATCAGAAAAGATGTACCCAAACCTAAAAATCTAGGTTCTTCCCAAGGTAATACTGATCCTATGATTCAAAAAATGGCTAATGATTTGATTGCTTTAAAAAGAAAATGTCTCAGTAGGTGAGCAATGTTCCGTATCGGGATATCCCTAGATGGAATTTCAATAACAACAATGGTGCACCTACCAGAGATAGGCCACGGTTAACTCCTGCTCAACCAAGGCTAGCAATCAAAGCTCCTCCTATTAACGCGGCAGTAGAAATAGTCGAAGAAGAGGATGAACCGGAAGAACAGATTCCCCCGAGGCTTTTGAAGCTTCAGGATATGCCGATGAGTCTTATGATGATTCGGTTGGTGACTCCAGCATTGGGTATTTGGAATACAAAGAAGATGAATGTGTGCCGGATGGTTAGTCATTTTTTGTCTTCACTTGATCCCAATCTTAGAATCCAAGAAAACCTCTTGAAAACCCCAAGGAGAAGAACAAGGAACCTCCCATAGCCATAGTTAAGAGAGGTACTCCTATTTCAGCACAAACTGAAAGAGAAGTCACCAAAAAGGCAACTTCCCCTCATTCTATTTCTCCTAAGGTCAGTACCCCAACTCAAACTCATGTGATTAGAACTGAGCCTACCATCACCCCTTCTTATACTACTTTTAACATTATCGATCATGTAAAGAGAACCAAAATCCAGATGTCGGAAGTAGAATATCTTCAGTCAAATCTCAACAGGTTTGAAAAACTTGCCAAATTCATCGAAGTAAAGCGGCATTCCACAACCTTCAAAAGGTCTCCTTCCAAATCATACTCAACCCCACCTCGAACAATTTGACCTCTACTTCTTCTTTGGGAAAGATTGAACCATTTTATTTGTCTTTACTTATAAATGGGTTTAAACTCAGCAATTGCATCATCGACTCGGGGCCTCGACAATGTTATGCCCACGAAAGTAGCTCATGCCCTTGGGCTTACTTTGATTAAGTCATATGGATGATGTTACTCCATGGAAACTAAACAAGTTGCTTTGATTGGTCAAATCAAAAATGCACAGTTTGCATTCGTTGCCTTCCTAGAGAAGAGAGTGAAGATGACCATTCTAGTTCTTTGACATCCCCTGCAGACTTACGGTATCATCTTGGGTAGAGGTTTTGTAAAGATGTCGGAGGTGAGATTAATATGGATTGGACCAAGGATAGGATTCCAGTCAATGGGGTTTATCGTGTTCTCCATCCCCAACCTTAGGTGAGGTATTTGGTAACTAAATCTGATGATCCTAAGGCTCAAATTCTTTTCGAAGATGCTAGCTTCGAGAAATTATTTCATGACTTCAGAGATACCAACTATGGATGTCAGGAAGAATATCCTAATGCTATTTGGACCCTCGAATTTGATGGTAGCTGCTCAACCATTGGATCAGGCACTGTTGTAGTTCTTATATCTCCTAATTCCGAGATTTTCCCATTAGCTTACAAGTTGCAATTTGATAATACTAATAACACGGCTGAATAAGAAGCTCTGTTATTAGGATTAGAAATGGCAGAGATAGAAGGGAATTCAAAATCTCAAGGTTGTGGGGATGTGAAGCTGATTGTCAACTAGGTCAAGGGAATCTATCAGGTAAAAAATGATCACTTGAGGCATTACAGGAACAAAGTTTGGGATAGTATAGAATGCTTTGATGCATTCTCTATTAAGGTAGTTTTGAGAGATTATAACGACAAGGCTGATTCTTTGGCCGTGTCTGCATCCCTCCTTCTTCCTCATCCCCAGTTCAAACAAGATACGTACACTATTGAGATTGTGTACCGTCCCAGTATCCCAGATAATGCGACTCACTGGCAAGTGTTCAATGATGATCAACAGGTGTTGGATTTTCTAGAAAAGGCTGACAATTTCAGTGAGCTGTACTTTGAAGGTTCGGAATCAGCTTTTCGTGAATCTATCTCAGATCCATATCAAGAGGTTGATGGTGAGTTTATCCAGCTTAAAGGAAACAAGATACCCAAAGTTTTGGTTTCTCTGGAGGGTTTGTTCAACAAGCATGATCATTTTATTCAAAACAAGAGACAAGTTGAAGGAGTTTCTTCCTCGGAAGTAGATCAAGTCAATCTAGGTTCGTCTGATCAAGCTCAGATGGTGAATATTGGGAAATGTTGTTCTCTGAAGAGAAAGCAATATTCACTTCACTCCTGAAGAGATACATGGATGTGTTAGCCTGGTCTTATGCAGATTTAAAATCCTTCAAGCCCAAAGACGTACAACACAGTATCCCTTTGAAGCCTGATGTGAAACCATACAGGCAGAAGTAAAGACATTACAACCCCAAGATCTCAGGGACTATCCTTGTGGAAATTCAGAAAATGTTAGATGCCAGAATTATTTTTCCAATCCATCACTCCACCTAGATTGCTAACATCGTCCCTGTCAGGAAGAAGAATGGCAAAATCTGAATTTGTGTTGACTTCCGGAACCTGAATCAGTCTTCGTTGAAGGACAACTATCCCTTGCCTATCATGGATCAGGTGTTACAAACTATTACTGGATTAGAAATTCTATCCATGCTCAACAGATTTTCAGGATACAATCATGTTGAGGTAACTACGGAGGATCAACACAAAATGGCCTTCACAACCCCATGGGGTACCTTTGCTTACAGGAGGATGCCTTTTGGCTTGATCAATGCCGGAGCCACCTTTCAGAGAGCTATGGACTTGGCATTCAGAGACCTGATGGGAAAAGTCATAGTGGTATATTTAGATGACTTGACCGTTTTCTCTAAAAAATGGAGTGATCATTATGATCATTTAGAGCAAGTACTTTTGAGATGCAGGCGTCATGGGATTTCGTTAAATCCCAAGAAGTCCATGTTTGGAGTGACCGAAGGAAATCTGCTGCGTCATATAGTGACTAAAGAAGGAACCAAAATCGACCAGAGAGAGTAAAAGCCATTCAAAGTCTTTCCCTACCCACAAGTAAAACTGGGGTTCATTCATTCTTTGGAAAGGTCAATTTCCTAAGAAGGTTCATACCTAATTTTGCGTTGATAAAACTAAGGATATCCTGGGGATGATGAAAGGTAAAGTCCAATTTCGATGGATTACTTAAGGGAAGCTTGCTTTTGATGAAGTCAAAAGGGCAGTTGCTCGTGCTCCTATCCTAGTATGTCCAGATTTCAAAAAAGATTTCATCATGTACAGCTACACCTCTGCTCACACAGTGTCGGTCATCCTGATGCAGAAAAATGGGGAGGGCATTGAAGCTCCCATCACTTTTATGAGCTGTCCATTGAAGGAACATGAGCTAAAAATGTCACAAATTGAAAAGCATGCTTATGCAGTGGTGCGAGTGGTGAAACATTTCAGGTACTATGTGCTAAACTCTCATACCCTCGTTCTCATTCCCGACACTGCCGTTAAATCCATTTTGACTCAACAAGAGTTGGGGAGCCAATGAGGTACCTGGATAGCTAAAGTTTAGGAGTATGACTTGGACATCAGACCTACCAAGTTAGTACGAGGAAGGGGCCTGTGCCAATTGATCGCAGAAAATCATGCTGAAGCAGAATGTGAAAAAACCCAAGATACTTCTTCGGAGTTGCCCATGGTGCTTTTCGTGAGTACAACTGATGAATGGTACACGGATATTGCTTTCTTTCTAACTTATGGTGAATTCCCTCCACATTTAAGCCAAAAGGAGAAGAGGACGGTCAAGTTAAGATCTGCGAGATACCTCCTATGGGATAATGGGATATATAAGAAAGGTATTGATGGTGTATTCTGCGCTGTGTTGATAAATCACAATAGTTAAAGTTGTTAGAATCCTTCCATAGCCTAGCATGCGGAGGACATTTCTCATCCTCTGTAATAGCTTATAAGATCCTGTGGGCTAGGTACTATTGGCCTACTCTTTTCCGGGATTCAGTTGAGTGGGTGTCCAAGTGTGAAGCTTGTCAACATTTTGTTGGTCGTCCCAAGCTAACAGATCTCCCCTTGAATCCCGTAGTGATTGAAGAACCTTTTCGCTAGTGGGGAATTGACTTCATTGGAACATTAAATCCTACCTCCAGTGCCAGACATAATTACGTGTTAACTGCTATAGACTATTTTACCAAGTGGGTGGAAGCTGCACCAATCAAGCAAGCAACCTCAGAAGCTATGTGCAAGTTCCTTAAAGAAAATATAATTTTCAGATTCAGTGTGCCTCACAAGATTATAGCTGATAATGCCTCTAATTTCTCATCACATGAGTTGACAGAATTTTTCTATGGATTTGGCATCACCTTGGCTCACTCATCTGATTATTATCCCCAAGGCAATGGGCAAGCTGAGTCTAGCAACAAGAACTTGGTTACCATAATTAGAAATCTAGTAGATGAAAACCAGAGGACATGGCACAAAGCATTGTATGACGCGTTGTGGGCTGATCAAATTACCCCAAAGCGAGCTATAGGAATGTCTCCTTTCCAAGTGTTGTACGGGATTGATGCTGAAATTCCTATCTCAGTAGAATTGCCAGCCTTACAGTTGGCCAAAGCAGTCGAAGATGCGAATTTTCAAAATTCTATCGAGAAAAGGGTTATGTACCTAGCTAGGCTAGAGGAGGAATGGAGCAAGGTGGTTGGTCACATTTCAGACCATCGAGCAAAGTAAAGAATTTTTTTGACAAGAAATCAAAGAAACGTCATTTCCAAATTGGAAACACGGTGTTGCTTTGGGATAAGAGAGAGAGCGAGAAAGGAATGCACGAAAAGTTTGACTCCTTGTGGAAAGGACCTTTTAAGATTCATCAATTGAGCGGTGAAAATAGTTTCCATCTATCATACCTTGATGGAGGGTTACTCCCTTTTCCTTTCAGCGGTCAACATCTGAAGTTGTTCCATCATTAATGCAAGACGTTCTTTTGCATTGTACATACTTTATTTTCTGTTGTGTGTTTGCTTTTAGTTTTCTTTCTTTCCTTGTTTTGTTTTTCGGTTTTCTTCTTTTCTGACTCCGTAGCCTAATGGATAAAGCCAGAGATTCTGAGTTCTCTTCCTTTGATATCGCAAAGAAAGTCCCCAACTAGAGCCGAGTTGTTATCTCATTTTTGAGTTTATGCCAAAAAAATCAAATAACCCTAAGAAATTTTGAGTGGTTTTCTAAAAATTACCTTTCAGAGAGATAATCAGGTTTTCGGGTTTCACAAGCAAGAAAACATGTGTCTTGGATGCTTCATGTCATGTGTTCCCAAAACACGAAACCCCAACAAGTAAGGCGAGTCGGGTTTGCGAGATCTTCCAAGCATCGAAACATGTCTTCGTCAAAACATGCTTCATGTCGCATGTCTTCTGATCCCCGAAACCCGGTTTACTCCTTTGTTTTGGGTTTCCAAGGCTATCAAACATCATGCTTCATGTCGATTGTTTCCTGCAACCCAAAACCTGAATTACTCTAAAAATCTTTGTGTCGGGTTTCGGATATCCCAAACATGTTGACATGGTATTAATGCCGAGGTTGTCGGGTAGTTGTCACGTGTCAATGAAGTGTATTAAATGTGAATTTTCTTATATATATTCAGATTTCCACGTCATTTTTACAAGACATACTTTTTACCTCGTGGATTTTTGTGCATGCATCTTCAACCCCGAAACTCGCCTTTGTGCCCGATTGCATTGCTCGTTTTTTATCATTCCTTGTCCTGGTTTAAGGTATTTTCTTCATTCTTTGTTTGTGGTTTTGTGGATTAATTGTGTAAGGAATTCTTCTAAGTTTCTTATCATGGTTGTTGTGGGGTTTTTATCTTTTCCATTTTGGGGATTTCTTTCAAATCAGGTTTATGTTTTAGGGTTTTCCCCCTTTGGAATTAGCACTTTGTTTTATCCCTCAGAATGATGTTATAATTAAAAATATGTTTGGGATATAAATGGTGAAGGAAAAACTTGCATGTTTAAACTCAACAAATACCCTATTCCCTCTTCTCGGGTTTCGCAGGGTGCTTTGCAGTGTTCAAAACCCGCAGTATATCGAGAAAATTTAAAGTGTCGGGTTTTCCAAAGTCTCAAGCATCCTCTCGGTGTTTGAGTTTTCCAAAGTTTCTGGCATCCTCTGGGCGTGTCGGGTTATTTCAAGCCTCCGGTATCCTCCTCAGTGTGTCAGGTTTTGCGACCTTTCCGGCATCTCCAGTGGGTCGGGGTTTTAGCAATGTTCAACATCTCTTGATCTCGAAACTCTCCTCCTTCGAAATCCCTCATGTCGGATCTGGTCCATCACAAGAAAAATACTGAAAAGTCGGGGAGGATGAAATACAAATTCGGGAAGGTGGAGTCTCCATCATATATATTTTGTAATTTCGACATCCGAGATATAGATCTCAGAAATGTAGACATGGAGGATTTCTAGAATAGGGTCAAGAGCCCTTCTCAAACTCCATGGATGAAATCAATAGTTGGCAGTGGCCTACCTCTTGCAGCAGGCTTCCCTATGTCCGCTCAGTGCCCTGAGTTCATCTTGGCATGTGCTTCAAATTATGACTCTGCTTCTCGTTCTGTGAAAAACCAGGTGGGAGAAGTTGTGATCAAATTGGACGGAGGTTACTTTGATGACCTTCTTAAGATGCCTAATTTTGAAGAATATGGAGATATGGATCTCAAGTCAGCCCACAATGCTTGGGACAATGATTAGGAGGATTGCATCGAACACTTCAATAAGAAGCTCTTGATCAAAGCCAAACCATTTGTTTCGAGTTCCCAAGACTTGTTCCCGAAGTGATTTCATTCAGAAATCAATGATATCATCACTTTGTTGAGTCGGGTTTTGGTTTTTCCGAATCAAATTTTTCCAAGGGTGGATGTATCAGTTCATGATCACTATTAGGAAGAATCAACACGGAATTGATTGGTGTACTCTAGTCGAAGAATGAGATAGATTCTCAAATGACAACATCTTGTCTTAAGGAAAATTTTACATGTCCTCATATGTCACCTATGCAGCAGCCGGTATGAGGAACTATCCTAGGTTGGACACCAAGGAAACAAGACAAGAGTAGAACATATTTATTAGTATTTCCCTCAGTTGACAAGAAAAGGGTCTCAAGACTAATTCGGAAGGGTAAACGATGCCTTCTTTTACGAGAACATCTGCAGGTTAAATCCCGAATTGAGGAAAACAAGAGTATCTGATGAAGCATGGGCTGAAGTTTCAAAATGGGGTTGTGTCTTCTTGCAATTTAAGAAGTTCACATATCTTGAGTAGTCATGTACCAGGGATCCTTTTCATTTTCCCGGATATCTAGGGGACAAAATAATCTTGATGGAGTTGGTCGGAGTAATTTTGGATTTTCATAAGTTCCAATAGAGTAAACACAAGGCCGTCGTATCTTTTCCAATTTCTATTGGAAGGTATACTTGTCAACAGTCTTTGAAAGCTAAGAACATTTTCCACGAGCTTCATGATAAATTGAAGAAGCACATGAATCCACGAGACGGGTTTGATATTCGAGGAGTCCTCGGGTGTATGGAACTCTACACCTGCACAAACCAAGCATAGAGGACATCTAGATTGATCTACGTGATGAGCTTGTTGTCAAAGAAAAGATCATAAAGCAGATTCACACTTGCGAGATTCAAACACTTGAGCTTGCTAACTTACCGGAAGGTACTAGCGATAATGAAAGTGTTACTGGACCTTTCCTATGATGGGTGAATGAAGATCAATATGTTTTCCCACCTATTGATTGGTCAATCAGTGAAAAAGCCTCCATTACAGATAGGTTAGCTCTGATTCTTGCACGCACCAAAGCATGGCTCGCCTCTTGGGGATGAGTTTTAAAGATGATAATTTTTCAAAGTTAGTTCCTTGAGAGGCAGGGCCCTCCAAAAAGGGAAAGGAAAAGAGATCTTCTAAGGGGCCTATAAAGGTCAAGTTTGTCAAGAAGAGAAGAGAATGAGAAATCTCTTCAATTATTTCTCCAGTTGAAATGGTGAATGTGCCAAAATCACCAACACCACCAGAAATAGGAGAAGTTTCTTTGGAAGGAGAAGGAAGGCAGCCTCTGGTTTCACCATTTGTT
The DNA here is from genome assembly GCA_018340775.1 of Taxus wallichiana var. yunnanensis. Lineage (NCBI taxonomy): Eukaryota > Viridiplantae > Streptophyta > Pinopsida > Cupressales > Taxaceae > Taxus > Taxus wallichiana. The sequence continues at coordinate 1,024,383,360 of CM031240.1, forward strand.
GACTGCCCAACTGAGGAGACCTTATCTCTTGCATCCTAGACCTTGGATTCTGGATCTGCGCTTCATCCCTCATAACCACTTCTACCTCCTCATTCCCCATCGAATTCTTCAATCATGGCCAACATTTTCTCTCGAACTCTCACCTCTCTTTGTTGGTACCAAAGTAATCACCAACACGCCCCCTCCTGTTGCTCTCTTTTTTATTGAATCTGCTACCACATTGGTGCTGTCCCCACTTTGCCATTGGATCTCTCCCCTCTTGAAATTATGATACCAGCTCCTACAATAGTGGCAACTCCCTATGACATGCCTCGAATGGCTACTCGAGAAAACTCTGAGGAAGAGGAAGGAGATTGTACCCATACCAGCCTTTGATTTTCGCTCACTCAAGGCCTCTACTGCTAAATCAGCCAAGAAACCCAAAATAGTTTCAAGGGTTTTGGTGGATGCTTTAGGGCATAAGTTTGTAGAGATCGCCACTCCTGCGAATGACAAAACCAAAGAGGACATAACAACCTCTGACTATCAGATAACCAGGGTGGCTCTAGGAGAGGTGACAACGGAAGGAGCACAACAGGATGCATGGGATGCCACAAACGTGATGTGCCAGAATTTGAAAGAAACAAAAGACAACTGAGATAAGCTTAAAGGAAAGGTGGAGTAGTTGATTGAGGTTTTGTGTAAGCTCTCAAAACCCCTTGAATCCATACCATCTTCTTCTGTCCCTGTCGGATTCAATTTCTCATCGGTGCCTATTATTGAGAAGATTAATAAAAAAGGAAGGGTGGTCGATGAATGGATCCAAAGGCTGCTCCAACAAGGGAAGGAAGTGATTCAAGACGTCGTGGAAGTCTATCAATCTTTGGGGAACATTCAGAGTGATGGAGAAAAGATGGACGATGATTTCTCCCAAGAAATTGGACATCTTGATTTGACTTTTGAAGCTCTCCAGGCATTAAAGCAAATGCCATCACATCTCTTGGTAGAAGAAGGCATCATCCCACATGCGGATAAGCATTTCCAGCTGACCAAAGCCATCAGGTTCAGGGTGAAGATTCTCAACGAAGCCTGTGGTAAATTGAGAGAATCAAGAGATCAATTGATCGATGGCAAGAGCGACCTGGAGGAAGAACTGTTAAAAATCTGTGCAAAAGTGTCAGTTGGAAATTCGGGCATCCTATCAGCCGATGATCTTTTCAAACAAATCCAAGAATCTATTCAGCATGAACCAACTCACGGATTTGGTATTGAAATCATCGACAGGTTTGTAAAGATTGAACATTCTTTGGAGGCCTTGAGAAAGCTCAGCAAAATATTGAAAAAGCTTCCCGGCAGTGCCAGTGATACTCATGAAACCTGCGAAGTTTTGAATGATCATTGCACTGCACCTGACGAAAATGAAATGCAAGGAATAATTCGGAAGTTCCAAGAATTTCGGAACAAACAGGCTCAGCTGGAGGAAGAGAAAGATGAAGGAGCGAAAGATGACGATTCAAATTAAGTCCTGATGTGATGTGTCATTTCAATCTTGAAATTGACATGTCTTTTTCATTTCTATTTCGTCACATTTTTTAATCATATTTTGACTTGGTCTCCTGCGTGAGAGTCAAGCAAAATAGAACTCTTTTTAAAGAACACTATTTTCTAGGATTTATCCTATTTTCTCTCTACTCCTTTTATTATAAATAAGGGATGCTTATGCATTCCAAAGGGTCGAGATTTTTGAAATATTGGGAGCTATTGGAAAGAAGAAAAACTTTGTGTTTTCTTTTAATCATTTTGAAGAATAGGAATTGATATTATTTTGCAAACTTTGTGTTGTGGGATATATCTTTCTTGAGACATTGTTCTTACGTTCATAATCTTAAGCTATTCTTTATTTAGCATCTTAGTGTTTCTAATTATTTTGAGACATTATATTTATGATCTAAAGCTCGTATGATTATTTCGTGCTCTGTGTTTACTCGAAACAAAATACGTTTCTCTCATTTCCTTTCCATTGTGTTTCTTCCATTGTAATGATTTTGACCTGTCCATTTATAAAAACAATGTCTTCCCAACGTGTGGATATGGATTTCGGGATTCTATCCCAATCCCAATGCTTAGATTAGTGTGAATATTGTATATATTGTTTTGTTGTGTTTTAGATTAGTAATAAGTAGGCAGCCTCAATTTGTCTTTGAGGAGGGATTTAATCCCATATACTATGGTTGAACCTCATATTTTGGATTGACAAAATATTCAACCAAAAAATCTCTCTCCCTAATCCCTTGGAAATGTTAGTATATGTCTAGTTTTCAATTTTTATTGCATTAAAATTAGTGTATTTATTAATTTAGGAAGAGTAAGATGGCCTTCTCTCGGAGGTTTACCTCAAGTCCGCAAGTCCCACATATTGAGAGGTGATCCTAGGTTACCCAATCACACTTTGAATGTTCCATTCACACTTAGGCCATTTGGGGGTGTGGTGATTTGGTGATAAATAAAGTAAGTATCAAAATTGTCTAGATATAATGCGGGTAGTGTAAAAACTCAAAATAAGTCAATGATGAGACAACCTAACTACAATAATAATCTTGACATGGGTATCAAGATAATGGCTACCAAGATAAAAAGATGTACCAACACACTTTCAATGCTTACATCCAGGTCTCAAGCAAGGATGAATGTAAGCGGGTGCAAAAGTGGTGGAAACAATAAATTGATAACACTACGTATGTATGTTTTCTTTTGTCCCAAATGGGAAAAAATAAAACAAAGGGTAGACCAATTGGTGATGAAATTTACTTGGTGTAACTTTGGTGGAGTTTCACCTTATCTTAAGACAAGTGAAAAACTAGGAAAAAGTAACACGTTGTAAGTCTCATGATGAATAACACTAGGCCTCAACTTCAATGGACTCTCCCCTTGTTTGAATAACAAGGTTATGAATCTAAAAAGAAAATTCTTTGTGACAGATCTTTTGAACATGAAAGATAAAGTCTAGTTGGCTCCAAGTTCCAAGATTCCTATTGTTTCACTCTCTAGGTTTCACAAACTATCTTTGCAAGTGCGGTTTTCCCGAGAAAATCACACCGATTAAATCTTAGAGTATCCCAACTTTACTTTACCCCATTCATCATAATGATAAATAAATTGTGGTCATTTCTATCTCGGTGGGGTCACGTGAAGATAGTTTTTATGCTAATCTCATAAAAGGTGTACTAGTCAGTTGGGTAGCGGAGCACTTCCCATTTCATTCACCAGTTATCTCAAGGTGTGAACTACTTTGGGGTTACTTGGGAGCATCATTATGGGTTTTGAAGGATTATTCCAAGGAATTTATCCTACTTTAAAGTAGACAATTCGTAGTTATTAACCGAAACCTACAAGTACAGTGTGTTGGATAATGTGGTGTGTTTTTTTATCTTTGATTAAGAAATTTTGTTTAGAACACCATTGACAACCTGCAACACACATGTAGTTAGATTTTTTTAGATCCAAAGTCTTTATCAAGCATATAATATGGTCCTACAACTCAAACGTTAGTAGTTCTAAAAAATCACATTAATTAAAAGAGGATCAAGTGTTGTTTTTTATTCTCAAGATCGTCGAAGGACGTAAGAGAAGATCATACACAACAAATAATCAAACTAAAAAGCTAAGGAAATATTTACAATTAAATGAGCCAATTGTAGAAAATATTGCATCTATTTTACATGTAGTTTCTCAAAATTTGTAAATGTTCATTCCCTTAAGCCAAAAATGAAAGATGAAGTTTCTAATTTAACCAAATAGTTAGAAAATGAAAACTAAAATCTGCTTTTTATTCTTAAGATCACCCTAAGGTGTAAGAGAAGAGCATACATTTTTATTATAATAACTTACAAAAATCATGGAAACAAAAGAATTCATCAAAACTTAAGCAAATTTTTTAGAAATCTAATAAACAATGTTAAAAAACCTACGTAAAACAGATTAAAAAAACCCGTAAACAATAGAAACAAAGAACATCAAAATTTTAAATCCCAAAGTTAGTACCAAATTTGAACAAATCACAGGATCATGTCCCTTTCAATGGTAGTACATCCTTAACAAAACCAACGTGTACCGATAAGACCAGCCCATCCTTCAAAACACTAGCACAACCTTTAATACAAAAGAATAACATGCCTCTAAAAAACACAGCTGGAAATAAGATAGTTTAACACCAACGTGTCCAAAGAGACACCAAGTGCGGCCATGGTAACATGAGCGTGGCCGGAGTGACACGAGAGCCAAAAATCAGTGAAATGTATACGCACCTCGAGAGACACCGGTGTAGCCATAGGAACGTGAGTGTGGCCTTAGTAGTACTAGTGCGGCCTTAGTAACACTAGCACGCCTCTTTAAACAAGAGCATAGAGAAGTAACAAACATGCACATATTTCTTGTGTGTGATCAAAACATAGGAATTTTTGATAAATTTTTTCAAAAATCTCAAAACGTTGTCAATTTGAACAAAATGTGATACCACCTCACCTCCTTTGATTTTACAAAGAGCACAAAAATAAAGCAATCCTAACTAGACTAGTTAAGGAACTTCATATTTATCTAAAAATGCAAAAGAGGGTCAGTACATCAAAAAATTGAAACTAATATAAAAATCTTTAAAATGAATGCAAAGGACAATGAGGTATTTCCCACGTGCATGCCAATTGTGAACTACATAAAGCGTAAGTAAAGCTATTTATCCTAGACTAACACCAAGTAGTCTAAAGATAAGCTAAAAATTTATACTAGAACCTTCAAGATCAAAGATTATGAGAAGGCATAAGGAAATTTACATTAAATTTATCATCTAAAGTACAATAATTATTACTATGTTAATGATTGCTAAATAAATTGAACCTATGAAGATTACAAGCAATTGAAATATGTGTTGTTACTTCATTAATGGTGAAGAGATCTCAATAAAATGGCTACAATGCCATGTTTATATATTCTCTTACTAACCAAGCTTGAAGAAATGGATGCAAATGGGGATGCAAGCTATTCCAAGAATGGATTAAGGCTCTAGATCATATGTTTTATATGAATAATACTATTCAAAGTATGATGTAAGGTTTCAAAGGTAGGAGCTCGGTCCCTTTTATAGCTTTCTATTTGGAGAGAAGCTTGAATCACAATGAATGTGGGACAATTGATAAAGTAACTCTAGGCTAATTAACCATGATTATATGATTTAACTAGTGAGTTAGCAACTCATGGGAGTTGGGGGTGCTTTAATTAATCAATTAGGATTAATTAATAGGATAGAATAAGCTTTTAGGATTTTTGTACGTGATTTAAGAGGAATTTGATAAGATTGGAAGCATTTGAAAGTGGGATTTAGCCAATAAAAGGGTTTATTGATTAAATGCATGTTAAAAAGGCTTAATTAGCTATTATTATCTAATTAATTGATTCGAAGAGGATTATAACTAACGAAGTGTCGTTAATTGGCATTCAGAATGTGATAGAAGCTAGTTAATTAATGAAGTGTCATTAATTGACTAAAATGGAGGGAAACATTAGTTAATTAGTGGAAATCACTAATTATAATGAAAATGATAAAATAGAGGATAATGAGTACCACTTTAGCATTAAAGCTCATGAGAAGATTTTAGGTGTTTACATATGAGTAGAATTTTCCTTATAGGACTATCTACAACCATAGTTCTTTGATACATTATTCTTGCTATTATTTATGGGCTATGCCCTATGTATTTTGTGATCATTGTATGTTATTGGCAACTTCAGCCCCTGATTATATTGAGACATTTTGAGTTGTGTCCCATGTTTTAAAATCACTTTTCACGATATATCTTGTTTGCACACTCGATTCTTACATTTTTTCCCACTTGCATGTTATTTTTTTATATTGACACTTATTTATATCCTGTAATGTTTTTGCATGTACCTTGGTTTATACCATGCACATACCCTACCCCGTATAGGTATTCACTTTAGATACTTTTCGGTCCTCTCCTTTGAACCCCATACTCCTACATTCATTGTATGCACCTAAAATGAGGGGGCATATATTAGGTGAATAAATAACCCGTACATCAGCTAAGAGTTACATAACAACATAATACAACATAGGTTACAATTATAGAATTGGCTCGAATCATACTTGGGTGAGAATCACAGATCTGAGACACCAACACCCAACATCATACAATAGTGTCTGGGTTCCTCTGTCCTCCCTACACTCTAATTTCCCTGGGGCAACATACAACCAACTTATCGAACAATACAACTCACATAAGTCGTCGAGCATTTTTACATTTATAGGAACATACCTCCATATTATAGAATTCATGATATCGCCTTCAATCGAAACAATCAATACAATCAAAACAATTTAGAACTAATTTAGGTTAATCAGAACTAAATCGGGACCTACCATTTTCATTGGTGATTTTGGTATAAAATTCATGGAAGGAGATTAAAACTAGACCTCTCTCCCTAAAATTTTCTCTTAGAGTGAAATCACCCAAAACTCGCACTTGGTGTGAGGTCGCCCAAAAAAATCACTCTTGGTGTGATATTTCCCAAAAAAATGACTCTTGGCATGAAATCGCTCAAAAAAATCTATCTTCATAGCATTTCGGGACACTTTTCTATCCTTTACACTATTTTAAATTAGGTGCACACTTTTTTTTACTACCACTTTTACACACTTTTACATACTTTACTCATATTTTTCATATACAAAACTTTGACTACATATTTTCTCTTCTTTTGCAAGTCCTCCCTTCATATACAACAAGAAGTAACTTACATCATAAAATCCAAGCACAACAATATGTACAACTAGCACATACACTTCACCCCTAGGGTCACTTTCCTTTCCTAGTCTCTTCACTTCATTTCACAATCACTTAATGCTTCACTTGTCCCCTCAACATGCTATTCGCTGCACACTCTAAGGATAAAAAGCTACACATCTTCTAACTAATTTATTTTTTCGAGTATTCACTCAAAAACATAAAGTGGGTGTAAATTTAGACACAAAATTATGTAGTTGGGTACATTTATAGGTCCTAAAATGATAGTAGCATTTACATGATTCCTAAAAAGCACACTAGTGGTTGAAAAATATCTTTAGCCTCTTTTCTCTATTCTAAATTTTTCTTTGGCCTTACACACCCTATAGCCCAAATGTCAGAGAAATTTAAATGTTTATCTTTCATGACTTCAAACACCAACGCCCATCTAGGAAAGAAGAACCCGATTGCTCGTGTCCTCTCTCGGGTGCCCGACTCTTTTCTATTTTACTCGCTCCTTTTGGGTATCTTTTATCATTTGGGATTTTTTTCACTTATGGGTTGGAATTCCAGTTGTCAATTATGAAATTCAAACAAGGGAATCATATAAATACATGGTTATTTTTAAAATCAAGGACCAAGCATTAAGCATTACTCTTACCAACTAATCTTGCATTCAAAAGGAACCTAAAACACTCAAATGCATTCATCTAACATCCATTCAAGGGACAAGAGACTACATACTCTGCGCACACACAAAATGAGAAGGGGAAGTTAATTCTATTGCATCCACATATTTGCATTATTGAGAAAATATATCCTATTATCTAGTGCATCTTGCCTGCACAAGGGCTTCTTAGGGCATGATCTCTACACACACACACACACACAAGAACTACATGGATTATGAGATGTAGTGCATTGATATCTCATAAGTTCACTCTTGGTGTGATTTGTCACTTCAAATCCGACTCCCCATACTAAATTTTCCTTCTTAGGTTTCATGTGGTTTTTGGGATTGTGTAGGTGAAATTATCTTTCAGAGGTTACAGTACCTTCAAAATCTAGCAGAGACTACTAGGTGATAAACAGGGGATAATTATGATTCCCTTGTGACAATGAAGAAACTAGATACCAAGAATTTACATAGTCATGGGTTCCAAAATAAATTCATTAGGGCCTAGGTTCCCCCGTCTCTACTACACGATCCCTGTCCAACCTTATTTTTTAGTTATAGAATTTATAGTGAGTAGTTGTGATACTATTCACATCTCGATCATCATTTTACCCTACCTATATTAGTTCCCAATTGCACGTAAATTAGGTAAGTCATCTTATCTTCCTTATTTTTTTAGGGTTACACACTTTACATGCTTATTTTCTTGTGTCATATTGTATCTTAGCATTTGTATATCATTGTTTACATCAGTTACTCTGTAATAGGGTTTAATAATTCTATTTTTATAAAATCAACATGTCATCATGTTTTCCATGCAAAGACACTTGACCTCTCCATGTAGAAAAATTAAGAACCCTAATTTGATAAATATTCACTATCCCTCTACGAGTAAGCATTGCCAAAATGACATTTTGTTTCTCTTGCAATCTATTGTTGGTAGTCTCCTAACTCGAGTAGGTTTCTTTCAACTATTTTGAAGGCCTCCACTACTTATACAAATAAGTAAAAACCATACCATGATGCAATGAAAACTAAACTAAGATTATCACTTTTATCATTAAGGGGTAAAAAATATGGTTATTTATAGCATATCATCCATCACATTCCATGATTCCAAATTATTGGCATTCACACCTATGTAAAATATAAAATATATGCTATTATGTTGCCTTCCCTAAAAATTATTAGAAGCCACATTTTGAATGATTGAGCTATCTCCCACGCTTTTTTAATCAAGTTATTGATTATCTATCTAGGATGGTAAACATTATTGAGATTATTTATAATATTTAACGAATACCCATTGACTATTAATTTTTAAATTTGTAATGTTATAACATACTTAAGACCTCTAATAATGGTCATAACTTATGTATAGTTATTGGTCTAGATTCCCAAAGATTCCATTACCTTCACTATCTTTGATTATTCCACCACCCCTCTCCCTACCCATATTACCTTTCATCACACCATAAACTTTGAGCTTCATTTACTTGGATTTTTGTTTTAACTAACCAACCAATCTCATCTCCCTCAATGGAATATTATACAACCAATAATAAGATTTGGGATCATAAACCTAAACACCATATTAGATCTCATTGAACATGCTTATCTATTTATCCAATCCAAGCTATGGTATTATATTTCAAATAATAATTTCATCATGATTGTTGGTCCTGTGTTTTTCTCAAAACCCTTATTTTGATGTGTGTTTCGCATTATTATAATGATTGATATTAAAGATAAAATTTCCTATCTTCTAATGTTGAGATCATTGATATTCATGTAATTATAATTTTAGTTAAACTTGTATTTTTAAATGAGTTAATAAATCACACCTTAGCATGCCCTAAAAAAATCCTTTAATGACTTTAAGTTAAATTGAAGATAAGGTAAATTGAAATTCATTTATTAAACTAAACACATGGAATCCCATGCCAACCATTTCATTGATCTTAATCCACATTTTATAATAAATCCTTCCCCTTTAGGTACCAATACTAAGGTGTTTACCTTATCAACATTACACAACATTAATGTTCCTAATTTCCTAATTAGAGAGTAAGAAAAATATAATTTGTGTGTACAAATTTGGTTAATCCATTTATTTATCTTGCAAACCTTCTACAACTATAATTTTTCCCTACATGTGATTTTGATCCTTTTTTCTCTTAGTTATTATATGTTTTTACCCATTTCAAGGGTTAATATAGGGACCTGACTCTCAAAAAACCTAGTGGTAGGGTTTCAATAGACACATTTAATCTTGTATATCTAATTTCTTTACTTCTTATACTCCTAGATGTGTCAACCTCTTCAATTATGAACATGATCATAAATATTAATGAAAGAATAAGAAAAACATCATATGTCATATCTTCTCATTGGGATTCACATTCCAAGAATTATCCTAGCACATTTGTTCATAAAGGGGATTTATTAATTTAATAATTAGCCAATATCTTGGCATGTAATAAAGAGGTGAAGGGGATTGAATATATTATTTTTCAGAAAACTAAATGGGGTAGGGTAAACTGGATGTGGAGTGGGGGGGGGAGGAGGAGGGAACAAGTGAGGTGAACGTGATATGGAGGTATATGATTGGATAGATATTTTTGTTCATATATTTCATGTTAAAGGACTTATTGCAAGAATATCTCTCATCATTTCATTAGTCCTTATTATAATAAAAATCCTTCACATTATTTGATCAAAAGATATCAAAAATTAGATAATATACATTTGAATGATAAAAACAATTATGCTCTATATATTACACTAATTCTTTATGATCCATTAGTATTCATGAACTCTCTATTTATATGCTATACAAATCATTTTATCTCTTTGTTCAACTCTATTTCTAGGTATTTTAATCATTCATTAAAAACACTTAGGAATTTTAAACAATTGACTTAGCATTAATACAATCTTCACATATACTCGAATTGAGACTTTTAACTCTACTAATCTCCACGATGTGGAGTAGATCGAAATTATCCCTCACCATAGAGATCTAGCTTTTCCTTCGGCCTTCCATATCCTATAATGTTATGATTTAAGACATGTGGTCTTCATAGGTTTAATTGAGAACCCCAAACCTTGATATTTTTAAAACATTGACCTCTATTTAATTCAGCAAACCAATCTTAAACACATGTCCAAGATCATTGTTACCACTCACCATAAATTTTCCTGAATTTGGTTCATATAAATGTCTCTACACCGATCTCTAACACATGGAGAAAATCATTGGAAGTGTTCACCATAAACCTTTAGATTTTTTTGGTAAATCCTTAAGCCATAGATTGTGGAAACTTGTCATCCAATGGTGTCATCACATCCCACAAACCTTAATATTTGGTCTTCATTTATATTTCCTCATTGATCTATGACTTGTGGAATAAATAAGTTTACTTTATAACTAAAGGGTTTTAAAATTTTGGTCTCAACCTCTCCACAAAGTGTCGATGAAATATTATTGAGTTGTGGAGCTTAATTGCTTCACATTAACATGCTTTACTAACTTGCTGGAATACACAGAACCAACATCGGTCGAATGACTGACGTTGGTCACCTGGGGACCGGTATCATTCAAGGAAAGGAGGATCCAAAATTGGTTAGGGTAACTAGCATTGGTTTCCTATGCGTGAATGTTTATATTTAACTCACAAGAATTAGATCTAATTTTTGTTGTAAACGCGTAGCTAAGGTGACCTAAGTTTGTATATGTATAAATGCATGAGAATTAGGGTTAGAAGGTGGTGAATTGCATTTATTAAATGTAGTTTTATTTGAGAGAGAAAGGGTACCGGTGAGGAGAAAACATTGTACATCCTGTGAGGTGTGGAATATTATAGACCTTCATTTTTATTTCCTCTGTAAAGCACTAAATAATAATATTAGTCATTTATTGGTGGACGTAGCCCACACTAGGTGAACCACATTATATCTAGTGTTATCTTTCTCTTGTTTATTTTATCTTCTGGTTAAATTCCGTGTTTATTATTGGTATGCTTTAATTGATTATAGATCTATACAACACTGGTTTATGGTTTAACCCCAACAACTGGTATCAAAGATTTGTTTGGAGGTTTTGTGTGTTGACATGATTTACTCTCAGATTGAGTGGGAGCACAACAATGACAGAAGATAGAAAATATAGAGTAGAGAAATTTGATGGCTATAATTATCAATTATGGAAGATGCAGGTGGAGGATTATCTATATCAGAGATATTTATATTTACCATTGGATGAGAAGGAAAGTCCTACAAATATGACTAACAAAGAATGGAAGATTCTTGACAGAAAGGCTCTGTGATCTATAAGATTGATCCTGACAACATCTGTAGCTTTGAATATAATAGAAGCAACAACCATGGTAGATTTAATGAAAGCTTTAGAAAACTTATATGAAAATCCAAGTGCATCGAATAAAGTTTATTTGATGAAGAAATTATTTAATTCTAAAATACAAAAAGGTGGATATGTGTCTAATCATTTGAATGATTTCCGTTCTATTGTTAATCAATTAAAATTGGTTAATATTCTGTTTGATGATGAAGTGAAAGAAATTTTATTCTTATGCTCTTTTCCAGATAGTTGGGATAATTTGGTAATGGTTGTTAGTAATACAACATCTACTTCTAATATTTTAAAGTTTGATGATGTGGTTAGTATAATCCTGAATGAAGAAATACGCAAGAAAAGTACAGGAGAATCATCATCTGAGAATGATTTGAATGTGGAAAGAATGGGAAGATTTAAAGAGATATTCAAGATAAAGAAGAATGGTAGAACAAAGAATGGAAGATCTAGATCCAAAGTTAGAGATATAATCTACTGGAATTGTGGAAAGAGAGGACATGCAAAGAAGGAGTGTTGGTTCAAGGAAAACAAAGAGAATATACCAGAAAAAGGTAAAGAGGAAAACATTGCAAGTGAGGTAATGCAAGATGCTCTTATTCTCTCCTTGGATAATAAAGTAGAATCATGGGTTTTAGATTCTGGAGCTTCTTTCCATGCTACCCCTAATAAGGGTTATTTTAAAAATTATGTTTAGGGTAATTTTGGACATGTTTATTTAGGAGATGATGAACCATGCATGATTACTGGTAAAGGTGATGTTCATCTTAAATTGTAGAATGGAAATACATGGGTATTGAAAGATGTGAGGCATGTGCCAAGCCTCAAGAGAAATCTAATTTCTGCAGGGAAATTAGGAGAATCTAGATGCATGGTTACATTCACAGCCAATTCTTGGAAAGTTTCCAAGGGAGCCCTTGTTGTAGCAAGAGGAAAGAAGGTAGGAACATTGTATTTTTCTACCTGTGTTACTGATTCCTTTTTGTGCTATCTACTTTAGATTTAGATGCAAACATGTGGCATTATCGGCTAGGCCATATGAGTGAAAAAGGAATGCAGATCTTAAAGGAAAAGGGTAAGTTATTAGATTTGAAACATGTAGATCTTGATTTCGTGAGCATTGTATATTTGGAAAGCAGAAGAAAGTGAGATTTCTTAAGGTTGGGGAAACAAATAAGGAGTATAAATTAGAGCTTGTTCATTCAGATGTATGGGGACCAGCTCAAGTTACTTCTCTTGGAGGATCCCAATATTATGTGACTTTCATTGATGATGCCACAAGAAAGGTATGGGTTTATTGTATTAATTGGAAATCTTTTTTAGACTTTTAAAAGATGGAAAGCCTTGTGGAAAATGAAACAAATTTAAAGTTAAAGTATATTAGATTTGACAATGGTGGTGAGTATTGCAACAAGGCTTTCAATGATTACTATTCAGTGAATGGAATATGCAAAGAAAAAATGGTTCCTAGAACTCCAAAGGAGAATGGAGTTGTTGAAAGAATGAATAGAACAATCATGGAATGTGTTAGAAGCATGAGACTACATGTTGGTTTTCCTTTAAAGTTTTGGGCAGAAGCAGTAGATACGGTGGTATATTTAATTAATTGTGGGCCTTCAAGTGCATTGGATGGTGGAATACCAGAAGAAGCATGGATTGGAAAAGAGGTAGATCTTTATTTTCTTAGAGTATTTGGTTTAGAATTTTTTTGCATGTTGATAAGGAAAATAGGAAGAAATTGGATGCTAAATCCAAAAGATGCACTTTCATTGGTTATGGTTATGGTGATTTTGGATTCCAATTTTGGGATTTAGAAGATACTAAGATTGTTAGGAGCTATAACATTGATTGGAATGAAAAGATAATGTATAGGGATCATGTTTTAGTACCCAAGAATGAATCGGGTGAAGATTTTGTTGAGAAAGATGCATTCTCATATTTAAAATCAAAATCCACAGACACTAGCGTCGATCAGGGTGACTGGTGTCCGGTAGAGAAGGACCGAAATCGATCGGTGATCCGAAATTGGCTACATAGGACCGGAGTTAGTTGGGTGAACCAACGTCACCTACAAAGGAACTAACGTCGATTCTAAGAGACCGGCATCGGTCCATCGTCGATATTGACACAAATGTGCAACAAGCACATAATGAGCCCCATGCACCCCAAATATTAGTGAGAAGGTCACAAAGGGTAAGTAGACCTCTAGAAATATTTACTCCTTCATTATATTATTTATTATTGACTAATAATGGTGAACCCGAGTGTTTTGAAGAAGCAATGCAAAGTAGGATACCCATGTGCAAAGTGGGAGCATGGCATGGATGAGGAGATGGACTCCTTAGAAAATAATCAGACATGGGATTTAGTCAAGTTTCCAGCAGAGTAAGAGGACATTGCAAAACAAGTGGGTTTACAGGATCAAAGAGGAAGAGGGTGGAAAGAAGAGATACAAAGCAAGGCTTGTGGTAAAAGGATTTGCACAGAAAGTAGGTATTGACTTTGGTGAAATATTTTCTCCTATTGTTAAAATGAATTCCATTTGTACTATTCTTAGTTTGGTTACAATGAGAATATTTACATTTAGATCAGCTTGATGGTAAGATGGATTTCCTTCATGGTGATTTAGAGGAAGAGATCTATATGAATCAGCCACTTTGTTATGAAGTAAAGGGTAAGGAGAAACTTGTACTCACATTGAAAAAGATCTTGTATGGGCTTAAACAAGCTCTAAGGAAATGGTATATGAGGTTTGATGGTTTCATGAATGAGTATGGTTATATGAGATGTGAATATGACCATTGTGTTTATTTAAATAATCTTGAAAATGGTAGCTATATTATTATTTTTTTGTATGTGGATGATATGCTTATTGTAGGATCTAGTATGCAGAACATTGATGAGCTTAAGGAAAAGTTATCTCACACATTTGCAACAAAGGATTTGGGAGATCAAAAGAAAATAATTGGCATGTAAATTCACAAAGACATGAAGAACAAGAAGTTTTATTTGTCTTAGGAGGATTATATCAATAAGGTCTATTAGGGTTAGCACACCGATTGTATAGATAATATATCGATCTAATCATAAATGTAAATAAAAGTGGATATTCTACCAGAAGAAATATATAAAACAAGTGATATAAATCAACACCATATTTAACGTGGTTCACCCAGTGTGGGCTACGTCCACCAAGAAACAATCCAATCTATTATCCAAAGCTTTGAAAAGATATACAATGAAGATTTAAAATCTTCCACACCTCTCAGATGTATAGTACTTTATTTCAATCAAGATTTTTCTTCCTCTCTAAGAATTATCTCTCACACAATTATTCTTATAATAATCATCAAATTTTACAAGTTCTTCTTTAATTCTTACTTCTAAACCCTAGCTTTCATGCTTATATAGGCGTATACAAACTTAGGGAACTTATCCATGCAATTACAATCAATAGATCTACTTTAATACTAAAAATAGATCTAATTCCGTGAGTTAATTAAAACATCCACACATAGGTAACTGATGTTGGTTCCTCTTTTCTTGACCGATGTCATTCATAGGTGACTGATGTCAATCCCTCCATAACCGATGACAGTTACTATGTTTTCCACAGAAGTTTTCCATTGCATGCTAATCCGAAGTAATTGAGCTCCACAACTCAATAATCTCCCACTTAGAGATTAACTACTGCACCATACCTGTACAATGTCATTCTTGGATCCTTCCTTAGCTTTGTTTCTTCCTCCTTAAGTCTCAAACTCAAAGACCAATAGAAGTGGAGTGTAGCTCCAAATTCTCCTTTTCTAACAGATTTGTTAGCATATCCATAGGGTTCTTACTCGTATGAATCTTTTCCGGATTCAACTACTCATCCTCCAATACATGTTGTATGAAGTGATACCTCAACTGAATGTGTTTCATTCTCAAATGAAACATTGAGTTATTTTCCAAATGAATTACACTATGACTGTCACTGAATAATTTTCAATCATCTTTCTCCTTTCCCAACTATTTCATGAACCTACTCATCCATATCATCTCTTTTCTAGCATCGTAGCTACAACATATTATGCCTCTATAAAAGACAAAGCCACAACCTTCTATAATATTGAAATCCAGTTAATCTGTAGTCCCACCTACTATGAAAATATATCTATTAGTTATCCTCCTACCATATAGATCTCCACCATATCCGAATCAACATAGAAACATAATGAAATATCTGAACTTCCATAGCATAATTACATGCTAGATGTCCCCTCAAATACCTATGTATCCATTAGAATGCTTTCCAATTATCTTTACCTAGATTGGCTATCTATCTAATAACCACTGTGATCGCTCTATGCAATGTCCGGTATGGTACAAACCATAGCATACATGAGACTCCCAATCTGCTAAAGCATATGGAACTTGTGTCATGTATTTTTCCTCCTCTTGTGATGTAGGAAACTGATATTTTCTCAATTTTAAGTGTCTAGCCATAGTTCTAATAACAAGTTTTACATTCCACATCTTAAACCTTTCTAACACCCTATTAATATAATCCTCCCGAGACAAATAAAATTTCTTGTTCTTTACTGTCTCGTGTATTTGCATGCCAAGAATTATTTTTGCAGATCCTAAATCCTTCATAGCAAATGTGTGAGATAGATTTCCTTTAAGCTCATCAATGTCCTGCGCATACTAGATCCTACAATAAGCATATCATCCACATACAATAACAAAATAATATAGCTCCCATTTTCAAGCTTCCGAAATAAAAACAATGATCAGATTTGTTGGTGTCCATTTTGACCTTACACTATTTTACCCTAATTTTCCTTCACTCTGCATATTCTGAAATGTTTTCTATATCTTGAATGGGTGATATAAAGATTTTGAATCCATTTAAATGCCTTGAATTGTTTGCCAAATCCATTTTTATTCCTTGTTTTGAAGAAGTTTCCAAGTGTGCCCTATTTTTTCCCTAAATTCTTCAAATCATGGGATCTTCCATTTTTCCTTTTTCCGATCATGGAAGCTCAAAAATGATTGATTTATACTTATATGCCTTTAAAAATCCATCCACATGGTTGAAAAATTCTTGGAATCATGTTTCACTTGGTTTTGTTTCAAAAATTTCCATCCTTAGTGAAAAAATCAGATTTTGGGCATAACTAGAAAATTTATGTGTTTTTGATGGTTTGACGGGCATATTTTACCCATCAAATTATTCCTGAGCATTGGGTGGTTATGTGGCTTCTTCTAATTGGTCAAGGGATGGCGGGAAGATGTTTTAACTTATCACTTTTTGCTTTTTTGGAAAAAGGCATTTTTGGTCCCATGGCTCCGCTTCTTTCTGATTGGTTCTAATGATGCTTACGTGGCTTCTTCTAATTGGTTGAGGCACGGTGGATTTATCTTGTAAACTTGTTCTTTTTGGCTATTTTTCCTAAAAATTTAACTCACCCCATGGCCCCACCAAGTTCTGATTGGCTGAATTCAAGCGGTGGAGAAAATTTCTTAATTTTTCCCAAGGATGTACACATGTCACATGTTGAGTGATTGTGGAGTAGCGGGTCTTTTTGTGCTCTAAGGAATTTTGGAAAAAAGGAGTTAAAGTGAGAAAAAGTCCTAAGGCCCGTGGGAGGACACGTGGCGGCTTCAGAATCAAAAATGGAATCATGGGTTGTCGGGTTCCTTAAAAAAATTTGACTTTATTTTATAAAAGGATTAAAGTCACAAAGTGAACTGAAACTCGCTCCAATCAGAGAAGGGCACGTAGCAGTTTGAAAATTCAAAGGCAAAGGGGATGTGGGCCAATGGAGAACTTTGAATTTTTTTTCCTTCTTTGGAAAGAAGGGAATAAAGTATGAAAATGGGCTGAAACTCGCCTCCAATCAAAGAAGGACACATGGCTTTGAAAAGTCAAAGAGGGAGGCGGAATATCAAGTTACTTTGAATTTTTTTAACTTCAAAAGATAAAGGTTAAAATATGAACCACAGCTCCACTCCAATCATAGAAGAACATGTGGCAAGGTCAGAGGCAGAAAGGCGGAGATGCGGGGAAAATTTGGAAAATTTATTTTTCCAAAAAGAGGAAAAATAGCAGAATCAAGCCACGATTCCGCTGGGACCCACATTGGGACACATGTCAAGCCATTTTTCAAAGGGCGAGAGGGGCAGAGAAAATGTCAAATTTTTACATTTTTCCAAAAGTGATAAAATGTCAAAAAGCACTCCCAAGCCCATTTCCAATCACATTTTTCCACGTGGAGGGCTCAGATTAAAAGATGAAGGAAGATCAATGGTAACTGTGCATTTCATCATTTTTCCACCATTCGAGCTCTAGGATGTTTGGAGATGAAATTTTTGCATCAATTTTCATCAGATTTTTGGAAAATTTGTGTCATTTTGTCTACAATGATCAATTAAATCAATTTGATGGTTCAATTTGTGAATCTGAGGTACTTTTGAAAAGGATTTTTGCTTGGGCTCGTGCAAAATGTGAAATATCAGATCCAGAAGTTGCAGAGGCAAATTTTGAAAGGGAAAAGATGAAATGATGAAAGGAAAGGGGTCTGCATGCACCAAGGATGAAAAACATGCCCCCTATTGAAGTAATGATGTGGTTTTTTCAATGATTCACCTTTTGAGGCACCTGACAACTCTTGAGCATTTTTATGTTAAAAGTCCTTTTCTGTGAATCATGATGGAATTTTGTAACAAACTTGATGCTTAGGATATCCTTTTCTTGGGAGAGAAGGCTTGGATGTAAAAAAATGATATATAATGCATGTTTGATACTTGCAAATGGTCGAGAGTTCATTTTCACGAGAAACTTTTGAGAAAAGCTCATCTCTCGAGAAACCTTTCGAGAAACCAGTTAACTTCCTTTGTGTTATATTTTCATTCATGTTGATTTGGTTACAAGTGTTTAGCCATCAACAAGCTTTGATATTGTTTGAATAAATCTCCCCTGCTGAACATATCTAATAAATTGTGAATTAACTTGTGTCGAATCTGTGGCAATTTTGTGTTTATTTCATTTCAGAATGTCTGTAAGTGGTTTTTCTTGTTCCTATTGCAATCTTGTATCAAAATACTTCTCAATCACATAGATCTCAATCCTTGTGATATTTTAGTGGCATCTACAATTTCAAATTTTCAGAATAGCTTTCATTTGGGAATGAAATAAGTGATTTAAAATCACTTTTCTTTCATTTTTTGAGAGAGATTGTTTGTAAGTCTTTGGGTGTAACTCAGGCATGATTGATCCTAGATTTTGATGTTTTATTGGGCCTTCTAACTCAAGCCTTCATGCTATAATCTCAAATATTGTGTGAAAAAGTGCAAATCTGGGCCTCCATTGATGCACACCTTCTAGTTGAAGGAATGTTTTAACTATTTTGAAGTTTTTTGTTGCTGATTTCTCCATCATTGTGAAGTTTCTCAAGGATCTAGAAAATTCCAATTTGTCTTGTTGATCTCCCACCAAAAAATTATTCAAATAACCAATCCTACCCTGAACTACCCTATTTTGTCCTGTATATCCACAAAAGAACAAAATCCATTTGCTAAAGTATGCAAAACAGATCAGGGTTTCTAAATATCTCCACATTCTAGGAGTGACAACTCATGAGAGTCATATTTGGTGTGTTGATCATATTTTCCCAAGGTCTTCTATATAAAATTTGTGCAAAAGAAGGATATCACCATCTCCTTTACCATTTGAAGGTTACAAAGTAGGTTCTCTTACCTTGGTTGAAAGGCACAACCAGAAATAGTTAGGATAAGATCACATCCTTTTAAGGTGCTACCCACTTCTTTCAAAGCCTGAGTGCTAAAAAGTCAGATAAACTCCTTCCTCGGCTACAAAATGACACATAATTGTTTATCTTTCTCTAAGTGTCTTGTTCATTTCTTGATGCTGCTCGGTTCTTGAAGAAGGATTAAATCTAGGTACCAACACACTTCGATGCCGTTTGTGGATTTTTTGAAAATATTTGAAATATTTGGATACATTTCAAACCTTGGTAATGTTTCTTACAAATGTTGCATGCAAATACATTGTTGAAGCACCATTCTATAATCAGATTTGTAAGGATTAAGTGAAGTTATTAGCTCTGTCAGCAATTTTCCTAGTTTCTAGTAGTTGTTGCACTTTGTTTGCATTGTATTTGATAAATTTGGGTAAAAGAAGATCAGATCTATAAAGCTTTGCATGATTTCAGTATAAACAGACATTTGATAGATCATTTGTAGTGCATTTGCACAACTAGGGTGAAAATCCTTAGTGGCGACTCCGTATTGATTTGATTTGATAAATGCCAGTGTCTTAACCTCTGTCATTTGAAAATTTGTTACTAAATTCTACAAAGCTGGAAGGAAGAAGATTTTTCTTCACTAAGGACCCTACTAGAAGGTTGTTCTCAGACCTGGGAAAATCAGGTTCTAGAAAAGAAAAATCTGGAAGGCAGTTGAAGATCAGAGCTCAAGAAAAGAGATCTCCATTGTTGAAAGTGATCATCCTGTCATTGAAATTTGTAGTTCATCCTCAAGCAGCTCTGAATTAGGTAGTCCTCTTGTAGAGCTACATTCTCCATCTAGTGAGGGGCCTTCATCTATATTTAAAAAAAATTCTTCTCATTCTGTCCCTGTATTTTCTAGATCTGATAGAGTTTTCCAAGAAGCAGAACCATTAGGGGATAATCCTTTTGAAAATTATATCCCTATCCCCCGCAGACCCTCAAGTCCTCATCATCTTACATCTCCTACAAATTCACCTCCACAAAATAATATGGCTCAGCCCCCACCCAGACCTCCATTTGTTGTTAATACATTTGGTCCCATAAACTTTGGAGGAATGGATGGTTATCCAAATGTTGTCCCTCAAGATGTTAGGAATAGATTGCCCAAATTTCAAGGCAATAATGCTATCTCTGGTGATCAGCACCTTAAACTTTTTTCTAACATGATGGAGGATTTTGAGATAGAGTATGAGGATGTATATATCAAATTGTTTATTCATACATTAGAAGAGGATGCAAGGGACTGGTATAAAGATTTGCTAGATAATTCTATTGATTCTTGGACTGAAATGAAGAATGCATTTAGATTGTAGTATGGTGACAAAACAGACCCTAGGTTTCTTTTTTAGAATTTGAGAATATCAAAAAGAATCCCAATGAATCAGTGCATGATTTTAATACAATATTTAATAAGACATTAAGAATATTTCTTGTGAATTTGAGGCCATGTGATGAATCTTGTCTTATAAAATATGTTGATGCATTTGATAAAAAAGATGCATACTATTTGAGGGATAAAAACCTTGGCAATTTGAGGTAGACCTTTACCATGGCTCTGCTAATTGAGAACAACATCAAGGCCATTGGAAAACCTCCTAAGAGGGAGGGTGTTAAATTGATAAACCCTGAAAAGCCTCAAGAAAGCAAGAGTGTGGATCTTGAGGAAGTTGTGAAAACTTTGGCAGGGGCTATCAAAGAAATATCATACAAGTTGGCCCGAGCTAAGAAGGGAATTGGAAAAACTTCCCAAGGTCAACACAAGCATAAAGGGAAAACATATTTACAAACCATCCTAGAAATGAGCAAAGATCTGATGACAGGGGTAAAGGGCCCATGGGATCTGCAAATAGACATCCCCAAGCATGTGAGAATATAATGGTTCCTGATCCTCTGACTGCTAGGGTTGTTGTTGTTGATGAAGCCAATGAAATTGATTGGTGTGACAGATGTTTTTCCCCATCCACCATGTGAAGAAGATCAATAGGCCGAGGAAGTTGATGATGAAACTGATGATGATGTATGCATGTTGGGGTGTTCTAAAAGCTCACAACAAGGGTCCACTTCAACTAAACTAATCGGTGCAGTAATCGCTTCAACTTTTTGGGACTGAATTCATAAGGTACTACCTCTTCTTCCCTCTCATACTTTATAAGTAGATGTGGTACAAGCTTTTGAACTTCCTAATAATGATTTTGAGTACCTAAGAGATTTAATGATAAAAAGTATGATGGAGGAATACCTTCTGAAGAGGATAGACAACTGTTAATGAATGTTGTTGTTGGCCAAGAAAAGGAGTATAATACAAGAAGTAAAGTTGTCAAAGGAGCAGGGCCTCAAGCCAAACCTAAAACTCCATTGCTTACAAGTATTCCTAGAGAGTCTCCTAAGAAAGATACATCTGTCAAAGGCCTTGTTGTCCTAAACAAAAATTATAGTCCTCCTCATGCCCAAACTCTCAAAAATCCCATGCCATTTTATGAGTTTGCTAATCTCCCTTCCAATGTTGCCTTGTCAAAGAATGTTCCATATGACATATTCCAAGTTTTGAGTAAAATAAAGGTTATTGTTCCAATTCTTGAGATGCTTAGGATTCCTGAGCACAAGAAGAGAGCATTTGAGTATTTGGGATTGAAAGAAGAGAAGAATAATCCAGGTAGAACTATGAACATTGTAGAGACTCCTCCTCTAACCATTGTAGACCTTGAAACACCACCAACATTGGAAGATCTTGGAGAAGCACCTAAGGTTTACTTGGAGAAATCATTGGTTGAGTATCAATTAAATTTTGATCCATTTTTTACAACTTTGATCATTAAGGATAGACTGCTGCACAATTGTATGTTTGATTCTGGAGCATCATGCAATGTCATGCCTCTTGAGGTCATGAATGAGCTGGATATCAAAGTGACAAAGCAACATATGGAAGGTGTACTACCATGGAATCTAGAGAAGTCCTAGTTGTTGGATGTGTTAAAGGTTTGGTGGTACAACTTGCAAAGCATATCTAGGTAAGAATTTAAAACTTGATGTGGTCATTGTTGATTGCCCACCAAATGGGGCATGTTGTTGTCAAGGAAGTGGGCTGCGAGTGTTGGTGGAAGTGTCCAAATGGATATGTATTTTTCCACCATTCCAATTGAGGGAATTCTTGTAAAATTATATGGGGAAAAGAAGATGTTGCATCTTATTGAGGATCCCAACAATGCTTCTTATGAAGTATTGTATACTAATGTTGATGCTGATAATTTTGTTGGCTTTGCTGATGGGAAGGAGAACAAGATGGATCAATGTAAGTATCTTGAGTAGGTAGGTTCTCCTTGGACCTTGTTATTTGATGGGGCTTGTTCCAAATTTGGAAATGGTGCTGGTGTAGTTCTGATTTCTCCAAGCTTGGAAGAGTTTGTTTTTTCTTTCAAACTTAACTTTGAGTGTACTAACAACATTGCTGAGTATGAAGCATTGTTGTTAGGTTTAAGAATTGCATGGAAGTATTATATTAAAGATATCATTGTCAAAGGGGACTCAGAATTGATTGTCAAACAAATCAGAAAATTGTATGCTACTAAAAATCAGTGAATGAAACAATATAAGCATGCAGTCTGGGATTTGATTGAAATGTTTGATTCATTTAATATCTTGCACCATGATAGGAAGTCCAATGCCATTGAAAACAAGATTACAAGATTGCGATCTTGGTTTTATAGTTGTGAAACATCCCTATTTTTGAATATGATGTTGAAGTGCTAACAAGGCCATCTGTCCCTGACAATGTTAAAAATTGGCAAGTGTTTGATGATGATGCTCAGTCAAAATATTTGTACAAAACCAAGGAGAGTTTGTTAATCAATGTATTGATTGGGAGAAATCCCCACCAAGAAAGAAACACACCAATTTGTCATGGACTTCATGTTGAATCATATCATCTATAGATTTGGAGTGCCACCAAAATTGTTGTTGATAATTCCATGTGTTTTGAGCTAAACCTTTTATGGAAATGTGTAAAGAATATGGAATCAATCTGACATATGCCTCTAAATACAATCCCCAAGGCAATGGACAAGCTGATTCCAACAATAAGAACTTATTGAAGATCATTAGAAGAACCTTGGAGATGAAGAAGAAGAAGTGGGGTGTGAAACTGAAATTTGTTGTTTGGGCTAATAGAATCACTCCCAAGAAAGCTACTTGGTAAAATCCCATTTGAGTTGGTATATGGAACTCAAGATTTTCTTCCTTACACTTGCAATTGTCGTTATTTTAGTTTGTTCAACAACTTGAAGACCAAGAAGTCAGTCCATATGAAGCTCGAATCAATCGATTGTTGAGCTAGATGAAGAAAGAAGTGCATCCTATCAAAGTCATGTAAAGTTCTAGAGAAAAGTTTAAGAAGTTGTTTGACAAGAAGGTCACCCAAGGTCTTTCGGTGTTGAAGATATTGTGCTATTGTCGGATAAGCATGGTAAATTTGATGCATTATGGATGGGCCCTTATTCCATTCACATTTGAATTGGTGAACATACCTTCTTCTTAAAAGACTTAGATGGGGAATTGCTCGAATTACTTGTTAATGGAAAGCATTTGAAACATTTCCTTGATTGATTTCAAGAATCAAGGTATGCATCATTTGTATAGTGTATAGCTCCTTGGTTTATTTCTGTCTTTTATGTTTTTCTCATTCTAGTCCTTGGTGACCTAGTTTTGTTGGTCTCTCAATTCATTTTTGGAAGCTAGTTCTGGTTTTCTACTCTGCATATTGACTCCACTACCCAATGGATGTTTTTGGCACTTGGTCTAATTTTGTTCTTATGGCACTCACTGGGAGTTCCCATCCCTGAGCAGGAGCCGATGTTGGTGTCCATTTTGATCTTACACCATTTTGCCCTAATTTTCCTTCACTCTGTATATTCTGAAACATTTTCTATATCTTGAATGGATGATATGAAGCTTTTTCCTCCATTTGAATGCCTTGAATTGTTTGCCAAATCCATTGTTATGCCCTTTTTGAAGAAGTTTCCAAGTGTGCCTGTTTTTGCCCTAAATTCTTCAAATCCACGGCTCTACCATTTTTTTTTCCCCGATCATGGAAGCTCGAAAATGATCGATTTATACTTGTATGCCTTTGAAAATCCATCCCCATGGTCGAAAAATGCTTGGAATCATGTTTCACTTGGTTTTGTTTCAAAAAAATTCCATCCTTAGTGAAAAAATCAGATTCTGGGCATAACTGGAAAATTTATGTGTTTTTGACGGTTTGATTGAGTGTATTTTGCCCACAAATTATTCTTGAGTATTGGGAGGTTATGTGGCTTATTGCAATTGGTCTAGGGATGGTGGGTAGATGTTTTAACTTATCGCTTTTTGTGTTTTTGGCAAAAAGGCATTGTTTGGTCCCATGGCTCCGCTTCTTTCTGATTGGTTCTAATGATGCTTATGTGGCTTCTTCTAATTGGTTGAGGTGATCTTGTAAAATTGTTATTTTTGGATATTTTTCCTAAAAAATTTAACTCACCCCGTGGCCCCACCAAGTTCTGATTGGTTGAATTCAAGCAGTGGAGAAAATTTCTTAATTTTTCCCGAGGATGTACATGTGTTGCATGTTGAGCAATTATGGAGCAGTGCGTCTTTTTTGTGCTCTAAGGAATTTTGGAAAAAGGAGTTAAAGTGAGAAAAAATTCCTAAGGCCCGCGGGAGGACACATGGTAGCATCAGAATCAAAAATGGAATTGTAGGTTGTCGGGTTCCTTCAAAGTTTTTCGAATTTATTTTATAAAAGGCACAAAGTGAACCGAAACTCCACCTCTAATCAGAGAAGGGAACGCAACAGTTTGAAAATTCAAAGGAAAAGGGGATGCGGGCCGATGGAGAACTTTGATGTTTTTTGCCTTCTTTTGGAAAGAAGGGAATAAAGTATGAAAATGGGTGCATAACTCTACCTCCAATCAAAGATGGAGGTGGAATATCAAGCTACTTTGAAGTTTTTTAACTTCAAAAGATAAAGGTTAAGATATGAACCAAAAATCCACTTCAATCATAGAAGAACACGTGGCAAGGTCAAAGGTGGAAAGGTGGGGAAAATTTGGAAAATTTTCTTTTTCCAAAAAGAGGAAAAATAGTAGAATCGAACCGCGATTCTGCTAAGATCCACATAGGGACATGTTTCAAGCAATTTTTTAAAGGGCGGAGGGACGGAGAAAAATATCAAATTTTTACATTTTTCCAAAAGTGATAAAATGTCAAAAAGTGCTCCCAAGCCTATTTCCAATCACATTTTTCCACGTGGAGGGTTCAAATTAAAAGATGAAGGAAGATCAACGGTAACTATGCATTTCATCATTTTTCTGCCATTTAAGCTTGTTGGTTGGATATTTTGTCCAGTCAAAATATGAGGTTCAACCACAGTTCATGGGATAAAATCCCTCCTCAAAGACAAGTGAGGCTTCCTATTTATTAGAAATCTAAAACACAAAAGAAGGAATATATACAATATTCACACTATTCTAACCATTGGGTTGGGATATAATCCCGAAGCTCATATCAACATGAAGCAAAGATATTATCGTTGCAGAAACAAAATGGATTAGAAAAGAAACTATTATGGAAGAAACAAAACATGAAGGGAATGAGAGGAACATATTTTCCTTCGAGAAAACACAGATCAAGAAGTACTCATACGAGTTTTAGACAAATGTATGTAATGTTTGGAAATGATTAAAATAATCAAGAATACTAACAAAGAACAACTTAAGATCTTTGAACATAAGAACAATCACTTAAGATAAATGAATCTCACAACACAAAGTCTGCAAAATAACATTTGTTTCTATTCTTCAATGATTAAAAGAAAATACAAAGTTTTTCTTCTTTTCACAATAGCTTTCTTGATAAAAAATCTCTCTCCTTTCAAATACATGAGCGCTTTATATTTATAATAGAAAGAGCGGAGAGAAAATAGGATAATCCCTAGGAAATAGTCATTTAAACAAGAATCCTATTTTGCTTGACTCTCACGTAGGAGACCAAGTCAAAATTTGCTTCCTTCATGGCGAAACGAAAATGAAAAAGACATGTCAATTTCTAGAGGAAAATGACATGTAACATCTATGCTTGTTCTGTTTCGTCATCCTTATCTTCTTCCTATAGTGCTTTCTTATCTCATAACTTGTGGAATTTTTGATTAAATCCTACATCTCAACCTCTTCAAGTGCACTGGAATGGTCACTCAGGACTTCACAAGTTTCATGAATATCACTCGCATCGCTGGGAAGTTTCTTCAACCTTTTACTAAGTTTCCTCAGTGATTCCAAGAGATGCTCAATCTTCACGAATTTATCAATGATTTCGGGTTGAAGGTGGCAATCGGTTCATCTTTGGATTGAAACTTGGAGTTACTTGTGGAACTCCTCAGCAGGTAAAATATTTGGGCTTCTATCCAACACCTTGGGAAAGATCCTAGAAAGCTCCTCCTCAATGTCATTGGTAGCATCAACCAATTGGTCTCTAGATTCTCTCAATTTTCTGCAAGCCTCATTAATAATATTCACCCTAAATCTTATGGCTTTAGTCATCTGGAAATTTCTATCCACATGAGGGATGACTCCTTCTTCTACCAAGATACGAGATGGAACTTTTTCAATGCATTGAGAGCTTCAAAAGTTAGCTCGAGGTTCTTAATCTCATCTGAAAAATATTCATCCATTTTCTCACCCTCCTTTATTTCCACCAACGATTTATAAACCTCCAATGAGACCTCAATGACTTCTTTCCCCTGTAGGAGTAACTCTGGATCCATTCATCGACCGTTCTCCCCTTCTCATTAATCTTTTCGATCCTAGGTACCGATGAGAAATCAAACCTGATAGGAGTAGGGGTAGAGGATGATGGTGTTGACTCAGAAGGCTTTGAAAGCTTGAGTAACACATCTGTTAACTACTCCACTTTCTCCTTGAGCTCATCTATGCTTAATTTTATCTCCTTTAACTTTTGACATAGCACATTCATAGCATCCCTGTGCATCTTGTTGTGCTCCTTCATTGTCACCTTCCCTAGATCAACCCTTGTGATCTGATAGTTGGTGGCCATTATGTCCTCTCTTGTTTTTTCAGCTATGAGAGTGGCGATCTCTACAAATTTGTGTCCTGAAGCATCCACTGAAACCCTTGAAATTGTTTTGGGTTTCTTGGTAGATTTGGCAGAGAAACCTTGAGTGAACTAAAATCGAAGGTTGGTAGGGGAACTACCACCTTCCTCTTCCTGAGTCTGATCAATCAACCATTGAGGAGTGCCATAATAAGTTAATCCTATTAGAGGTGTTACAGTCAAACTTGCAAGTGGAGGGAGATTTACTTGTGGAGTGGTAACAACTGCAAGTGTGGTAATGGATTCAATGAATAGAGGTGTAGAAGGAGGAGGCATATCTATGGACATTTTGGCTACAACAAAGAGAGGTGAGAGGTCGTGGAAGATGTTGGCCATGGCTGATAGACTTGGTGAAGAAATAGGAGGTGGGAGTGGTTGAAAAGGAGGAGGCACAAATCCTGAAGCCAGAGCTTGAGAAGCAAGAGACAAACTTACTTATGATGGGAAATCAGCAAAAGGTGAAATTAGAGGTTGGCTAACCTCTACTTCCAAAGAGATTTCTCCTATTTCTGGTGGGGTAGGTGAATCTGATATATTCACTATTTTAGTAGGAGTGGCAGATGAAGTGGTTGCTTGCTCTTCTCCCCTCTTGACAAACTTGACTTTTATAGGCCTCTTGGAAGAGCTCCTATCTTTTTCCTTTTCTTTCTTGGAGGGCCCCGCTTCCAAAGTGACCAACTTTGAGAAACTCTTTTCTTTGTAATTCATTCCCCATGAAACGAGCCATGCCTTAGTGCATGCAAGAATTGGAGTAGATCTTTCCGCAATGGAAGATTTTTGGCAATAGACCAATCAATAGCTAGGAACACATGTTGGTCTTCATTCAACCCATCATACGAGGCGTCCAGGACACTTTCATTGTCTATAGTGCCTTTTGGGATGTCAGCAAGCTCTAGTGTCTGAATCTCCTCAAGTTTCAATCTGTTATGGTCCTTTCTTCGGATGACAACTTCATCCCGAAGATCAACCCAGATGTCCTCTATGCTAGGCACATGCAGATACAAGGTCCCGTATGACTTAAGTACTCCTCGGAAGTCAAACCCATCCCTGTGCTTCATGTGCTTCTTCAACTTGTCTTGTAACTCGTGCATAAAATTCTTGGCTTTAAATACTATTAAACACATGTAACTTCTGATGGAAATGGGGAATGATATGGTGGCCTTGTGCTTACTCTGCTGGAATTTGTGGAAATCAAAAAATTGTCTAACCAACTCCATTAGGATAAACTTATCACCTGGATATACGGGCAAACAGAAAGGATCACCCGGGTACATGACCACCTGAAGATATGTGAACTTCTTGAATTTCAAGAAGACATAACCCCAATTTGACACTTTTCCTCATGCCTTATCGTGAGACTCTTCTTTTTCTCACTTAGGGTTAATTTTGTAGATGTTTTTGTAAAATAAAGCATCATTCACTCTTCTGAATTGATCCTCAGACCCCTTAATTGTCAACTGAGAAAAGTTCAGAAAGATGTGCTCTACTTTCCGGTTTCCTTTTATATCCAACCCTAGATAATTCTTCATGCCAACTGCTGCATAGGTAACATATGAGGACATATAAAACTTACCCGTAGACAAGATTTTTTTCATCTGGGACTCTATCTCATCTCTTATAAGACTACCCCAATCGATCCCTTGTTCATTCATTTTTTTTATGATGACGATGAATTCGTACATCCATCCTTGGAAAACAATTGACTCGGGAGTCCAAAAACTTGACTTAGCATGGTGATGATATCATTGATCTCATGAATGAAATCACTCCTAGGAACAAACTTTGGAAACCTAGAGATGACCGGCTTGGCCTTGATCAAGAATTTCTTATTCACATGTTTGATGTAATTTTCTTGATCATTGTCCTAGGCCTTCTGTGTTGATTGAAGATTCAAATCAACATACTCCTCAAAGTTGGGAAATCTTAGGAGGTCATCAAAGTAACCTCCATCCAACTTCACTATGACCTCTCCAGCCTGATTTCTCACTGAGCGGGAAGCAGAGTCATAATTTGAAGCACAGGCTAAGATGAATTTGGGGAATTGAGTAGACATTGGGATTCCTGCTATAAGAGGGAGGCCAGAACCAGCTATTGACTTCAACCAGAAGTCCGGGAAGAATCCTTGATTCAGCCCGAGAAGTCCTCCATGTCTATATTACCGAGTTCAGTGTCCCGGATGTCGTAGTTGCAATCAATGTAGGAAGGGGACTACATCTTCTTGTACTTGTAATTCATTTTTCCGGACCTATCTGAATTGTCCTTAGATTGTCCAGGATCCGACATGAGGAGTCTTGGAGAAGGAATGCCCTGATAACTTCTGGTTGAACACTCGGGTTGGAAAGCTTGTTGAGCAACCCCTCAGACCTAATACACTTCGGAGTGTGTCGGAAGTTAGGCCTTGTCAAAAAATTCACAAAAACCGACAGTTGGAACTTAGTAGGTGTTGAACACTTGTAGAAACCTGAAACACTGGCGGACGTCAGAAGATGTTGATCACTCGGCAAAAACTCGATACACTGCAAAGTGTATGTCAAAGGTTGTTAGATGTCCAACACTCAATGAAACCCGATACACGTGGAAGTCAGAGACTGTTAAGCACTTGAGAGAACCTAATACACTATGGAAGCAAGAAGTTGTTGAACACCTTGCAAAACCTAAAACAAAGGAATCAGGTTTCTGAGATGTCAGGACATGTAAAATTCCCGCCATTTCATCAGTTAGGATTTTGATATTTTTTCAAAATACATAAGGGTATATTCCATGGGATAAAATAAGAAAACACCCTAAGGGTGAATTCCAAACAATAATTTTATTGGAATACAACCTAAAATGAAGAAAACAACCCAAAACCCTAAACCTAGAGGGAAAAAAGAAAAGAAAGGAAAACCCCCAAAAGAACACCTCAAAAATAAATCTAAAAACCTCAAAGTGGTAAGAAGAGAAAAATACCTTCAGTAATCTCTAAAAATATTTGAAAACAGAACACAAAATCAATCAAGAAGCTCAAACGGGTTTGGAGGTCACAGGCACAAGCATAAAAATCCACGCAACAAAAGTACAAATAAAAATGATGTGTAAAATCAAACTATTTATAAAGCCTTCGCATTTATTACACTTCACTTGACACGTGTGCCAACTACTTGACAACTCGGCATTAATGTCATGTCATCATGCTTGGAGTGCCCAAAAACCTGATACAAAGGATTTGTTATCAATTCAGTTTTAGGTTTTGGGAAAAAAACGACATGAAACATGACATGTTTGGATGCTACAAGGTTCTGAAAACCCAACACAAAGGATTGTTTTAGGTTTTTGGGTTTCGGGAGTCAAGAGACATGTGGCATATTTTTTTTTCAAGGCATGTTCGGATGTTTCTGAGTTCTGAGAACCTGACACACTGGCTTAGAATCAGGTTTTAGGTTTTAGGAATCAATTGACATGAAGCATGTAAGAAAATTTTTTCCATGTTGTGGAAACTCGAAAACACAACAATCTCCTTCAAAGGGAATTTTAAAAGATTTTCCCAAAAAAATTCTATGGTTATCTTAATTTTAGCTGTAATCACTAAAATGAGATAACAACTAGTTCCAGTTGGGGACTTTCTTTAAGACAACAAAGGAAGAGGACTCAGAATCTCTGTTTTTATCCATTAGGCTATGGATTTGTAAAATAAGAAAACCAAAAACAAACAAACAAACAAAGAAAACAAAAAGCAAACACATGACAGAAAACAAATTATATACAATGCAAGAGAGCATCTTGCACTAATAATGGAACAACTTTAGATGTTGATGATTTGAAAAGGTAGAGGAGCAACTCTCCATCAAGATATGATAGATAGAAGCTATTTTCACCATTCAACTGATGAATCTTAAAAGTTCCTTTCCATAAAGAATCAAACTTTCCATGCATCCCTTTCTGCTCCCTTCTCTTATCCCAGAGAAGTACTAGATCTCTAATTTAGAAGTCGTGTTGCTTTGATTTCTTATCGAATATCTTCTTTACTTTTCTCTGATGATCTGCAATGCAATCAACCACCTTGCTCCTTTCCTCTTCTAGCCTGGCTAGGTACATAATCCTCTTCTCAATAGAACTTTGAAAAGTTTCATCTTCAATTGCTTTGGCCAACCGTAAGGCTGGCAATTCTATGGAGATAGGGATCTCAACATCAATCCCATACAACACCTAGAATGGAGACATTCCAATAGCTCATTTTGGAGTAATCCGATCTACCCATAATGCATCATACAATGCTTTGTGCCATGTCCTCTTGATTCTCATCAACTAGCTTTCTGATTATAGTAACCAGGTTCTTGTTGCTTGATTCAGCCCTACCATTACCTCGGGGTAATAATTACACCCATTCTCATGAAGTCTCAAATAGAGATGAATGAGCCAACGTGAACCTCGAATCCATAAAAATTCCATTATCCCGTGAGCCAACGTGTACCATTCTCGGCTTGTGCTCACAAAAAGCACCATGGGAAATTCGAGGAGGTATCTTCAAGGTTTCTTCACATTCTTTCTTTGCATTATTTTCGCGATCAATTGGCATAGGTCTCTTCCTCGTACCAACTTGGTAGGTCTAATGTCCAAGTCATACTCTTGGGCTTTAGCTATCCAGTTACCCCGTTGACTACCCAAATCTTGTTGAGTCAAAATGGATTTAACTATAGTATCAGGAAAGAGAACGAGAGTATGAGAACTCAACACATAATATCTGAAATGTTTCACTACTCTTACCACCACATAAGCATGATTTTCAATCTGTGACATTTTCAATTTGTGTTCCTTTAATGGGCAGCTCATGAAAGCGATGGGAGCTTCAATTCCTTCTTCATTCTCCTGCATCAGGATGGCTGATACTGTATGAGCGAAGCATAGTTGTATATGATGAAATCTTTCTTGAAGTTTGGACATACTAGAATAGGAGCATGAGCAATTACCTTTTTGAATTCTTCGAAAGCAAGCTTCCCTTTAGTGCTCCATCGAAATGGAGTTTTACCTTTCATCATCCCAAGGATATCCTTGGTTTTATCAGCAAAGTTAGGTACAAACCTCCTTAGGAAATTGAATTTTCTAAAAAGGAATGTACTCCAGTTTTTACTTGTAGGTAAGGTAAGGCCTTGGATGGCCTTAACCCACTCTGGGTCAATTTTGGTTCCTTCTCTAGTCACGATGTGACCCAAAAATTTCCTTTTGTTACTCGAACATAGATTTCTTAGGATTTAATGAAATCCCATGATGCCTGCACCTTAAGAGTACCTGCTCCAAGTGATCATAATGATCACTTTACTTCTTAGAGAAAACTATCAAGTCATCCAAATATACGACTATGAATTTACCCATCAGATCTCTGAAAGCTAAGTCCATAGCTCTCTGAAATGTGGCTCTGGCGTTGATCAAACTGAAAGGCATTCTCCTGTAAGCAAAGGTCCCCATGGGGTAGTGAATGTCATTTTATGTTGATCCTCAGCAGTTACCTCAACCTGATTATACCTCGAAAATCCATCAAGCATGGATAGCATTTTTGATCCAAAGTGAAGTATACAACACCGATCCATGATAGGTAAGGGTAGTTTTCCTTCAATGAAGACTGATTCGAGTTCGAAATCGACCAAATTTGGATTTCACCATTCTTCTTTCTAATAGGAATGATGTTGGCAACCCAAGTAGAATGATGGATTGGGAAGATAATCCTAACGTCTAACATCTTTTGGATTTTATGAGAATGGTCCCTGAGATCTTTGGATTGTAATGCCTTTGTTTCTGCTCGTAGGTTTTTGCATCAAACTTCAAAGGAATACTATGTTGTACATCTTTGTCTTGAAATACTTCAAATCTACATTGGACCATGCCAAGATATCTATGTATCTTTTTAGGAGTGAAGTGAATCTTGATTTATCCTTAGGGGAACAACATTTTCCGATGTTTACCATTTGTGGTTTGTCAGAAGAGCCCAGATTAACTTGATCTACTCTGACGAGGAAGCACCTTTAGTTTTCCTTTTATTCTGGATAAAATGGTCATGCTTGTCAAACAAACCTTCCAAAGAAACCAATCCCTTAGGAATATTGTTGCCTTTTAGCTGGATGAACTCACCATCAATCCCTTGATATGAATTTGAGACAAACTCGCGGAAAGCTAATTCTGATCCTTCAAAATACAATTCACTAAAATTATCAGCTTTCTCAAGAAAAGACAATACCTGTTGATCATCGTTGAACACTTGTCAATGTGTTGCATTATCTGGAACACTTGGATGATACAAAATCTCAATGGTGTACGTGTCCTGTTTGAACTATGGATGAGAGAGGAGAAGAGACGTAGACATGGCTAAAGAATCAACTTTTTGTTGTAATCCCTCAAAACTACCTTGATAGAAAATCATTGAATCATTCTATGTTGTCCCATACCTTGTTCCTGTAATGCCTTAGGCGATCATTTTTCACTTGATAGACCCCTTTTACTTGATTTACAATGAGCTCCGCATCTCCCTACACTTTGAGATTTCAGATTCCCTTTTGTCTCGCCATTTCTAATCCTAATAACAAAGCTTCATATTCAGCCGTATTATTAGTATTATCAAACTATAACTTGAAAGCGGAGGGAAAGATCTCGGAATCCAGAGATATAAGAACCACACCAGCGCCTAATCCAGTAGTTGAATAGCTCCCATCAAACTTGAGGGTCCAAATAGCATTAGAATCCTCTTCCTTGACATCTACAACTGGTACCTCTGATGTCATGAAGTAATTTCCCAAGCCAACATCTTCGAAAAGAATTTGAGCCTTGGGGTCATCTGATTTAGTGACCAAATACTTCACTTGAGGCTCGGGATGGAGGATACAAGGAACTCCATTGACTATAATTTTATCCTTGGTCCAGTCCATATTGATCTCTCCTCCAACATCTTTACAAAAACATCTTCCTAAGAGAATACCATAAGCAATGGGATATCAGCAACCAGAATGGTCATTTTTACTCTCTTTTTCGGGAATGCAACAAATGCAAATTGTGCATCCTTGATTTGGCCAATCAAGGGAACTTGCTTGGTTTCCATGGAGTAACACCATCCATATGATTTAGTAAAAGTGAGTCCAAGGGCATGGGCCACTTTTGTGGGCATCACGTTATCAGAGGCTCTGAGTCAATTATACAATTGCTAAGTTTGAACCCGTTTATAAGTAGGGACAAATAGAATGGTTCAATATTCCCTGAAGAAGAAACAAAGGTCATATTGTTCTGAGGTGAAGGATGAGTAGGACTAGACAAAATGCCTTTTGAAGATGAAGGAACAACAACCTTGCTTCTAATGAATTTGGAAACATTTTCAAATTGCTCAAGATTTAATGAAGGTATTCTACTTCTGACATTTGGATCTTAGTTCTTTGGCATGTTCAATAATGTCAAAAGCGAGTATATGAAGGAATGATGGTAGGCTCGGATTCTAGTTACATTGGTCTAAGCTAAGGTCTTGGTCTTGGGAGTGGGAGAAGGAGAATTAGAAGAAGTTGTTACCTTTTTAGTTATCTCCTTTTCAGTTTGTGCTAAGATAGGAGAGCCTCTCTTAGCCATAACCACAGGAGCTTCTTTACTTTTTCCTTAGAGCCTTCAACCGGTTTCCTGGGATCCTGAGATTGAGATCGAGTGAAGACCACAAATGACTGACCATCATGCTCGTATTTGTCTTCTTCATATTCCAAGTACCCAATGTTAGAGTCGCTAGCTGAATCATCATAGGACTCATCAGCATATCCTGAAGCTTCAAAAGCTTCATGAGAATCTTGATCTTTCTGGTTCTTCATCTTCCTCAACTATCTCTACTGTTGCATTAACAGGAGGAGCTTCAATGGCCAGCCTTAGTTGAGCAACAGTCAACCGCGGTCTATCTCTTGTGGGAGCACCATTAGTATTATTGAAATTCCATCTAGGAATATCCCAATAAGGAACATTCCTCACTGTTGATATATTCACTTCTTCAAAGCAATCAAATTGTTAGCCATGTTCTGAATCATAGGGTCAATAGTACTTTGAGAAGAACTCTGATTTTTAGGTTTAGATGAATCCCTTTTGATCCTTCCTACTAGAATGAGATCATATTCTATTTAAATGGCCATAGACTAAGTAGTAGCCAAATTAGGGAGCAGACATTCTTAATAATAAGCTCACATCGGGGGTGAGAATTGATGAAGAAGCACTTTTGATTTTCAAGAGTGGGAACAGCCAGTGCCAGAATCTTCCAAATCAGCTTGTTGAATTTTGTAATGAAGTCTTGCATGGGTTCATGAGACTCTTTCTTCATGTGTGTGATCTGTGCTAACAAGGCATGAGAATATTTGCTGGTTTGAACCTTGCTTTGAACACACTTCTCATGGTAGCCCAATTTTTAATGCATACATTTGGAAGATGGTAAAACCATTCGTGTCCACACCATGCAATGTTTCAACGAAGAGTCAAATAGATACATCTTTGTGAGCTACTCTAAGGACACCACATGCTACAAAGAATGAATTAATGTGTTCTTCAGGATGCTTCTTCCCGTTGAATTTAGGAATATTCTTACGTGATCCATGAGGTAACTCATGTAACGGTGGAGTTAGAGAAAGAGGACCAATAACCGCGCCCCAAGGCACATGTTGTGCCATTATTCTTAATGGAGTACGATACTGAGGATCTCGTGTATTAGAAAAGAATAATGCATGGTAGGTTGCAGATGCTTCTTATTCTTGAGGAACCTGAGTTCTTTGAATAGGAAAAGAACTTCTTGCTCAGCTAGATATAACACTGTTGGGGGAAAGACTGAAATTGTGTTGTTGAAGCAAATCAAAGAATGGATCAGTTTCACCCCTGGCTCAGCTTGACCGAGTGAAGATCTTTCAAGCCATCTTGAACCGAGAAAATGGATCTACCGAAAATAAGGCAAATATGAAGTCCCCAACCCCAACCCCCATTGAACAAAGGGTTGATCCACTTGAAGCTGGATGCAACGGAAGAGCTGCTAGCTTACGCTTACTGTGAAAAAGGCACATTACTTACATTTCCTTACCCAGAGATGGGAATCCTTGAATAAATCTAGCTAACAAAGAGCACTCACATGATCTTGGTATTGTTGTTCGTGTGGAATAATGTCCTCCAGATAGGCCATTATGAAACTCTCTAGTATCTTATCGACTGCTCGGTCCTATGCACCGAGGGAGGATGCCCTCAAATATTTTTGAAAGAGAACGCTATCTACCAAAAGATATGGGATAGATTGAAGACAAAAATTTAATCTTTGGTTTTTATCAATTTCTACTAGATATGCTCCCGAGAAGAGGAAACTCTTCACTTTGGATAACAGCTGTCGGCCACTTGATCAACATTCTCATCGTATTTAGGAGTGTCATGTCCTCATTACATTTTGATTCCATGTTTGCAGCAAGTTGCTTTGACATAAACCCTTACCTCCGACAAGTTTAGTGACTTTGATGTGTACGTCATGCTCCATTACCTTTGTGATCCATCCAAAGCACACTTTTCATTCAACAAAAACTCCTCGACACCTGGATGAGACACCATCAAATGAATCTTGTTGTTGGACAACATGTGCTTGAATTTCTTCAAAGCTTGAATAACCACAAAGACTTGGTTTTCAATGAATGAGTATTTGGACTCATAGTCTTTGAGGGATTGATCAAGAAAGCAATTGGTTGCTCCAACAAAGGTTGTTATTTTGTTGTGTGAGGATCCTTGAAATGCTCTCTTGACTGCAAAAGCATAAAGGATAAAATCTTTGTCAAACACAGGGTTCACCAAATAATGAGCTGAGAAATGGCTATTTTGATGGCTTCAAAGCTTTCTCGTCCTTCCTTTGTCCATGAGAATGGCATTTTTTTCTTCAGCATGGGTGTCGGTGGTTTAGCCAATGTCACAAATTGATGGATGAATCTCCACATGAAATTTATGGTTCCCGAGAAAACTCGGAGGCCCTTCCTATAACTTGGGAGAGATAAGGACATAATCGAATGAATCTGGCTAGATCGATTGATAATCCCTCCGCCGAAACAACATGTCCCAATAATTTTCCCTCATGTACTATGAAAATACATTTCTTGGGGTTAAGTGAAACCCAAAATTCCCTACACCTTCGGAAAACTTTCCTTAGATGCGTGATGTGATCTTCTACAGGTTTAGAGTATACAGTTATATCATCAAGGTAAATCAAAATAATATCATTGATTAGTCCCTTAAATTCCATGTCCATGGCTCTTTGGAAAGTAGCCCTGGAATTGGACAATCTGAATGGCATTTTATTCAGGCATATGTGCCCCACTTGGTAGTGAAAGCCGTTTTGAATTGGTCGGATTCTTCGACTAGGATTTGATTGTAACCTGAATATCCATCAAGAAAAGAAAATCTTTCAGCTCCTGCCACCATTTGAAGGATCTGCTCCATCGATGGAAGAGGATAATGGTCTTTTAACGACGCATGATTCAAATCCCTGAAATCTACACATAACCGGATCTCTCCGTTCTTCTTCCTCATGGGCACCAAATTGGCTACCCATGAGGAATGCTTGATGGGAAAAATTATACAAGCCTCGATGAGCTTGGTTAGCTCCTTTCTCATTAGTGGCTCAATTTTGGGATTAATTAGTCTCTGTTTCTGATGAACTGGCTTAGCATTAGGATCTAGTTTGATGGTATGTTGTGCTAGACCTGGATCAAAACCACGCAGATCTTTATAGCTCCATGCAAAGATGTCATGATACTCTTGACAAAGTTTGATGAAAGATTCTTTCTCTTCAGAAGTACACACTTTTCCGATCTTAATAAATTTTTCATTTGATACTTCAACTTCCTCAAAATATTCTTCTCTGACCACCATGTTAGGGCTTTGATTCCCTTCATTTGGGCTAGCTAAATTCCTTGCACAAGAGACTCGTATTCAGCAACATTGTTAGTGCAACTGAACTGTAACTAGAAATATGAGAAGTACTTATCTCCCTCTGGAGAAATTAACATAACACCAGCACCGGATCCATTCTTACTTATTGAGCCATCAAAGAAAAATTTCCATAGTCCTTTAGAATCACTTGGTGTTTTGACAAGTTGTGGTATGATCGTATCTTCTTCATGGATACAGTAAGTACCTAATCATGTTTCTTCCAAGACCAACAAACCAGCTTCTTCTTCTGCCAATACATCAGCGTAGGGATCGTACTGATGATCTCTACTTACTTCATCTAGCAAAGTATCAGGGACTTCTTCAACAAGGGTGGTTGGTTCATGATCGGCATCTTCCTCTTCTAGATCATTGATGGTGAAATTTCCATTTATGGGACTAGTAGTGTAGGGTTCTACATGATTATGGCAGATTGGTTTTGCCCTTATAGTTACTTTGGTTCCATATCGAGTCTTGAGAATAATATGCGACCAATCGACGATAGGTAACCACCCATCTTGGCAAAGTGAAATCCCATGATAGGCGAGATGGCAAAGAGGGGAGGGAGATCAATGATGAGATATGTCTTGGGTGAATGAAAACTTGGGCATGCATGAATGCTAAGTTGAAATCCTTTGATAACCCCTAGCAGTCTTAATAGTTGTGCCATCCATCTCGAACAACCCTCTTGCAATGGCACATATTGTATGCCTAGTACATCTACGATTTGTTTAGGCATGACAGAGCTATCGGGCACGAGTAATCGATCATGCAATTATGTACCGAGATACTTGCCAATGATCAAGGAAATTTAGAATGGTGGTGGTTTGTTTGCCATAGGAATTATTTTCCCTTCCGGTTGACACAAACTTGTAGCAGTTTTCACTCCATGGCTTGGTGATCCGCTGGTCGCAGCAAAATTGTTCAGAGCTTCTTGCAATAGGTTTCTTTGAGAAGGGATTGAGAGTGTGTCCCACACGGTAACACTCAGATTTGTTTTCTTCATTTGTTCTACTATGTCAAGGAATCGCTCCAACTTTGATGACACTTTTTCGAATCGGGGTCCTCCTTTGGAAAATGTTTGTTGGGTACCGTGATGCCTCGGAGAACCATCTTTCTCATGGCATGGCTAGCTGGTGTTTCTGGTGATTTCTTTCCCACATTTTTATCAACCGCCATTTGTAACCTAGGTTGAGAATTGGACGCTAGATCAGCTTCAAGAGGTTGAGACTCCATTGCTCTCTTTTTGGAACGAGTGTTTGCTGCCATTGATGAAGAATCTATATTCAATCCGCAAAAATATTCTACTTGCCAGTTTAGCAAAGCAGATTCTTCAGGTGCTTATGGTTGATCTACTGCTTCTTGCGTAGATGAATTGTTTGTTAACTCTGAAGGGGCAGATACACTTTGAACAATAAGGTCCTTGCTAAGAACCCCATTGGGACAAAGATTTTGATTGTGAGGTTGAGAGTAAGGATAACACCATTCGTAGTCTTGAACTAGATTATTTTGAATAGGTACTATAGCTCTAGATGAGTTAGCTGCAAGAAGGTTCCAAAATTTTAAGGGCCTGCCATTTGTAACTTGACTTGTAGTTTGATTTTGAGGTTGATTGTTCCCTTGGAAAGGAGAATGGTTAGCTTGATACTGCTGATTTTATGGCTAATACGGATGATTGTATTGAAATTGTTTCCTTTTGAGTGCAACGAGCTCATTTCAAAATTTTTACAGTAGTGACTTGACTTCAAATAGGTCATTTGAAGAGGAAGGGGAAGATTGATATAGTTGCTTGGAGTCTACTGGAATAGGAGCAATGATAGGTGATGATTCGTAAGATCCGGAGAAAAGGGCATTGGTGGTCGTGGAGCTATCTTTCCAGCTGAATCAAATAATTCTCTACACTTATGGAAACTTCGTAAGCATCGGAAGTGTAGTCCATCCCATGGACTGGATCATAACTACTACTACACTATTCAAGGCTCGCAAATAGTACAAGAATGCATTATGTGCAGAAGGCTTTACGAGCGCCGGAATCCTATTCCAAGTCCTGTGGAATCGGAAGTTGAAATCACTCATGTATTCTTGGGAAGCTCTCTTTATGGTAGTAATTTGTTCCAAAAGTGATAGGTGATCACTTTTGTATTCGAATTTTTTACATATCTTTTCTCCCAACTCGTCCCAAGTGGTTATAGTGCCAACACCTAACCCACAAAACCATTGAAGTGCTTTTCCCTTGAAAGAGGTAGCAAGAAGTCTAACTGCAACATTGTCTTCTATGATATTATGTACTGCGCAAATGCTGGCTACATCAAAGATATGCTCCACTGGAGTAACATGAGTTTCCCCCATGTAGAAGGGTAAAATTTTGAGCGCCGCAATGTATCAGTCACGTTGAGCCAACATAAGAGGACTGATTGCATTGAAAGGGGGAAAATCTTGGTTCCTTGCCATAGCAATGAAAGGTTGATTGTTCTTGGGTGGAGGAAACCTTCTGTAAGGAGGATTTGAATGACCCCTACTAGGTAAATCTACAACTGGGGATGTGGAAATGCCTCTTCTTCTTCTCTTTGGAGGAGATAAGGAAATTTCGATATGCTTGATAATTTTCTTTCTTTGAAGTAGGACGTTCGGTGTGATTAGGATACATGGGATCACCTCTCAAGCTGTGGGACTTGGGCTCGAGGTGAACCTCCGGAGAAGGCCGGATTCCTCTTCCTAAACTAAGTGTTGTACTACTCCTAGTGTAATAAAAATGGTTATCTAGTCCTATGCTAACATTTTCATGGGGTTTTAGGGAAAGAGATTTACAGTAAATGAAACTATACTAGGGATGGTGATGCACCAAATAAAGGGTGTTTCCAAACTCGGGAAGGGTTAATTTGAAGAGGGTGTGTGTACCACAGTCAACTTCACCTACTACAACTTATAGAGGGTACAAGATACCACAAACTAAGATACACGTGTTCCCTTCATTAAACTTTATCGACCGAGAAATATACCAATTGCCCGGTGAAGAAGGATGAACTCAAGAAGGGTGAATAGACACCACAACTCAACTACATGCAATAATCCACTCGATAAGCATGTAACTCCAAGAATCTACAATAGAAACTTAAACTTGCACAGTGTACCTACAAGTACAAGAAAGGCACAAAGAAGCACAGAAGGATGAAAGGACCAAGATTAGTCACAAAACACACACTATTATTGCTTCAATAACATGCACAATGCATCATACATTCAGAAGAGGCAATAGTTTCCATTACAGTCTTGAAGAGGAGGCTTGAAAGTTCTCTCAACACACAAGAACAACTTGCAGAAGAGAGAGGACTCTTGAAAAGCATACACTCGCCTGAGATATCTAACTGTCCAACTTTTTTGAACTGTTGGAAACCTTTGAAATGAGCTTCCAACTTACATTTATAGAAGAATATGTGAGAAAGAAGAGGAAATTTCATAATTGCATTCCTAAATCGAAGGCCCATGATGTATTTATTATAGTTAGTTGAACTACCTGAGAAGGTTCCATCATGGGTCATTAATTGCCTGATGACCTAGTCTTCTCAATTAATTAAAAGAATATTTAAATAATAATAATAAATATTATTATTAAAATATTTAAATAAAAATATTAATTTAATTAACATAATGTTGGGACCCCCCGTTGACCCGTTTGACTTGAAGAGGAGGGGGGTCCATGTGGATAGAATCTGCACATAGCCAAACTCGATGAGCTTCGAATCCTCTAACTCGGTGTTGCACTCGATTTTGAACCCCACACCAACTCTTTCCTTACCTTGGCAATCAAGCTCTTTTGCATTGAGTCCTTTGAATGGTGAGCTATCAAACTCGATTCTTATCATGCCATTACCAATAAAGACCTAATGCTACCATGATGATGACCCGAGTTCATGCCCGTAACATGTCGATAGACACCCTTAAAATTGATTCTTGGCCAAAGAGCCCTTCGGTATTTTGGCAAAGTGCACTCTGCAATCTCAGCTCCAATCAACAATTATGCCACTATTGGGATCTTAGTATGGCATAGGTAGCTGTGAGCTACACAATATACTCATTTTCCGAAACTAAAAAGATCATTTGTGTTACAATTTGCAACACATAAAATAAGCCCTTCAAAAAAATACATTGAACAACTGGGGCAACCAAGAGGACCTTGGAAAAATGTACAGGTAACAACCATATGAATTCTTCCTTAGTCGTGGATCAAAGCTAATAGAAATAAAGCTAGATAAAATTAGCTTGAAACTACAGTATAATCGTCCATTTGTTAAAAACAAGTTTCTCTGAACCTGGTAAAGGAATACTTTTATTGTCTGATTGGACATACATAATGGAAGGGTATAAATATTGCCTACTACCCTCAGAGTTTCTCAAAGAGACCATTTACGAGTAACAAGGATGTAGCATACAAAATGGCCAACCAGGTATTTTAGAGTTGACCTTCACATTCAATTCATTTCTAGGAGAAAAAATGCTGAGCAATATGAATCGTTTCATTCTGCACCATAATAAACCTTCATCTCCTGATTCAGGGAAATTTTATGAAGCCTTGAATAGCGTGACTCCAATCCATCATACATGGCAGTGAATATTTGTTTCCTGTAGCTGCTATTCGATCTGAGTTCAGAATAAGGATAAGCTACGAATTTGAGGATGCATTCGATACTGAACAGATAACAACATAGTTGGACAACCTGGTTGCTGGAAGCGTTCAAAAGGCTTCTACTAAACTGCAACATGTCATCTACCTGGTGTGTGGGAGTTTCTCTCGCATCCCTTCCATCTGGACGAGCTTTTAGCATTTCTTTCCCGTCAAACTCTTCGCACATGAGCCATGAATAAAATATTAAGCATCGACTTGGTTGGGTCTCGCTGTAGCCTCCGCTTGAAATTGGTATCACCTCGCGTTGTTTTCCTCATGACCTGCTCCAATTCACAACTATCCCGTTAATCCTCCTGGTGACTCACACAAAGACTTGGACCACTCCAAACTACATGTAATTCTCATGATGGAT
This sequence comes from Taxus wallichiana var. yunnanensis, assembly GCA_018340775.1. Classification (NCBI taxonomy): domain Eukaryota; kingdom Viridiplantae; phylum Streptophyta; class Pinopsida; order Cupressales; family Taxaceae; genus Taxus; species Taxus wallichiana. The sequence goes on from CM031240.1 coordinate 1,024,427,075, forward strand.
TGCCATCTTATGATCTCCACTTGGCAATTTGATCCAATTTCTCCCATTCACGGAAGTCTGATCATGGTTTACCAACCCAATATTTCCACTTGGCGGTGCTTGCCTGAATCTCCCCTACGCGGAGTGAACACTTGGACTGCCATCATCAAATCTCGACCTTGGAAATATAGTAAAATGTTTCCCATGCGTGGGATTACCTGCTCAGTCTGCCATTCATAAAAACCCACTTGGAAATATAGTGAAATGTTTCCCATGTGCGGAATTACCTGCAGCTTGCCATGATCGTGCTCCCGATTTTTTAAAGAGAAATTTTTCAATGGCTTGACATCACGTCATTTCCCTTGGCAATGCTCACCTTATTTTCCACATCTAGGATTGGAGTGCAGGGTTTCGTTATCATTTGGCCATATTTCGTTTTGGACAGATGGCCACCGATTTCCACTTTTCCACTCAGCGTGAGGAGACATCATTTTCTTGGTGCAAACATTTCAGCTGTAGCTTGTAAGGTGTGATAATTTACAGAAACCTTTATGCCTGATGACCTAGTGGCTCGTTGAAGATGCTCATATAATTGCAAAGAAAATTATGCTTCATGAATATTCTGATATGAAACAGTTCCACCTCTATGAGATCCACTTCCATGAGTTACATCGTAAAACAAGTAAGGTCTCGATAGAGAATCTTTGTAATAAATTTCATCAGGTCTCCTGGTAACACTCTCACTGTCACTTAATTAATTTTCATAAAAATATATTGAAGGAAAATCCCGAATTTGAGGATGCATTCAATGCTAAACAAATAACAACATAGTTAGACAACCTGCTTGTTGGAAGTGCTCAAAAGAACTCTTACTATACTGCAACAAGCCTGCTGCCTGTGCACCGAATACTCGGTCGAGGAAGGTCTGAACACCATTATAATTCACAGCTCTTTTTAAGATGTCGGTTTGACTCAAATTTACATTGGTATTCTATGGTGCATATACTATCTTCCTGGGTTGATAGAAGTCCTTCCATTACGTAATTACAAATGCAAGATTCAATGATGTTGAACCTCCCATATCTGCATAATTTCATATCATCTCGGTCAAACAAGATAATTCTCCCAAGTGGTTGGTCAAGCACTGTCTTAATGGATTAAACCTGGCATCATGTTAACTTTGACTCTCCCTGACTTGGCCTTCAGATCTTTTTGCATCGATCTCTACCGAGATCCTTGTAGAGTTCCTTTCATTCGTCAATTTTCAATGAGCTATATTTTGCATTAACAAGACCATCGTCGAGCTCTTACAATTGAGAGTCTCTACCGAGATGATTTCCGAGATGACTATCAATTTGACACCGGATTCTCTATCAACTCGACCCCGAACTCTTCACTGAGTTGAGATAAACTGGGTGCCTTTCGATGCTAGGTGATCTCTCATATGTAATTTAAGAATTATTTTTAATTTTTGTATCTCGATAATAACCGGAGATGGGTTCCTGGGACAACTATTTCATTTTGAACGTGATAGGACCCCCTTGTCCAATCTTGCCATGTGTGCAAAATTGGATAACATGATAATGTTTGGAAATGATTAAAATAATCAAGAATGCTAACAAAGAACAACTTAAGATCTTTGAACATAAGAACAATCACTTAAGATAAATGAATCTCACAACACAAAGTCTGCAAAATAACATTTGTTTCTATTCTTCAATGACTAAAAGAAAATACAAAGTTTTTCTCCTTTTCACAATAGCTTTCTCAATCAAAAATCTCTCTCCTTTCAAATACATGAGTGCTCTATATTTATAATAGAAAGAGCGGAGATAAAATAGGATAATCCCTAGGAAATAGTCATTTAAACAAGAATTCTATTTTGCTTCACTCTCACTCCGGAGACCAAGTCAAAATTTTCTTCCTTCATGATGAAACGAAAATGAAAAAGACATCAATTTCTGGAGGAAAATGACATGTAGCATCTATGCTTGTTGTGTTTCATCATCCTTATCTTCTTCTAACAGTGCTTGCTTATCCCGGAACTCCTGGAATTTTTTGATTATATCCTCGCATCTCAGCCTCTTCAGGTGTGCTAGAATGGTCACTTAGGACTTCACAAGTTTCATGAATATCACTCGCATCACCTGGGAAGTTTCTTCAACCTTTTTTATGAGTTTCCTCAAGCGATTCCAAGACATGCTCAATCTTCACAAATTTATCAATGATTTCCAGGTTGAAGGTGGCAGTCGGTTCATGCTGGATTGACTCTTGGAGTTGCTTGTGGAACTCCTCAGTAGGTAAAATATTTGGGCTTCCATCCAACACCTTGGGAAAGATCCTGGAAAGCTCCTCCTTAATGTCATTGGTAGCATCAACCAATTGGTCTCTAGATTCTCTCAATTTGCTGCAAGCCTCATTGAGAATCTTCACCCTAAATCTTATGGCTTTGGTCAACTGGAAATGTCTATCCACGTGAGGGATGACTCCTTCTTCTACCAAGATACGAGATGGAACTTTTTTCAATGCATTGAGAGCTTCCAAAGTTAGCTCGAGGTTCCCAATCTCATCTGAAAAATATTCATCCATTTTCTCACCCTCCTTTATTTCCACCAAGGATTTATAAACCTCCAATGAGACCTCAATGACTTCTTTCCCCGGAGGAGTAACCTCTGGATCCATTCATCGACCGTTCTCCCCTTCTCATTAATCTTTTTCAATCCTAGGTATCAATGAGAAATCAAACCTGATAGGAGTAGGGGTAGAGGATGATGGTGTTGACTCAGAAGGCTTTGAAAGCTTGAGTAACACTTCTGTTAACTACTCCACTTTCTCCTTGAGCTCATCTCTGCTTACTTTTGTCTCCTTTAACTTTTGACACAACACATTCATAGCATCCTGTGCATCTTGTTGTGCTCCTTCTGTTGTCACCTTCCCTAGATCAACCCTTGTAATCTAATAGTCGGTGGCCATTATGTCCTCTCTTGTTTTGTTAGCCACGGGAGTGGTGATCTCTACAAATTTGTGTCTGAAGCATCCACTGAAACCCTTGAAACTGTTTTGGGTTTCTTGGTAGATTTGGTAGGAGAAACCTTGAGTGAACTAAAATCAAAGGCTGGTAGGGGAACTACCACCTTCCTCTTCCTCAGAGTCTGATCAATCAACCATTGAGGAGTGCCAGAAGAAGTTACTCCTATTGGAGGCGTTACGGTCACACTTGTAGGTGGAGGGAGATTTACTTGTGGAGTGGTAACAACTGCAAGTGTGGTAATGGATTCAGTGAATAGAGGTGTAGAAGGAGGAGGCATATCTATGGACATTTTGGTTCCAGCAGAGAGAGGTGAGAGGTCAGAGAAGATGCTGGCCATGGCTGATAGACTTGGTGAAGAAATAGGAGGTGGGAGTGGTTGAAAAGGAGGAGGCGCAGATCCTGAAGCTAGAGCTTGAGAAGCAAGAGACAAACTTACTTCTGATGGGAAATCAACAAAAGGTGAAATTAGAGGTTGGCTAACCTCTACTTCCAAAGAGATTTCTCCTATTTCTAGTGGGGTAGGTGAATCTGGTATATTCACCATTTCAGCAGGAGTGGTAGATGAAGTGGTTTCTTACTCTTCTCCCATCTTGACAAACTTTAATTTTATTGGCCTCTTGGAAGATCTCCTATCATTTTCCTTTTCTTTCTTGGAGGGCCCCACTTCCAAAGTGACTAACTTTGAGAAACTCTTTTCTTTGTAATTCATTCCCATGAAATAAGCCATGTCTTAGTGTGTGCGATGATTAGAGTAGATATTTCCGTAATGGAAGATTTTTCGGCAATAGACCAATCAATATCTGGGAACACATGTTGGTCTTCATTCAACCCATCATACAAGGCGTTCAAGACACTTTCATTGTCTATAGTGTGTTATGGGATGTCGTGCAAGCTCTAGCATCTGAATCTGCTCAAGTGTCAATCTGCTATGGTCCTTTCTTTGGATGGCAACTTCATCCCAAAGATCAAACTAGATGTCCTCTACGCTAGGCACATGCAGATACAAGGTCCCGTATGACTTAAGTAATCCTTGGAAGTCAAAACCATCCCTATGTTTCATGTTCTTCTTTAGCTTGTCTTGTAAATCATGTACCACATTATTTTGCTTTAACTCTTGTTGAGTACATGTACCTTCGATGGAAATGGGGAAGGATATGGCCTCCTTGTACTTACTCTGTTGGAATTTGTGGAAATCCAAAAATTGTTTAACCAACTTCATCGAGATTAACTTATCACCTAGATTCTGGGTAAACGGAAAGGATCACCTGGGTACATGACCACCCAAAGATATGTGAACTTCTTGAATTGTAAGAAGACACAACCCCACTTTGACACTTCGGCCCATGCCTCATCAGAGACTCTTCTTTTTCTCATCTCAGGGTTCATTCTGCAGATGTTTTCGTAAAAGAAAGCATCATTCACTCTTCTGAATTGATCCTCGGACCCCTTCATTGTCAGCTGAGGAAAGTTCGAAAGATGTAATCTGTTGTCGGTTTCCTTTTGTATCCAACCTGGATAATTCCTCATGCCAGCTGCTGCATAGGTAACATATGAGGACATATAAAACTTGCCTGTAGACAAGACTATTTTCATCTGGGAGTCTATCTCATCACTTATAAGACTACCCCAATCGATCCCTTGTTCATTCTTTTTATGATGACCATGAATTGGTACATCCATCCTTGGAAAACACTTGACTCGGGGAGTCCAAACACTCGACTTAGCAAGGTGATGATATCATTGATCTCATGAATGAAATCACTCCTAGGAACAAACTTTGGAAACCTAGAGACGGCCGGCTTAGCCTTGATCAAGAATTTCTTATTCACATGTTTGATGCAATTTTCTTGATCATTGTCCTAGGCCTTCTGTGCTGATTGAAGATTCAAATCAACATACTCCTCAAAGTTGGGAAATCTTAGGAGGTCATCAAAGTAACCTCCGTCCAACTTCACTATGACCTCTCCAGCCTAATTTCTCACTGAGCGGGAAGCAGAGTCATAATTTGAAGCACAGGCCAAGATGAATTTGGGGAATTGAGTAGACATTGGGATTCCTGCTATGAGAGGGAGGCCACTGCCAGCTATTGACTTCATCTAGGGAGTCTGGGAAGAATCCTTGATTCTGTTCCAGAAGTCCTCCATGTCTATATTACCGAGTTCGGTGTCCCGGATGTCGTAGTTGCAATCAATGTAGGAAGGGGACTCCATCTTCCTGTACTTGTACTTCATTTTTCCAGACCTATCTGACTTGTCCTTAGATTTTCCAGGATCCGACATGAGGAGTCTTGGAGAAGGAATTCCCTGATAACTTCTGGTTGAACACTCGGGTTGGAAAGCTTGTTGAGAAACCCCTTAGACCAGATACACTACGGAGTGTGTTGGAAGTTAGGCCTTGTCGTACACTTCACAAAACCCAACAGATTGCTGAATGCGTCAGAACTTTGTAGGTGTTGTGTTATCTCATTTTTGAGTTTACGCCAAAAATGAGATAACCCTAAGAAATTTTTGAGCTGGTATTCTAAGAATGCCCTTTCAGAGAGATAATCAGGTTTTCGGGTTTCAAAAGCAAGACAACATGTGTTTTGGATGCTTCATGTCATGTGTTCTCCAAAACTCGAAACCCACATCAAGTAAGGTGAGTCGGGTTTTCGGGTCTCCCAAGAATCAGAACATGCCTTCGTCAAAACATGCTTCATGTCGTGTGTCTTCCGATCCCTGAAGCCTGGTTTACTCCTTTATTTTCGGTTTGTGGGTCTTCCAAGCATCGGAACATGCCTTCATCAAAACATGCTTCATGTCACATGTCTTCCAATCCCCAAAGCCCAATTTACTCCTTTGTTTCAGGTTTTCGGGACCATCAAGCATCATGCTTCATGTCACTTGCTTCCCACAACCCGAAACATGAATTGCTCTGAAACCCTTTGTGTTGGGTTCTCGGACTCCCAAACATGCTGACATGGCATTAAATGCTGAGTTGTCGGGTAGTTGACACATGTCAACTGAAGTGTATTAAATGTGAAATTTCTTATAAATACTCGGATTTCCACGTCATTTTTACCAGATGTACTTTTTACCTCGTGGATTTTTCGTGCATGCATCTTCGACCCAGAAACCCGACTCACCTCTGTGCCTGATTGCATTGCTCATTTTTGATCATTTCTTGTTCTGGTTGAAGGTATTTTCCTTTATTCTTTGTTTTTGGTTTTTGTGGAATAATTGTGTAAATAATTCTTCCAAGTTTCTATCTTTTTCTTATCGGGGTTGTTGGGGTTTTATCTTTTCCGTTTTGGGGTTGTTTTCTAAATCAGGTTTGTGTTTTAGGGTTACCCCTTTGGAATTCTCACTTTGTTTTATTCCCTAGAATGTCATTGTAATTAAAAATATATTTGGGATATCAACAGTGAAGAAAAACTTGCATGTTTCAACCTAACAATTACCCAATTCCCTCTTTTCGGGTTTCGTAGGGTGCTTTGCAGTGTTCAAAACCCGCAGTGTATCGGAAAGTTTAAAGTATCAGACATTTCAAACATTCCAGCATCCTCCTAGTGTGTCGAGTTTTTCGAACTTTCCGGCATCCTCCCAGTGTGTTGGGTTTTTCCATATTTCTGACATCTCCAATGTGTGTCGTTTTCGGAACTTTCCGAGTGTGTCACGTTTTCCATCTTTCGACATCTCTAGTGTGTCGGGTTTTCCGAAGTGTTCAACACCTTCTGATCTCCGACACTCTCCTCCTTTGAAATTCCTCATGTCGGACCCTGGTTCATCACAAGATAAGACTAAAAAATCAGGGAGGATGAAGTACAAATTTAGGAAGGTGGAGTCTCCCTCCTACATTGATTGTAATTACAACATCCGGGATACAGAGCTGGAAACATAGATATGGAGGATTTTTGGAATAGGGTCAAGAGATCTTCTCAGACTACAAGGATGAAATCAATAGTTGGTAGTGGTCTACCTCTTGCAATAGGTTTCCTATGTCCGCTTAGTTCCCGAGTTCATCTTAGCCTGTGCTTCGAACTATGACTCTGCTTCTCGTTCTGTGAAAAATCAGGTGGGAGAAGTTGTAATCAAGTTGGATGGAGGTTACTTCAATGACCTTCTCAAGCTACCTAATTTTGAGGAATATGGAGATGTGGATCTCAAGTCAGCCCAAAAATCTTGGGACAATGATCAGGAGGATTGCATCAAGCACGTGAATAAGAAGTTCCTAATCAAAGCCAAACCGGTTGTTTCTAGGTTCCCAAGACTTGTTCCTAGAAGTGATTTCATTCAAGAAATCAATGATATCATTACTCTGTTGAGTCGGGTTTTGGTTTCCCTGAATCAAATGTTTTCCAAGGATGGATGTACCAGTTCATGATCATTATTAAGAAGAATCAACAGGGAATTGATTGGGGTACTCTTATTAGTAACGAGATAGATTCTCAAATGACAACAGTCCTGTCTACGGGGAAGTTTTATATGTCCTCGTATGTCACCTATGCAGCGGTGACATGAGGAACTATCCTGGATTGGACACCAAGGGGGAAAAATAGTGGAGCATGTTTATCAGTATTTCACCTAACAAGAAAAGGGTCTGAAGACCAATTCAGAAGGGTAAACAATGCTTTCTTTTACAAGAACATCTGTAGGTTAAACCCCAAACTAAGAAAATTGAGAGTATCTGATGAGGCATGGGCTGAAGTTTCAAAATGGGGTTGTGTCTTCTTGCAATTTAAGAAGCTCACATATCTTCGAGTAGTCATGTACCTAGGGGATCCTTTCCATTTTCCCAGATATCCAAGGGACAAACTAATCTTGATGGAGTTGGTCAGGCAATTGTTGGATTTTCACAAATTCCAACAGAGTAAACACAAGGCCGCTGTATCTTTCCCAATTTCTATTGGAAGGTATACTTGTTCAACGGTGGTGAAAGCCAAGAATGTTGTTCATGAGCTTCAAGATAAGTTGAAGAAGCACATGAATCCCCGAGATGGGTTTGATTTTCGAGGAGTCCTTAAGGCATATGGAACTCTGCACCCGCACGTGCCAAGCATAGAAGACATCTGGATTGATTTACGTGATGAGGTTGTTGTCCGAAGAAAAGATCATAGCAGGTTGACACTTGTTGAGATTTAGACACTTGAGCTCGCTGACATACTAGAAGGTACTGGCAATAATGAAAGTGTTCGGATCCTTCCTATGATGGATTGAATGAAGATCAATATGTTTTCCCACCTATTGATTGGTCTATCAGTGAAAAAGCCTCCATTACAGATAGATCGGCCCTGATTCTTGCACGCACCAAAGCATGGCTCACCTCTTGGGGAATGAGTTTCAAAGAAGATAATTTTTCAAAGTTGGTTGCTGCAAAGGTGGGGCCTTCCAAAAGGGTAAGGACAAAAGCTCGTCAATAGTTACTCCATGTCAAAGTTTTTCAAGAAGAGAAGAGAACAAGAAACCTCTTCAATTGTTACTCCAGTTGAAACGGTGAATGTGCCAGAATCACCAACACCACCAAAAATAGGAGAAATTTCTTTAGAAGGAGAAGTAAGCCAGCCCTTAGTTTCACCATTTGTTGACTGCCCAATTGAAGTGACCTTATCTCTTGCATCTCAAAGCTTTGGCGTCAGGATCTCTTCTTCCTCCTTCACAACCACTTCTACCTCCTCTTTCCCCATCTACTTCATCAATCATGGCCAGCATTTTCTCTGGACTCTCACCCCTCTCTACTGGGACCAAAGTAACTACTAACATGCCCCCTCATGTGCCTCTTTTCACTGAATCTGCTACCACATTGGTAATTTTCCCCACTCCACCAGTGGATCACTCTCCCCCTAAAAGTATGATACCAACTTCTACAATAGTGGCAACTCCCTCTGACACGCCTCAATGGCTACTTGAGAAAACTTTGAGGAAGAGGAAGGTGGTTGTACCCATACCAGTCTTTGATTTTAGTTCACTCAAGGCTTCTACTGCTAAATCAGCTAAGAAACCCAAAATAGTTTCAAGGGTTTTGGTGGATGCTTCGGGGCATAAGTTTACAGAGATCACCACTCCCGTGACTGAAAAAACCAAAGAGGACATAACGGCCTCTGACTATCAGATAACCAGGGTGGCTCTAGGAGAAGTGACAACAGAAGGAGCACAACAGGATGCATGGGATGCTATAAACGTGCTATGCCAGAAATTGAAGGAAACAAAGGACAACAGAGATGAGCTTAAAGGAAAGGTGGAGCAGTTAACTGAAGTATTGCTTAAGCTCTCAAAACCCCTTGAATCCATACCATCTTCCTCTGTCCCTGTCGGATTCGATTTCTCATCAGTGCCTATAATTGAGAAGATTAATGAAAAAGGAAGGGTGGTCGATGAATGGACTCAAAGGCTGCTCCAACAGGGGAAAGAAGTGATTCAAGACACCGTAGAAGTCTATCAATCTTTGGGAATATACAGAGTGATGGGGAAAAGATGGATGATGATTTCTCCCAAGAAATTGGACACCTTGATTTGACTTTTGAAGCTCTCCAGATATTGAAGCAAATTCCATCACGCATCTTGGTAGAAGAAGGTGTCATCCCACATGCGGATAAGCATTTCCAGCTGACCAAAGCCATCAGGTTTAGGGTAAAAATTCTCAACGAAGCTTGCGGTAAATTGAGAGAATCAAGAGATCAGTTGATTGATGGAAAGAGCGACCTGGAAGAAGAACTGCTGAAAATCTGTGCAAAAGTGTCAAGTGGAAACTCGGGCATCCTACCAACTGATGATCTTTTCAAACAAATCCAAGAATCAATTCAACATGAACCAACTCACTGATTTGGTATTGAAATCATCGACAGATTTGTGAAGATTGAACATTCTTTGGAGGCCTTGAGAAAACTCAACAAAAGATTGAGAAAGCTTCCGGTAGTGCCAGTGACACTCACAAAACATGTGAAGTCTTGAGTGATCATTCCACTACACCTGATGAAAATGAGATGCAAGGTATAATCCGGAAGTTCCAAGAATTTCGGAACAAACAGGCTCAGTTAGAGGAAGAGAAAGATGAGGAAGAAAAAGATGACGATTCAGACTAAGTCTTGATGTAACATGTCATTTCAATCTTGAAATTGACATGTCTTTTTCATTTCTGTTTCGTCACATAGGAATCATATTTTGACTTGGTCTCCTGCGTGAGAGTCAAGAAAAATAGGACTCTTGTTAACAAACTATTTTATAGGGTTTTTCCTATTTTCTCTCAACTATTTTTATTATAAATAAGGGATGTACATACATTCCAAAGTGTTGATATTTTTGGAATATTGAGAACTATTGGGAAGAAGAAAAACTTTGTGTTTTCTTTTAATCATTTGAGGAATAGAAGCTGATGCTATTTTCACAAACTTTGTGTTGTGAGAAGTGTTTTTCTTAAGATATTGTTCTTATGTTCGTAATCTTAATCTATTCTTTGTTTAGTGTCTTGATGATTCTAATCATTTCAAACATTATATTTGTTATCTAAAGCTCGTATGATTATTTCGTGCTCTGTGTTTACTCGAAAGAAAATATGTTCCTCTCATTTCCTTTCCATTGTGTTTCTTCCATTGTAATAATTTCTGACCTAGTCCACTTATAAAAGAACATCTTCACATAGTGTGGATATGGATTTCGGGATTCTATCCCAACCCCAATGGTTAGATTAGTGTGAATATTGTACGCATTGTTTCTTTTGTGTTTTAGATTAGTAATAAACAGGCAGCCTCACCTGTCTTTGAGGAGGGATTTCATCTCATTTACTATGGTTGAACGTCATATTTTGAGTTGACAAAATATCCAACCAACAGTTTTTGGTGACTCCACTTGGGAATACGGATTAATAGTATAAATCTTATCCTCTTGGTGTCTGGCGACTCCATATTTGCCTTATTTTCAACAAGATCCCTTTCCCGGTTCAAGCTTGCCAAAAAAATCTTCACTCGGTCCCGCCGAGCCCGGGGTGAAATTGATCCACTCTTTGAGTTTCTATAACAGCACAATTTCAGTTTTTCCCCCAACAATGTTATTTCTAACCGAACCAGAAGTTCTTCACCTACTTGAGAAACCGAACCCCCATAGAATGAGACATGTCTACAACTTGTCATGCATTATTCTTTTCTCGACACTTGGATCCCCATACACACTCCTTTTAGAAGGATGGCAGCACAACCTCGTGCCCGGGGCAAATGCAGCTAATTGTCCTCTTTATTTAACTCCACCATTGCACGAGTTACCATATGGATCATGTAAAAACATTTCCAAGTTCAATGGAGATGGGAAGCAAGCATCCTGATGAACATATTACATATTTCTTTGTAGCATGCGGTGTCCTTGGAGTAGCTCATGAAGATGTCTCTGTTCGACTCTTCGTTGAAACGTTGCACAAAGGCAACCGAATGGTTTTACCACCTTCCAAATGCATGCATCACAAACTGGGCTACCATGAGGACCAGATTCAAAGCACGTTTCAAACCAGCCGAAGATTCTCATGATTTTTTAGCACAACTTACCCATATGAAGAAGGAATCGCATGAACCCATGTGGGACTTCGTGGCAAAGTTTAACAAGCTGATCCAAAATATTTCGGAAACAGCTGTACCAACTCCGGAAAATCAGAAATGCTTCTTCATTAATGCTCAGCCTCCCGATGTGAGCTTTCTATTAAGAAGGTTGGCTATCCCAGATTTGGCTATCGCTCAGTCAACAGCTATTGAAATAGAGGATGATCTCATTTTGGCCGGGAGAATCAGGAAAGATGTACCCAAACCTAAAAATCAAGGTTCTTCTCAAGGTAATACTGACCCTATGATTCAAAAAATGGCTAATGATTTGATTTCTTTAAAAAATCAAATGTCCCAGCAGGCGAGCAATGTTCTCGTATCGGGATATCCCTAGATGGAATTTCAATAACAGCAATGGTACACTGCAAGAGATAGGCCACGGTTAACTCCTGTTCAACCAAGACTGGAAATTAAAGCTCCTCCCATTAACGCGGCAGTAGAAATAGTCGAAGAAGAGGAGGAACTCAAGAACAAGATTCCCCCGAAGCTTTTGAAGCTTCAGGATACGCTGATGAGTCTTATGACGATTCAGCTGGTGACTCCAGCATTGGGTATTTGGAATACGAAGAAGATGAATGTGCACCAGATGGCCAGTCATTTTCCATCTTCACTCGATCCCAATCTCAGAATCCAAGAAAACCTCTTGGAAACCCCAAGGAGAAGAACAAGGAACCTTCCATCGCCATAGTCAAGAGAGGTGCTCCTATTTCAGCGCAAACTGAAAGAGAAGTCACAAAAAGGTAACAACTTCTCCTCATTCTCTTTCTCCTAAGGTCAGTGCCCTAGCTCAAGCTCACGAGATTAGAACCGAACTTACCATCACCCCCTCTTATACTACTTTTGACATTATTGATCATGCAAAAAGAACCAAGATCCAAATGTCAGAAGTAGAATATCTTCAGTCAAATCCTGAACAGTTCAAAAAACTTGCCAAATTCATTAGAAGTAAAGCCACCATTCCCCCACCTTCAAAAGGTATTTTTCCAAATCCTACTCAACCCCCACCTCAGAAAAATCTGACCTCTGCTTCTTCTTCAAGAAATATTGAACCATTTTATTTGTCTTTGCTAATAAATGGGTTTAAACTCAGCAATCGTGCATCATCGACTCGGGGGCCTCCGACAATGTTATGCCGAAAAAAGTATCCCATGCCCTTGGGCTTACTTTGACTAAGTAATATGGACAGTGTTACTCCATGGAAACCAAACAAGTTCCCTTGATTGGTCAAATCAAAGATGCACAATTTGCATTCGTTTCCTTCCCAGAGAAGAGAGTGAAAATGACCATTCTAGTTGCTGACATTCCTGCAGCTTACGGTATCCTCTTGGGTAGAGGTTTTTGTAAAGATGTTGGAGGAGAGATTAATATGGATTGGACCAAGGCCAGGATTCCAGTCAATGGGGTTTATCATGTTCTCCATCCCGAACCTCAGGCAAAGTATTTGGTAACTAAATCAGATGACCCTAAGGCTCAAATTATTTTCGAAGATGCTAGTTTTGGAAATTATTTCATGACATCAGAAATACCAGCTGTAGACATCAAGAAAGAAGATCCTAATGCTATTTGGACCCTTGAATTTGATGGTAGTTGTTCAACCACTGGATCGGGCGCTGGTGTAGTTCTTATATATCCTAACTCGAGATCTTCCCCTCTACTTTCAAATTGTAGTTTGATAATACTAATAACACAGCTGAATATAAAGCTCTGTTACTAGGATTAGAAATGGCCAGACAGAAGGGAATTCGAAACCTCAAGGTTCAAGGGGATGTGGAGCTGATTTTCAACCAAGTCAAGGGAATCTATCAAGTAAAAAATGATAGCTTGAGACATTACAGGAATAAAGTTTGGGATAATATAGAATGCTTTGATGCATTCTCCATTAAGGCGCTTTGAGAGATTATAACAAAAAGGATGATTCTTTGGCCGTGTCTGCATCCCTCCTTCTACCTCATCCATAGTTCAAACAAGATACATACACCATTAAGATTGTGTACCATCCCAGTATCCCAGATAATGTGGCTCACTGGCAAGTGTTCAATGATGATCAACAAGTGTTGACTTTTTTAGAAAAAGCTGACAATTTTAGTGAGCTGTACTTTGAAGGTTCGGAATTAGCTTTCTGTGAATCTATCTCATATCCATATCAAGAGGTTGATGGTGAGTTTTTTCAGCTTAAAGGAAACAAGATACCCAAAGGTCTGGTTTCCCTGGAGTGTTTGTTTGACAAGCATGATCGTTTTATTCAAAACAAGAGACAAGTTGAAGGAGCTTCTTCCTCGGAAGTAGATCAAGTCAATCTAGGTTCGTTTGATCAACCTCGGATGGTGAATATTGGGAAATGTTGTTCCCCTAAGGAGAAAGTAAAATTCACTTCACTCCTAAAGAGATACATGGATGTCTTAGCCTGGTCCTATGCAGATTTAAAATCCTTCAAGCCCAAAGACGTGCGGCAAAGATAGTATTCCTTTCAAGGATGATGTAAAACCTTATAAAGTGAAGCAAAGACATTACAATCCCAAGATCTCGTGGACTATCCTTGTGGAAATTCAGAAAATGCTAGATGCCGAATTTATTTTCCAATCCATCACTCCTGGATTGCTAACATCGTCCTGTCAGAAGAAGAATGGCGAAATCCGAATTTGTGTTGATTTCGAACCTAAATCAGTCTTCATGAAAGACAACTATCCCTTGCCTATAATGGATCAGGTATTATAGACCATTACCGGATCAAAAATGTTGTCCATGCTTGATGGATTTTCGTGGTATAATCAAGTCGAGGTAGCTACGGAGGATCAACACAAGACAGCCTTCAAAACCCCATGGGGGACCTTTTCTTATAGAAGGATGCCTTTCAGCTTGATCAACGCTGAAGCCACCTTTCAGAGAGCTATGGACTTGGCATTCAGAGACCTAATGGGCAAAGTCATAGTGGTATATTTGGATGACTTGACTATTTTCTCTAAAAAATGGAGTGATCATTATGATCATTTAGAACAAGTACTCTTGAGATGTATGCGTCACGTGATTTCATTAAATCCCAAGAATTCCATGTTTGGAGTGACCGAAGGAAAGTTTCTGGGTCATATTGTGACTAGAGAAGGAACCAAAATTGACCTAGAGAGGGTAAAAGCCATTCAGAGTCTTACCCTACCTAGAAGTAAAATTGGAGTTCATTCCTTCTTCGGAAAGGTCAATTTCCTAAGAAGGTTCGTACCTGATTTTACAGATAAAACTAAGGATATCCTTGGGATGATGAAAGGAAAAATTCCATTTCAATGGAGTACTGAAGGGAAGATTGCATTTGATGAAGTCAAAAGGGGAGTCACTTGCACTCCCATCCCGGTATGTTTGGATTTCAAACAAGATTTCATCATGTACAGCCTACGCCTCTTCTCACACAGTGTCAACTATCCTGATGCAGGAGAACAGAGAGGGCATTGAAGCTCCCATCACTTTTATGAGCTATCCATTAAAGGAACATGAGCTAAAAATGTCACAAATTGAAAAGCATGCTTATGCAGTGGTACGAGCGGTGAAACATTTTAGGTACTATGTGCTGAACTCCCATACCCTCATTCTCATTCCCGACACCGCCGTTAAATCCATTTTGACTCAACAAGAGTTAGGTAGTCAACGAGGTACCTGGATAGCTAAATTTTAGGAGTATGACTTGGACATTAGACCTACCAAGTTGGTACGAGGAAGGGGCCTATGCCAATTGATCACGGAAAACCATGTTGAAGAGAATGCGAAAAGACTGAAGATACCTCTTCAAATTTTCCCATGGTGCTTTTCATGAGTACAACTGATGAATGGTACACAGATATTGCTTTCTTTCTGACTTATGGTGAATGCCCCCTACATTTAAGCCAAAAGGAGAAGAGGACAGTCAAGTTAAGATTTGCAAGATACCTCCTGTGGGATAATGGGATATATAAGAAAGGTATTGATGGTGTGTTCCTGCGCTGTGTTGATAAATCACAATAGTTAAAGTTGTTAGAATCCTTCTATATCCTAGTATGCGGAGGACATTTCTCATCCTCTATAACAGCTTATAAGATCCTACAGGCTAGGTACTATTTTCCTACTCTCTTTCGGGATTCAGTAGAGTGGGTGTCCAAGTGTGAAGCTTTTCAACATTTTGTTGGTCGTCCTAAGCTAGCAGCTCTTCCCCTGAAGCCCGTAGTGATTGAAGAACCTTTCCGCCAGTGGGGAATTGACTTCATTGGAATGTTGAATCCTACCTCCAGTGCCAGACACAATTACATGCTGACTGCTACAGACTATTTTACCAAGTGGGTGGAAGCCGCACCAATCAAGCAAGCAACCTCAGAAGCTGTGTGCAAGTTCCTTAAAGAAAATATAATTGTCAGATTCGGTGTGCCTCACAAGATTGTGGCTGAAAATGCCTCCAATTTCTCATCACATGAGTTGACAGAATTTTTCTATGGATTCGGCATCACCCTAGCTCACTCATCTGATTATTATCCCCAAGGCAATGGGCAAGCTAAGTCCAGCAACAAGAACCTGGTTACCATAATTAGAAAGCTAGTAGATGAAAACCAGAGGACATGGCACAAAGCATTGTATGATGCATTGTGGGCTGATTGGATTACCCCAAAGTGAGCTATAGGAATGTCTCCTTTCCAAGTATTGTATGGGATTGATGTTGAGATACCTATCTCAGTAGATTTTCCATCCTTATAGTTGGCCAAAGCAGTCGAAGATATGACCTTTCAAAATTCTATTGAAAAAGGGTTATGTACCTAGCTAGGCTAGAAGAGGAACGAAGCAAGGTGGTTGATCGCATTGCAGATCATCAAAGCAAAGTAAAGAAATTTTTGACAAGAAATCAAGGCAACGTAATTTCCAGATTGGAGACCTAGTGTTGCTTTGGGATAAGAGGAGGGAGCATAAAGGAATGCACAGAAAGTTCGATTCTTTGTGGAAAGGACCTTTTAAGATCCATCAGCTGAGTGGTGAAAATAGTTTCCATCTATCATATCTTGATGGAGAGTTACTCCCTTTGCCTTTCAACGGCCAACATCTAAAGTTGTTCCATCATTAATGCAAGATACTCTTTTTGCATTGTACATACTTTACTTTCTATCGTGTGTTTTCTTTTTAGTCTTCTTTCTTTCCTTGTTTTGTTTTTCGATTTTCTTCTTTTCTGACTCCGTAGCCCAATGGATAAAGCCAGAGATTCTGAGTTCTCTTCCTTTGATATCACAAAGAAAGTCCCCAACTAGAGCCAGTTGTTATCTCATTTTTGAGTTGGTTTTCTAAGAATGCCCTTTCAGAGAGATAATCGAGTTTTCGGGTTTCAAAAGCAAGACAACATATGTTTTGGATGCTTCATGTCATGTCTTCCCCAAAACCCAAAACCCACATCAAGTAAGGTGAGTCAGGTTTGCGGGTCTCCCAAGCATCGGAACATGCCTTCATCAAAACATGCTTCATGTCGCGTGTCTTCCGATCCCCGAAGCCCGGTTTACTCCTTTGTTTCAGGTTTGCGGGTCTTCCAAGCATCGAAACATGCCTTCGTCAAAACATGCTTCACGTCGTGTGTCTTCTGATCCCCGAAGCCCTATTTACTCCTTTGTGTCGGGTTTCCGGGACCATCAAGCATGATGCTTCATGTCACTTGTTTCCGCAACCGAAACCCAAATTGCTCTGAAACCCTTTGTGTCGGGTTCTCGGACTCCCCAAACATGTTGACATGGCATTAAATGTTGAGTTGTCAAGTAGTTGACACATGTCAACTGAAGTGTATTAAATGTGAAATTTCTTATAAATACTCGGATTTCCACGTCATTTTTACCAGACGTACTTTTTACCTCGTGGATTTTCGTGCATGCATCTTCGACCCAGAAACCCGACTCGCCTCTGTGCCTGATTGCATTGCTCATTTTTATCATTTCTTGTTCTAGTTGAAGGTATTTTCCTTTATTCTTTGTTTGTGGTTTTTGTGGAATAATTGTGTAAAGAATTCTTCCAAGTTTCTATCTTTTTCTTATCGGGTTGTTGGGGTTTTATCTTTTCCGTTTTGGGGTTGTTTTCTAAATCAGGTTTGTGTTTTAGGGTTACCCCTTTGGAATGCTCACTTTTTTATTCCCTAGAATTTCATTGTAATTAAAAATATATTTGGGATATCAACAATGGAGAAAAATTTGCATGTTTCAACCTAAAAATTACCCAATTCCCTCTTTTCGGGTTTCGCAGGGTGCTTTGTAGTTTTCAAAACCCGCAGTGTATCAGAAAGTTTAAAGTATTGGATATTTCAAACATTCTCAAGCGTCCTCCTAGTGTGTTGGGTTTTCGAACTTTCCCACATCCTCCTAGTGTGTCGGTTTTTCCATCTTTTCGACATCTCCAAAGGTGTGTCAGGTTTTCCGAACTCTCCAGCATCCTCCCAGTGTGTCGGGTTTTTCCATCTTTCCAACATCTCCAGTGTGTCGGGTTTTCCGAAGTGTTCAACACCTTTTGATCTCCGAAACTCTCCTCCTTTGAAATTCCTCATGTTGGACCTGGTTCATCACAAGATAAGACTGAAAAATCAGGGAGGATGAAGTACAAATTTAGGAAGGTGGAGTCTCCCTCCTACATTGATTGTAATTACGACATCCGGATACAGAGCTCGAAAACATAGATATGGAGGATTTTTGGAATAGGGTCAAGAGCTCTTCTCAAACTCCATGGATGAAATCAATAGTTGGTAGTGGTCTACCTCTTACAACAGGTTTCCCTATGTCTTCTCAGTGCCCCGAGTTCATCTTAGCATGTGATTTGAACAATGACTTGCTTCTCGCTCGTGAAAATCAGGTGGGAGAAGTTGTAATCAAGTTGGACGGAGGTTACTTTGATGACCTTCTCAAGATGCCTAATTTTGAGGAATATGGAGATGTGGATCTCAAGTCAGCCCAAAAAGCTTGGGATAATGATCAGGAGGATTGCATCAAGCACGTGAATAAGAAGTTCCTAATCAAAGCCAAACCGGCTATTTCCAGGTTCCCAAGACTTGTTCCTAGAAGTGATTTCATTCAAGAAATCAATGATATCATTACTCTATTGAGTCGGGTTTTTGGTTTCCCGAATCAAATGTTTTCCAAGGATGGATGTACCAGTTCATGATCATTATTAAGAAGAATCAACAAGGAATTGATTGGGGTACTCTTATTAGTAATGAGATAGATTCTCAAATGACAACAGTCCTGTCTACGGGAAGTTTTATATGTCCTCGTATGTAGCCTATGCAGCGGACGGCGTGAGGAACTATCATGGATTGGACACCAAGGGGAATAAAAAAGTGGAGCATGTTTATCAAGATTTCCCTCGCTAACAAGAAAAGGGTCTCAAGACCAATTCGTAAGGGTAAACAATGGTTTCTTTTACGAGAACATCTATAGGTTAAACCCCAAACTAAGAAAATTGAGAGTATCTCGATGAGGCATGGGCTGAAGTTTCAAAATGGGGTTGTGTCTTCGCAATTTAAGAATCTCACATATCTTCGAGTAGTCATGTATCTAGGGATCCTTTCCATTTTCCCAGGATATCCAAGGGACAAACTAATCTTGATGGAGTTGGTCGTGCAATTGTTGGATTTTAACAAATTCCAACAGAGTAAACACAAGGCCACCGTATCTTTCCCAATTTCTATTGGAAGGTATACTTGTTCAATGGTGGTGAAATTCAAGAATGTTGTTCATGAGCTTCAAGATAAGTTGAAGAAGCACATGAAGCCCCGAGATGGGTTTGATTTTCGAGGAGTCCTTAAGGCATATAGAACTCTGCACCTACACATGCCAAGCATAGAAGACATCTGGATTAATTTACGTGACGATGTTACTGTCTCAAGAAAAGATCATAACAAAGTCGACACTTGCCGAGATTCGGACATTTGAGCTCGTTGAAATACAAGAAGGTGCTGCAATAATGAAAGTGTTCTAGATCCTTCCTATGACGGATTGAATAAATAACAATATGTTTTCCCACCTATTGATTGGTCTATCAGTGAAAAATCCTCTCATCTGAGATAGATCGACCCTAATTCTTGGATGCACCAAAGCATGGCTCACCTCTTGGGGAATGAGTTTCAAAGAAGATAATTTTTCAAAGTTGGTTACTGCAGAGGTGGGGCCCTCCAAAAAGGGAAAGGACAAAAGCTTTTCTAAGGGACCTATAAAGGTCAAGTTTTTCAAGAAGAGAAGAGAACAAGAAACCTCTTCAATTGTTACTCCAGTTTAAATGGTGAATGTGCCAGAATCACCAACACCACCAGAAATAGCAGAAATTTCTTTGGAAGGAGAAGTAAGCCAGCCTCTTGTTTCACCATTTGTTGACTGCCCAACTAAAGTGACCTTATCTCTTGCATCCCAGGCTTTGGCGTTAGGATATGTGCTTCCTCCTTCACAACCACTTCTACCTCCTCTTTCCCCATCTACTTCATCAGTCATGGCCATAATTTTCTCTTTACTCTCATCCCTCTCTACTGGGACCAAAGTAACTACCAACATGCCCCCTGTGCCTCTTTTCACCGAATCTGCTACCACATTGGTAACTGTCCCCACTCCACCAGTGGATCCCTCTCCCCTAAAAGTATGATACCAACTTCTACAATAGTGGAAAATCCCTCTAAAACACCTCAATGGCTACTTGAGCAAACTATGAGGAAGAGGAAGGTGGTTGTACCCATACCAGCCATTGATTTTAGTTCACTTAAGGCTTCTACTACTAAATCAGCCAAGAAACCCAAAATAGTTTCAAGGGTTTTGGTGGACGCTCTTGTGTGGTATAAGTTTGCAGAGATCACCACTCCATGGGATCGACAAAACCAAAGAGGACATAACGGCCTCTGACTATCAGATAACCAAGGTGGCTCTAGGAGAAGTGACAACAGAAGGAGCACAACAGATGCACAGGATGCTATAAACATGCTATGCCAGAAATTAAAGGAAACAAAGGACAAAAGAGATGAGCTTAAAGGAAAGGTGTAGCAGCTTAATCAAGTATTGCTTAAGCTCTCAAAATCCCTTGAATCCATACCATCTTCCTCTATCCCTCGCGATTCAATTTCTCATCGCAAGTGCCTATAATTGAGAAGATTAATGAAAAAGGAAGGGTGGTCGATGAATGGACTCAAAGGCTGCTCCAACAGGGGAAATAAGTGATTCAAGACACCGTAGATGTCTATCAACCTTTGGGGAATATACAGAGTGATGGGGAAAATGGATGCTGATTTCTCCCAAGAAATGGACACCTTGATTTGAGTTTTGAAGCTCTCTAGATATTGAAGAAAATTCCATCACACATCTTGGTAGAAGAAGGTGCCATTCCACATACGGATAAGCATTTCCAGCTGACCAAAGCCATCAGGTTCATTATAAAAATTCTCAACGAAGATTGCGGTAAATTTAGAGAATCAAGAGATTAGTTGATTGATGGCAAGAGCGACTGGAAGAAGAAATTCTAAAAATTTATGCAAAAGTGTCGGTGGAAACTCGAGTATCCTACCAGGTGATGATATTTTCAAACAAATCAAAGAATCTATTCATCATGAACCAACTCATGCATTTGGTATTGAAATCATCAATGATTTGTGAATATTGAACATTCTTTCGAGGCCTTGAGAAAACTCAACAAAAGATTGAGAAAGCTTCCAGTAGTGCCAATGACACTCACGAAACATGTGAAGTCTTGAGTGATCATTCCGTGCTTTTCCTGATGAAAATGAGATGCAAGGTATGATCTAGAAGTTCCAATAATTTCAAAACAAATAGGCTCAGTTAGTGGAAGAGAAAGATGAGGAAGAAAAAGATGACGATTCAGACTAAGTCTTGATGTAACATGTCATTTCAATCTTGAAATTGACATGTCTTTTCATTTCTGTTTGTCCACATAGGAATCATATTTTGACTTGGTCTCCTGCATGAGAGCCAAGCAAAATAGGACTCTTATTAACAAACTATTTTATAGGGTTTTTCCTATTTTCTCTCAACTATTTTTATTATAAATAAGGGATGTACATACATTCCAAAGGGTTGAGATTTCTGGAATATTGAGAACTATTGTGAAGAAGAAAAACTTTTTGTTTTCTTTTAATCATTTGAGGAATAGAAGCTGATGCTATTTTCACAAACTTTGTGTTGTGAGAAGTGTTTTTCTTAAGATATTGTTCTTATGTTCGTAATCTTAATCTATTCTTTGTTTAGTGTCTTGATGATTCTAATCATTTCAAACATTATATTTGTTATCTAAAGCTTGTATGATTATTTCGTGCTCTGTGTTTACTCGAAAGAAAATACGTTCCTCTCATTTCCTTTCCATTTTGTTTCTTCCATTGTAATAATTTCCGACCTAGTCCACTTATAAAAAGAACATCTTCACATAGTGTGGATATGGATTTCAGGATTCTATCCCAACCCCAATGGTTAGATTAGTGTGAATATTGTACGCATTGTTTCTTTTGTGTTTTAGATTAGTAATAAACGGGCAGCCTCACCTTTCTTTGAGGAGGGATTTTATCCCATGTACTGTGGTTGAACCTCATATTTTGACTTGAAAAAATTTCCAACCAACATGTTGAACACTTGTAGAAAACTCAAACACTGGTGGACGTCGAAGATGTTGATCACTGCAAAACCTGATACACTGCAAAGTGTATGTTGGAGGTTGTTAGATGTCCAACACTCAATGAAACCCGATACACGTGTAAGACAGAGAATGTTAAGCACTTGAGAGAACTCGATACATCATGAAGCAAGAAGTCATTGAAAACCCCGCAAAACTCGAAACAAAGGAATCGGGTTTCTGAGATGTCAGGACATGCAAAATTCCTGCCATTTCATCAGTTAGGATTTTGAGATTTTTTCAAAATACATAAGGGTATATTCCATGGGATAAAATAAGAAAACACCCTAAGGGTGAATTCCAAACAATAATTTTTATTGGAATACAACCTAAAATGAAGAAAACAACCCAAAACCCTAAACCTAGAGGGAAAATAGAAAAGAAAGGAAAACCCCCAAAAGAACACCTCAAAAATAAATCTAAAAGACCTCAAAGTGGCAAGCAGAGAAAAATACCTTCAGTAATCTCGAAAAATAATTGAAAACAGGAACACGAAATCGATCAGAAGCTCAATTAGGTTTGGAGGTCGCAAGCACAAGCACGAAAAATCCACACAACAAAAGTACAAGTAAAAATGATGTGTAAAATCAAACTATTTATAAAGCCTTCACATTTATTAAACTTCACCTGACACATGTGCCAACTACCTGACAACTCGGCATTAATGCCATGTCATCATGCTTGGAGTGCTTAAAACCCTGACATAAAGGATTTGCTATCAATTCAGGTTTCGAGTTTCGGGAAACAAGCGACACAAAGCATGACATGTTTGGATGCTCCAAGGTTCTGAAAACCTGACACAAAGGATTGTTTCAGGGTTTTTGGGTT
Source organism: Taxus wallichiana var. yunnanensis (assembly GCA_018340775.1). Lineage (NCBI taxonomy): Eukaryota > Viridiplantae > Streptophyta > Pinopsida > Cupressales > Taxaceae > Taxus > Taxus wallichiana. The sequence continues at coordinate 1,024,450,096 of CM031240.1, forward strand.
TCGGGAGTCAAGCGACATGTAGCATATTTTTTTGCAAGGCATGTTCGGATGCTTCTGAGTTTCGAAAACCTGACACACTGGCTTAGAATCGGGTTTCAGGTTTTAGGAATCAATTGACATGAAGCATGTAAGAAATATGTTTCCATGTTGTGGAAACCCGAAAACCTGAAAATCTCCTTCAAAGGGCATTTTAAGAGATTTTTTCAAAAAAATCTATGGTTATCCTAATTTTAGCTGCAATCACTAAAATGAAATAACAGAGCTCTAGGATGTTTGGAGATGAAATTTTTGCATCAATTTTCATCAGATTTTTGGAAAATTTGTGTTGTTCTAGTCTGCAATGATCAATTAAATCAATTTGATGGTTCAATTTGTGAATCTGAGGTACTTTTGAAAAGGATTTTTCTCAAGCTCATGTAAAAACATGAAATATCAAATCCAGAAGTTGCTGAGTAAAATTTGGAAAGGGAAAAGATGAAATGATGAAAGGAAAGGGGTCTGTGTGTGCCAAGGATGAAAAATGTGCCCCTTATTGAAGTAATGATGTAGATTTTTGCAATGATTCACCTTTTGAGGAACTTGGCAACTCTTGAACATTTTTATGTTAAAAGTCCTTTTCTATGAATCATGATGGAATTTTTGTAATGAACTTGATGCTTAGGATATCCTTTTCTTGGGAGAGAAGGCTTGGATGTAAACAAATGATATATAATGCATGTTTGAGACTTGCAAATGGTCGGGAGTTCATTTTCACGAGAAAATTTTGAGAAAATCTCATCTCTCTGAGAAACCTTTCTAAGAAACCAAGTTAACTTCCTCTGTGTTAGATTTTCATTCATGTTGAGTTGGTTACAAGTGTATAGCCATCAACAAGCTCTGAGATTGTTTGAATAACTCTCCCCTACTGAATAAATCTGATAAATTTTGAATTAACTTGTGTCAAATCTCTGGCAATTTTGTGTTTATTTCATTTCAGAATGTCTGCAAGTAGTTTTTCTTGTTCCTATTGCAATCTTGTATCAAAATATCTCTCAATCACATAGATCTCAATCCTTGTGATAGTTTAGTGGAATCTAAAATTTCAATTTTTAGAAGAGCTTTCATCTGGGAATGAAATAAGTGATTTAAAATCACTTTTCTTTCATTTGTTAACAGGGATTGTTTGTTAGCCTCTAGGTGTACCTCGTGCATGATTGATCCTAGATTTATATATTTTTTTAGACCTTCTAAATCAATCCTTCATGCTAGAATATCAAATATTGTGTGAAAAAGTGCAAATCTAGGCCTTCATTGATGCACACCTTCTAGTTGAAGGAATTTTTAAACTATTTTGAAGTTTTCTGTTGTTGAGTTTTCCATCATTGTGAAGTTTCTCAAGGATCTAGAAAATTCAAATTTGTCTTGTTGATCTCCCACCAAAACATTATTCAAATAAACAATCCTACCCTGAACTACCCCTATTTTGTCCTGTATATCCACAAAAGAACAAAATCCATTTGCTAAAGTATGCAAAACATATCAGGTTTCCAAATGTCTTCAGTAACCTTAGCCTTGTGTTGAAAATATCTCCATATTCTGGGAGTGACAACTCGTGAGAGTCAGATTTGGTGTGTTGATCATATTTTCCCAAGGTCTTCTATATAAAATTTGTGCAAAAGAAGGATATCACCATCTCCTTTACCATTTGAAGGTTACAAAGTAGGTTCTCTTACCTTGGTTGAAAGGCACAACTAGAAATAGTTAGGATAAGATCACATCCTTTTAAGGTGCTACCCACTTCTTTCAAATCCTAAGTGCTAAAAATTCAAATAAACTCCTTCCCCTGGCTATAAAATGACACACAATTATTTATCTGTCTTTGAGTGTCTTGTTCATTTCTTGATGCTGCTCGGTTCTTAAAGAAGGATTAAATTTGGGTACCAACAAGATTCACATATCAAGTAACCATGCTCATGCATAAAACTATCAAACCTCATGTACCATTTCCTTAGAGCTTTCTTAAGCCCATATAGGCTCTTTTTAACCTGCGCACTAATTTCTCCTTACCCTTGACTTAATACCCAAGCGGCTGCTGCATATAAATATCTTCATCCAAATCACCATGAAGGAAAGTCATCTTCACATCTAGTTTCTCTAAATGAAAATCCTCTACTGCAACTAAACTCAATATAATATGAATAGAATTCATCTTAACAACAATAGAAAATATTTCACCAAAATCAATACCTAATTTCTATGCAAATCCCTTTACTACAAGCCTTTCCTTGTACCTTTTCTGTCCACCCTCTTCTTCCTTGATCCTGTAAACCCACTTGTTCTACAATGTCCTCTTTCCCACTGGTAACTTAACCAAATACCAAGTTGGGTTCTATTTCAAGGAGTCCATCTTCTCATCCATGTCATGCTCCCACTACATGTGGGTCTCATCCTACATTGCTTCTTCCAAAAAAAAAAATTCACCATTATCAGTCAATAATAAATAAAATAGAGAAGGTGTAAATATTTCTGGAGGTTTACTTACCCTTTGTGACCTTCTCACAAGATTTTGGGGTACCGGAGGCTCATTCTGGACCTCCTGGACATTTGTATCCAAATCTATCAATGACCGACTCTAGTAACATGTAACTGATGTCCATTTTTCTAACCAATGCTAGTTTGGATCCTCTATAACTGATATCGGTTCTTTTGACCAATGTCGGTTAGGGTCAACCGACACCTAATTCATCGTGTAACTCGTCGGTATTACTTTTAAATCCGAGAGTTCATTTTCATTCAAAACTTCTCAACTGGTTCATCCTTGGGTACTAAAATTTTATCCCTATACATTATATTTTCATTTCATTCAATATCACGATTCCTAATAATTTTAGAATTATCTAAATCCTAAAAACGAAATCTGAAATCACATATCTACAATGAAAGTGCACCTCTTGGATTTTGCATCCAAATTTTTCCTAATTTCCTTATCAATATGCACAAAATCTTATGAATCAAAAAATTTAAGAAAAGAAAGATCTACCTCTTTTTCGGTCCAAGATTCCTCTAGTATTCCTCTATCTAGTGAAGTTGAATGCCCACGATTAATCAAATAAACTGCTATATCAACCGCTTCTTCCCAAAACTGCAAAGGTAAGCCATGATGTATCCTCATACTTATAGCATGTTTTATGATTGTCCTGTTTCATTATTTTTGCAACACCATTCTCCTGTGGTGTTCTTGGAACCATCATTTCTCTACTTATTCCATTTATCGAACAATAATAATTGAAAGCCTCACTATAGTATCCACCACCATTGTCGGATCGAGGCACTTTAACTTTGAATTTTGTTCATTCTCAATAAGGGCTTTCCATCTTTTAAAAGTTTCAAAAACATCAGATTTATGTTTAATACAATAAACCCATACCTTTCTTGTAGCATCATCAATGAAAGTAACATAATACTGGGATCATCCATGAGAAGCTACCTGAGTTGGTCCCCACACATTTGAGTGTACAAGCTCCAATTTATGATCCTTCTTAGTTGCCCCAACTCGAGAAATCTCACTCTCTTTTTCTTTCCAAAGAAACAATGCTCACAGAAATCAAAATCTAAATATTTCAAATATGATAACTTACCCTTATCCTTTAAGATCTGCATTCCTTTTTGACTCATATGGCCCAACCGATTATACCACATACATGCATCTGAATCAAGTAGACAATGCAGAAAATGAATTAGTAACACAGGTAGATAAATATAACGTTCCTACCTTCTTACCTCTTGCCACAACAAAAGCACCCTTGGTGACTTTCCAAGAGTCTCCTGTAAATGTAACCATGTAACCAAATTCACCTAGTTGCTCTGCATAAATAATATTCCTTCGAGGTTTGGCACATGCCTCACAACTTTCAATACCCATGTATTTCCATTATGCAATTTTAGATGAACTTCCCCTTTACTAGTAATACTGCAAGGTTCATCATCACCCAAATAAACATACCCAAAATTTTCTGGACATAATTTTTGAAATAAACCTTATTAGGGGTTACATGGAAAGAAGCTCCTGAATCTAAAACTCATGATTCAATTTTATTATCTAAATAAAGAATAAGAGCATCTTACATTACCTCTACTACAGCAAGATTTGATTCTTTACCTTTATCTAGTTATTGGTTCTCTTTATCCTTTGACCAACAATATTTTTTTGCATGTCCTTTCTTTCCACATTTCCAACAAGTAATTCCCTTACCTCTGGATTTAGATCTGCTATCCCTTGAATTTGATTTCCCATTACTCTTACTTTTGGATCTCTCCTTCTACTGCCCCTACTTTCTACATTCAAAGAATTCCCAGATGATGATTCCTCTCTGTAATCTTCCTACGAATTTATTAATTCAATATTATACTAACCACATCATCAAACTTCAAAATATTATTAGCAGATGTTGTATTACTAACAACCATTACCAAGTTATC